>OU795038.1:11563484-12231765 GCA_917208275.1 Patella pellucida
ACTACTACACCAGCTCCAAAACCAACATCTCAAATACTTACTGTAGTTAAGAGACAAATTACAACCCCGATTCCAAAACCCCAAACGTCACATATAAAAAGTAAGATTATCATTTTCTCAATCGGATTAATACACAGATCCTATTCCGTATCGTTTTTAAAAGTTCAAAATTTCGTTTTACTTGTCTTTACTACACAAGGATCTGGAAGAGTTTCATCGATGTGCTCTGGATGATGTGAGGGATTAACCAATGAAACGGTCTGTTACGGTGTGTTGTGCACGGAACTGTGGGTAATCCACTAGAAACATCAACGCTGATTGGTTAATCAAATGTCTGACGTCAAAGGGTCAAAAGCCTCTCGTATGACCTCTGACGCGGCCTATAGTTACAACCGGTCAGATCTCCATGTATTGCAGTCCATCGAAAGTATATATATAAAAAACGAAACGACATATAGATCTGTATTTTGATCAGATTGTCATTTTTTAGAACAAAGAATTTTTATATTTTATTAGTGATGCTTAGTAATAGACCCTCACATGTTTTGTAGTATTTTTATTTTTGAAGAAACGGGCTCCGGGTTACCTATTTAAGATGTTTTTCGGTATTTAGTGTGTTTCTGGTATTTAGCGTTTTTCCTGTGTTTTCCGGTATTTAGTATAAAATGGTGTTTCCGGAAGTTTGTCGGTGTTTTCCGGATTTTCTGGGGTTTTCCGGTATGTAGTGTTGCCGGAAAAAACTACCCAAGACATCAATTCCATGCAGGAACTTTACGTCTATCACTATTGACATTTGTAATTGATCTACTTTCAAGGACAGATTTTAGAACACCTGGCTTGTATCTACATTGTATTGTATATCATCACATATCAACCACACCCACGCATATAGAATGTCCTCTGTACATATTTAATATTGACACATTGTCATATGTTTATTGTGAGAAACAGAATACTGCGTAATTTTTATTGGTCTACTTATTGCAATCTGCTTGCTTAATTTTTTTAAAACCCAGTAATCCTATTTTACGTAGTCTATCACTATATCCATTTTCTTTAACCTACTGTAATTCATTTGGTCGAGATATCAAACCGGGCCCGTAGCCTGCTTATAAAATTTTGGAAGGCTACAGAGTTTTATGGAGGAGCTGATGATGTGGCCAGCTAAGAACGCTCCTAAGAAATCATTATTGTTGGCGAAATGTTGGGAGGGAGGCTGGGCCCGTATGAAACTAAATTTGGGTTTTTAATAACAATGCCATCTGCACATATTTTATCAACCTACTGTAGATGCGTGGGCCGGGGGGGGGGGGGGGGCTAGGGGGGCTTTAGCCCCGGCAATAATTTTTAATAGTGAAAATAAAATGTCGCCAAAAGCGAAAAAAAGCGAAAAAAGGTTATGGGGGAAGGGGGGTATGGTCAGTAGCCCCCCCCCCCGAAATCGGGCCCGCTCCGCGGCCCCTGTGTAGATGTAATAATATACTTGATCATGCTTCTAGCTGGACGATTTTGATAAACGTGAATGACACATGTTGACGCCCACTAAAAATCTACCTTATGGATATATCTACAAAGGCCTAGAAGGCTCATTATGCTAGCTTACCAGATGCGTAATGGAAGACACTTGATCCATCGTTTGTACTTTCTAGTAAAACAGAATGACCTTGTTTCATTATTATGTACTGTAATGCATCTAGATGACCAATTTCTGCTGCTGTTAATACGGCCACCATCCTCAACATGCAACTATTCCCAAGTGACTAAGGCCCTCGAAGGCTCATTCCAAATTCCAAATGCAAAATCTCGCATTTGGAATTTGGAATGAGCCTTCTGGGCTTTCGTATATATCTTCATACGACGCTAACCGGAGTATCAATGTCATCTGCGAATATTTAATTGTCCTATTTCGATCCTATGAAAGTCCTGTTTACTTATGATACATCAAAGAGGGGACCATATTTTTTTTATTTTTCAGGAACTTGTCATGTGTGTGAATATCCATTTTGTGATCTGGATTTTGAAGCTGTAGATGAATGTGTGGAATGGAAGCCATATTGTATGAATTACGTCAAAATTGATGAAAGTGGAAATAAATCCATCCAAAAAAGGTCTCTAATTAATTCAAGCTTTGTTTTCAGCTCATTTAGTCCTTTCTAATTCTTGCAATATCGATAGCTCGCGTATTATTAATACGATTTTAACATGGTCGTAAAACCGTGTCACATAAGCCGCCATTAGTGTTACGGCTAATCAAAGCTAACTGATTCGAACGTTTTAGTTTATTATTTGAATAAAATGGGGAATTCCAGTGTCCTCTGCCGTACTGTCGGAGTCACACAAATTTAACCGGTTGTCTATCCTATTGATTTTAAACTATTCTCCTTTGTTATGAGGGGGGGGGGGGGTGCGTGCTGTATGATAAAGCCTGCCATTGAGTCAACTGGTGTGGTTGTACGTGACAAGGAGTAGGATCGCCTGTCCAACCTCGTGGGTTTTCTCCGGGTCCTCCGGTTTTCCCCCACTCTCTAAAGATTAAACTATATGGTCCCGAAATGACCTCGTTTGTGTCGAGTGGACGATAAATCCAATTTTTTTCTCTCTTTCCCTTTGTAACGAAATCTTGCTACCTTTTATTTTGAGTTCTATATCTCATAAGTGCTCGGAAATATGTTTGTTGCCTGGCAACCATTGTTTAGCACAGAATTACAAAGGTATGCGTAAAGCTTATCAAACCTTGTGTTATATATACCATATTATTAAATATTATCTACGAATCGTGAATTGGATAATGCTCTTTATTGACTATCGTGTGGCGATATATATTAAGACTGATAATATACACCCGATACAAACATTCCAAAAATCTTACATAGCATCTATATATTTTAAAAGACGAAATTGGGCTAAACACCCAAATTTTTGCTCCATCCGGGTATTTCTTACGTGAACGCCAACACGTACACGGGGCCTAGGCTTTTACATAATACATATACATAAATAAATAAAATATACGTCCAGGTAAGAAAATCTTCCACTTTACTTCATTATGACATACATTAAATCATATAAGCTAGCTGGCTGCCTTCTATGGGCGTCTTCAGATATTATATATACCTTACCAGGCCCTTCGCCTTACACTACTGACCTGTGGGAACCACACCGGAAAAATCCGGTGTTTCTAAAGCAAACAAAACGGTTTAACTTAAGATTTTTAGATCGCTATATAATAACCAGTTTATTTTGTATTTATTGCATTATTTAATAATAAGTCCATTTTCCAAAATTAGGTCGTTTGAGTTATCCACATTGCACAAGATATTTGCACCCTACACACGGAAAATATCCCTTGGCAGCTGGAATTCGATATAAGAGTAGGACGTAGCGCCTTTGCCCGAGCAAAATTTCCCTCATAGCACCCTGTATAGCGTATGTCTGTCTTCATTAGCCCAGCATAGGAGCAGAAAAGTAGGACGTTGAACCCAATTCATTTTAATTTATTTATTCCTCGGTTTCACTCTTTTCCAGATGTGTAAGTGAAGTTGAGTGTGATTATGAGTGGTTAAATAAAACGTCAACCAGACAAGAATGTCAATTCTTTGACAATAATAAAATCTACACTACGCCATTTAGTTGCCAGTTTTGTTGTCAGACAAATAACTGTAACCGTAATACAGTCCCCCATATGGACACCCTTAAGATAAATAAAACATTATTATTATTGGAAACGATCTTGATTTTTTTACATTTATTTTTGTTCACCAAATACTTTTCAAAAAGGGGTAAAATATAATCTTTGTAGCTGAAATTAAAAATATCGATTCATATTTATGCTTCTGTTTTTCCAAGGCCGCAGTAAACTAAAGCGAATAGCGGAGGGGGGGGGGGTCGTACAGATTTATGAATGGGATTAACCGGGTCGTGATGTTAAACTGTTGGACCAAAAGTCCCCTGGCCACCCAGTGTTTATAAGCAAAGTTCCCCCCCCCCCCCCCTCTAACCAATTATTTTTCAAACCACCTAAACAGGGGCACCGGAACGGTCTCTCACTCCGGGGAATTCCCCTGGGAGTTTTTTTTAAATACTGATGCAGAAACGGTGAAACTTCAACAGACCTCAACTCACAACACAATACAGGACTTTGATATACCGAAGAAAAATTTCGAATCCAGGTACCATTTTAAAAAGTGATCCATTTCACCATCTCATCTTCCAAAGCTTGTACACAATTATTGCTGAAATAAAACATTTTAAAGAACATCTGGCAAAAAGGTAAGGAAATGAAAATGAAATGGGGATAAACGGTAACTGTTCTGCTTCGACTCGGATACGCAAGACAACCATACGCAATACAGTGTGCTGTTTGTGGGGAGGGGGGTGCCCGGACACAGACGCTACGGCCTACTCATATCAAATTCCAACTCTCCTGAGATCTTTCCGTGCACGTTAATGTGTACACGTGACCTCTGTATTTCGCCCCATCCCAACGTGACCTCTGCTTTTCGCCCCATCCTCGTCAGGCCCTCTGTGCTGTACCTCTGATAAGGTAAAACCACGCCAGAAATTCCCGATGAACTTTCTCCGCCAACACCGGGATCTAACCCGCGACTTCCATTTTAGCGAGCCAGCGATTTCCAGTTACATGTGACGCCCAAACGCACCAATAGTTACCGCATGGAATGCAGGTGATGCTTGGGATCATCATGGGGGGTTCAACCCAAGATTTGCACGACTCTGACTTTGAATGTTACAGTCATTGTGGCATTGAATTCCAGGGTGGAAACATCAGTTTAATTGTTTTAGCGACCAGAAAACAAATTTTGGTATGCGTCGGCTTACCCAAGATGAAAGGTTACGTGCCCTTGGCATGCTACAGATCGGCACAACACAGGCGGTTGTGGCGCGGATGATGAATGTTTTTCAGTCTGTCATAAGCAGACTGTGGTCCAGATACCGTGATACACAATCTGTACAGGACAGACCACGCTCAGGTCGACAAAGGGCGACAACTCAAGCCCAGGATCGATTTATCCGTACCTTGGCCTTGCGAAATCGTGTCATCACAGCAAATCAGATCAGCGCTCGTCTTCAAACATCACAGATCATCACATTCAGGCAAGACGTCTTTGATGTACAGATCGTCAACACTGGTATAATCGACGCTGGAGCAATGTGATGCTTTCCGATGAGTCAAGGACAAGGTTCACTGTTGATTTTTTGGACAGACGTAGAGGGTGTGGCGTCGTCGAAACGAGCGCTTCCAAGACGTTAACGTCATCAGACATGATCGATTTGGGGGTGGTTCTGTTATGATGTGGGGAGGCATCACTGTTGCTGGAAAAACAGCTTTACATGTTGTTGCAGGGCGTGTTACAGGCCAGTACTACCGGGACAACATCTTAGAAACCGCCATTTCAGGTTTTGTGAATTTTTGTCACTTAACCTTGCCCTTAAAGGGACAATAACACTCTTGCTGGCTTGACAGGTCCAGAAAAAAAAATTGCCTTATTCTAACTACAAGATGTTTAAGTGTCCTACCTGTTGTGTAAATTATCTATTAAAAGCTATTTTACTTGTCTAGATGGTTCAAAAATATGTTTAAATCCAAGTTGCATTTGAAAGTGCTTACGTGAGGCTTTCAAACCATGTTACGGCATGTAGTTGAATTTTTCCATGTTATAAAATTAGGTGTGTTAAGGTGAAATTTGTATCAATTTTTAATTGAAATATTGTAAAATATTACAAATTGTTGACCAGAATAAAGATTGGGACATATTATTCAGTTACAACAAGAGTGGTATTGGGGCTTTAATATACATGTCAATAAGTTCTTATACATATTGATTTAATCTATTACAGTATTCAGACGAGAGGGTTGATTTTAGATAGTTGATCTATACGCCCGGATACCAAATCCTGTGTTTTCATTAATGTCCACACACCCAAAAATAGTGATTAGGTTAATAATATGAAAGATTGCTTTATTTATCTTATCTATACGCGACCTATGGTTCATCAAACTCTATCTGATAAGTGATTAGGGCAGTTTTTATAGATCAGTGGTTTGAATACAAATGTCGGAGCGGGTTCTCTGACAGTCGTGGGAGGAAGGATTAGGATTTCTACTAGACGGATTAGGATTTCTACCATGTTTTCTTTATTATATACAGGTACATTTCATATCTTGTCTTAAATTAATGAAATAATTTCGATTTTGAGATAACCTACTCGAACTCAAATTAGAAATTTTACTCTATTTTTAAAAGAAACTTTCCATTTCTAAAAATATTTGTTATTTTACTTCTATAAGGAGTATATATATTACCGAAGGGCTTTTGTTTTATATATACAATCACTCCACTGATGGTAAATCGTCTGCGAAGTGAAGTAGTGACAAACGGTCAAATTAAGTTTATCATTATAGGTTGCGGGCCGACTTTTCTTCGGAGGGGGTGGGGGGTGGGGGGTATGTATAACCTAACCAGATAGCGCCCAAGCACAAATTTTCCGAACTTAAATCTAAAATAACGTCTAGCGGAATGGATGTTCTCGAACTGAGGTTTAAGTTTGAAAACAAGACACCCTGAATCAAAATCAGAATTGTGAGATTTTCTTAAACTCTGAACTTCGGCTGGAATTGCACTTCATTTTGCGGGATGGAATAATTTTCGTAATTATCTTTTTATATCCATTACAATTTTATTTTTTTTATTTTATTTTCTCAATCTAAAATACTATATAGGGTCCGAATCAAATTCGTGAAACACATTTTCGATAAACTTCATCCTCGTAATGTGACAAAATAAATCATGCAAGCACTGCAAATCTCAACATTACCTGTTCTCAATACGAGTATTATCCCTTGGCAATAGCTTCAAAAATAATTCTTGAGATATTGACATTTTTATATCCTTTTGATGATGAGATAAAACGCCGAAAGTCTAGACAATATTCAATTGTAACGCGTGTGCCCAAGGCAAGAGCAATAACTCTCGAAAATAATTCAGTAAATGCGCCGATTTTAGATTTATTTCAACCTCATAGTGCTACAATTGAACCCGTTTTCAAAATATTCACCTATACGTTTTCTCTTATTCGTTTACCAGACTTCAGAGGTCATGTCAAAAATAACACACCGAATGTCGTTGCAAGATGTTTGATTCATCTTTGGGTTGATATCCCTTGCGGAACTCCAACTTTAACAATATCCCCCAAACCACAATGAGCGGATTTAAGGAGTGAATAAGATTTTTTTCTCTTTTTTTACATTTTAGTGACTCTGCTGTTTGTTTGTATAGAACGAACTGGATCTAAACCATTCTTGGACGACTGTGTGGATCACGCCGCTGTTGATTGTGAATTAATCCGAGGAACCCCTGTCTGTAAAGAGGTATGGGTTTATGAGTACTGTCCTGTATCTTGCGGTGTGTGTGGAATGTTTATACCCGATAACGGCGGTGGGAAATGTGAGGACACAGATAGTGACTGCGATACTATACAAGACAATCTTCACGAATCTTGTAAGGATATTGTAGTGAAAGAGACTTGTCCAAAATCGTGTGGCGTATGCGGTCGCCACACACATCCCCCACATCTCCTGAAAACATCTCCCAAACCACAGATCAATTCTTCGGGTACCACTATGCCACTAAAAAGCTCATCGGTGGCGCTACCTGAAATTACCACACCCTCACCAACTTCGATATCTGCTCCATCACAGTCTTCGTTAGAAATTGCTCCTTCAAGATCATATTCACAAATTCGGGAATCTGCAAGAAGTAGCTATGAAACAACTACCACAGTTTCCTCACGTTCTCTCATATATGCTTCAATGCATCAAAGTTCTCAATATTCCCTAACAGAATCTTCAGCTCCAAACTTTCCCTCGGCGTCATATTCTCCAAATTTGGAATTATCAGAATCATCTCGACCTATTTTAAATACTTTTACAATACAATCCTCTGTAGCAACGTCCTACCAAAATCAAATCAGCTCCGTCCCATCTAGCCCAATTCAGATTCAATCATCTACAGGATACCCAGGAGAACTAGCGTCACCAGTAAACAGTATCTATGAACCCGAGTCATCTGAAAGCATAACTTCATCATATGTAAATCATCAGTTAAGTTCTACTTACTCCAATCAATATACGACCGAATTATCTGTGGCACCGTCATACCAAAATCAAATGAGCATCGCTTCATCTAACCAATTACAGATTGAATCATCTCAAGGATACCAAGTAGAAGTAGTTTCTTCCTTTCCCAATAACTATGTGTCTAAATCTTTTGAAAATGTTCAACCCTCCAAAAGTATACTTCCGTCCAACGCAAATGAATTAAGTTCCATATTATCTAATCTATACCAGATTGAATCATCTAGCGGATATCAGGGAGGGGTCCAAACGTCAATATTCATTAGCTACCCACCTCAAACGCCTGTGAATGCGATTGACTCGTCTACTCCACTTGGGCTCCAATCAAGCTCCACGCCAAACATATATCAAACAGCGACATCAAGCACGCTACAGGTTGCGGTCGTAACGTCAGTACCACAAAATTATGAATCCAAATATTCCGCAAGAAGTGAAGTTGTAACCGAATCTTCTAAATCTGTGGTTCAGTCAAACGCAAACGGGTTAAGTTCCACATTATCAAACCTATACCAGATCGAATCATCTAGTGTATATCAGGGAGGGGTTGAAACCTCGGTATCCGTTAGCGACTCTGGGCATGCTCTTGACTCGTTTTCTCCACTCGAGATGAAGTTAAGTTCCACATCAAACCTATATCAAATGGGGGCAACAAGCCAATACATTGCTGCGTTGGAAACATCATTACCACAAAACTATGAATCAAAATTGGGATTAAGTTCGACATTATCAAACCTATATCACATTGAACCATCTGGTGGATTACAGACAGGGGCACAAACGTCCGCACCCAGTAGCTATACATATAACATGGTGACATCAAACACGTACCAGGTACCACAAAACCACGAATCAAAATTTCCCTCAAGAAGTGAAGTTGTAACCGAATCCTTAGAAGGAAATACAATAATTACACCTTCCAGTGCTCGTGGCAAGGTATCATCAGAAATGCCCATTTATATATCTGACGATATTCAGAGTATATCCCAATCGCCTGCTTATGTTGGTAATCAAGTCTCAGAAGGGACCCTGAAAACACATATTCCAAGTGAAATTCTAGCCACCCAAGAGTTGACTCTATCATCTTCAAATGTCTTGGTCTCCCAAATAAATCAGCCTAACGTTCAATCAACTGGGTATGTTTTCCAAGAATCGTCAAGAGGGCAAATGTCAAGAAGCACGACTCCTCTGAGATCTGTTCAAATGGCATCACAAACTTCGATGCATTTGTATGAATCTAAGTTAGGCGGAACTCCCTCCGTGGAAACGATGCCAACTTCGACAGTATCTTTAATGTTGGAAAAAAGCTTCACTGAAAAATACACTTTTTCAACATCTAGTGTGATTGTAGACCACGTCATTCATAAATCTACACCCCAGCCAATGGTGTCAGAAGAGCTTACAACAGGGGGTATCACTGGTACTCTGCCCACTCGCCCTTCGTCTGAACACGAAAGCGGGGCCACGACTAATGTGTACATCACTGAAGCCACTACCGTAGATCACATCTCACGTGAATCTACACCCCAGCCTATGGTGTCAGAAGAGATTACAACAGAGGATATGACTGGTACTCTGCCCATACGCCCATCGACTGAAGCGGAAAGGGGAACCACGACTGATATGTACATCACTCAAGCCAATACCGTAGATCACGCCACTCACGAATCTACACCCCAGACAGTGTGGATGACGGATGCACTGCCAACACGCCCATCGACTGAACACGAAAGGGAAACAACTAGTGACTTTCCCATCACTGAAGCCAATACTATGGGCCACACTACCCATACAGCGAAGCCCATGGTGTCCAAAGAGTTTACAACAAAGAGTATGACTGATGCACCACCAACACGCGCTTCGACTGAAACCGAAAGCAGATCAACACCTAATATGCACACCACTCGAGCCACTACTGTAAAACCAAAACCAACGACAGGAAGTAAGTAAATATCAGTATATATTTACTATTGGGTTTATATAGGTTTTCGTTTAGTAGCACGTCCCGATCTTGGTTCTAACATAAACCGTGTTAGTGGCAGATTCTTATAAACACAGATCGAACCTGCATGTATGAAATTTTAGATGTTGGTTGGGGTGATGTAACTGATACAAATTAATGATATAGTCACGTTACACAGATGAAATATCCACGTAAGAATCTACGTGTATGAAACGTGTAAATTTGAGCTTTTGTTGATTGGGGTGATGTAACTGGTGAAACTTATTAATAGTCACGTTACCGACCTCCCAGAACCCCCCCCCCCCCCGAAACACAGATGAAATATCCACGTATGTATGAGGCGAGTAAATTTTAGCTGTTGGTCCGGGTGATGTAAGTGATAAAACTCTATACCCACATCCACCAGATATAGGCCACAAGTCACTATTATACCTAACATTACCATCCAACCTCACCCCAAAACACTTCCCCAAAACAAAAACCTAAGAAAAAAAAATAATCTAATTGGACACACAGCCCCCCCCCCCCCCGCGGTAAACAAAAAAATACCTTAAAAATAATTTGTATGTAATGCAAGATGGCCTTCTTTTAAATCTTACAGGAAGTTGTCGAGTGTGTGATGATCCATTTTGTGAATTGGGTTTTGAGAATATTGCCAAATGTCACCCTGATACGCCATATTGTATGAATACCATCAACATTGATAACGAAGGCAAAATACAATTAAATAAGAAGTAAGGATATTATATTATGATGGCTTTATAGAACATTCCTTGTGATTTAAAGAATCTCAGAGAGAAGCAATTCACCACTGACTCGACCTGAATTAGAGAGAGAGACTGAGAGAGAGAGAGAGGGAGAGAGAGAGGGGTTTAACGTCCCCTCTACATAAACTAGGTCATTTCTGGACTAACATATGATTTAATTTTATTTCAATAATTTGCTTGCGCGTAGGAGTCTTTAGCAGTGGGAGGAAACAACCGGAGGGCCCGGAGAAAACCCACTAGGTTGAACAGGTGACCTTACTCCTTATCGCGTACAACCGGGGATTCGAAACCACACCAGTTGACTCAATTGGGTATAGATTCAACTGTTAAAGAAATTCCGTAGACATATTCTGAAACGCTAACTAGTTTTAGCCATGTGCCCTTCACCATGACAAATTAACAAACTGTGGCTCGGTGATTAAGGTACTGTCTCACTTTACCACGGTGTCCCAGCTTCGATCTCGGGGACAGCCAAAAAAAGTACTTAGAGATTTTTCAACCTTGTTGGCACAGAAATGGCGTGGCAAGGAACGGTGTCGAGTCATACAGATTAGTAAAAAAAGAACGCCTCGTGTACGGATTGACGTGCATGTGACAGGGCCATTGACAGTTGGTGTTTGTTTTTTTCATTGATCCCGGGGACAGCCAAAAAAAGTATCTCGAGATTTTCCAGCCTTGTTGACCTTGTGGTGCAGACATAGCGTGGCAAGGAACGGTGTCGAGTCATACAGATTAGTCAAAAACAAGTACGGATTGGCTTGCATGTGACAGGGCCATTGACAGTTGGTGTTTGTTTTTTTCATTGATCCCGGTGACAGCCAAAAAAAGTATCTCGAGGTTTTCCAACCTTGTTGGCCTTGTTAGTTGCGCAGACATAGCGTGGCAAGGAGCGGTGTCGAGTCATACGGATTAGTAAAAAAAGAACACCCCGTGTACGTGTACGGATTGGCGTGCATGTGACAGGGTCATTAACAGTAAGCATTTCAAGAAAAGTAGGCGGGCGGTTGATTGTTATAATGAGCTCGATTGGTGCAAACAATTAGAAATTTAAGCCTCTGGGTTTTTTTTGTGTTGTTTTATCATTAATTATAATTGTGCCAATGATGTAAGCGTTGTAATATTTTATATTCCAGATGTGTTAGCGTAAATGATTGTGAAAAGAAATGGTGGCTCGAAACCGCGAAACGCCCAGAATGTATACATTTTGATAAGAATAAGCTGTATAAGAATTTAACGTGTAATTTTTGCTGTGTGACAGATGGGTGTAATATATTTTCCATACCCGACCCCTCAACACGTTACAAATACGTTTAACACTATGAGTTTTCATCTCTCACTACCCCTTTTTTAAATTTTTACCATGATGTACATACTTAGTTAAATGTTTGGATTGATATTTAAAAATAACTGCATGCTGTTGTGTTTATTTGATCTTATTTTGTAGTCGAACTTAAAAGACTGTACTGAGTTTAAAATTTCTTGCTCGATTGTCGCGAAGAAATAGCTATGCGATAACTATCGAGTTTAGCAATATCACAAAAGTAGTGCAGGAGTTATTGCCCCTATATCGATTGACGTACATTATCGTGTATTCGTACCATTTCAAGGGAGATACAGTTCGAGTTCGGATATGAAAAAGGGAGGGGTGGAGTTTAACGCCCACTCGACATGTCATAAACTATGGGCGTACTAGATTGAGTGTTCCGAAATTGAATTCTCTCAATTCCAAAAATAGTGACACTCGAGTGAAAAAAGGTATTTCTGGCTACAACGCATGTCAACCAACCATGCATCCGAAACCTAGTCGTTGTGTTAAATTGCGTGACAATTCTACTCACACCACCTCCGTAGCCAATTCGGCAAACCCCAGTAGATTCCAGTACTCTACATCTAGGCTCGGCTGTGTGATGAAGTCCGCAAATGGAACTACTTTCAAGTTCCCGGGTTATCAACGACGTTGCCCGTGACGACGCATAAAGTCTGAAGCTATTTTTCTTTCAAGTTTATCCGATTTTCTTTAGACAAGGACAAGTTTGAACTGAAAATTCTACACACTCTTCGAAGGAAACAATTGCGAGAACTTCTTTGTAAAAAAGGCAAGTTTTTCTAATACGTGAACTGGTGCCTCGTTACAATCGATCGTATAGGCGTAGGTACATATCACTTACCGTCATACAGCAATGGCTTGATGTAGGGTACCACAAAACGGTGACAGGACTGAATTCCGCGCCACTCGATTGCAATCTTGTCAATTCCGGACGTTCAGGACAGTGAATCGTGTGTTTCATATGTCATTTCGGGACTACCATATGGTTCGATTTTATTTCATTAATTTGCTTGAGCGTAGCAGTCTTTATAGAGAAAACCTGAGGAACCGGAGAAAACCCATGAGATTGGACAGGCGAACCTACTCCTTGTCACGTACAACTAAAGACCCCTACGCGCAAGCAAATTATTGAAATAAAATAAAACCATATGTTAGTCCCAAAATGACCTAGTTTGTGTCGTTTGGACGTACCCCCATCTCTCTCTCTCTCTCTCGCTCTCTTTCTCTCTCTCTCTCTGACCAATGATTTTAATGTACTTTTTTCATCGATGAGAGTAAGTGACAGTTTATCAAATAAAGTATGGGGTAGTATCAGGTGTTCCAGGAGAGGTAAGCACACCCTGTCTTGCGCACATGTACGACGCCGACGTCACTCTATATCGTAATAATATTATTTACTTTATCAGCGTGAGGTATAATTGAAATATTTTGTTGACGTCGCGGTGTATTGTTGGGGCTACTCGGTCTATTGTTGCAGTTATAGAATGAGGAAACTATTAATAATATGAAATACAATAGGTAGTCATAAAATACAGATACACATATATAGCTGGTATTATTGTCGCGGAGTTAACTCGGCTCAAATAGGCCATTTGTATAGAAATCGTACCAATAAACTAAAAAGGCAATCTGAATAAGTTATAGTATAACCTCTAAATGTCTTCTTTTATACGCCATTGAATAAAACAAGTTGTATAGTGTAGTTTGTGCAATTTATCGGTTTGTTGTTAACTGTAGACATTTAAAGAGTTCGCACAAGGTAAGTTTGATATCATCTTGGGATAAATTCAAACAGAATACCGCAACAAATATGTCCGATTCAAAATCTATATATAATAACAAACTTTTGTAGATCTTACATTAAGATATTTTGCAAAGCACGTCAATGTGTTAGATTTCCTGGAAGCACGTGAAAAGAACGGGTTTGTAGGCAGTATCGTAATAAATTTGCAAAAGACAAATTCAAAGAAAATGAACTGATTTTTTTTATTCCACGGGTTTTACATAGACTAAGCCTGTTCCCCATTCCTATTCGGATATCCTAAATAAAAATATTGTTTATTAAAGAAAAAAAAGCTGCCACTGTTTGATTTATACTATTGAGTGAAATGTTTTTGGGTTTCATGGTGCACGCTTTTTTTTAGATGTCGGACCTGTGCAATGGTTAATCCAGTCACTTCCAGCACTTTTAATTAAAATGTTGGGTCTCACGTCTTAAGCACGACACAGTCCTGATGATCTGAGCTATATATATCATAAAATAAAACCAAGTACGAACAATCCAAACCATGAGACGAAATTCTAAGTCCTAAAAAAACGGTATAGGCAAAAAATTGTAATCAGGCAAAATAGTGTGATCAGCATATCATTGTGCTAAATTCCTGTGTAACGGTTAATCCAGTCACCTCCATGGGACTATACACAGTCCCGATAATCTGAGCTGTTTATGTCACAAAGATAGACAAATGGGGGGCCAACAAAACCAAGAAACACGCGATATATGGTTTCCCTGGAGATTTACTAACATGGGATATACACAATTAGCATGTCCTGCTTTTTTCAGTTTTTTACACTGTTGATTCTCAAATATGAAATTAGTTGAGTGTAACACGTTTTATCATAATGTGATAATGACAGTATTCAGGGGAGGTAATTCGACACGTCTATAACTTGATCATTATGATTATACAGAATGTGTGTTGTTATATTATAGGGAGGATTATATTAAAGGATCAACATGTTATTGGGCGAGCTTTTATTAGTTCTTATAATATATATTCTGCTCATCTACAATATTATAAATCTGATCCTGGCGAAGATACAAGAAACGAAGGCACGGAAAGCACCACCATTACCTCACAAATTAGTCAAACATAAACATCCACAGTTTAATGTGCCGTAAGTATAGTTCGAGCTTGCAACTACCACTACCTTGCTAACTCTTGGTGCTATGGTGTTCTTATCGAGAATATATTCAAATTCGGTATAATTGGTTTAAACAATACGAATACTTTACGATGTTATAGCTTTATCAATGTTAAGGGTTGTGGGTCGAAAGCAAGGCCAAGTGCAGTTCCGGACAATGTACTGCTGTGGTAGAATGCGCGTCGATAATAACATTTGTCAGATCCCAAGTCCGAAGATGAGTGGTGAAGCCAATTAAATTTAAACAAATATTTTGACGTTTCTCAGTACAAGGACATCGCACACTCTTAAAATGACCTTTTTATGCATTAGTTCGCTTGAACCTAGCTATTTACGATAAAATATGCATTTATGAATGAGATTTTTAAATTTATATTGAGGACTTTTTTATACAGTGTCTAGTTTTACTGCAATTTTAATATATTGGGAAATTTATGACATACAAACCTTTGGTTAAATATATATGAAACTAATAAAAACATTTTGACAAAAATAAAATATTTCCACAGAAGGTCGTTTTCGTACCTCCGCGGAGAGGGCGGGGGAATCGATAATAATAATAATAATAATAATAATAATCGCGTCATTTTACAAGGGTAGCAAATTGGGCCTGAAGCCTTTTTCCAATTTGGCCCTTGGCACAGATAACACACCTTGTTACATTTACCTTCCAAAAGACATTATTAATGGTTGCTTGGACCAATCTGTAGGTTCATATATGCCTCGTTGTATGGCATCTTATGTTTGTTTTTATTGGGGTGTTAAACATTATAAGATTTATGCGCCATTTGTCTACACTGTGTCTTATTCTGGATTGAACTTTATCATTGGTATTTCAGAAATGGTGTACATGATACTCAAGATTTAGATGACGAGATTATCACAGAAAGACAAGCAATGAATGACAATTTTACCCAAGCCGTGAAGACATACCAGCAAAACATGGCCGAGCGGAAATCAACGCCTCATTCGCGAAAGATATCAGAAGATCAATGGGAGGCCAAACGAGTTCGATCAAGAAAAATTAGCAGAGTTTGTAAAGTGCTTCCTACTGCTAGTCTTCTATTGTCAAAAGCAATACAGGATGAGGCAGTAACAATGACAGCTTCCTGTCTGGAAGACGAAGCTATACAAGAAGAAGGGGATGGGGATATAGAAAACGCTTAAAATGTTTTCCAAGGATTCTTTGACAGAATGAATAACTCTTTATTTTGAAAGGGTTCATATTTTCCACTTGAAGCCGAACCATTCCAGTAAGGTTTCTGTTGTAACAGGGATAATAACTCGGGGATAATAATCAACAGGTGTTTCAAAATGTAGCAGGGGTTCTTGTGACCAAATGGAAATCGGCTACTAGGAGTTGAAAGAACACGCGTAAATTCGGGTTTTTAGTTCGTTTGAAAGGAGTAATAAAAGGTTCTGAATTAGACGAACGAAACAACGGATGTGAGATAACACACACATTAAATATTGGCGTGTAAATAGAGCAAACATCATCCCAGCAAGTTTGTGCATTGCAAAAACATTAGTTGTGAAATAATTGATACAAATTTTTTGATATTTTTGTTTGCATTTATTTATTTTTTATTTCTGAAAAGAACTTCAAAAAAAAATTGAAATGTAAAAAGAAATAAATAAATTTTTGGTTTTATTTTATCACGAAATAATTTTTTTCTTAAAATATTAGACCTGCAAATGTCGTTTGATCACCGTACTGCGAATTGGTGGCGAATTGCATTTGTAAGAATCAGTTGACAAACTTTTTGTCTCTTGTAGTGGTATCCCGGTGTGTTCACCTTTCATAGAGGTTATGTAAATCATTTTAGTGAAGCCTGTACCAAGACAGGCCCGGGACTGTACAGCGCAGTGGACGCTTACGGCTGGCCCCCGGATCCATTCACTTGATTTGATAATTGTTTAGTTTTTGCAATGTCTATTTTCTGTCTTGTCCGCAGGTTTATCTTGTAGATTTTTTGTTTTACGTGTAGTGCGGTCCTCCTGCATTTACTATTAAAACTTATAGCGAAGAACAGATTCGCAGTCAGGTTTTTCTTAACCATACAGCCATATTTGTCGTTAAAAAGCTGGACGTATCGGGACGCGGGAGTTACATAAAAACAGTTCTCGCGGCCAGAGAAAGATTCGTTCTGGTGTGCGATCAATTTTGGAGGGTGATTGAACAGGTGATCTTGCAAAAGTTGTTTCCTGGGAAATTAGAAGCCTGGACAATAGATCCGGTTTCGTTTTCAATCATATTATTTTTAGAAACACTACATGGTTTATAAGCGAAGAAAAATGAGTTTGTTGTGGGGATAAGCTTATTTGTCCTGTCTGTGCTATTGAGTTGTATTTGAGTAGCTATAGGCTCATTGGTGTTAATTAATGGAATGTTTATCTGTTTCGGATTGTCTGATGCCGGGACCGTCTTTGATAATCATGTTACCTATTCTGTCGCTTATGACCACCTCCGGTTGTATTTGTCTAGTTTGGGTAGCTATCAGAGTGAACTTTAACATAGTTTCAGAAATGGGTGCGTCTTGACTCTATCGCATCAAGACGTTGACCCGAGGGAAATTATTATTCTCAAGTAGTTGTAAGAAATGGTATGAGGGTGATATGCATAGACTAGCCAATTAGTGTATCCAATGCTGATACAGTAGAACCCATTTTTATTTTTTAATCGTAATACTGATTATTGTAACCCTTAACGTGGTTGGGATAACTGTTATTAAACATGCATTATTCAAGAGATAAATCTGCCTAGTGCAGGTCTTTATTTGGGCATGAAATGTTTTCTAAAGTATTAATTAGACATAAATTAACTGATCTAGGCCTTAATCAACTTTGGATGGCAGCAGACTGCTCCGATACTAAACAGATTTAAACGTTTCAGCGGTTAATCAAATATGGCGCACCTTAACGCTTCGAGTCGTAGCTTTGATCAACCAGGTCCGTGGTTGAAATTATTGCACAGGTCGGTCAAATCTTTAAATGCCTATATCTTCGCTTGCAATAGAGTAATTTGAATGAAATTTTCAAATTATTCATTTTACATCATCTACTTTCGAACTAGTATAGCAAGAATGGCTAGTTCTTATCTATATCTTGAATAATGTAACTTTAATGTTATTCCTGCAAGCCCTGACTTTAGCATCATCACATTTTAAGCGTATTTTCTTGGCTCTATTGTAAATGACATTAATGTTTTCGTTTCTTTGGATAACGGGGGGGGGGGGGCTTAGAACACAGGAAGGCAGCCCGGAGAATGAATGAATGAAATGGGGTTTAACGTCCTACTGTTATGCATTTAACCTGAGCTAATTGAAGACGGGCATACGCCATACAGTGTGCTATGAGGGAAATTTCGCCCGGGCAGCGGCGCTACGGCCTACTGTCATATCGAATTCCATCTGCCAAGGGATCTTTTACGTGCACTCCAATGTGTACACGGGACCTCGGTTTTTCGTCCCATCCAAACGACTAGGCAGCTGTCCTTGTCAGGCCCTCCTTCTGCATCACTGACAAGGGGAAATCACGTCGGAAAATCGAGATGAACTTTCTCGGCCAATGCAGAGAACATTTACAATCGAATATTGGATTCTAAGTACCGGTAAGTAATTGAACACTTCTGCTCGAACGTAGGTATATGCAGGGAGTTGGCATATACTGTTAACATTATCCTGGATTGTTGTTTATCATTTATCCTCTTCATCAAAGCAATCTAGAAATGTGTCAGTTTGAAATTAGTTTTGGATTCAATTGTTTACAATTCAATTTTTCAAAAGCTTGCGGTGAGATATGGTGTTTTAAATCCAATTGAAATAAACCAAGTATTTTAACGCAGTGGCGTCACAAGGGGGTGGCACAGGGGTCACGTGCTCCGGATCTTTTCATGTGTGCCCCGGATCTTTTTTGAGCAGACAAAATCCATAATTTGCAATAATTTCACTACTTTTCCCTATCAGTATTTCGAATGTCCCGAGTACAGAGGAGAAGCTTTCCAGTGCGAAGCTTTTCTGGATTGTCCTTTCTGGCCCACCGTAGATTTCCTCAATTGCCTGCACGTGCACAGTTCAATACAGTATTATATAACTAAATAAATATATGGCTGAAAATAGTTTAGAAACGACCGTGCGTGACCCGCCGTGTATGTTAAGCAGGACAACAATATCACATTAAATTTTAGTTCGTGATAATTTAGCTCACAACTTCACAAGAACTCGTACATATTTCCCAGTATTCGTTTTAATAACTATATAATTATATCGACAAAAATAATCCGCGGTTTGAAACATCAATAGAATACCCACGGCGACGTCATGTCGTTAGTAAAACGAATACTGGAAAATATGTACGAGTTGGGCCTGTGCCCCGGATCTAATTGGGTCCTAGTGACGCCTCTGTTTTAACGATCCGTCAAATTTTGACTGGCATATCTTGGTAACGTGTTGTTTGTTAATTTTCCGATAAATTCACAACAGAAAGCTCTTAATAGAATACTTATTTTTTATATTAGCATAAATCTGTAGGAGAATTTTCACCACAGAATGTTCGGGACCTTTATTTCCAGCAACAATCTTTCTCTCCGTTAAAGTTAATGGATCGTTAATAGATAACGGAGCTATGAGCAACCGGCCCCAGGTTATTTCGGGACAATGCTTCTAACGGATTTTAGGTGTTCTTGATCGTAGAAAAACCCGACGATAAAATATTTTATAAAGACAGCTTTATTATACCTTCCAAATTTGAATCTCAGAGACCACAAAATTACGACATATCGATAGCACCAAAATACCGAAAGAATAATTAGAAATAATCTGAAATGCATTTAAAGTCCTCCTGTTCTGCAACAAAATCTGAAGCGTGTGTGCGTACAAGTACACTGGAACGATTTCCAACCGTCAAGGATTGTTTGTGTACATGTCAATGACTACACTCGAACTCAAAGACGAATGACAGAAACCTTTCTATAAAACTTAATATATAATATTAAACCCCTATATAAGTTGTTAGAACTTTTGTTTAATCCTTTTGTATTGTACAATGTCAATGTCGATGCAATAAAATAAGTTTAAACTAAACTAACCCCTGAACTCAAAGATGAATGGAAAGAACATTTGCTCATATTGTCCTCTGAAATTCTGTCTTAATTAACAACACATGTGTAATGGTGTTCAAATTCTATTTAATTATTATATAATAGCACAATCAAATAAATACAATTTTCAAAACATAAAGTTCTCTTGTAGTGTTATAGATCAACATTGTCTTACTTATTGTTCATCTTGTTGTCGATTCCTTCTTTCTTCTCGTCTTTGTGGTGGATGTTCGCCACCTTCCTCTCTTGGTGGTCGTTGTTCGCCACCTTCCTCTCTTGGTGGTCGTTGTTCACTGCCTTCCTCCCTTGGTGGTCGTTGTTCACCACCTTCCTCTCTTTGTGGTGGTTGTTCACCGTCTTCTCGTGTTGGTCCATTTGACTCCTCAGCTTGGCGTCGATTTCGTCCTTCGTCTCGTCTTGGTGGTCGTTGTTCACCACCTTCCTCTCTTGGTGGTCGTTGTTCACCGCCTTCCTCTCTTGGTGGTCGTTGTTCACCGCCTTCCTCTCTTGGTGGTCGTTGTTCACCGCCTTCCTCCCTTGGTGGTTGTTGTTCACCGCCTTCCTCTCTTGGTGGTGGGCCGTCTTCTCGTGTTGGTTCATTAGACTCCTCAGCTTGGCGTCGATTTCGTCTTTCGTCTCGTCTTGGTGGTCGTTGTTCACCACCTTCCTCTCTTGGTGGTCGTTGTTCACCGCCTTCCTCTCTTGGTGGTCGTTGTTCACTGCCTTCCTCTCTTGGTGGTGGTTGTTCACCGCCTTCCTCTCTTGGTGGTTGTTGTTCACCGCCTTCCTCTCTTGGTGGTGGGCCGTCTTCTCGTGCTGGTTCATTTGACTCCTCAGCTTGGCGTCGATTTCGTCTTTCGTCTCGTCTTGGTGGCCGTTGTTCACCACCTTCCTCTCTTGGTGGTCGTTGTTCACTGCCTTCCTCTCTTGGTGGTTGTTGTTCACCGCCTTCCTCTCTTGGTGGTGGGCCGTCTTCTCGTGTTGGTTCATTTGACTCCTCAGCTTGGCGTCGATTTCGTCTTTCGTCTCGTCTTGGTGGTCGTTGTTCACCACCTTCCTCTCTTGGTGGTCGCTGTTCACTGCCTTCCTCTCTTGGTGGTGGTTGTTCACCGCCTTCCTCTCTTGGTGGTTGTTGTTCACCGCCTTCCTCTCTTGGTGGTGGGCCGTCTTCTCGTGTTGGTTCATTTGACTCCTCAGCTTGGCGTCGATTTCGTCTTTCGTCTCGTCTTGGTGGTCGTTGTTCACCACCTTCCTCTCTTGGTGGTCGTTGTTCACCGCCCTCCTCTCTTGGTGGTGGGCCGTCTTCTCGTGTTGGTTCATTTGACTCCTCAGCTTGGCGTCGATTTCGTCTTTCGTCTCGTCTTGGTGGTCGTTGTTCACTGCCTTCCTCTCTTGGTGGTCGTTGTTCACTGCCTTCCTCTCTTGGTGGTGGGCCGTCTTCTCGTGTTGGTTCATTTGACTCCTCAGCTTGGCGTCGATTTCGTCTTTCGTCTCGTCTTGGTGGTCGTTGTTCACCACCTTCCTCTCTTGGTGGTCGTTGTTCACTGCCTTCCTCTCTTGGTGGTTGTTGTTCACCACCTTCCTCTCTTGGTGGTCGTTGTTCACTGCCTTCCTCTCTTGGTGGTTGTTGTTCACCGCCTTCCTCTCTTGGTGGTCGTTGTTCACTGCCTTCCTCTCTTGGTGGTTGTTGTTCACCGCCTTCCTCTCTTGGTGGTGGGCCGTCTTCTCGTGTTGGTTCATTTGACTCCTCAGCTTGGCGTCGATTTCGTCTTTCGTCTCGTCTTGGTGGTCGTTGTTCACCACCTTCCTCTCTTGGTGGTGGTTGTTCACTGCCTTCCTCTCTTGGTGGTGGTTGTTCACCGCCTTCCTCTCTTGGTGGTTGTTGTTCACCGCCTTCCTCTCTTGGTGGTGGGCCGTCTTCTCGTGTTGGTTCATTTGACTCCTCAGCTTGGCGTCGATTTCGTCTTTCGTCTCGTCTTGGTGGTCGTTGTTCACCACCTTCCTCTCTTGGTGGTCGTTGTTCACCGCCCTCCTCTCTTGGAGGTGGGCCGTCTTCTCGTGTTGGTTCATTTGACTCCTCAGCTTGGCGTCGATTTCGTCTTTCGTCTCGTCTTGGTGGTCGTTGTTCACTGCCTTCCTCTCTTGGTGGTCGTTGTTCACTGCCGACCTCTCTTGGTGGTGGGCCGTCTTCTCGTGTTGGTTCATTTGACTCCTCAACTTGGCGTCGATTTCGTCTTTCGTCTCGTCTTGGTGGTCGTTGTTCACCACCTTCCTCTCTTGGTGGTCGTTGTTCACTGCCTTCCTCTCTTGGTGGTTGTTGTTCACCGCCTTCCTCTCTTGGTGGTGGTTGTTCACCACCTTCCTCTCTTGGTGGTTGTTGTTCACCGCCCTCCTCTCTTGGTGGTGGGCCGTTTTCTCGTGTTAGTTCATTTGACTCCTCAGCTTGGCGTCGATTTCGTCTTTCGTCTCGTCTTGGTGGTCGTTGTTCAGCACCTTCCTCTCTTGGTGGTCGTTGTTCACTGCCTTCCTCTCTTGGTGGTGGGCCGTCTTCTCGTGTTGGTTCATTTGACTCCTCAGTTTGGCGTCGATTCCGTCTTTCGTCTCGTCTTGGTGGTCGTTGTTCACTGCCTTCATCTCTTGGTGGTGGTTGTTCACTGCCTTCCTCTCTTGGTGGTCGTTGTTCACCGCCTTCTTCTCTTGGTGATTGTTCTCCGCCTTCTTCTCTTGGTGGTTGTTGTTCACTGCCTTCCTCTCTTGGTGGTGGGCCGTCTTCTCTTCGGTCTGACTCAGCGGGTCGGGCATTAGCCACAGCTAATACCACTAGCAAACAAACAACAACTAACCTCATGTTATTGGATTAATACGTTGATGCGAAAACGATGAGCCGCAACCCTTTTATACTGCTTTTACGCCTTCTCTGCAAGATGCTAGTAACCAAATAATGACGATAATTTTTGTCTAAATGCGCTGAGGTCACGTAGTTCGTATTAAATGTCATCATATAATATTCTGTAAAATTGAATAAAAACATTTTCAGAACCATTTATACATAACAGCTTGTTTTATTTGTCTTGAGCGTATTCATAAACAAAATATTGGGTATACATATCGTTGAAAGTTAAATATATTTCATGGGAAAGAGACACTTGCTGTAAACAATATGAACAGACTGGCAGGTGTAGTATTATAACTGTGTGGATCGTTTCTCAGAGAGAGAGAGAGAGAGAGGGGGAGGGAGAGAGGGAGAGATAAAGAGAGAGAGGGGGGAGAAATTGGGTTTAACGTCCGATCGACAAAAACTAGATCATTTCGGGACGAACATATGGTTTCATTTTATTTCAATAATTCGCTTGCGCGTAGGTGTCTTTAGCAGTGGGAGTAAACCGGAGGACCCGAGAGAACCCAAGAGGTTGGACAGGCGATGATGTTTACAGGAACTAAGCCTGCTGTAGCCCTTTAATATTCTGGCTGGCTTTGACTTGAACAATATCAAACTAGGCTTATATAAAATGTTGACAATCTGTGACGCCGAAGGCACGAGGCTGCGCAGCAGCCGATGTAGCAAAGGGGAGGGTGTGGGAGGATCCCCCCTCGCGGGGGTTGGGGGCCATCCCCATAAAAATTAAAATATAAATGTTTATAAAACCTTCTGTAACACTGTTTTGGCATATTTTACGGGGTTAAACTAAAACATCACACTCGGGGTGCCGTATTCATATTTTTTTCATGACTTTTACCTATATCACATAAATTTAGTTTATGGGGATGCATATTTGACAACCACCTTGTTAACTACAAAACTCATTGACATTAACAATAGATTTGTATAGATAATAAAAGTATTTTGTGTATTATAAATGGATTTCAAAAAGGTAATCAGCCCACATACCACTCTTGTTGTAACTGAATAATGTATCCCAATCTTTATTCTGGTCATAAAATTGTACTATTTTACACTATTCCAATTAATAAATGATACAAATTTCATCTCAACACACCTAATTTTAAAAATTGAAAAAATTCAACTACATGCTGTAACATGGTTTGAAAAACCTTACGTAAGCACTTTCAAATGCAACTTGGATTTGAACATATTTTCGAACCCTCTGGACAAGTAAGATAGGTTGTAATGGATAATTTACACAACAGGGAAGACACTTAAACATCTAGTAGTTAGATTAAGGCTAAAAAAAAATTCGGAACCTGTCAAGCCAGCAAGAGTGTTATTGTCCCTGAAACATTTTTTGGGGGTCCAAATACATTCAGACCCCCCCCCACACCCACATCCACACACCCACACACACACCCACACACACGATACACAATTGGGGGTGACGGTCATGAGCAAGGAAGTCATGGTGACTCAGTCAGTAAGACGTTGGCTCGCTAACCTGGTTGTTCCGTGTCCGATCTCTGTGAAAAGCTAAGTGTACACCAGGGGAAAACTGAACGGGTCGTTAAAGATAACGGAGCTTTGAGCAACTGGCCCCAGGTCTTGCAAACCTAACTGTTAAATTTGAAAGGTATTATGGTAATGGAACCTTGAAATCCATCTTTTTTCAGTAACATTGATATCCTCAAATTCTAAATGTATATTGTAAAGTACAGTTGTCTAGTCGCTCTAATAGGACGACAAACCGAGCTACCGTGTACACGTTGGCGTGCACGTAAAAGATGCCTTAACATTTGGATTTCGATATAAGAGAATGTCGTAGTGCCCTCACAGCACAATGTAAGGCGCACGTCTGTCTACAGCAACCCTGTTGGGGCAGAACCGTAGGACGTTAACCCCCATTTATTTCTAGAATAAATATGGATGCTTGACCAAATATCGACATTTTCCCTAAATCTCCTGTTATATTTTCTATAGAATCATCATTACGTTTATTTAATACTTATACCACCCCTATGATATAAATAACCTTAAACTAGACACTCTTTGGTTTATTTGTCTACGATATCCCCCTGGTTGGAAGTGGGAGTTATACTCCAGATAGGAAGAAAGAAACTCTTCGTTCAGCCGAAGGCGAATTAACGCACACTTTATTAGTTAATATGAAATAGGTTAGGTGTATACTGAGAAAGAATGTCACCGCCTGTTCTTAAACATACATTATTTCTAAATCTGCCAACTGCAGACCTTTCTTTAGGCCTGAAATGTTAGACATTAATTAACTAATCCAGACCATAATCAACCCTCGATGGCAACACTAGTCTGCAATATTTACTGGACTAGAACCCAGTCTGCTGTAGTTGAAAATGATATATTGCCAATTTCTCAACTGGCAATAGTGAATTTATAGGTTTATTCTTTAACAAGGTAGGACTGTTTATAGATACCATCTATATTTGTAAGACTTTATTATTTTAATACATTTCAAAAATATAATTTTAAAATATGAAATTGTAACTTTAACCTACAAATAAGATATACATTGTATATATGTCTAATAGCTGGGTCTTAATTAGTCAGCTCCACCTAACCGATCATTTTTTAATTATATAATAAACATAGTGGTTTCGACTAGACGGGTGTTTCTTATACCGTATTTCCTCAAATACAACCCCGGGGTTCTATTTCGTTAAGCACCTCCCGACCCACTGGTTCTATTCGAGGTCCGGGTTATAATCGAGGCCGGGTTGTATTTTTTCAGACTCGAATTAATGCTTCAAAATTTTCTATAGGAGTGTCATTTTGGACAAGTAAAACAAGCAGACAGGGTCGGTCTTGCAAAAACGAAGGCTAAACTCTCTGTGCGTGACATGAGACAATTGTACTTCCTGTGCAGGGGTCATCAATTAATTTAGATTTTGGCAGGTAGTATTCAGTTTTTACGTTAGACCCGGGTTATATTAGAGACCCAGGCTCTATTCGAGACCCGGGTTATATTTATCACACCACCCCCTTACCCCCGGGTTCTATTCGAGGCCCGGGTTGTAATCGATGCCGGGGTTGTATTCTAGGAAATACGGTATTTCAAAAAATACCTAAAATATTCACTCATTGCACACGGAGAAAAACAAACGATAAGGGTGTTAAACCCCATTATAATTTCTATGTTTGTCGCTACCTTTGAATCAATTTATATTTCTGTTTTAAATGTAAAGAGGCTGTCAGTTTTTTATAGTATAATTTTAGTTTCATTTTGGGCTAAATTGCCGAGGGTTGAACAATCCATCCTTATAACATTGTGTCTTATCCTATGGACGGTATATATTGAAAGAAGGTAGATTGCCCCCTTTAATTCATAAATAAAATTGATAATTTTAATTCTCACGTGTTTTTACAAACCCCGCAATAAAGAAGTAAAATGAATGTTTATCAAAACAAATCCGGTAAATTCCAATGGACGGTTGCAACTGTATATAATAACCCTGAATAAAACGAGGTTTGATGTCAAATTTTACCGCTAATCCAGAGTTAATCCTAGAACAATCATGCTATAAACTATAGTCTTTTAAAAAATAAATCTGTATTGATTTTAACAATTTTAACTTTTTTAAATGACATTCAATAATTTACACATATAAACCGCATTACAGTTTACCCATTTAACTTTTATTAAATAGCTTTTTATAATTTAAAAATAAATGCCTTTCAACATAAACGTTTTACAGCCCAACTAAATAGGAAATAATTGTTCCATACTGATTTACACTTAAAGTGACACTTAATAACTGTGTTTTAATAACTGGAGTCGGAAAGGGCAAAATCCCACCGGACAAGGTCTTTAATCTTCTTTAACTCTTTTCGAAAATTGGTTGACAATGAATAAATCCTCTTTCTCAAATCGTCGTTGATTGCTTCCTTGTACATTTACCCATATTTTTGCAAAAGCGATTCACACGCTTGTGATTTCTTATTTCTGTGCTGTAATCGAATGAATGAATGAATGAAATGGGGTTTAACGTCCTACTGTTATGCACTTAACCTGAGCTAATTGAAGACGGACATGCGCCATACAGTGTGCTATGAGGGACATTTTGCCCGGGCAGCGTCGCTACGGCCTACTCTTATATCGAATTCCAACTGCCAAGGGATCTTTTACGTGCACTCCAATGTGTACACGGGACCTCGGTTTCTGTGCTGTAATCAGCAAAGTGTGGGGAGCTGTCTCAGCCTGTGAGTAAGCGATCAATGACCTGCAGTGGGAATTTTGTTCTTCTTTTGTTGGGGCCATGTTGACGGAGAATGAACAG
The DNA here is from genome assembly GCA_917208275.1 of Patella pellucida. Lineage (NCBI taxonomy): Eukaryota > Metazoa > Mollusca > Gastropoda > Patellidae > Patella > Patella pellucida. The sequence continues at coordinate 11,590,914 of OU795038.1, forward strand.
TTGCTCAATATTTTGACGTGTTGCCACACTCGACTCAAAACAGATTGTGCAACCCTCAGTTTACGCATAATAAATCTACTGAATTTGATTTCATCAAAATTTGATGTCAATCGTTTTTGATCGTCAATCCATAGACGTTCAAAAAACCTGTCAAAAATTGGACGTCAACTTTTTTGTCAAAAATTTTAAGCGTGTGTGGGCCGCTTTTAAGCACACATTCCCTTGAAATAGAGAGGGCTAGGGCGGTCCAAGAATATTATAACAGCACATCTGCGGTTTTGCACAAACTGCCTTCAACAGCAAGTTGAAAATGGGTACCATATCATATTCTCATTGAGTGCGACCGCTTTGAGGACTGTTTATGGGCCATTTGAGATCCAAAACTACCTTTCGAAAACCTGTATTAGCCGCCGTTTGCTCTGACAAAACGGTGTGAATCTTTGTGCAACATGCTTTCAAATAAAGGATTAAAAAAAAACTTGGTTCTAACATAAACCGTGTTAGTGGCAGATTCTTATAAATATAGGTGAAACATCCACGTCTTATTCTGCATGAATGAAACGTTTAAATTTGAGCATTTGTTGGATGTGGCGATGTAACTGATAAGACTTAATGTTATAGTCACGTTTCTGATCCCCACCACCCCCACCACCCCCACCCCCGAAACACAGATGGAACACCAACGCACGATTCTACATGTATGAAACGTATAAATTTTAGATGTTGGTTGGGGTTATGTAACTGGTGAAACTTATTAATAGTCATTTTACTGACCTCCCAGAACGCCCCCCCCCCCGAAACACAGATGTATGAAACATGTAAATTTTAGCTGTTGGTTGGGGTGATGTAACTGATAAAACTCAATTATATATTCACATCCACCAGATATGGACCACAAGTCACTATTATACCTAACATTACCAACCAACCTCACCCCCAAACACTTCCCCGAAACAAAAACCTAAGAAAATAAAAAAATAATCTAGTTGGACACACAGCCCCCCCCCCCCCCCCGCGGTAAACAAAAAAATACCTTAAAAATAATTTGTATGTAATGCAAGATGCCCTTCTTTTAAATGTTACAGGAAGTTGTCGAGTGTGTGATGATCCATTTTGTGAATTAGGTTTTGAGAATATTGCCAAATGTCACCCTGATACGCCATATTGTATGAATACCATCAACATTGATAACGAAGGCAAAATACAATTAAATAAGAAGTAAGGATATTATATTACGATGGCTTTATAGAACATTCCTTGTGATTTAAAGAATCCCAGAGAGAAGCAATTCACCACTGACTCGACCTGAATTGGAGAGAGAGAGACTGAGAGAGAGAGAGAGAGAGGGGAGGGGTTTAACGACCCCTCTATATAAACTAGGTCATTTCTGGACTAACATATGATTTAATTTTATTTCAATAATTTGCTTGCGCGTAGGAGTCTTTAGCAGTGGGAGGAAACAACCAGAGGACCCGGAGAAAACCCACCAGGTTGAACAGGTGACCTTACTCCTTATCGCGTACAACCGGGGATTCGAAACCACACCAGTTGATTCAATTGGGTATAGGTTCAACAGTTAAAAACATTCCGTAGACATATTCTGAAAAGCTAACTAGTTTTAGCCATGTGCCCTTCACCATGACAAATTAACAAACTGTGGCTCGGTGATTAAGGTACTGTCTCACTTTACCACGGGGTCCCAGCTTTGATCTCGGGGACAGCCAAAAAAAGTACTTAGAGATTTTTCAACCTTGTTGGCACAGAAATGGCGTGGCAAGGAACGGTGTCGAGTCATACGGATTAGTGAAAAACAGAAGGTCTCGTGTACGGATTGACGTGCAGGTGACAGGGCCATTGACAGTTGGTGTTTGTTTTTTTCATTGATCCCGGGGACAGCCAAAAAAGTATCTCGAGATTTTCTAGCCTTGTTGACCTTGTGGTGCAGACATAGCGTGGCAAGGAACGGTGTCGAGTCATACAGATTAGTAAAAAAAAGAACGCCTCGTGTACGGGTTGGCGTGCATGTGACAGGGTCATTACTAGTCCAGCTCTGAACGACAGACTTCGTTTTACTCGTCTTTACGTCCAGACTTCGCCCCATTCAAACAATGTCGAACCGAATTCAAGCCCCAGTAAATTTTACTGGGGAACTTTTTACCGCTAAACGATCCCGTGCCAGTCCCTGTGAATACCTGCAAGATGTAAATGAACATCTTAGTGACCAAAAAATACCTCGCTTACCTCGCTAGAGCCAGTGTGAGCCACACAGCAGACTGTTAAAAATACGTCTCCACCTGTCAAGTTGCCCTGTCGCCGCCATGACACTCTAAATATAGGTCAACATTCAAATTTAGAACTCTCGGGCAGACACGGCGAAACGAAATTATGGTAAAATTTGGAAACTTTGAAAAAAAATAGAATCTTCAGTCATTTATTGCTTTTCCCACCTTTTAATATTACAACAGATTAAAACAAACATTCCAAATGCATATTGAGGGTTAAAATTTTTTACTGTTATATTCAGTATTTATTATTGTGGGACACCTTGCTTGTCTAGTTTAATATTTTTTTAAAACAAAAAATACATAAATAACAAGGCTGGTTTGGTTTGTTTTATTTTTCTTTTTTAAAAAGAGGGCATTTATTGTTATCTCAAACTTGAAATAGAGCATTCCCAATTTAACAGGACAATTACATGTACAGCAAACATCAAGGAATAAATACATAAATAGGCCATATAAATACACAAATTATTCTCAGCCCAGCTAGACTCCTATGTATCACATAATATGTATATCAAAAGCTTCTTTTCCTTTCTTTAATTTAAATAAATACAAGGAATGAACAAATTAAAACACTACCATTAAATATATACATGCATATCCCAGCTAGACTCCTACATATCACATAATATATATATATCCAAAGCTTCTGCGTAGGTCTATACATGAATGTAACATGATTAATAACTAAATTGCACATCAATATGTGGTAGAAACAAATGCATTAAAACATCAATGAATAAATACATTAATATATGGATTTAAATTATGTTACATTATGTATAGGCCTATGCAGACTGTTTTGTTTTGGTTTTTTTATTCTTAATAAGTGTTTTAATTTGTTCATTCTTTGTATTTATTTAAATTAAAGAAAAAAATGATGCCTTTTGGATATACATATTTATGTGATATGTAGGATAATAATTTAAATCCATATATTTATGTATTTATTTCTTGATGTTTAAGGTAGTAGGACTTCAAGTAATGTTATAGTTTTTAATGCATTTGTTTCTACCAAATATTGATGTGCAATTACTTATTAATCATGTTACATTCATGTATAGGCCTATGCAGACTGTTTTGTAATTTTGTTTTTTATTCCTAATAAGTGTTTTAATTTGTTCATTCCTTGCATTTATTTAAATTAAAGAAAAAAAAGGAGCTTTGGATATATTTATGTGATATGTAGGAGAATAATTTAAATCCATATATTAATGTATTTATTCATTGATGTTTTAAGGAATTTGTTTCTACCACATATTGATGTGCAATTTAGTTATTAATCATGTTACATTCATGTATAGACCTATGCAGAAGCTTTGGATATATATATATTATGTGATATGTAGGAGTCTAGCTGGGATATGCATGTATATATTTAATGGTACTATTTAATTGGGAAAGTTTTGTTTCAAGTTTGAGAACAATAAATGTCCTCTTTTTTAACCCCCCCCCCCAAAAAAAAAAACCCAAAACAAACCAGCCTTGTTATTTATGTATTTTTTGTTTAAATAGGTAGGCCTATGCAGACGGTTTTGTTTGTTTTTTAAATTATTATTAAGTGTTTTAATTTGTTCATTCCTTGTATTTATTTAAATTAAAGAAAGGAAAAGAAGCTTTTGATATACATATTATGTGATACATAGGAGTCTAGCTGGGCTGAGAATAATTTGTGTATTTATATGGCCTATTTATGTATTTATTCCTTGATGTTTGCTGTACATGTAATTGTCCTGTTAAATTGGGAAAGCTCTATTTCAAGTTTGAGATAACAATAAATGCCCTCTTTTTAAAAAAGAAAAATAAAACAAACCAAACCAGCCTTGTTATTTATGTATTTTTTGTTTTTGTCCCACAATAATAAATACTGAATATAACAGTAAAAAATTTTAACCCTCAATATGCATTTGGAATGTTTGTTTTAATCTGTTGTAATATTAAAAGGTGGGAAAAGCAATAAATGACTGAAGATTCTATTTTTTTTCAAAGTTTCCAAATTTTACCATAATTTCGTTTCGCCGTGTCTGCCCGAGAGTTCTAAATTTGAATGTTGACCTATATTTAGAGTGTCATGGCGGCGACAGGGCAACTTGACAGGTGGAGACGTATTTTTAACAGTCTGCTGTGTGGCTCACACTGGCTCTAGCGAGGTAAGCGAGGTATTTTTGGTCACTAAGATGTTCATTTACATCTTGCAGGTATTCACAGGGACTGGCACGGGATCGTTTAGCGGTAAAAAGTTCCCCAGTAAAATTTACTGGGGCTTGAATTCGGTTCGACATTGTTTGAATGGGGCGAAGTCTGGACGTAAAGACGAGTAAAACGAAGTCTGTCGTTCAGAGCTGGACTAGGTCATTACAGGCCCGAGGCTAGTGGGGCGGGGGGCGGCATGGCGTTTCCTGTCGGAATTTTTCTGTCTGCGTCGGGAAATAAATCGCTGGTTAGCATGCTCGCTTTTCTTTTTCGCCGGGAGAGAGTTTTAGTACGACATATCCTCTCAAATTCGGCCGAGAGATAGTTAATGTCGGCTGGAAACTCTTAATTTTCCGACACATTCGCTACCTGCATGTCATAGAGGCCTATATTCACTCTCACAGCTTCTAATGTTCGCGCTCTCCCCTCCTCCTGCTTACACGGCAGTCGACGATGACCTTCGTTCATTGATTGTTTGTTGCCGGATATTTATCTCTCTCGCCCCCCTATGTCGGCTTAATTTTGGTTTCTGGCTTCGGGCCTGGGTCATTAACAGTAAGCATTTCAAGAAAAGTAGGCGGGCGGTTGTTTGTTATAATGAGCTCGATTGGTGCAAACAATTAGAAATTTAAGCCTATGTTTTTTTTTGTGTTTGTTTTATCATTAATTATTATTGTGCTAATGATGTAAGCTTTGTAATATTTCATATTCCAGATGTGTTAGCGTAAATGATTGTGAGAAGAAATGGTGGCTCGAAACCGCGAAACGCCCAGAATGTATACATTTTGATAAGAATAAGCTGTATAAGAATTTAACGTGTAATTTTTGCTGCGTGACAGATGGGTGTAATATATTCTCCATACCTGACCCCTCAACACGTTACAAATACGTTTAACACTATGAGTTTTCATCTCTCACTACCCCGTTTTTAAATTTTTACCATGATGTACATACTTAGTTAAATGTTTGGATTGATATTTAAAACTGCATGCTGTTGTGTTTTTTTGATCTTATTTTGTAGTCGAACGTGTCCGACTGTACTGAGTTAAAAAAAAAATTCTTGCTCGATTGTCAAGACGAACTAGCTATGATAACTATCGACTTCAGCAATATCCCAAAAGTAGTGCAGGAGTTATTGCCCCTATATCGATTGTTGATGACGTACATAATCGTGTATTCGTACCCCCTAAAGGGAGATACAGTTCGAGTTCGGATATGAAAAAGGGAGGGGTGGAGTTTAACGCCCACTCGACATGTCATAAACTATGGGCGTACTAGATTGAGTGTTCCGAAAATAGTGAAAAAGGGTATTTCGGGCTACAACGCATGTCAACCAACCATGCAGCCGAAACCTAGTCGTTGTGTTAAATTGCGTGACAATTCTACTCACACCACCTCCGTGGCCAATTCGGCAAACCCCAGTAGATTCCAGTACTCTACATCTAGGCTCGGCTGTGTGATGAAGTCCGCCAATGGAACTACTTTCAAGTTCCCGGGTTATCAACGACGTTGCCCGTGACGACGCATAAAGTCTGAAGCTATTTTTCTTTCAAGTTTATCCGATTTTCTTTAGACAAGGACAAGTTTGAACTGAAAATTCTACACACTCTTCGAAGGAAACAATTGCGAGAACTTCTTTGTAAAAAAGGCAAGTTTTTCTAATAAGTGAACTGGTGCCTCGTTACAATCGATCGTATAGGCGTAGGTACATATCACTTACCGTCATACAGCAATGGCTTGATGTAGGGTACCACAAAACGGTGACAGGACTGGATTCCGCGTCACTTGATTGCAATCTTGTCAATTCCGGACGTTCTGGACAGTGAATCGTGTGTTTCATATGTCATTTCGGGACTACCATATGGTTCGATTTTATTTCATTAATTTGCTTGAGCGTAGCAGTCTTTATAGAGAAAACCTGAGGAACCGGAGAAAACCCATGAGATTGGACAGGCGAACCTACTCCTTGTCACGTACAACTAAAGACCCCTACGCGCAAGCAAATTATTGAAATAAAATAAAACTATATGTTAGTCCCAAAATGACCTAGTTTGTGTCGTTTAGACGTACCCCCATCTCTCTCTCTCTCTCTCTCTCTCGCTCTCTTTCTCTCTCTCTCTGACCAATGATTTTAAAGTACTTTTTTCATCGATGAGAGTAAGTGACAGTTTATCAAATAAAGTATGGGGTAGTATCAGGTGTTCCAGGAGAGGCAAGCACACCCTGCCTTGCGCACATGTACGACGCCGACGTCACTCTATATCGTAATAATATTATTTACTTTATCAGCGTGAGGTATAATTGAAATATTTTGTTGACGTCGCGGTGTATTGTTGGGGCTACTCGGTCTATTGTTGCAGTTATAGAATGAGGAAACTATTAATAATATGAAATACAATAGACAGTCATAAAATACAGATACACATATATAGCTGGTATTATTGTCGCTGAGTTAACTCGGCTCAAATAGGCCATTTGTATAGAAATCGTATCAATAAACTAAAAAGGCAATCTGAATGAGTTATAGTATAACCTCTAAATATCTTCTTTTATACGCCATTGAATAAAACAAGTTGTATAATGTAGTCTGTGCAATTTATCGGTTTGTTGTTAACTGTAGACATTTAAAGAGTTCGCACAAGGTAAGTTTGATATCATCTTGGGATAAATTCAAACAGAATACCGCAACAAATATGTCCGATTCAAAATCTATATATAATAACAAACTTTTGTAGATCTTACATTAAGATATTTTGCAAAGCACGTCAATGTGTTAGATTTCCTGGAAGCACGTGAAAAGAACGGGTTTGTAGGCAGTATCGTAATAAATTTGCAAAAGACAAATTCAAAGAAAATGAACTGATTTTTTTTTATTCCACGGGTTTTACATAGACTAAGCCTGTTCCCCTATCCTATTCGGATATCCTAAATAAAAATATTGTTTATTAAAGAAAAAAAAGCTGCCACTGTTTGATTTATACTATTGAGTGAAATGTTTTTGGGTTTCATGCTGTACTCTTTTTTAGATGTCGGACCTGTGCAATGGTTAATCCAGTCACTTCCAGCACTTTTAATTAAAATGTTGGGTCTCACGTCTTAAGCACGACACAGTCCTGATGATCTGAGCTATATATATCATAAAATAAAACCAAGTACGAACAATCCAAACCATGAGACGAAATTCTAAGTCCTAAAAAAACGGTATAGGCAAAAAATTGTAATCAGGCAAAATAGTGTGATCAGCATATCATTGTGCTAAATTCCTGTGTAACGGTTAATCCAGTCACCTCCATGGGACTATACTGTTTATGTCACAAAGATAGACAAAAGGGGCAAACAAAACCAAGAAACACGCGATATATGGTTTCCCTGGAGATTTACTAACATGGGATATACACAATTAGCATGTCCTGCTTTTTTCAGTTTTTTTCACTGTTGATTCTCAAATATGAAATTAGTGGAGTGTAACACGTTTTAGCACAGTGTGATAATGACAGTATTCAGGGGAGGTAATTCGACACGTCTATAACTTGATTAATGATTATACAGAATGTGTGTTGTTATTATAGGGACGACTATATTAAAGGATCAACATGTTATTGGGCGAGCTTTTATTAGTTCTTATAATATATATTCTGCTCATCTACAATATTATAAATCTGATCCTTGCGAAGATACAAGAAACGAAGGCACGGAAAGCACCACCATTACCTCACAAGTTAGTCAAACATAAACATCCACAGTTTAATGTGCCGTAAGTATAGTTCGAGCTTGCAACTACCACTACCTTGCCAACTCTTGGTAACACTGGTGCTATGGTGTTCTTATCGAGAACATATTCAAATTTGGTATAATTGGTTTAAACAATACGAAGTACTTTACGATGTTATAGCTTTATCAATGTCAAGGGTTGTGGGTCGAAAGCAAGGCCAAGTGCAGTTCCGGACAATGTACTGCTGTCGATAATAACATTTGTCAAATCCCAAGTCCGATGATGAGTGGTGTAACCAATTAAATTTAAACAATTATTTTGACGTTTCTCAGTACAAGGACATCGCACACTCTTAAAATGACCCTTTTATGTATTAGTTCGCTTGAACCTAGCTATTTACGATAAAATATGCATTTAGAATACATTTTTTAAAATTTATATTAAGCAGAAGGTATGCGAGGACGCCCATATAAGACTGACCTGGCTCTTTTTTTAAATATAGGGTGTTCATAATTTTTACTAAAATTATATTATATTGGGCAAATTATAACATACAAACCTTTGATTTCATATAAATGAAACTAATAAAAACATTTTGACAAAAATAAAATATTTCCACAGAAGGTCGTTTTCGCACCTCCGCGGAGAGGGCGGGGGAATCGATAATAATAATAATAATAATAATAATAATAATAATCGCGTCATTTTACAAGGGTAGCAAATTAGGACTGAGGTCGTTTTCGCACATCCGCGGAGAGGGCGGGGGAATCGATAATAATAATAATAATAATAATCGCGTCATTTTACAAGGGTAGCAAATTAGGCCTGAGGCCTTTTTCCAATTTGGCCCTTGGCACAGATAACAGACCTTGTTACATTTACCTTCCAAAAGACATTATTAATGGTTGCTTGGACCAATCTGTAGGTTCATATATGCCTCGTTGCATGGCATCCTTTGTTTGTTTTTATTGGGGTGTTAAACATTATAAGATTTATGCGCCATTGGTCTGCACTGTGTCTTATTCTGGATTGAACTTTATCATTGGTATTTCAGAAATGGTTTACATGATACTCAAGATTTAGATGACGAGATTATCACAGAAAGACAAGCAATGAATGACAATTTTACCCAAGCTGTGAAGACATACCAGCAAAACGTGGCCGAGCGGAAATCAACGCCTCATTCGCGAAAGATATCAGAAGATCAATGGGAGGCCAAACGAGTTCGATCAAGAAAAATTAGCAGAGTTTGTAAAGTGATTCCTACTGCCAGTCTTCTATTGTCAAAAGCAATACAGGATGAGGCAGTAACAATGACAGCTTCCTGTCTGGAAGACGAAGCTATACAAGAAGAAGGGGATGGGGATATAGAAAACGCTTAAAATGTTTTCCAAGGATTCTTTGACAGAATGAATAGCTCTTTATTTTGAAAGGGTTCATATTTTCCATTTGAAGCCGAACCATTCCAGTAAGGTTTCTGTTGTAACAGGGATAATAACTCAGGGATAATAATCAACAGGTGTTTCAAAATGTAGCAGGGGTTCTTATGACCAAATGGAAATCGGTTACTAGGAGTGGAAAGAACACGCATAAATTAGGTTTTTTAGTTCGTTTAAAAGGAGTAATAAAAAGTTCTGAATTAGACGAACGAAACAACGGATGTGAGATAACACACAAATTAAATATTGGCGTGTAAATAGAGCAAACATCATCCCAGCAAGTTTGTGCATTGCAAAAACATTAGTTGTGAAATAATTGATACAAATCTTTTGATATTTTTGTTTGCATTTATTTATTTTTTTATTTCTGAAAAGAACTTCAAAAAAAAAATTGAAATGAAAAAAAAAAAAAAAAATTTTTTTTTTTTTTTTATCACGAAATAATTTTTTTCTTAAAATATTAGACCTGCAAATGTCGTTTGATCACCGTACTGCGAATTAGTGGCGAATTGCATTTGTAAGAATCAGTTGACAAACATTTTGTCTCTTGTAGTGGTATCCCGGTGTGTTCACCTTTCATAAAGGTTATTTAAAACTTATAGCGAAGAACAGACTCGCAGTCAGATTTTTCTTAACCATACAGCCATATTTGTCGTTAAAAAGCTGGACGTATCGGGACGTGGGAGTTACATAAAAACAGTTCCCGCGGCCAGAGAAAGATTCGTTCTGGTGTGCGATCAATTTTGGAGGGTGATTGAACAGGTGATCTTGCAAAAGTTGTTTCCTGGGAAATTAGAAGCCTGGACAATAGATCCGGTTTCGTTTTCAATCATATTATTTTTAGAAACACTACATGGTTTATAAGCGAAGAAAAATGAGTTTGTTGTGGGGATAAGCTTATTTGTCCTGTCTGTGCTATTGAGTTGTATTTGAGTAGCTATAGGCTCATTGGTGTTAATTAATTGAATTTTTATCTGTTTCGGATTGTCTGATGCCGGGACCGTCTTTGATAATCATGTTACCTATTCTGTCGTTTATGACCACCTCCGTTTGTATTTGTCTAGTTTGGGTAGCTATCAGAGTGAACTTTAACATAGTTTCAGAAATGGGTGCGTCTTGACTCTATAGCATCAAGACGTTGACCCGAGGGAAATTATTATTCTCAAGTAGTTGTAAGAAATGGTATGAGGGTTATACGCATAGACTAGCCAATTAGTGTATCCAATGCTGATACAGTAGAAGCAATTTTTATTTTTTAATCGTAATACTGATTATTGTAACCCTTAACGTGGTTGTGATAACTGTTAATAATGTTATTCCTGCAAGCCCTGACTTTAGCATCATCACATTTTAAGCGTATTTTCTTGGCTCTATTGTAAATGACATTAATGTTTTCGTTTCTTTGGATAACGGGGGGGGGGGGGCGCTTAGAACTCAGGAAGGCAGGCCGGAGAACATTTACAATCGAATATTGGATTCTAAGTACCGGTAAGTAATTGAACACTTCTGCTCGAACGTAGGTATATGGTATATGCAGGACGTTGGCATGTACTGTTAACATTATCCTGGATTGTTGAGGCGGGAGGGGGGGGTTTCATTTATGGCATTTCCCTCTTCATCAAAGCAATCTAGAAATGCGTCAGTTTGAAATTAGTTTTGGATTCAATTGTTTACAATTCAATTTTTCAAAAACTTGCGGTGAGATATGGTGTTTTAAATCCAATTGAAATAAACCAAGTATTTTAACGCAGTGGCGTCACTAGGGGGTGGCACAGGGGGCACGTGCCCCGGATCTTTTCATGTGTGCCCCGGATCTATTTTGTGCAGACAAAATCGATAATTTGCAATAATTTCACTACTTTTCCCTATCATTATTTCGAATGTCCCGAGTACAGAAGAGAAGCTTTCCAGTGCGAAGCTTTTCTGGATTGTCCTTTCTGGCCCACCGTAGATTTCCTCAATTGCCTGCACGTGCACAGTTCAATACAGTATTATATAACTAAATAAATATTTGACTGAAAATAGTGTAGAAACGACCGTGCGTGACCTAGTTTAGCAGCCGTGTATGTTAAGCAGGACAACAATATCACATTAAATTTTAGTTCGTGATAATTTAACTCACAACTTCACAAGAACTCGTACATATTTCCCAGTATTCGTTTTAATAACTATATTATTATATCGACAAAAATAATCCGCGGTTTGAAACATCAATAGAATACCCACGGCAACGTCATGTCGTTATTAAAACGAATACTGGAAAATATGTACGAGTTGGGCCTGTGCCCCGGATCTAATTGGGTCCTAGTGACGCCTCTGTTTTAACGATCCGTTAAACTCTGACAGACATATCTTGGTAACGTGTTGTTTGTTAACTTTCCGATAAATTTACAACAGAAAGCACTTATAGAATACTTTTTTTATATTAGCATAAATCTGTAGGAAAATTTTTACCACAGAATGTTCGGGACCTTTATTTCCAGCAACGATCTTTCTCTCCGTTAAAGTTAATGGATCGTTAAAAGATAACGGAGCTATGAGCAACCGGCCCTAGGTTATTTCGGGACAATGCTTCTAACGGAGATTTAGGTGTTCTTGATCGTAGAAAAACCCGACGATAAACTATTTTATAAAGACAGCTTTATTATACCTTCCAAATTTGAATCTCAGAGACCACAAAATTACGACATATCGAAAGCACCCAAATACCGAAAGAATAATTAAGAAATAATCTGAAATGCATTTAAAGTCCTTCTGTTCTGCAACAAAATCTGAAGCGTGTGTGCGTACAAGTACACTGGAACGATTTCCAACCGTCAAGGATTGTTTGTGTACATGTCAATGACTACACTCGAACTCAAAGACGAATGACAGAAACCTTTCTATAAAACTTAATATATAATATTAAACCCCTATATAAGTTGTTAGAACTTTTGTTTAATCCTTTTGTATTGTACAATGTCAATGTCGATGCAATAAAATGAGTTTAAACTAAACTAACCCCTGAACTCCAAGATGAATGGAAAGAACATTTGCTCATATTGTCCTCTGAAATTCTGTCTTAATTAACAACACATGTGTAATAGTGTTCAAATTCTATTTAATTATTATATAATAGCACAATCAAATAAATACAATTTTCAAAACATAAAGTTATAGATCAACATTGTCTTACTTATTGTTCATCTTGTTGTCGATTCCTTCTTTCTTCTCGTCTTTGTGGTGGATGTTCGCCACCTTCCTCTCTTGGTGGTCGTTGTTCCCCACCTTCCTCCCTTGGTGGTCGTTGTTCACTGCCTTCCTCCCTTGGTGGTCGTTGTTCACCACCTTCCTCTCTTTGTGGTGGTTGTTCACCGTCTTCTCGTGTTGGTCCATTTGACTCCTCAGCTTGGCGTCGATTTCGTCCTTCGTCTCGTCTTGGTGGTCGTTGTTCACCACCTTCCTCTCTTGGTGGTCGTTGTTCACCGCCTTCCTCTCTTGGTGGTCGTTGTTCACCGCCTTCCTCTCTTGGTGGTCGTTGTTCACCGCCTTCCTCCCTTGGTGGTTGTTGTTCACCGCCTTCCTCTCTTGGTGGTGGGCCGTCTTCTCGTGTTGTTTCATTTGACTCCTCAGCTTGGCGTCGATTTCGTCTTTCGTCTCGTCTTGGTGGTCGTTGTTCACCACCTTCCTCTCTTGGTGGTCGTTGTTCACCACCTTCCTCTCTTGGTGGTCGTTGTTCACCGCCTTCCTCTCTTGGTGGTGGTTGTTCACCACCTTCCTCTCTTGGTGGTTGTTGTTCACCGCCCTCCTCTCTTTGTGGTGGGCCGTCTTCTCGTGTTAGTTCATTTGACTCCTCAGCTTGGCGTCGATTTCGTCTTTCGTCTCGTCTTGGTGGTCGTTGTTCAGCACCTTCCTCTCTTGGTGGTCGTTGTTCCCCACCTTCCTCCCTTGGTGGTCGTTGTTCACTGCCTTCCTCCCTTGGTGGTCGTTGTTCACCACCTTCCTCTCTTTGTGGTGGTTGTTCACCGTCTTCTCGTGTTGGTCCATTTGACTCCTCAGCTTGGCGTCGATTTCGTCCTTCGTCTCGTCTTGGTGGTCGTTGTTCACCACCTTCCTCTCTTGGTGGTCGTTGTTCACCGCCTTCCTCTCTTGGTGGTCGTTGTTCACCGCCTTCCTCTCTTGGTGGTCGTTGTTCACCGCCTTCCTCCCTTGGTGGTTGTTGTTCACCGCCTTCCTCTCTTGGTGGTGGGCCGTCTTCTCGTGTTGTTTCATTTGACTCCTCAGCTTGGCGTCGATTTCGTCTTTCGTCTCGTCTTGGTGGTCGTTGTTCACCACCTTCCTCTCTTGGTGGTCGTTGTTCACCGCCTTCCTCTCTTGGTGGTCGTTGTTCACCGCCTTCCTCTCTTGGTGGTGGTTGTTCACCACCTTCCTCTCTTGGTGGTTGTTGTTCACCGCCCTCCTCTCTTGGTGGTGGGCCGTCTTCTCGTGTTAGTTCATTTGACTCCTCAGCTTGGCGTCGATTTCGTCTTTCGTCTCGTCTTGGTGGTCGTTGTTCAGCACCTTCCTCTCTTGGTGGTCGTTGTTCCCCACCTTCCTCCCTTGGTGGTCGTTGTTCACTGCCTTCCTCCCTTGGTGGTCGTTGTTCACCACCTTCCTCTCTTTGTGGTGGTTGTTCACCGTCTTCTCGTGTTGGTCCATTTGACTCCTCAGCTTGGCGTCGATTTCGTCCTTCGTCTCGTCTTGGTGGTCGTTGTTCACCACCTTCCTCTCTTGGTGGTCGTTGTTCACCGCCTTCCTCTCTTGGTGGTCGTTTTTCACCGCCTTCCTCTCTTGGTGGTCGTTGTTCACCGCCTTCCTCCCTTGGTGGTTGTTGTTCACCGCCTTCCTCTCTTGGTGGTGGGCCGTCTTCTCGTGTTGTTTCATTTGACTCCTCAGCTTGGCGTCGATTTCGTCTTTCGTCTCGTCTTGGTGGTCGTTGTTCACCACCTTCCTCTCTTGGTGGTCGTTGTTCACCGCCTTCCTCTCTTGGTGGTCGTTGTTCACCGCCTTCCTCTCTTGGTGGTGGTTGTTCACCACCTTCCTCTCTTGGTTGTTGTTGTTCACCGCCCTCCTCTCTTGGTGGTGGGCCGTCTTCTCGTGTTAGTTCATTTGACTCCTCGGCTTGGCGTCGATTTCGTCTTTCGTCTCGTCTTGGTGGTCGTTGTTCACCACCTTCCTCTCTTGGTGGTCGTTGTTCACTGCCTTCCTCTCTTGGTGGTGGGCCGTCTTCTCGTGTTGGTTTATTTGACTCCTCAGCTTGGCGTCGATTCCGTCTTTCGTCTCGTCTTGGTGGTCGTTGTTCACTGCCTTCCTCTCTTGGTGGTTGTTGTTCACCACCTTCCTCTCTTGGTGGTGGTTGTTCACTGCCTTCCTCTCTTGGTGGTCGTTGTTCACCGCCTTCTTCTCTTGGTGATTGTTCACCGCCTTCTTCTCTTGGTGATTGTTCTCCGCCTTCTTCTCTTGGTGGTTGTTGTTCACTGCCTTCCTCTCTTGGTGGTGGGCCGTCTTCTCTTCGGTCTGACTCAGCGGGTCGGGCATTAGCCACAGCTAATACCACTAGCAAACAAACAACAACTAACCTCATGTTATTGGATTAATACGTTGATGCGAAAACGATGAGCCGCAACCCTTTTATACTGCTTTTACGCCTTCTCTGCAAGATGCTAGTAACCAAATAATGACGATAATTTTTGTCTAAATGCGCTGAGGTCACGTAGTTCGTATTAAATGTCATCATATAATATTCTGTAAAATTGAATAAAAACATTTTCAGAACCATTTATACATAACAGCTTGTTTTATTTGTCTTGAGCGTATTCATAAACAAAATATTGGGTATACATATCGTTGAAAGTTAAATATATTTCATGGGAAAGAGACACTTGCTGTAAACAATATGAACAGACTGGCAGGTGTAGTATTATAACTGTGTGGATCGTTTCTCAGAGAGAGAGAGAGAGAGAGAGAGGGAGGGAGAGAGAGAGAGATAAAGAGAGAGAGGGGGGAGAAATTGGGTTTAACGTCCGATCGACAAAAACTAGATCATTTCGGGACTAACATATGGTTTCATTTTATTTCAATAATTCGCTTGCGCGTAGGTGTCTTTAGCAGTGGGAGTAAACCGGAGGACCCGAGAGAACCCAAGAGGTTGGACAGGCGATGATGTTTACAGGAACTAAGCCTGCTGTAGCCCTTTAATATTCTGGCTGGCTCTGACTTGAACAATATCAAACTAGGCTTATATAAAATGTTGACAATCTGTGACGCCGAAGGCACGAGGTTGCGCAGCAGCCGATGTAGCAAAGGGGAGAGTGTGGGAGGATCGCCCCTCGCGGGGGTTGGGGGCCATCCCCATAA
The DNA here is from genome assembly GCA_917208275.1 of Patella pellucida. Classification (NCBI taxonomy): domain Eukaryota; kingdom Metazoa; phylum Mollusca; class Gastropoda; family Patellidae; genus Patella; species Patella pellucida. The sequence goes on from OU795038.1 coordinate 11,606,915, forward strand.
AATTAAAATATAAATGTTTATAAAACCTTCTGTAACACTGTTTTGGCATATTTTACGGGGTTAAACTAAAACATCACACTCGGGGTGCCGTATTCATATTTTTGTCACGGCTTTTACATATATCACATAAATTTAGTTTATGGGGATGCATATTTGACAACCACCTTGTTAACTACAATACTATATATATAAACACATTGACATTTACAATAAATTTGTATAGATAAAAAAAAAGTATTTTGTGTATTATAAATGGATTTCAAACATTTATGGCAAGGTTTTCACCACAACAGTTCCACAAGATATTGTACTTAGTAAAAAAAAAAATTTTTTTACAAAATTTCTTCTCAGGCTATCTGTATGCTTCTGTGGTACCACATTGCACAAGATTTTCGACTTAGAATAATTTTGAAAAAGAGTTTTGGGTCTGTGGTGTTTTTCACCACAAGAGTTCCACAAGATATTGGACTTAGAATAATTTCACCAGTTATCCTTTTAGCAGTTACTAGTTAAAAACATTATGCTGATATTACCTACAAGAGAGATACCCCAGTTGTCACTCACTTCCATCTATACCGAGCCATTCTAGTCGAAACCTTGACTACCAAATAATAAAACAATTGGGTACCAATCCTGACTTCCAAAAATCTACAAGCAATATACGCAGCATTGAACTTCATTGGGTCATCAGATTGAAAACCTTCCACCCACACGGTATCAATGACAAATTTTTGAACTTGGGCATCCCCCTAGTTCAAATCATTAGTGAAATGGTGCTTAATATCTGTCCAACGAACCAAAAATTCCAAAATAACAAAACTAACAGCACTATGTGTAAGAAACCAAATTTCTAATTTGAAGTTTGAATCATTGTTGGGGGAACGTACAATATATTCCTTACAATATCCAAAAACATCCAGACTATTATTAATATTATTAATGTGGGTAGATTACACACAATGAAAATCATAAATCTCTAAAACAAAATGCGAAAACAAAGAAAATTTTAAACAAATTTGTTAAAAATATTGGTCTTACAACAGCAGGGATTGAATCTTTTAAGCCATTTCTTATAAGAACGTGATTACCGCATGAAAACCTAGAAGAACCAAGTATGCATATACAACGAGGAAACCGTCAAAATTCAGAAATTTAAAACAAGATCGAGAGGATTTCTACAATGTTGAAGCTCCTGAGTAACTTGTAATGGTGTATACAATATTTGATATTATATCTTCATATTCAAGACAAAGTCAACCTGATAGCTAGGGGCCAATATCGAATAGAACTAATATCTTTGGAATATAAACATGCATTTCAAGTTACATCAAAATCGGATTAAAATTGAGACCTCTACACGGGGTCCACAACCTTAATATAACATATTTTTTTTACACTATTCGCGTACAAGCTACAGCCACTTTGTCCGACAGTTTTGATCAGATTTTCACGAATTTCAAACTCAACCTGCATTACCGTGTAACGGTGATATAATCAAATCGGATAATAATTGTGACCTCCAGAGGGACCACAGGCTAAAATAGGCGATTAATGGCGATTTTGCGTACAATCAGGGGCCATAATTCATGAAGTTATGATCCGATCTGCACAAATACGGAAAGGAACCAAGATCTTGGGGTTATGAACATACATTGTAAGTTTCATCAAAATCGGTTTTAAATTGTGACCTCTAAAGGAAATGAAATGAAATGGGGTTTAACGTCCTACTGTTCTGCTCCTAAACTGGGCTAATGAAGACGGGTCCACAACCTTGATATACCATACTTTTATACAATTGTCATACAAGCGGCGGTCATTTTGTTCGGCAATTTGGGTCCGATGTTCACGAAATTCACCTTTATTACGGGTTACGGTGATATATTCAAACGGTTTTTAAAATCGGATAATAACTGTGACCTTCAGAGGGACCACAAGCTATCGTTACGATATCGAAAAGTACCGAGAATTTCATCAAATTGGATACAAAGTGGGACCTCTAGAGAGTCTGCAAGCTAAAGATTTGACTTTTCGTACAATCGGGGCTCCATAATCCACAAAGTTACGGTCCGATACATGCCAATATCAAAAGGAACCGTGATCTCTGTGATATAAACCTATATTTCTAGTTTCGCCAAAATCGCACAAAAAATTGTGACACGTACAAAGACAACGACAATATGTCCACATAAAAATGTGGTTGTATAAAACTACATGTATTATAACCATCTTGGTATCATCGTCACCTTGTATATAAAATTATTGTTATGAATCTCTTGCAACAGATGTTGATATTAATACAAAATAGATCAATAAAATAACTAGTTTAGAAAAATAAACAAAAGATATTTTTTGCACATTAAACATTCGCCGAGTAAGCAAAATGTGGGCGTATAAAAAGGCGATTTTTCAGACAATCAGGGGCCATAATTCAGGAAGTTATGTTCCGATGAACGCAATCGAAAAGAACCTAGATCTTTTGGGTATAAACATCCATGCCAAGTGTCATCAAAATCGGTTCGAAATTGTGACCTCTATAGGGTCCACAAGCTAAAAAAGTGATTTTTCGTACAATCCGAGGCTATAATCCATATCCATGAAGTTTCGGTCGGATATTTGCCAATATCAAAATCAGATAGGAATTGTGACCTGTAGACATAGGCGTACGCGCCCCCCCCCCCATTTTGGGCAAGGAATGCTGGTAAATTTAAACACACAGTTGAATAAAAAAAATATTGTGTTCTTGAATGTGTCCAATTTAACAGCAAATTTAAATTCAGAGTGTCTATAGAAATAGAAATCTTAAGACTCGGCCATAGGCGTAAAAGCAGAGGGGGGGGGGGAAGTTGCCCCAAAAACTTTCGGGCAAGCTGACTTTTCGGGCAGACGGGTAAAGTGCAAACATTTTTTTATTTAATCTACTTAGCAAAATAAAGTGTCCAAAATCTAATACAACACTAATTTTACGGGCTAGAGTAGCAATTGCTTACACGGGCGTTATTGGTGGCTAGATCTTCAAAATTTTATCTGGGAGGGTGAGGCCCAAATACCCCGCGACAATTGGTTGTTTAGAATTCGGGTCAGCCAGGTAGGCTATATTGGACCAAATTGAAGTTGCTGTATTTACAGGCTGGAATAGCAGAAAAACACGTTTGCGCCAGTTAAAATTTCTCCAAACGGTCCCATCTTTGTGAACTGTAAACGATTTATTGGAATTCGAGTCATCCACCTTAATTATACAATATATAAGACCACTTAGAAGTTGCTTTGTTCACTGTCTGAAATAGCAGGAAAACGTGTTTGCAGCCATCAAATATTGAAATTGTTTTTGAGGAAGACCGGCGTCGGTGTCGGCGATTTTTTTTTCGGGTTCTGCCCCCTACCTGTTACAGTTACATAAACAACGGTTTATAGTTGTGTATATTACAAGTAAATAAAATTTAGTTCTCTTTTATTGATGATTTAGAAATTAAGAACTTATTCATCGCAAAAGAGATATTATAGAACCTGGCATGGGCCTTCAAATACAAATTGAATTTTTTTTTATTTGGTAAAAATTACATTTTTTGTGCACCAACCACCACCGCCCCCCCCCCCCAGTCAAAAAATTTCCCGTACGCCTATGCCTGTAGAGAGTCCACAAACAATTGTAAACAGACTGACGTCCAGGGGCGACGGCATAAGCGCAAAAGTTCATCTCGGTCATAGCACAATACTGACCGTATCATCTATGGCGTAGCTGGCCAGTTTAGGGTCAGAACAGTAGGACGTTAAAGGGACAATAACACTCTTGTGGTAACTGAAAAATATGTCCCAATCTCCATTCTGGACAACAAATTGTATGATTTTACAATAGCCTATTCGATTTCGAATTAATTGGCGATACCATCTAATTTTAAAAATTGGAAAAATTCAACTGTGATTTAAAAAGCCTTACGGTACGTAAACACTTTCAAATGAGACTTGGATTTAAACATATTATTTTCGAATCCTCTGAACAAGTAAAATAGGATGTTTACAATTGATGATTTACACAATGGGTAGGAAACATAAATATCTAGTTCACTACTAGTTGCCTATTATTTGTTTTCTCGAGCTGCCAAGTCAGAAGAGTGTTGTTAGTGTCTCTTTAATTAAACCCCCAAATATTCATTCTATTAAATTCTAAGTTGGAGTATAAGCGATATTTTATGAAACAGGGAAGACACCAGAAATTCGACCAAGTCTTAAAGTCGCGTGGGCCTTCTTGGTAATTTACTATCTCAGATCTGTTTCGAGTGATGTCGATGAGTGGATGAGTGTGGGTAATTTAGTTTAGGTAATCGAGACAACAAGACAAGCATCGCAGAGTAACCCCCCTTCGACCAATAATCCATACAATTATCACGTATAATGCTAAATAGTGTCAATTAGTCGGTATAAAAAGTAAATAAATCCACCCAGAATGGGTATTGACAGTGGTCGACACGATTAGCTTATAAATCACAACTACCATCTATTCCTATTACATCCAAGCCACGGTAAGTTGTACAAGATGACAGGCTTCAGACACACAAAGTTGATGAGCAATGAAAAGTTGCTTTATAAACTTTCTAGTTAAAAAGGGTAGCCTACCGGTAACGCTGTATAAATGTATTACCGCTACCGGTATTTATAACTAAGTTGATTGGAAGACTAGTTGCTGAAAAATAACCAAGCCTAGTATTGGATACTATACATATTTGTGATTATATTAATCAAATTAAATGTCGCAAAAATAAGATATTATACTGTTATGGCTAAATGACGAAAATATATATGGGTCTAAAAGTTACTATAAAGAACTTCAAAAAAAAGCACATGATTTTTTTTATTTGCTGTGAATGCCAGACAAGTCGTCCACACATTGGTGTAATCGTCCACACGGCATTGGCTGACTCATCCACACAACTTAATTTAATTTCAGGATGTAGAAATACGTTGGTTAAGTCGTTCACATACGATAGGTCTATTGTTTATGATAGAGACGCAGAAACTAGATTCATAGTCAGTATTATATAATAAGTGTTTGATATAAATATAATTTTATTTATGTCAATTGGCAGGCTATCCCCAATCTAGAGCGGTCACATTTTTAATAACAAAGTTCAACAAAAGAAATCATTTTATTCAATAAATATTCAATAACAACCTCATTAACGACACTGTAAGCGACTCAGTTTCTCAATATTTTAACTATTTAAAGATAAAATCAAGATTTTAGCGCATACTTGAATTTTGATTGGCTAAGCACTAAAATCAATCTAATATTATCCAATCAAATTACTATATGTTAAACTTTCGTGAAACGGGCCGCTGATACACTTTTATTCCCCTTTTTTTTTTTTCAATTCCATTTTGAAATTCCACAGTCTTTGAGTGTATACAACAATTTTTAGACCTCTAGAGTCTAGACACAACAATGGCTTTTCTAGAGCACTCCAAAGTCTTAAAACATAAATTATTTGCTTATTTCTTTCCAACTTTGATGGCAACCTGTACAGTAGGGATACCCCCTACCCCAAATTATTTCAAAGAATCGTAATCTACGTTTGCAGTTCCAATTATATTGCCAAGTTAGGGAGTTCTAGACACTTGAGAAGTATATAAACAACGGAGCTGAAAACCTAACAGAAATAAGAGAATTTTTATTACCAATTGGCAACCTTTTTTTCAAATAATTATATCTCCGCTATTATTTGACATAGGAAGCTGAAAATCTGTATTTGGTAGTTTAAACATATATTTTTTCCAGATTTCTTTGAGGGGGTGGATTTCCTAATTTCCCCCAAATTGGTCCACTTGATATGGAATGACCCTTCTGTCAACTTCTATTTGTTAAAATTGTCAAATAATTTTTAAAGTCTTTTTCGAGAATTATTCATATATTTACAGCTGTTAATAAATAGATTAATTTAATACATCCCGCACCCGCAGCGTAATCCTAGAAAATGTTGGCATACTTTTGTGATAAGATAAAATATTTTCTGAATGAATAATTTTGATAATAATTTTACTGAAAACGTGTTTAGGTATTAAAGGAACTGATCTACTAACATATTTCTATATTTGACAACACAGTAGACAGCCTATGATGACAGCTACAATAATTATTGCATGAATACCTTGATTAAGTTTAAAAATTGGATTTAATACTCAGGTATATTTAAAGCAGAGTGATGAGTAATTAATTGTTCGATGCTTTAAAAAAAAAAGAAGACAAATGTGCACTTAATAAATGAGTGTGATCTATCTATTTTGGGATTTAGACAGGTAACATCGTCATCAACGCCATTGTTGGCTTGTGAAGGAAGTAGGCTACTATCAATTGTGTATTCTAAACTGAATCAGGGTCCCCTTTTTAATTGGAAATACAACCAAGTTGCTTTATTATTATTATTATTTGAACAATTATGTAAGAATTCAATAAAGAACTGAGGTCTGTTTCACAAAATTTTAACTAAGAAAAAAAAAATTTTTTTTAATAATTTGAATGGATATTATTAGATTGATTTTAGGGCTTAGCCAATCCAAATTCAAGTATCTACTAAAATTTGGATTATATCTTTAGTTAAGATTTCGGGAAACAGGGCCCAGGCCAATAGTTCAAATTACTTCATTCTCAATAGTCTAGTCTTGATTGTTGTTATGATAATAAATGATATTAACTGGCAATCATGTTTAAATCTGTGGAAAATCTAAAACCATCTGATGTCCTAGAGAGTTAATTATGTGCTTGGCTTGTGAATTAATAATAATAATAATAATAACTATGTATTTCTATAGCGCCTTTACCAGTTGAGTACAACTGCTCAAGGGCGCTGCTGGAGTCTGACAACACATGAATATATACAACACAGGGATTGTCTACAGATATGCCTCTTTGAACAAGTGTGTCTTTATTGCACTCTTGAAGTCATCCAGAGATGGAATGGATCTGATCTTGTCTGGCAGTGAGTTCCATAGGGCTGGACCAGATACTGCAAATCTACGGTCGCCATATGTTGCTGACCTTGAGGAAGGGGGGTCAAGTAGATATTTATTTGCTGATCTTAGTGTTCTGACTGGCTGATGATCCTGGATTAGTTCCTGCAGATAAAGCGGAGCAAGTTTGTGCTTGGATTTGAATACAAGCATCAGTAGCTTATACTTGATACGTTGTTCCACCTTCAGCCAGTGTAGACTCTTCAGTACTGGCGTTATATGATCTGATTTCTTTGTCCTTGTCGCTACTCTGGCTGCTGAATTTTGGACCTTCTGCAGCTTGGTGATAAGAGTCTTTGGTACACCGTAAAGCAGGGCATTGCAGTAGTCTAAATGTGACAGTACACATGACTGGACCAGGGAGACAGCAGCTTTGGTATTGATGAATTTCCTAATCTGACTAATATTGCGGATATTGGCGTAGGCTCTGCTGCATATTTTGAATTAATGATTTAAATAACAAATTTAGGTCTTACATAATGCTTCTTTAAACATGCATTATACAAGAGCTAAATCTGCCTTTCTTTAGGCCTGAAATCTTATCTAAATTATCAATTAGACATTAATTAACTTATCCAGACCATAATCAACTCTCAATGTCAAGCCTAGCTTTCGATATTGACTGGGTTGGGATCATATATGCTGCTAAAGCTCATTAAATCAAAACAGTGGATAATCGAGACTATTCTTTTAATGTACTGATTTTAGTAATGATGAACGAGGCTAGACGGATAGGTACAAAGCTGATATCTCGGTTCATAGTGGAACAATTTGACTGAAATTTTCAACAAATTACCTTTACGTTATCTTGTTTTTAACTATTATAGTGGGAACTGTCAGCTCTTTATCTAAATCTTACATAATGTATCTTTAATCTTAACATTTTAAATTTTATTTGGTAAGAATATAACACATCTACGTTTATAGCAAGCCTGGAAATAAGGCACCTGTCTGTCACAGACAATGTCAGACACATTCAGGCCATGCCAGGCATAAAACCTCTGGTGCCTGTCATTTTGTCTGGCACTGATTTGTTTATTTTATTGATATTTCAAAATGTCCATGTTGAAAATGTCAGGTACTATTTTATTAATGCCTTGACATTTTGTCAGGTACATATTAAACCGTTATTTCGAGGCCTGGTTTATAGTATACATGAGATGATCATTCTCTACCGTAAATTTAATCAAAATCTTTTTTATAGTATTGATGAGACGATCGATATATTGTTTACAACAGATTTCATTTTCAGCTGTGACAAACTGACAATAGTCATATCTTACATCAATATTCAACCAGTAACAACCTGACACATTATTTTACATGTTATGGCACATCGTCATCATACAAAAATATTTAAGATTGGTTCAATTGTAGGTGATTTAAACAGTATTTTATGCAGGAGAGCATTAGTATTTACAGTTTATCATTTTAGAGATTACAAGTGAATACATTATTTTACAAGTTATTTCACATCGTCATCATACAAAAATGTTTAAGATTGGTTCATTTGTAGGTGGTTTAAACAGTATTTTATGCAGGAGAACATTAGTATTTACAGTTTATCATTTTAGAGATTACAAGTGAATACATTATTTTACAAGTTATTTCACATCGTCATCATACAAAAATATTCAAGATTGGTTCATTTGTAGGTGGTTTAAACAGTATTTTATTCAGGAGAGCATTAGTATTTACAGTTTATCATTTTAGAGATTACAAGTGAATAGGATGCAGTAACAAGCAAGACTGTTTATATATAAAACTGTTTCTAGTAGGTACGACAGTAAGAGAAAGACTGCTTATATATAAAACTGTTTCTAGTAGGTACGACAGTAAGAGAAAGACTGCTTATATATAAAACTGTTTCTAGTAGGTACGACAGTAAGAGATAAACAAACAGACAGACAGACAGAATGCTAGTGTTACTAGTATTATGTGCAGGTCTAGTTTATGTTCATGGTGAATTGGAGGTGGATCCAAATGGTTACATTGTGTACTGTCCGTGTATGGGTGAGTAAATATTTAAATAGATTAACCAGTCCTACAAATTTAACAACATTTGTTTAATTATATACATGTAGTAAGTGTAGAGAGTGTCCTATATGTTTAAAGGGACAATAACACTCTTGCTGGCTTGGCAGCTCCCAAAAAAAAGTAATAGCCTTATTCTTAGTACTAGATGTTTAAGTGTACTACCTGTTGTGTGAATTATCAATTACATTCTATTTTACTTGTCCAGAGGGTTCGAAAATATGTTTAAATCCATGTCACATTTCAAAGTGTTTACGTGAAGCATTTCAAATAATACAGTTGAATTTTTCCAATTTTTTAAATTAGGTGTGTTAAGATGAATTTTGTATCGCCAAATAATTGAAATATTGTAAAATAGTACAATTTGTTGACCAGAATGAATATTTGGACATATTATTTAGTTAAAACAAGAGTGTTATTGTCCCTTTAAGCTTATTATAGTACATCCCACATACTGTAATAGGTCTGCTACATGTTCATGTACCAGTATATGTTGTTGAATGTTATTTCTACAATTCTAGTCTTGAAAAATAGTGTTTTATTTAGTTAAACTGGTAGCGTTTAAGAGTTATTTTTTTAAATTTACAACTTACTAAAATGGAACAAATTAAGTTGACAAGGTAAATAAATCCATTGTAGTAATAGAAGAGAAGTTTGATTGGATTTTAGACCATGTTAAAATTAATACAGACAATCTGTTTCTGTTGCTTATTATTTATGGATCAGGATTCAAGAGGGGTTGGATGGCCAAATGGATAGCACGTGCATGCTGTATCAAAAAGCCTGTCCTGTCATTGAGTCAACTGGCGTGGTTTTGAATCCAAGGTTGTATGTGGCAAGGAGTAGGGTCGCCTGTCCAGCCTTGTGGGTTTTCTCCAGGTCCTCCGGTTTTCCCCCACTGCTAAAGACCCCTATGTGCAAGCAAATTGTTGAAATAAAATTAAAACCATATGTTAGTCCCGAAATAACCTAGTTCGTGTTGAGTGGACGTTAAACCTCTCTGTCTGTCTGTCTCTGTCTCTCTCTCTCTCGCTCTTTTAAGGATTATTTGACAAAGCACAGTCTCCTGTCAATGCTTATATTGGGGGGGGGGGCCAAAGCACAGATTTTTCATCCCGAAGCACATCTGTGCCTGTAGGCAGATTAAAATAGGCCCTGCATGGCCCTAGATGACTCTGTCTTTTATTGAGTTAACAGATTTTGAATTCAAAATTATAGGTCGTTTTGGTAATCAAGCTGATCAGTTTCTCGGTTCGTTAGCTTTCGCTAAATCATTAAACAGAACATTAGTGTTACCACCGTGGATTGAATTTATTGATCATCCTTCAGTAAGTACCGTTAGACAAATACGCAATTTAATTTTAAACAAAAAAATTATTCACAGGACAATTTATCTATCAAGTCCCTAAAAAGATCTAAAAAATAATTTGGTTATGTTTTCAGATATTAACAATGTGTCTTAGCTTATGGTTCCATTACTATATGATCTCCACAATCGGATTAAAACACAGATTCTATTTCATTTCGGTTTTTAGAGCTCAAAATTTCAATATATTTGTCTTTATTACACTAGGATCTGGAAGAATTGTTATCATTGACATGTTCTTGATGAAATGAGGAATTAGCCAATAAAACGGTCTGTTACGGTGAGCTATTGGCGTGTGGGTAATCCACTAGAAACATCAATGCTGATTGGTTAATCTAATGTCTGATGTCATAGGGTCAAAATCCACTCGTATGACCTCTGCCGTGACCTAGCACTATTAACCTGTCAGATCTTCATGTAGTGTAGGGCCATTGAAAGTGTAAAAAAAACGAAACAAAATATAGATCTGTATTTTAATCAGATTGTGATCTCCATTGCATAGAATATCTAATTCCTTTAAAAACTTATTTATTTAGTCTCGGGTACGATTTGATACATATTTTAAAGTGGCACCATTAAGGAAGTATCATCGTGTTATATTGATGGAAAACTTCATGAAAAAATTAGCACCAAGTATCTGGCCGAAAGGCGATAGAACAGGTAGGACTCTTCTTGATCTTTTTATAAGCAGAACAATTCTTCTGATTAATGCACGGTGGGGAATACTTAATACTATATGTAAACGAAATAGATACAACATTATTATTTGAACAATGCTTTTTAGTTACATTAAAATGATTCTACCCAAACAGATTTGTCATGTGCCTACTGGTGCACATTGGGTTAAAATTTGCTTAAAGATAAATCAAAATGCAATCCATGGGTATAGGAAAATATTTGATTGAAATTCCAAGTTTTCATAAATATTAAATACAAATCGGGAGTTGTCTTCTTGTTTTTGTTATATAGCCATACTGAAATTTTTTTATTGTGTTTCAGTGTTTTGTTACAGTGCTCGGCATGGAAGTTCTGATAGTAATGTCTGTAATGCCAAAGATGGAAATCCATTTGGACCATTCTGGGATCATTTTGGAATTGATTTTGATAAATCTGAGTTGTTTGCTCCCCTATATTACGATACTGAAAGTGCTCACGAAATCCAGCGTTGGAGAGACAAGTATGTATTGTTTATTCATGTGGTCAATCATGATTGGTTGAATTTGAAGAAGAATATTGGAGAGCCGCTGTCTGGGCAAAATTTCCCTCGCAGCAGAATCTTCCTTGCACCAGTTGGTACAGAAATGTTAAACCCCATTTCATTTCATTTTCCTCTACACACATTGATGTTTGTCAGTGTGAGGAAATACAAAGAATGAATGAATGAATGAAATGGGGTTTAACGTCCTACTGTTATGCACTTAACCTGCGCTAATTGAAGACGTGCATACGCCATACAGTGTGCTATGAGGGAAATTTTGCCCGGGCAGCCGCGATACGGCCTACTCTTATATCAAATTCCAACTGCCAAGGGATCTTTTACGTGCACTCCAATGTGTACACGGGGCCTCAGTTTTTCATCCCATCTGAACGACTAGGCAGCTGTCTTTGTCAGGCCCTCCTTCTGTATCACTGACAAGGGGAAATCACATCGGAAAATACAAAGAAAGTGACAACCTGGTTCAGTTTCACACTAGACAGACCTTGGATCCAAGGGGGTTGGTGGATGGCTGAATAGTTAGCATGTGCGTGCTGTATCATTTAGCCTTTCATTGAGTGAACTGGCGTGGTTTCGAATCCCTGGTTGTACATAGCGAGGAGTAGGGTCGCCTGACCAACTTCATGGGTTTTCTCCGGTTTTGAATCCCAGGTTGTATGTGGCAAGGAGTAGGGTCGCCTGTCCAGCCTTGTGGGTTTTCTCCAGGTCCTCCGGTTTCCTCCCACTGCTAAAGACCCCTACTGACAAGCTAATTATTGAAATAAAATTAAACCATATGTTAGTCCTAAAATGACCTAGTTTGTGTCGAGTGGACCGTAAATTTCACTCTATCTCTCTGTTTAATTATGCAAGTTTCAAAATAATATATTTCAGGTACACACCAAAATCAAACCATATGTTAGCCCCGAAATTACCTAGTTTGTGTCGAGTGGACCGTAAATTTCACTCTATCTCTCTGTTTAATTATGCAAGTTTCAAAATAATATATTTCAGGTACACACCAAAATCAAACCATATGTTAGCCCAGAAATTACCTAGTTTGTGTCGAGTGGACGTTAAATTTCAAAATAATATATTTCAGGTACACACCCAATGAATATTTGGTTCTAGCCTTTGTGGGGCCACCTGCTTCCTTTCCTGTCAAAAAACATCATTTAAAACTACAAAAATACCTACAATGGTCAGATAATATTAATCAAAAAGCCGAAAATTTTATAGAGGAAAATATAGAACGTCCATTTGTAGGAATTCATCTTAGGACAGGAGTTGATTTTGTAAGTATATATTATTGAAATATTTTTTGTTTTTGGTCTCATTTAAGAGGTCGGGGGGGGGGGGATGCAACTGGTGTGGTTTCGAATCACCGTTTGTACTTAGCAAGGAGTAGGGTCGCCTGTCCAACCTCGTGGGTTGTCTCTGGTTTCCTCCCACTGCTAAAGACTCCTACGCGCAAGCAAATTATTGAAATAAAACTAACCCATATGCTAGTCCCGAAATGATCTAGTTTGTGTCAAGTGGACGTTAAACCCCATTTCTCTCGCTCTCATTTAAGGGTGCCACATTTAAACATTAAACAACCAATTTAAATGAGGATAGTGACGAACCAAATTTTAGACAAAGAAATAACAATAGAGAAATAAATCCATTCCGGTACTCTCCGTAACCTACATCTAGACTCGGATGTATGATAGTAATTGATATGTACCTACGACCATACATTTGCGATGCGGCTATTCAACTACCGATTTACTTCAACAGGAAAACGTGCCGCTTTCACAAAATAGTCCCAAAATGGCGTCTTTTCTAGATATTATCTCTATGGGGGCAGCCATTTTTTTAGTTTGTTGATATAATCTCCATGGCCATGGGGGCAGCCATTGTTTATCCGGGTCCTTTAAAATAGTTCCAAAATGGCAGACATCATCATACAGCCCAGTCTAGATGTAGGGCACCGGAATCTGTCGAGGTTTGCCGAATGAAATAAACCATCAAAGGAGATTCTAATAGTGGCATATTGTCATGTTGTAACTGTTTTAATATCAAAGACAGAAGTGACAAAGTTTATAGATGTGTTTTATTTAAAACTATAGTTTATTTGGCGTAATAAGGGTAGAGATGAAACCGGAAGTGGTATACATCTTAAACCTGGCTTGAGCTGTCCTCTTACCCCAAATTATAGCTTCATGTCGACTTTAAGTGTATCAGCAATCCCTGATAGTGACCAGGGGTTGGTTGCTCAAAACTAAGTTATTTTAACGATCCGTTAAACTCTAACGGCATATCTTGGTAACGGACATATCTTTACTACAGTAAACAATATAGAATACCTTATTTTTTCCTTTAGAAATATTACCATAAATCTGTAGGAAAAATTTGCACCACAGAATGTTTAGGACCTTTATTTCCAGCAATAATCTTTCTCTCCGTTAAAGTTAACGGATCGATAAAAGATAACAGGGCTTTGAGCAACAGACCCCAGATAAACAAACAGACAGACGAACAACAGTCACAAATATATATAAGAATTTACATTTATTTGAGACATAGGTTCACACTATATAGAGTTTATCAGAGGTGTTCCAGGCACTCAGTACTTTATGTATATTGAAATTGTTTAATGAACCATCTTTCAGAAACGTGCATGTGAACATATAGACCAAACACCAACCATGTTTGCTGCTGCTCAATGTATAGGATATCGACAAGAGTTCGGTAAAACTACGGAAGAGATGTGTTATCCATCGCCACAAACAGTTACAAAAGATGTGAAAGAATGGGTGAAAACACTAAAGGCTAAAACTGTATTTATAGCCACTGATAACAACGATTTTATAGATACTATGTCGAAAACAATGAAAAAAGTAAGTTCTTTTAGGTGCGCCAGAAGATCAAAAAAAAAAAGATGTAGTTAAGAACGTGTTTGGGGCAGGCCAGCTTATAAAATTTTGGGGGGTTACAGAATTTTTTGGAGGGGCTGAGGGTGTGGCAAGCGTAGAACACTCTTTATAAATCATTATTGTTGGCAAAATATTGGGGGGGGGGGGGCTTATTCGATTTGGGGGGAGGGGGCTAAGCCGGTAACAATAAAAAATATAATGACAATGCAAACATATATTTTGGATGTGTATGTTTTATTGACTGAAATCCTATCAGCCACCATGTCCTGAAATCAGAAATGGACCATAATTGAACAATACTTTTAATTCCTTATTTTTGTGGACATGTCTTAAACCAATCACGTGACTTCTCGATATGAATGGTGATGGGTGGACACACTAAGCGAATATATTAAACATGTTTGATTCGGGCAAGCTATTCAGCCGAATGACAGTGAACACGTTAGATGAATTCCAGCGCTGATTGATTTGGCTGTACGATTCTGCCCGTATGAAATTGGCCGAATCATTCGGCTAGTGAGACCACTGTCCACCACTTACGCGTATTTAGTCTTCTGTATGACACCCATCCGACTGGTTACTACGAAACCATGGTTTTATGTCATAGAATAAAATATTTTAAAGCATAGTAATGCATACATTTTTTTTTTAAGTTTAAAGAAAAATCATTGACATATTTTTAAGAAAAGTTGTTTATATTATGTTTTGTTTTTGTAGGTTAAGTTTATTCGTCAACCATCACCATCAAGTCCACATGTAGATTTAGCAATTTTACACAAATCGGATCATTTTATAGGAAACTGTATATCTACTTTTACAGCTATTGTTAAACGATTCCGTGATATTGAGAAAAAATCCTCATCATTTTGGGCTTTTAAAAATAAAGACTCTAAGCAAAAAGATGAACTCTAACTAATATGCAATAATTTATTTTCTTTTGTTGGTTTTATTTTATTAACTTCGTTTTCTTTATATTTTTTTAAACACCTTTTAAATTAATCATATTCTATGCTCAAGAATTCTCTCCTCGAATCCCAAGACATTTATTATTCTTAAAATACTTTTAAATACCACACCCTTGGAAACTCAATTTTTTCTAAAATAATATAATGGCACTTCTTGATTTATATAGCACAGGCTGCACAGCATTTCAAACTGCCCATCAAATTTTTAATATTCAAATTTCAAAGCATGATTGTATATTGATAATTGATAGACTATGGTTTATAATCAGCATTGTCAGAAAATGAACCTAAACCGATTGAACTTATGCATCATTCATAATACTAATATTTAGGGCGATTGTCTTAATTAAAAAGTTTAATAAACTAAAGTAAATGTATGTGGATTGACCAGAATAACAGTATATTAGAAATTTGAATAATCTGGATTCTGGTACTAATACTAATAGTAGGGGTCATATTCCTGAAGCAACGGCCCGAGAAATCCCTCTCTGGCCATTGCTGGATTCGCTTCGGATTCTTGACATTTAAGTAAATGTGTCTATTCTTCTCGTTCAATCAAATCTACTACTTACGTACAGTAACATGACATTCCGTCGTTTTAATCTTGGGTCTTCCTTAATATTTTGGACAAAGATTTAAGTTATTAAAAACGTTAAAAGTCTGTTATTTACCATACCGTAGTGTTTACTTTACGTCAATACCGATAGCCTCGTTTGTCATGCAATTAGTTTTGCTGCAATATCCTGCTATGCGCTGGTTAATATAGCATAAAAAAAACGTGCAGCCATGACGTAACGTTACGAAACACAGTTGTCCTAATTAAACGTCTTGTTTTAAAGGTAATACCTTTGTAACGAATTCAGTGATTGGTCAGTAATAGGACCACTGGCCAGTCATAATTAGTGACAATAATACCCACTCAGTCCAGCAGGGAGTAGTCAGATTAGCTCTAATCAAACGGAACACTGCGAGGAGGATGAGTAGGGGTGGGCAAATGGAGGTCGAATTTTGGTGACAAGTGTTTTCTAAGGCCATTTTGGCTGCTGAATCCGAATCCGATGAGATTTTTGTTCTGTGACGTCATTTTAGGTTGGTTCAGTGGTTTTCAAAATGGCGGCCAAAAATGACTTATTTACTCATAAAAGCAAGACAATATTGGAACTAGTTGTCCAGTATGTTAAAATATATGTTTTCATGGCCGTGGATTCTAAAATTTCACTCCCATTTATAATTTGATAACATCCTATATCGATATGAGGGTAATAACTGGAAAAAAATCATTTTGAAAATGGCCACTGAACCAACCTAAAATGACGTCACAGAACAAAAATTTCACCAGATTCGGATTCAGCAGCCAAAATGGCCTTAGAAAACACTTGTCACCAAAATTCGACCTCCATTTGCCCATCCCTACTAATAGATATATAGATAATAAAGTGTTGAATGTCTTGGTTACTTGTGGTGTTGAAATCATTCCAGGTGCTAATAATAATATAGTTTACTTGTATATCATGTTCATCCTCATCAGTAATCAAAATTTATATTAAAGTTACATTATTCAAGATATAGATAAGAACTAGCCATTCTTGCTATAATAGTTCGAAAGTAGGTGATGTGAAATGAATAATTTGAAAATTTCATTCAAATTACTCTATTGCAAGCGAAGATATTGGCATTTGAAAATTTGGCCGATGTGTGCAATAATTTCAACTACGGTCCTGGTTGATCAAAGCTAAGACTTGAAGCGTCTGGAACCGCCATATTTGATTTATCACTGAAACGTTTTAATCTTTTTAATATCGGAGCAATGTGATGCCATCCAAAGTTGATTAAGGCCTGGATCAGTTATTTAATGTCTAATTAATACTTTAGAAAATATTTCATGCCCAAATAAAGACCTGCACTAGGCAGATTTAGCTCTTGAATAATGCATGTTTAATATTCTACAAAATGTTAAATCATTAAATCGATTTATATCAAACACATAATTCTATTAACTAAATTCTTAGGATTATGGGAAAATAAACAATAGCATCCTTTTGACATATTTCTCTTGACTTTATTTCTCCAAACTTTTTTTGAAGAATAGTTTATATTTCTTAATAGTTATAAGTTTTCTTTTCAAAGTCATTGTAGAATCCTGACATTTCAATTATTATGTTATCTGTGACCGGTGCCTTATATTCAGACTTGTTCATATAATAAGTGCCACGTTATTCATTAACCATCCTTTAGTTTTGGGGTTTTTTTAAACAATATTTTATTCAAGTTTTCTGAATGGGATTGGGGAACAGGCTTAGCCTATGTAAAACCCCTCTCCTTTAGTTGTATATTGGTTCTTGATAAAGGGTTCTAAATGTATGGAGTGGCTGGTTGGTCCTGTCTATAATCAAAAATCATTATAGTTTGCTCAGAAATTTTATTCTGTCAGAATTGAATTTTTTTTTTATAAGCAATATTTTTATTCAGATTTGTATCTGAATAGGGATTGGGGAACAGGCATAGCCTATATTAAACCCCTCTCCCTAAGATTGAAATGAACCTTGACTGTCCTTGACTTGTGCTGGTTTTAAGAGAGTTTGTTGCATTGAGTTGAGGGGGGAAAATATCAGTCTGTCTCTTTTCATTTTATGTGTGGCAGTAAGACTTTATATAATAAAGCTTGAATGATATTTATAATGTAGCTTGAATGATATTTATAATGAATTTGATATATTGATTTTAGAAAAATACAGTGTATTTAATTATTGTCCTACTTATTCTATGTGTTACATACTGCAATGTTTTATAACATACATTATTATGTCAACCTGATGATGTAAGTAAAATCAATTAATTTTAACAATTAACACTTGAGAGAGAGAGAGAGAAATGTCCACTTGACACAAACCATGGTTCAATTATATTTCATTAATACTTTGGGAGTGGGAGGAAACCAAAGAACCTGAAGAAACCCCTCTGTAATTAATATAAATTTTGCTATTGCTTAGAAAACATCATGAGTTATTGTCAATTTTTTTGGGGTGGGGGTGAGAATTATTGATTACAGAAAATATTCCTAAATGTAACAGAGAGAAAGAGAGAGAGAGAAATGGGGTTTAACTCCACTTCACACAAACTAGGTCATTTCGGGACTAATTAATTAAGACAGTACAGAAAATATTCCTACTGTCTAAACCATGGTAAATAATAAACAGATTTCTTCGATTTCAAACACACAGGTAAGTTTATAATAACCAAAGTTAACTAGTTTCTTCATATTGGAAGAAATCTGTTTATTATTTACTATGGCTCAGACAGTAAAGGTAACATTTATAGAGAGAGAAATTGGGTTTAACCTCTACTTGACACCTCATTTTGGGACTAACATGGTTTAATTTTTATTTCAATAATTTGCTTGTGCATAGGGGTCTTTAGCAGTGGGAGGAAACCAGAGGACCCGGAGAAAACCCTTGAGCTGGCATAAGCAACCCTTCTCCTACTGTCTGAAGTTGAATCTCTAAAAGGAATATTTGTCCAAGTTTGGACAAATATTTGATGAATTTAAAATTTGACACCAAATATCGTCCAAACAGTAGATGTAAGCCAAATTAGGTAAATATAAATAACTGGATTTGTATTAAATAACATATGTTTAAATGGTCATCTTGCTTATATATGACCCATTTATGCCAGTTTTGACTAAAATCTTTTGAATGGCTTCTTTTTAACAAAATCAATCCAATCAAGGACAATTATCTACCATTGTTATTTGGGGGTTTTGAGTACCTGTATATTTTAGGGTGGGTGAAGTTGTGAAAATCAGATATTGTCTTGGAAATTCAAACAAGGGTCAGCCGTATTAAAGATACATTATGTTAGATTTAGATAAAGAACTAGCTATATTATTTCGACAGTGGAGTATCTAAAATGAATAATTTGAAAATTTCATTCAAATTACTCTATTGCAAGCGAAGATAATGGCCTTTGAAGGTTTGACAGATGTGAACAATAATTTCAACCAAGGTACTGGTTGATCAAAGCTAAGTCTCAGTCCTCCATATTTGATAATTAAAGTATCGCAGAACCGTTTTAATCTGTTTAATATCGGAGAAATATGATGCCATCGAGAGTTGACTAAAGCTGGATCAGTTAATTAAGGTCTTATAAATACTTAAGAAAACATTTCAGGCCCAAAGAAAGACAAGCAATAATAGGCAGATTTAGCTCTTGCATATGCATGTTTAATTAAAGGTTCTAGCATATATCGTCGGCCTTCTGGCGAACCGACGAATCTGATATATATTTAAGTATTGAGAATTACGTATTGAGAAATTTATACTTTGTTGTTATCTCTGTGGCCATCAAATACAATATTTATTTATGATGTATTATTTCAGACATATACATCAGGACACTAGACGTCATTTAAATAAATATTATTAATTTATGGCCACAGAGATAACAACAAAGTATAAATTTCTCAATACGTAATTCTCAATACTTAAATATATATCAGATTCGTCGGTTCGCCAGAAGGCCGACGATATGTATAACCATTATATCATATTAATTTTAATAATTTTAGTTTATCAGGAGGGTTTAATATTGGTTAGATGATGTTGTTATGTTTCATGGTATTCATACTGCTTTACATTCTCATTATTTACCAGTGTGTATTAATAATGGTCATATCATTTTATTCTGTGTGTGGGCTGATCATTTGTAGAAAAATATCTTCATTGAAATAAAGTATTTTTTTAAACTGATTATTCTTCTTCATTAAAAAACCTAATGGTTCTATGCCATTTCGGGACAAATAATAATATATGGTTCAATTTTATTCCAATAATTCACTTGCAAGTAGGGGTCTTTAGCAGTGAGGGGGAAACTGGAGGCCCAGGAGAAAACCCATGAGGTTGGACAGGCGACCCTGTTCCTTGTCAAATACAACCGCGGAATCAAAACCATGCCAGTTGACTCCATTCACCCCCCCCCCACACACACACATACAATGTGTGAGTTTGCAAGTGCCATCATGCATTGATTTTACACCAAGTCACTACTAAACATCACCATCTATTATAAAAAAAACTTAACAGGAGAGAGTTTTTTCAATTTGTCTGTTTTGCCCTTGTCAGAGTAGGATAGAGGGCATGAAAAGGAAAACATGTCTAGTTGTTCAGATTGGCAAAAAAAACCAAGGTCCACCCATGTACCTGTTGGTATGCATGTAAAAGAACCCTTGACAGTTGAATGAAGAGTAAGTGGAAATGAAGTTGTCCAGACAAAACTTCCCTCATAGAACATTACATGACATGCACGTCTTCCTTAGTATGGTTGGTTTGTCTGGGATATCACCCTTGGTGGAAACGGATGTTAGTGTAGAAAAGTAGGAGAGAGAGAAATAGGGTTTAACGTCCACTCGACACAAACTAGGTCATTTCGGGACCAACACATGGTTTAATTTTATTTCAATAATTTGCTTATACAAAGGGGTCTTTAGCAGTGGGAGGACCCGGAGAGAACCCATGAGGTTGGACAGGCGACCTTACTCCTAGAAAAGTAGTCTGTTAAAACCCATTAATCATAATATATAAATAAACATGGATTATACTTGATTTAAGTATTTTATTGAACATAAATATAACAGTAATTTATACACATGGTAGAAAGATGGATGTGATACAAGATAATGATATATGATTTTCATACAATATTACTACACAAATTGTGAACTTTAAATGAATGAGCATGTTAACAATCTTAAAGATGCATTATGTAAGAGCTAAATCTGTATTATTTTAGGTCTGACTTCAAATGTTATATTCCGAGGAAATTATTATTTTGGGATTTATTCAAATGACAAGCCCATCATAATCTTAAAAGGCCATAAGATGGTCGAGATATGAAATGGATTATAACACCTGTGCAATTTAATAATTTGTCAATTTATCGTTGAAATGGATAATCAATACTTTGTTTATTATCATAGCAATAGAACTTGACAATCAAGACTATCCTAGCCACATCTTGTAACTTCAACCATTTATAACTTTGCCTAAACACAATAATTTGACTGAAATTTCCAATACATATATTAATTTTTCATTCTCTATTTTTGAACTATAATACAAGAATGGCCAGTTCATTATCTAAATCTTACATAATGCAACTTTTACAAGGAATTTCCTAAGAGTTGACTAAGAAATTGAGTCTATTTTAGCTGTAAAAATAATTTGTCAACAGGCTTTCCAGTTGTTAAATAAATATGCATCCATGCAATGTATGTACATAGTTTTAAATGGTTGCGAGAGAACTCCAAGCTGCTTGTAAAATACCAGACTTGCACGAGAACACGATAACACAATTACATGTGATGTATCTACACCAGACGTGATAAACCACAGAATGTTTTAATTGGTGTACATCTTCAGCTAGTTCAAACATGACATTTAATCTTAGAAAATTTCAAATAGCAGTCTTAATTGTCATCAAACATGTAACACACTGTGTCATTTACAGACTTTAAAGGACCAATCCTGATAACATTTTGGGGTATAAAACTGTTTAATTTTAGGTTAAAACTCCTTAAAATCCTGTACCTAATGAAATTTTGAGACAAGGTATATACACCATTCCTCCATATTTTGGCGCTTAAATTTCATATGAACTCGGACTTTTATTTTTTTTAGACTCTGTTCAGATCGGGAAAGTCCCTTTAACTGTTGTAGTCCTACATCCTGTAGAAACAGTGGAGCCAGTTTGATAAATTGTCAATCACTTACTCCAACATCAAAAGCAAGAAAAAACGCACAATAATAATTTTTCTCTTTTAATAGGGAGAAGGATTATATAGGCTTTGCCCGTTTCCTCATCCTAATATTCAATAAAATATTGTTTAGAAAAGAGAAGAAATAGTTAATTGCATGGATATAATTATTCGTTAAAGGCATTTATTAGTAACTGAATAGAGCATTAAATTATAACACACACTTATGTAACATTTTGCTTGAAACATCAGCAATACAATTAGTAATTGTTTGTCCATATGTTACAGTTTTATTTATAGATATTTTCACTGATTGAATTTGAGCAAAAAATATGGTAAATGCATTATACTTAATAGCAGCAACATCTACTTCATACAGAACATTTGTATAATAATTTAATATTCTGTTTAGTTCACTAAAGGGAGATAATATTTAATTAAATCTTCTGTAAAATTAAGAGTTGAACGACACCTCGGATAGAAAACAAATTTAAATAAATATCAGTTATTTAGTCTTAACCAGAATGTCACCATTTTATTGTTCCCTCTATGGTTTAGACGCACAAGTACCGCTGTCTAGTTGTTCGGAGGGGACGGAAAAGAGGTCCCGTGTACATATTGGCGTGCATGTAAAAGATCCCTTGGCAGTTGGAATTCGATATAAGAAAAGGCTGTAGCGCCGCTGCCCAGGCAAAATTTCCCTCATAGCACACTGTATGGCGTATGCCCATCTTCATTAGCTTGGGTTAGGTTCAGAACAGTAGGACGTTAAATCCCATTTCATTCAGTTAAGACGCAAATATTGTATTTCTGCAATGTTCCCTAAAGTGTTCATATATTTTTCAGTAACAATTATAGTTAGTTTCATTGTTTTGACAGAAAACCGGTATCATGTTGATTAATACCTCAGGCACATTTAAGCTACGTCTACACTAGCAACATTCACCGTCTACACTAGCCTTTTAAATGCCGATTTTTTCATAAAAGCCGGCTTTTTCAATTTCTCAATCGTAAAAGCCGGCTTTTTAAAATCCGGCAATAATTGAGGGATTTTTCAGAACCAAAAAGCAGGCTTTTTAAAAAAAACGGCAATTTTATGTGTGTAGACGGTAAAAACCGGGTTTTATCGGGTACCCGGATGACATCCTTCCCGAACTTCCGTACATTCATAACATTGGCACAAATAGCGAAGGTCGGTGTTCATCGTCTTTTACCGTTACCAACTTCAGTCAGTGTAGACGCTACACTTGAAAAAGCCGGGTTTTTAAAAAGTCGGCTTTTACTAGCCTAGTGTAGACGAAGCTTTATATCAATAAAAACATAAGAAAGACTACAACAGACATTAAAATTAACAATAACTAATAACTATTGTGGTGAAAGCCATACTTCAAAATATATTTGGCTTCTAATCAAACATGAAAATATACATTTTATATAAATAAATAAATAAATAAAATGCAATAAAAATTACTATCCTCTCAAAAATAAGAGATGCAAAACACTTAATACCACAAATAATAATAATAATAATAAAATCAAAATATTGAACTGACTGGAAATTATTTGACAGTAAAGGGATAATATTTATATCAATTTCTACATAGAGCATTCTTTACAGATATGGTGTTCGAGCTAAGTAGCTACACTCCTTCGCACATACATGTAGAGTAAATTTTTAAAAAAATTGTGAAATGGCTTGAAAATACGAAAAAATTGATGCAGTGAAGTGTCATATTGAATTCATTTTGTGGAAAATTTATTTCCTATAATGATTGTGGTCCCTTTAATAATAATGTCAATGAATTATATATAAGCAGTTTAAAACACAGCAGTGGAAAACAATTCAGACTTACATTCAGAGCAATTCAGGCCCATAGCCAGCTTATAAAATTGGGGGGGGGGGGCTGAGAATATGGCCAGCTAAGAACACTCCTAAGAAATCATTATTGTTGGCGAAATATTGGGGGGGGGGGCTACGGGCACTCTCACATTAAGTGTATTCACATTTCTAATCACATCTCCAATAAAATTACAATACAATAGGTTTGAGGCGCAATGCCCTCCACCCCTACGCCACCAAATAGGGTGTTCTTCTTCCTAAAGCAATCAAGTCCCTGACAGTAAAACACAAGTTGCTGCAGGTAATTAGGTAGCCAATTAATATTCATAACTCATTAATTTACATTTTATTTGGGTACTAAATATAAAAAATGTTGTTTAATGATGATAAAATATTTTTCAAAATGGTTCAAAGATACATTATTATTGCACACTTCTATAGTAGGCCTACACATTTGCAAGATAAATGTGCTGAGGTAAACTTTAATAAAACATATTACTGAACAAGACACTTTTGTACATAATACATTGGATAACAAAGAGCATACTTAATAAATAATATAAAAGCAAAAACGTGATATTTAAATAAAATTGCAATTAATCAATAATAGCACTAGTAATCAACTTATTAAAAGAATCACTTTGTAAATAAATAAGTGAAATTGAATTGGTAATTTATTCCATAACAAAAGTTGCTTGTACATAGAATGACTGGTACCAAATGATAATAAATGAAGTATCGGTAGAGGTTCGCGGATTTCTTGAGGAAAGTTCAAGAAAGGGGACGAAATCAACTGTAGGAAAACTCAGAACATTAAATGTATTTGGGCCGAGAAACTACTACTCTACTGGTACTTGGTAATAATCTTTCAGCAGAAAAATCTTTTATTCAAAATAATTGGCATGACATGATATATAATCCTTATAAGACAGGCCCGGCAGGGTAGGGGGGGCTAGGGGGGCTTATAAGACGTTACGTTTCGATACACATACAGATATTGTTATCAAGCAAATAAGTTATTGATTGATATTGGTACAAATTATAGTTTGATAAACAGACATCTTGAAAATATAAAAAATAACAACCGGATGTCCCAAGTTTTAAAAATATAATTGTACAATGAAAGGAAACTCTTTTAGAAATCAAACATCCAAAAATTTTGAAATTCAATAGTTCTTCATGCAAAGTTAATTCTGCAAAATGCATTGGATATTTATGTTGGAACATAACAGGAAAATGGCCTTGTGATTTGTAATTGAAAACTTCTGAACTTTTATTTTTGAAATTAAACATCCAAAAACTTTGAAATTCATTGGTTCTTCATGCAAAGTTAATTCTGCAAAAACGCTTTGGATATTTATGTTTGAACATAACAGGGAAATGGCCATGTGATTTGTAATTGAAAAATTTAGAATTTGAATATGGCACTTCCTACTAAACTACATGAACAATCTCAGCAAAGAAAGTCAAGTTGTCTGACCTGTAGATTGTTCACAAGGAATTGAGGACAGATGACAGATAATAAGCAGTGGTCACAACAATATATATGTCCACATTAAATGTGTCCGTTAGAAAACATCCACAGTCATGAGTAAGCACATAATGCAGAAATTTTGTTTTAATTTTACTAGTCTTTTATAATCAAACAATTTGAATCTAAAGCACTAAAATCTTGGATTGTTAGCCACAAATGAATCGTCTTTAATGAGCTAATATATTAAAAAATTATGTTTTTTTTATGTTATAGAGAATACAATGGTCCCATATTTATTTTTAAAAGGCGTTTAACATAACATATTAAATTTATACAATATGAATAATTTGTCAGGAAGATCAAGAGTAAAAGCTCAAATGGTGATGTAAAAATACAGCCCCCCACCCCCAAGCTTGTACGCCTATGAGCTCATATGATGATGCAAAATTACAGGTACTGATGATGTTTATTCTTAGAATCGTGAAGTTCAGACCATCATCTATGAGGAAGTTCCATTGATAAAGCTTGAACGATCCATGGATCACACTTTGAGCCTTCACGAAATTCTTCTTTACTCAGTTTACCATCATGATTCTATAAAAGAAATAACATTTATTTTGTACATGTAGAGATTGTAACATCTGTTTTACCAGGTCAACAGTAATCAATGTTAGGGGTGGGCAAATGGAGGTCGAATTTTTGTGACGAGTGTTTTGTAAGGCCATTTTGGCTGCTGAATCAGAATCCAATGAGATTTTTGATCTGTGACATCATTTTAGGTTGGTTCAGTGGTTTTCGAAATGGCGGCCAAAAAATGACGTTTTTTCTCATAAAAGCAAGATAATATTGGAACTAGTTGTCCAATATGTTAAAATATATGTTTTCATGGCCTGGATTCTAAAATTACACTCCCATTTATGATTTGATAACATCCTTTATCGATATGAGTGTAATTACTGAAAAAAAGTCATTTTGAAAATGGCCACTGAACCAACCTAAAATGACGTCACAGATCAAAAATCTCATCGGATTCGGATTCAGCAGCCAAAATGGCCTTAGAAAACACTTGTCACAAAAATTCGACCTCCATTTGCCCACCCCTATCAATGTAGATCAATGGTTGGCTTTTTGTCTTAATACAGAATTTTAACTGGTGTGGTGGTGGGATAGCCGTGGCGATAGAGAGGCGGCTTTTCACCAATGCAACGAGGGTTCAATCCAAGCTCAGGGCAAGAACTTTATTTTTGTAAGTGAGAGGGATATTTGGTCTCCCGTCCGATCAGGCAGGTTTCTCCCAAGTTCTTCGGTTTCTTCCTGAAGTAATGATCGAAATCATTCGCACGATCTGTGCCAAGGGCCAAATTGAAAACAACCCTCAGACTTAATTTGCTACCCTTGTAAATGACGAGATTATTATTAAGCTTTCATGGTGGTGGCTGTTGGGTAAATATATTTTCAAACCGTTTTTCGCATCCGAAATCACCGAATTTGACGAACAAATTATTTGACCTACATTGCTCTAATTTCGTGACTATTTGACCTATTTTACTACTTCTTTTTTCTGTGGGTACTTGTTACTTTCGATGGCCTCTACTAGTTGTAGTGGGAGGTCAAATCAGGGTCATACAAGCGACGTGAGACATTGATTAATCAATCAGCATTGATGTTTCTAGTGGTTTACCCACAGTTACGTACACGTCATGCCAAGAACTCACTGTAACAGACTTTTTCATAAAATTATTATTATTATTATTATTATTATTAAAAAACATTTATATAGCGCTAATTCCACCAACGGTGTTCAGAAGCGCTTTACAATCATATACCAGTCAAACAGAAAATATATAAAACAACTAAAAGACTACAAAAAGATGCAATATAATAAAATAATATATATCTAATTAAAAGCCTTTTTAAATAAGTAAGTTTTAAGAGCACATTTAAAAGATTGTACGTGAAGGGCTGGAACGAATATCAGTATCAGAACCAGATGGTTTTAAATCATTCCACATGTTTGGGGCTACAAATGAAAATGTCCCTCACATCATACAGAAAGCCTGTTATATAACAGCTCTTCCAGATCCTATTATATAAATTTTGAACTATGAAAAAACAAAACGAAATAAGATCTGTGTTTTAATCAGATTGGCATTTTCTAGAAGTTTATCTCAAGATCCACCAGAAATTGATCTCCAGATTGAAACATTTTCATCCTCAGTGAGATAGCCATCTTGGGATTCAATTCAACATTATACAAGTAACTTTTTTTCTGATCCTGAAGATTGCAAAATCATTAAAACATGAAATTCTGACTTATTGTCTCATTTTTAAAAGATCTTCTAGGATCAGAACCACAATAAATCATTAAGAATGGATATCACAACATAATAACAATAATGATATTTGGAGAACCAATCACAATCACAGTAGTAAAGAGAAAGGCAGCTTTCAGATTGTAAGCCTAGTTCCATTCGTCCTCTTTAGGATGGCCATCACTTAGAAAAGATTCCCTATAAAACATGGTTTGTATGTAATCCTTGAGTGGCATGTAGCGATTGAGTGAGAGAGAGAGAAATGGGGTATAACGTCCACTCAATACAAACTAGGTCATTTTAGGGCTAACATATGGTTCAATTTTATTTCAATAATTCACTTGTGCGTTGGGGTCTATAGTAGTGGGAGGAAACCAGGAGACCTGGACAAAACCCACGAGTTTGAACAGGCGACCCTACTCCTTGTCACGAGCAACCGGGGATTTGATACCACGCCAGTTGACTCACTGGCAGATCGTATGATACAGTTAACACGTGCTAACCATTCGGCACCCCCCCCCCCCTAGCGATTGAGCACAATAAAGATACAGAACACAATTTATATAGAAAATAATTACTGGTCTTTACACATACAGCACAACGTTTTGACAAGTATACAGCACAACGTTTTGACAAGTATTCTCTTATCGTTTTCAAGTATATACGAGGGTGTATAAACCAGTAATTGTTTCCATATAAATTGTGTTGTGTTTTTAAATGGTTAGTAGGGGAGAGCGGGGCACAGTCAGCACATAAATCATGCCCACCGTGCCCCGCTCTCCCCTATGCATTGAAAACTTACCAAGTCCATTTGGTCAAATATTTTGTTCACACGTTTTTCTGGTGTATCTTCATCTTGTGGTAGATCTAATAGATTACCTACCATAGAATAAATAGCATCGACTATATCTATCATTTCATCCTTAGTAATATATCCATCATCATCTAAATCATATAGAGTGAACGCCCCTGAAATACCAAACAATAACATAACCAACAGGGAGGGATTTAATAATTAAGGGGGGGTGGATGGCCGAATGGTTAGCAATCATGCGCTGTATCATAAAGCCTGTCATTGAGTCAACTGGCGTGGTTTTGAATCTCCAGTTGTATGTGATAAGGAATAGGGTTGCCTATCCAACCTCGTGGGTTTTCTCCGGTTTCCTCTCACTGCTTAAGACCCTACATGCAAACGAATAAAATTAAACCATATGTTAGTCCCGAAATGACCTAGTTTGTGTCGAGTGGACGTTAAACCCCATTTCTCTCTCTCTCTCTTTAATAATTAACAAAATAATGTGAACTGGGTGAAACATTATTAGCCTCTCAGAGATCTACTACAAGATTAATGACAAAATAAGACTGAATGGCCGTAAAACCAAATTCGGTCTTTAGGTTTCCAGAATGTGGAACAGAAATTTGTTCAAACATTAATGATACTATGAAAAATATGATTAGATCTATCCTCATGATGAAGAGTAGGATTTAGCGCCACTGTCCAGGCAAAATTCCTCAAAAACCACACTGAATGGAGTATTTACCTGTCTTCATTAACAAATTTTGCGCAGAAAAGTAGGACTTCAAACATCGTTTTATTTCTATATTAAAGGGACAATAACACTCTTGCTGGCTTGACAGGTCCAGAAAAAAAAATTAGCCTTATTCTAACTACAAGATGTTTAAGTGTCCTATCTGTTGTGTAAATTATCCATTACAACCTATCGAACCAGAGGGTTCGAAAATATGTTTAAATCTAAGTTGCATTTGAAAGTGCTTACGCAAGGCTTTTCAAACCATGTTACGGCATGTAGTTGAATTTTTCCAATTTTAAAATAAGGTGTGTTAAGATGAAATTTGTATCATTTTTTAATTGAAATATTGTAAAATAGTACAAATTGTTGACCAGAAAAAAGATTGGAACATATTATTCAGTTACAACAAGAGTGGTATTGGGGCTTTAAAAGATCTAACAGAAGGTATTTGTTGATATACTATATACAATACTACAATTGTACTTACAGTCTAATTTCTCATCAAGACTACCACGAGATGTGATAGATAATGCACGGATAAATTCTGTAAATGTTATCAAACCATCCTGAAACAAACAAACATTTATATTTTATGATGTTTAGAGTATATCCGACATGTTTGTAAAATTATCACTAAAACCTGTTATATTAATTTATACCATAATTTCAACCTTATTCAAGTATACATATTAAAACAAGGAATAGACACTGAGTCTTTCTTCTAACTGAAAGATTTAAACAAGGATACTATTTATTTTTAAATTTTCTGACAGACTAGACTACCGTATTTCCTCGAATACAACCCCGGGGTACTATTTCGTTCAGCACCCACAGACCCCCGGGTTCTATTCGAGGCCCGGGGTTATAATCGAGGCCGGGCTGTATTTTTTCAGACCCGAATTAATCCTTCAAAACCTTGTATAAGAATGACATTTTGGACTAGTAAAACAAGCTGACAGGGTCGGTCTTGCAAAAACGATGGCTAAACTCTCTGTGCGTGACATAAGACAATTCTACTTCCTGTGCAGGAATCACTAATTAATTAATATTTTGACAGGGAGTATTCAGTTTTTACTTTAGACCCGGGATATATTAGAGACCTGGGTTCTATTCGAGACCGGGGTTGTATTTATCTCAACACCCCCTTACCCCCGGGTTCTATTTGAGGCCCGGGTTGTAATCGAGGCCGGGGTTGTATTCGAGGAAATACGGTATATGCTAAAAGAACTAAATAGCTGTTAACATATATATTCACACTCATTTCAAAAACCCTGGTAAATGTTTCATAAATCAAGCATAATAATTCAGTATGCTAAAACATGCCAGGGGAGCTTTGCAAAGGGTAATTTGAAAGAAACATGCTATTCAACATTAGACATTGAGTTTTTGTTCTAACTGGAATAAAGTCATGAATTCTCTGACAGGGTATATATATATATATGCTAAGAAAACTAAATAGCTGTTAACATTAAATTCAAAAGCCCTAGTAAATGTTTCATTTAATTTTATGCACAACATACAGAATACTAAAACATATCAGGAGGCAGTTGGGCAGCTTTGCAAAGGGAAATTTGGAAGAAGCATGCTATTCAAAAATGTTGAATAATTAAAATAATTTCGGAAAGACATTTTTAAGCTAAACTGTAAATTTTTTAATTCTATATAAGAGTAGGCCGTAGCGCCGCTGCATCGGCAAAATTTCCTTCATAGCACACCGTATGGCATATGCCCGTCTTCCATAAGCCCAGGTTAGGTGCAGAACAGTATGATGACATTAAACCCCATTTCATTTCATTTCATTATTACTTCCCACACAAAACTATAATCTATCTAAAACATGCATACATTATTATCTTAAACTCCAAGAAAACAAAGTCTAAATATCGGGTATATATCAAAACATTCATTATAGTAAATCACTAATGAACGAGATAACTTTAGTTATAAATGTTTGATATATCAACTTCACAGAACACATTAGCCTACTTTAAATGTTATCTTAGAAACATATATATATCCAACCAGTTTTTATTTTTTCTTGATTTGACATTATTTATATACTATTTCTGCCCACACTATTTCTTATTTCTTCAAGGTGGTCTATCTCTCAATCTCATCACAGAATCTAAAAGAACTGTCATTTTCAAATAATAAAGTGCTTATCAGTAGAAAACGTACCTTGTTATAGTCGAACACATTAAAAACAAATCCAGCAAACTTACTCGGGTTGCCATGTGGAAAAAATTGTTGGTATATATTTTGAAATTCCTGAAGAAAAAAAAAACAGATGAGGATTACATATCAAAAGATTAGGATGATTAATTTACACCTTGTACTGGAATGAAATGAAGTCATGCTGAAGTGTTGTGATATTTTACTCATATTAAATTCCACAGGCAGTGGCTTTTTTAAATTTACCATTTAAACTTATAAAAGGTCAGACACTTTTTGATAGGCATAAAGGCTTTATTTGAATATTGTGAGCTTGAATTTTACTTGCAAATGTTTATCTGATTTTAAGACTATCTAGTAAAATCTCTCCTCTCTAATTTTTTTCAAACCTCATTTATTACATCGTCGGTGGGGAGTCAAAAGGTCGTATCTGGGTTTTGCGAAATTGTCCAGGAGAGCCAAAAAACACAAAGAGGTTAAGAATCAAAATGTCTAATAAAACCGTCACGTCAAAATGTCGTATGTAAAATGTCGTATTTCTGAAGCTTTTCTCAAATATTTATTTACAAAATGTATGTGTAGCCAGTTAAACAGTATGTAACGATCCAAACATATCAAGCTCAACATCTAGTGCAGAAATAAGGAGTGAAAGCTAGTTATTTGCAATTTGATAAAGCAAAGACTTATGTCCTGAAAATATTCACCTTTACCTGCTTCAATTTCATAGATTTTATACAGTAGAGCCTCAATAATAATTTCAATAATACATATTCAACCATAAACGGATACTGGCCATATTTCATTTGATTGCAATGCTTTGATTAGACACAAAAAAAAAAAAAAAAAAAAAATTATCACCCGATGTACGATTTTTTGAAACAGTATCTATGGAGACTATAAAACCTCTTTTTATTGGCTTAGAAATACGACTACCAGATTAAAAGATGCGCACGGAAATTCTCATTCCGAAAAAGCAAAAAAGTGAATATCGCAAAATATGCCAGATACGAACTTATGACTCCCCACCGACGATATATTATGTGGGCAATGATTAACATTTTCAAAGGCATACTGATAAATATAAATCAATAGTAGTTTAACATATGCATGTCTGCAGTAAAGTTTTAATGTTATTCAATTGAAAAATTGACTGAAAATCACCCGGAGTAGGATCGTCTGTCCAACCTTATGGGTTTTCTCCGGGTCCTCCAGTTTCTTCCAACTGCAAAATAAAGACCCCTAAGACCAAGACGAATTCCAAAATGACCTAGTTTGTGTCAAGTGGACATTATACCCCATTTCTCTCTCTCTCTATGAAGGACCCTTATATGATAGAAGGTCCAATATCAGATCAATTATAAAGAACCAGAAAATAAAAGATTTGTAATGAGAGTAATACAGAGAGAGAGAAAGAGAGAGAGAAAGAGAGAGAGAGAAATGAGGTTTAAGGTCAACTGGGCACAAATTGGGTTGCGCGTAGGGGTCTTTAGCAGTAGGAGGAAACCGGAGTGTGTGTCTGTCCTGTAATACCCCCTAAAACGTAACTGGTGCTCTTGTATTAGAGAAATTCCCTAATGATTGTATTCCAAAAACAGCAAAAAAACAACATGACGGACATCGATGACGTCATCGGCCGTTACGACGTCATGACGTCATCAAAAAAGTCGACCAACCATGCAATATGAAGTGGATGTCAATTTGATTATGTGTTAGAAAATTCAGTTCAATATATGCACCGTGCATAATTCTATCCATACTTCAATTCTAGTGACTTAATTCTGCAACGTTTTATAAAAATATGCTATTAATTTGGCCAGTACTGTAGCTTTCAGTAGTTACCTTCAGAGTCCAGACAAGCCACGACATAGCGGACAACTGAGAAATGTTTTACGAGACCTTTGATTTAAATTTATACGTGTACTGTTACAGTTGGCTCATCAGTCAGCCTTAACATTTCACCCATTCAAATAGTATAAAAATAATTGATGGCTACCATTTTATAAAATGCATATTCTGGCCAACACTGTCTCAATTTAGTTCATTTAACTATTAAAATTGATCATAACCATATTCAATCTTAGGTCCTTTAAAAGTCAAATAATATCAATTTGTATATATTCATTATTGTACATTTATCTGTGATAATCCCATTAAAACCTAACATAAGATCATTCTGCAACAGTCACCGGTATATATCTCCCATATGTCATATCTATTGTATTAAATAACCCAGGCATATAATAATATAAGTAATCAGAGGATTATAACACTCAATGTAGATATAATGTAGATATAATGACCAAATATGATGCAAGAATTAAATAGATAGTATACAACAGTATATCTTTCTAAAGGTAATTAATACCAAAATCAATGAACAAGATCAATAACTTCTTATAATTACTTACTATCAATATATATTACATATATACAAGGGGACATTATGAAATATATTGGTAAGTTTTTCACACATATTGATTTACCAGTACATTAGTTTATAGCACTCAAGGGGGTAGTCAAGGTCTGTCTGCAGCTTGTCAATTTTTGAAGGACTGTGTATTTTGCGCTTATGAACTCAATCAAGTGTCAATCACCCCATCTATTGTCTGGTTATGGGTGAGATATATAAGGTCAAGACGTTAAGCTCAACACCAATCATAAAACTGATATTTGATCTCTGGCAGACCTAAAAGACACTTATCAAAGCTTTAGTTTAATAGGAAAAAGAGCCCATTTCAATTGACGAGTTAAAATTGGGGAATTATGCTTGTATGGAAACGAGGATATTATTTTTTTCGTGAATAACACAAGTTGGATAATTATAATTAATTATTGGATTGAATTAGAGTTATCGTCCACCACAACAATTCTACATATTAAAACGTTCAGCTAACCAGGTAAGGTGTGGCTCTGATGCTCTCATTCTTATATTTTGACTTACATCTCCCTTGATTTTTTTAAAAATTGATTTCTATTCTAGTTTTATATTATAATACATTCGGTTATTTGTTACAATGTATGTATGTTTAATGTATCGTATTAATATAATTGTAATAATTGTATGCTGCTCCTCGTGGGGGTTTTATGCAATAAATTGATTTACTTACTTACAGGTAAATGTTATAGGAAATATCTGAATGCAAATTTATCATATTGGAAACATCTCTCTAATTTAAAATTTATTCTAAGAATGTAAAATTAATCCTCTTTTAAAAAACATATATATAATGCAGCAGTGGCATGTCTAGAGTTTTCGTTTTGTATTCTAAGCCGACATAAAATTTTGTGTCTCCATTCTCTAATGTCTACATTTACTGTTATTGAAAATTCAATGACACCTCATAAAAATATAGCGATCCTGCCCTGCCCTGACCTGCCCTACACCACTGTAAATAATTATTGTTCATTCCTGTTTTTAGGAATGTTTTTCAAAATATTCATTATATCGGCATTATAAATTGCGAAATTCTATAAATCGTATAAATCTTTGCTTACTTAAATCATCTTTTCGGTATTTTACCTCTATCACTTTTATCCTATTAAATTAAAAATTTATATGCTCAGCTTAATTCAGTAATATAACGCAGGCCCTGATGAGCGATATTTATATTGGGGGGGGGGGGCTGCGAGCAAAGGTAGCGAAATCCAGGAGGTCCAAATTTTTTTGACACCACGCCTGCCCAATAAACGGGATACATATGAGCAGATTATTGGCGGGGGGGGGGGGGGGGGCTCTTGGGGCTGTAATGTACCAGTTAGCATTATTTAACCATTTTAATTGAAATGTGATATTTACATGCATGTCTACTGCCACTATCTTGTATTTACATACACTCATATTTACGATCTTAGATAAAATTTAAAGTGGCTTTTTCTATATCACATGTAAATGTTTTATACTACAAAATCGAAACATTTTATACATATTTACTGGTAAGTACATGAAAAATATCCAGGGCTTGTCTAATTTTCCATGACTGATTTATACCACTTTTTACCCCTATATCATATGAAACATATAAAGTCTACAAGTATAAAATCTTAACGTTTTATACATATTTAAGTACATTAAAAGATATCAAGTGGTTGTTAAATTTACCATGATTTGTACCACTTTTTACAACTTTTCCCTAATTTATTTCAACATAGCAACAGACTGCTTATTTGCCACTTATTTATCTTTAGTGCTTTCCTTCTCTTGTTTTTGTCAATAACTGCATTTTTAAAGAAAGAACAAAATGCGCCAGAAAATCTTTAAATTCAATATTCTAAAAAAATCTTTGGTGTTGAGATTTAGTTTCTCTATAATTTAATACCACTACTTGATCAGGATTTAAATTTCCATATAAAATATACCTATCTTTATTTGATTCGTTCTTTAACTGTACTGGACTAATATTTTATAGGAGAACAAGACCTGGATTAACACTTATTTGATAGTGAATTAACTTTTTCAAAGGGTGGATTAGCAATGAGCCCCCAAAGTCAATAAAGATCTTAGAGAGATAAATTGGAATTCTTTTAATACGATGTAATACATTATTACATAGCCATGTCTTTGTGTACTGTCTACCTATGTAAAGTAGTTTATAATTAAGATATACAGGGCTACTGTAAGTAAAATAGATATTTTTCATTTTATAATAATTTACTTATAAGGTAGTGGTACATTCTTCAAGTAGGATTTATGTAGAAGGTAGGTTTAGCAGAGATGTCAATTCAGACATGGCAAGTTGGAGAGAGGGAGAGAAATTGGGTTTAATGAAATTTTGGGACTAATATATGGTTTAATTTTATTTCAATAAATCGTTGTGTCTAGGGGTCTTTAGCTTTAGCAGTGGGAGGAAACCGGAGGACCCGGAGAAAACCTGTGAGGTTGGACAGGCGACCCTACTCCTTGCCACGTACAACCGGGGATTCGAAACCACGCCAGTTGACTCAATGACAGGCTTTATAATCTAGCGTACACATGCTAACCATTCGACCATCTAATCCCCCTACAATCAATGACATTGGTTAATTGTTATAGTAGAAGAATGCAATTTTAAAAAGAAAACTAATCAATAACATTGATTACAAGAAGATTGAGGGGGCGGGTGTAGCGCATGCACGTTGAATCATTGAGTCATCTGGTGTGATTTTGTTTCCCCGTTGTACATGACATGAAGTAGGGTCACCTGTCCAACCATGTGGGTTTTCTACGGTTCCTTCTGTTTCTTCTCACTGCTAAAGACACCTATACGCAAGCGAAATTATTGAAAAAAAATTGAAGCATGTTAGTCTCGAGATAACCTAGTTTGTGTCAAGTGGACATAAAATTTTATTTCTCTCTCTCTCTGTTATAAGCCGATCTCTCCAGATGTCATGGTTATATTGAAAAACTTCTTTAGCTAGGTCTACACTAGCAGCATTCACCGTCTACACTAGCCTTTTACATGCCGTTTTTTTCCAAAAGCCGGCTTTTTCAATTTCTCAATCGTAAAAGCCGTTTTTTTAAAATCCGGCAATAATTGAGGGATTTTTCAAAATCAAAAAGCCGGCTTTTTCAAAAAAACGGCAATTTTATGTGCGTAGACAGTAAAAACCAGGTTTTATCGGGCACCAGGATGTCATCCTACCCGAACTTTCGTACATTCATAACATTGGCACAAATAACGAAGGTTGGTGTTCATCGTCTTTTACCGTTACAAAACTTCAGTCAGTGTAGACGCTACACTTGAAAAAGCCGGGTTTTGAAAAAGCCAGGTTTTTAAAAAGCCGGCTTTTACTAGCCTAGTGTAGACGAAGCTTTTGTTTTTGTGGATTATATAACTTCTTCAGTGTTTAAAATATGTATATATTGTTTCTTCTTCAGCCTAGAAACAGGGATTCGGCACCAAGGTCCTTAGAGCAGATCCTGTCAATTTAATGGTATTGCAAAACAATATAAAGATCAAAATGAACCGCTCCAAATCTAGTGACAGAGGACGAAGATCCAAATCAACCAATGAAAATAAATCAAATGGTGAATCTCGTTCAAAGAGTGTTTCGCGTTCAGAATACGGAAGAAACTCTCCTTTATTCGGAACATCGAGAAATGTGACACCAGGAGAATTGGATGTTATTGTGGGTCGCATGACACGTCCAACAGTGGCTAGCCGCGGAGGAGTTGATCTCCATGAAAAAGATTTCACCTACATCCATCCAAAACCGCAAAAAACCCTTATAGTAATTCCAGGATTAGAAAGACGCTACATGGGATATCAGAAAGTCTCCCGTCATGAAATGGACGACATCGTTGATCGACTAACGAGGATGACAAGGGCTTATGATGCCAAATATGGTCCCGATAAGAATGTCTGGTATGACAAATCACCTCAAGCTGTGTTTAAGCGGTCACGATCAGCTAAAATATAGATATTTAAGCTAAAACATTTATTTCATTACATATATGTAAGAGGACAAAATATAATTTATCCTTTGGAGGATGTGCATTGCCACAACGCAACTGTATAACCGAGGGGGGGAATTGAAATGTCTCAACCATTTTTGTAAAATATATCTTCATCACATCACAAATCATTATCTATTATCATTCCAATCATTTGTTTCTTTTTACATTTCATTTTAAGAGAGAGAGAAATGGGGTTTAACGTCCACTCGACACGAACTAGGTCATTTTGGGACTGACGTATCGTTTAATTTTATTTCAATAATTAGCTTGCACATAGGGGTCTTTAGCAGTGGGAGCAAACCAGAGTGCCTGCAGGAAACCCACGAGGAAGAGAAGGCGCCCCTATCTTCATGTCACATATGCTTACACTAGGCCTTAAAACCACAGCCGCAAGCTAGAGGTGACCGGTGAGCTAGAGGTCGAAGCGCGGCACTCAAGACCACTAGGCCATTCCAACCCCCCACATTTCATTTTAAACTTCAATTCCTTTCATCTTCAATATCAGTGAGAGACTGATGGGTACTGTACATGTACATCATTTGTGAAAATTATAGGAGTAGAAAAGCTACAACGTATTTAGCATAAAGTTCTTTATGTCCAGATTCCACATTATTTATTTTAGTGTCAATTATATCATATTAATAAAATACTATAACAAAACACTTTTGTAGAAGAATTTGCTTATTTGATGTCGTTTTTTGATTATGTGTCATTGTTTATTTTCAAGAAGCATATTCAAGACATTCTGGCTATCCTCGATTTCTTGCAATTCTTATACATGAAACCTAAATCAAATATCTTTTAATGTATGAAGATTTTGAAAAATGGGCAAATACTTCATTTGCAGTGTGTTCAGCCCCTGCTGTCAGTCTTCCATCACAAAAGGAGTGTATTCTCAACCGATCAAGGGAGAGGGAGAGAGACAGAGAGAGAAATATGGTTTAACATCCACTCGACACAAACTAGGTCATTTCGGGACTAACACTATGTTTTTTAATTTTATTTCAATAATTTGCTTGAGCGTAGGGTCTTTAGCAGTGGGAGGTAATCGGAGGACCCGGAGAAAATCCATGAGGTTGGACAGGCGACCCTACTCCTTGCCACGTACAACCGGGGATAATGGACAGAGAAAAATGGAGTTTAACGTCCCTCAGGACTAACATATGGTTCAATTAAATTTCAATAATTCGCTTGTGCGTAGGGGTCTTTAGCAGTGGGAGGAAATCAGAGGACCCGGAAAAAAACACAAGAAAAACTGATTGGACAGGCCACTCTTCTCCTTGTCACGTACAACTGGGGAATCAAATCCACGCCAGTTGACTCGGGTACACATACTAGCTATGCTAAACGTGAACGAACTAACCAATCTGCCATCCCATATCCCCCCCTCCCCCAAACATAAAAAAAACTTTGACAGTGTAATTGACTGTCTGGTTTCTTCTTTGAACGATGTAATAATAATAATAATAATAATCTCGTCATTTTACAAGGGTAGCAAATTAGGCCTGAGGCCTTTTTCCAATTTGGCCCTTGGCACAGATCGTGCGAATGATTTCGATCATTACTGCAGGAAGAAACCAAAGAACTCGGGGGAAACCTGCCTGATCGATCAGGTTGTTTTGGGTATAAT
The DNA here is from genome assembly GCA_917208275.1 of Patella pellucida. Taxonomy (NCBI): domain Eukaryota; kingdom Metazoa; phylum Mollusca; class Gastropoda; family Patellidae; genus Patella; species Patella pellucida. The sequence goes on from OU795038.1 coordinate 11,646,536, forward strand.
AATTAGGACCAACAGCGAACACACAATCCTTCTATCTTAATAGTGTTAATCTATAAGCAACTGTTGGGTTGAATCATGAGAAATGATCAGACTAGCGTACATAGCGTAGGAGTTCATATATTTTTTACAAGAATGATTCACAAGTAGCCTGTTGATAACAACAATTACACTAATTCCTATACATTTAATTTGATTTTTTTATGGGGCCAAATGGTTAGCATGTGCGTGCTATATCATAAAGCCTGTCATGGAGTCAAATCCGCCGTTGTAAGTGACATATAGTAGGGTCGCTTGTCCTATCTCATGGTTTCTTTCAAGGTCCTCGTGGGTTTTCTCTGGGTCCTCCCTCTGCTAAAGACCCCTACGTGCAAGCAAATTTTTGGAAAAAAAATTAAACCATGTTAGTCCTGAAATGACCTAGTTTGTGTTGAGTGGACATTAAACCCCAGTTCTCTCTCTCTCTGATCTTTTTTTTTGTTGACTTTTCATGTACCAATCCCTCTGCCAATCAATCAGCAAGTCTATGTCAACAATGAATGTAATTATCACAACCATTTTTGTGTAACAACAATGGCCACTGCACATTGTTAGTCAGTGATTTACTCTTCGATCTATAAAAACCTTGTCTGTGGAATTTACATTGGATAAAGAGCAGAACCTTAATAAGGAATGTTTATTTATGAGAACACAAGTTAACACTGTCTAACCACAGCTATAAACAATGACTTTTTTTCTTCTTTTTTTGAAATGGGGTTTAACGTCCTACTGTTATGCACTTAACCAGAGTTAATTCAAGACGGGCATACGCCAAACAGTGTGCTATGAGCGAAATTTTGCCAGGGCAGCCGCGCTAAGCGATCTTTTACGTGCACTCCAATGTGTACACGGGACCTTGGTTTTTCGCCCCATCCGAACGACTAGGCAGCTGTCCTTGTCAGGCCCTCCTTCTGCATCACTGACAAGGGGAAATCACGTCGGAAAATCGAGATGTACTTTCTCGGCCAATGCAAGGATCGAACACCCGACCTCCAGGCTAGCGAACCAGCACCTTATCCACTTAGCCACCGTGATCCCCTATAAACAATGACACATGCAATAAATTTGACTACCATGTGTGAAGGACCCTAAATAGAATTGGGAAGACAGTGGGGTCTCCCTCCGGGGCGGTATGTAGGATTTTAAAAGTGGGGGTGCAGCAGATTGGTGGGGCGGCAATATAATTCCGAAGTTACTCAATGGCAGGTTGGCGCCATTTAAAAAGACAGACTGGGCATGACTTAAGAGCATCACTGTGTGATCATAATCAAATGTATTATTTTATAATTGAAAGGTTGCTTTTTTTTGGTGAGGGGGGAGGAGGTGCCATATTTTCTGGGAGTGCAATGTACCCCTTGCAACCCCGCTAGATACGACACTGTCTACCTCTGAATTATCTAAAAATTTGACCAGAATAACTGTTCAAAAATAGTTAACTGTCATCTGATAATAAATAATTCCATGAGCATAAGTTTTCACCAATATTCAATTCTGCTTTCTAAATTATTCTATTTAACCCTTTGCCATTACTACTGGAACGAGCCAACAGTGAGGCAGGCCAGTAGCCAGGGGGTGGCACGGGGGGAAACTGCCCTCCCAATACTGAGTCTTGCCCCCCCAATATCACAAGAAAATTGGCCTTTATTGCAAAATTCATGCAGATGCCCATGCTAGTTGGCCCTCTCGAAAACATCTTTGCCCCCCCAAAAACAACTTCCTGGCTACGGGCCTGCAGTGAGGTAGATGTCCGCTGCCAAATTCGGGAGATGGACAAAAAAGAAATGAAATAGAAGACAATGGCGGCATGGGCGTGGATTTACGGGGGATGGGTCACCCCTTAGAATCGGAAGGGGGGATGAATAGGTCTTTGTCCCCCCATGATTTAGTTTTGGTAATGAAAGGATCCAGGGTTCGTCCCCCCCCCCCCCCAAAGTTATAACGAATCCACGCCCTTGGATGGAAGTACACGTCATATGATCAGACACCACATACATGATAAACCAACTGGTATATGAACAGAAATCAAATCAAATGGGGTTTATTGTCCTACTTTTCTACACCACCTTGGCTAATAAAGATGGCATACACCATGCAGTGTGCTATGTGGCAATTTTGCCACAGCAGCGGCACCGCAGTCTATTTGTATTTCGAGTTCCTATTGCCAACCTTTTACATGCATGTCAAAGTGTACACAGGACCTCAGTTTTTCTTCCAATTCAAATGACCATACGTTGTCCCTCATCAGGCCCTCTGTCCTACACCCCCCCCCCCAAGGAGGAACAAGGGCAAATGAACTTTATTGGCCAACACTAAGATTGAACATGGGACTTCCAAGTTTTATTGAGTCAACGTTTTACTCATTGAGCCACCACATACGGCTGCTGTTTATTAACAGACCATATAATTAGACAATTCAACTCGTACATGATCAGACAACTGGTATAGAATGAATGAAATGGGGTTTAACGTCCTACGCTTAAGCACCTAACCTGGGCCAATTGAAGACGGGCATACGCCATACAGTGTGCTATGAGGGAAATTTTTGCCCGGCAGCGGCATACGGCCTACTCTTATATCAAATTCCAACTGCCAAGGGATCTTTTACGTGCACTCCAATTTGTACACGGGACCTCGGTTTTTCGTCTCATCCGAGCGACTAGGCTGCTGTCCTTGTCAGGCCCTCCTTCTGCATCACTGACAAGGGGAAATCACGCCGGAAAATTGAGATGAACTTTCTCGGCTAATGCAGGGATCGAACACTCAACCTCCAGGCTAGCGAACCAGCGCCTTATCCACTTAGCCACCGTGATCTCCGACAACTGGTATACGAAGATGATCTAGGTAACATTTTGATAATCTGTTACATTAATTAGTTCCATTTGAACACATCTCCATCAATACACTGCATCTGTACGGTTACTTAATATCCTTCTGTAACTTACATCAGAAAGTACAACTGTTCCACATTGATCATGTGAAAGCCGTTTTTCAAAACCCCAATCAACTCTTGCACCCACCCACCCTCTCTATTGGTATATATATATATATATAGAAAGAAATGGGGTTTAACGTCCACTCAACACAACTAGGTAATTTCTGGACTAACATATGGTTTTTTAATTTTTTTATTTCAATAATTCGCTTGCGCGTAAGGATCTTAGCCGTGGGAGGAAACCTGGGTGCCCTGAGGAACCCGAGAGGTTGAGAAGGCGCCCCCTTTTCCACAGTTCTCTATAAAAATTGAGTGTGCCTGCACACACACTTGAAAATGTGCCTGCAGGGTCATACTCAAAAGTATTCAATTGCCAGGTATATAGTATGATTGTGCGGCTTCAAACATGTTCATTAAATCCCTTTACTTTACATGATTGACGTGACAGTAATAATTTATTAAAAAAAAAAAAATTCAAAGCAAATGGGCCTGCGCATGCCGTGCGCATGTGCGCGGAAATATCGATGCCTGCTTTTCCATGTCACATACGTTCACACCAGGGCTCGAAACCACTATTATATAACTTCACTATGATAGTAACACCTCTCTGATTAACATTGTTTACAATATCATCGTTATACTGCTCAGCTGTTTACAGCAACCAATAAAATGGTCAACTATATTTATCCAGCTTTTATTTTCAATCAATTTAGTTTACAATAGGTGATAAAACATGAGTACCAATCAGATTCAAAAAACAGATCCTATTTCATTTCAGCTCTCATGTTAAGTTGTCTTCACTACGATTCATATGGAAATATTATTTTTTTATTAATCTTTAATTAGCATTTTATAATTGAGAAACACTTTAACATAATACAATTATTTTCATGAAAGAGAGAGAGAAAGAGAGAGAGAGAGAGAGAGAGAGATTGCTAAGTGGTGGGAATCACCGATTTTATTGTATAAGCACAATGTTTCTCAGGTATCCTTATATCTTTATTAAATATTGTGCTCATTTAATAAAACCAGTGATTGTTTCCAATATAAATGTTTGGTTATTAATATTTCTTTGTTTAAGAAAAAATAGTATTTTAATGCATATAAGGCTCATTAATTGAGAAAGAAAGAGAGAGAGAGAGAGATGGGTCATTTTGGGACTAAAACATGGTTCAATTTTATTTTAATATTTTGTTTGTTGTGCATAAGTCTTTAGTCGTGGAAGGAAACTGAAGGACCCACAAGTTTGGACAGGATAGATAGATGTTTATTGCATTATGATGCAGAGAGCCCATGCTAACCATTTGCCCCCCCCCACCCTCCCCCTACGCTCCATTTGGGAAAGCATACTGATGCGGATAACGAAGACTACAAAATGGGGTTTAAAGTGGTTGCACATACATTGAAGTACGTTATGATATCACACTCAAGATATAGGAATTTGGGTGAATGTGATATGGTCGGTCTGCAAGTTTATGTTGGGAGGTACTTCATTTGATTGAACCATTTTAACCATACTGTTGATGTAGTAAATGATATATCTCAACTAAAATTTCATAAACAGTTTGTGTTTTTATAGATCATATATCATATATATAGTACCGTATTTCCTCTAATAAGCGCCCGGGCGCTTATTTTTTCAGCACCACTTGACCCCCCGGCGCTTATTAGAGGCCCGGCGCTCTTTGGAGGCCCGGCGCTTATTTCTTTAATAGCAAATTGAATTTAGGGTAAGGCCGTCATTTACCATGGAAATTGGGCCGGAGAATCTTTTGAATTACGGCATTTGATCAAAAGCAATCTAATGTCTTATTAGAGACCCGGCGCTTATTAGAGACCCGGCGCTTATTGGAGGCCCGGCGCTTATTTTTTCAGCACCCCTTGACCCCCCGGCGCTTATTAGAGGCCCGGCGCTTTTTGGAGACCCGGCGCTTATTAGAGGAAATACGGTATATATTATTCACTATATCTGATGTTCACAGTACAACAGATGTTCCCTCATGTCAGACATGTTTTTTAAGAGATAATTTAAAGCCCAGTAGGCCCTATATGTAATGTATGTATGCTGACAGCGGGATCTTAATAGTTAAAGTCATGCCTACTATGAAAATTGTGTCTTTAAAACAACAATTAAAGTAAAGAGATCTTTTCAGGAAATATATACACATTCAATGCACGTGAAATCGTTCTAGCAGACTATCTTGATATTCCAACAGCTGTTTGTATAATGTAGAATGAAATTTTGCCCACAGCAGCTGAGCAGACATAAGGGCTGTCATATTGTTATTCTTCTGTAGGTAATGAGGAGCATTTACTTGACACTAACAACTGATCAACAGCAACAACTCCATGAAATAATTATTAGAAATAACTAAAACCTGATTAGGCTTCTTTTGATTTGACATAAACATAACATGTACCAGGTCCAGGAATCAGCTGTTTGGGTTATCAGAAATAGTCAAAAATTGACAGGATTTCCTCGGCTCATGAACAGAAGCACTGACATGCATAAACTTCAAGAAAATCAGATACAAACTTAATTAAGCCTTTAGAGTGATCAAGAACCATAACTGACAATAATATCAGAACTCATTGATATTCAATAGATTTTTCTGGTTGAATAAATGCTGTGTGTAGATTTCATGTCAATCGGACAATAACTTTAGCCTCATCAGCATCAAAGTGATAAGTGTAATAACACGGAAGGCATCTTCATTGCTAATCATAAACACTGTGTATAAATTTGAGGTCAGTCGGATGATAAATTTAGCCTCTAGAGTGTCCACACACAATTGTGGATAACCAACGGATAGACAGAAACGACGACAATATGCATCCACATTTCAATGCGGGCCTTTAAAAATGTATTCCTAATTCCCTCTTGCAAGTTCTCCAAATCCATTCAATCATTGAGATAAAATGAATCTATACACATCTATCAGTGAGCTAACATGATGATACACAGTAAAGAACAATCGAACCTTCCCCAGATATATGAACACAGTCTACCCGGCCAGCCAACCTCCTATTTACCAGGGGATCACGGTGGCTAAGTGGATAAGGCGCTGGTTCGCTAGCCTGGAGGTTGAGTGTTCGATCCCTGCATTGGCCGAGAAAGTTCATCTCGATTTTCCGGCGTGATTTCCCCTTGTCAGTGATGCAGAAGGAGGGCCTGACAAGGACAGCTGCCTAGTCGTTCGGATGGGACGAAAAACCAAGGTCCCGTGTACAAATTGGAGTGCACGTAAAAGATCCCTTGGCAGTTGGAATTCGATATAAGAGTAGGCCGTAGCGCCGCTGCCCGGGCAAAATTTCCCTCATTGCACACTGTGGCGTATGCCCGTCTTCAATTAGCCCAGGTACGGTGCTTAAGCGTAGGACGTTAAACCCCATTTCATTCATTCATTCATTCCTATTTACCATCATGGTTACATTAACATCAATACATTGATTTTTGTTTCATAACAACTAGTACATCATTGAAATATCCCTGTCTAAATATCCCCTGTCCGTTGAGATTATCATCAGACTATAATTCACTTTAACAATGATTTATTGTTTGGGATTTTTCTTCTCTATCTGACAGCTAGGTTAAGGATTGTGTATTTAAAGACGTTTCTTCCGTATGTTCTTCCTTTCAAGTTTTTTTTCAAATTTCAAATTCAAAGTATTTTTTTGTTTTCCATGTCATGGATAAATAACTGTAGGAGATGCCCTTTGATAGGGTTCATTAAGACAAGCAAAACAATCCCATCATGTTTAACAATAACATGTCCATAAAAAAATATTGACTGGAAAAACCTTATAAGATGCCTTATCAGTTGTGTGAATCTTAAATCCTATACAGTTTCTCCATATGACCAGCAGGCCCGTATCTACAGGGGGGCGCGGGGCATGGCCCCCCATGCTTGAAATCCTCCCTCTCCCCCCCCCCCCCCGCTCAGAACCATTATAAACCATATGTTGTACTTATCTAAACTAGTTCACCCCCCTACCGAAAGATAATGCCCCCCCACTTAAAGGTGTCTAGATACTGGTCTGTACACCAGGTCATGTCACCTGGATGATAAATTTAAACTTATAAACATGACTCGTCGTAGAGTGTTTACAAGGTCTCAATGACTAGGGCAATAACTAAATTTGTGTTTGAAACCTTCACTGAGCATGTACTCTTTTCCCTGTTTTGCCAATTTTAAAATTTTTTAATTTGACAACTCTTCACGGTAGGATAACAACATTAATGTTAATTTAAATTGACCAATAAGTTGTGTTTGCAATTTGTCAAAAACTGTGGATGATATTGAGTTAAAAGACTTGGCTCCTTTCAAGGACATTAGTCCATAACTCAAAATCCTCCAAAAATCTTTGACTTCGAAAACACAAATTATTTGTCAATCTAAATCAACATTGATGATGTAAACTTACCAGGAAAAGTTGAGCTTCTGATATCCGATATTTAAGATAAAATCATTTGTTCAACATTGGTACATGAATAGTGTACCATAATGCACTTAAGCCCCTGTTGTAATGAGAGACTCAAGGGACGAGGCTAGACAAATCGCATCAAATCAAACGGCACATGTGACTGGAATAACCAGACGCTAGAAATTTGCACTCAATTGAGATTGATGGCTTATTTCGCCGAACATAACTGATTTGAAATTGGAGTAAAAACGGAAACCATTGAATGTAAATCAGTTTATATACGTTCATATTACAGTATTATATGTGTTTCGACCCACTTTTGTCAATTTCAAGGTCCCAAATATTACCGATTTAGCTCCTTTAAGAATTACACAATTGATATACCATGTAAAACAACCTGTATGGACATGAGCTAAAATAGATGTTTTATTTCTACTCAGATTTACAATGTAAATTTACATTATTCACTAGTCCATAATGGTTTCTAAAAAGCGATATGTCTATAGTTTAGGGCTGTCTGCTAGTCCTTCTTGTTATTATAATTAGTAAAATAAAGAAAAAAATCATTTTACGATGTTAAAAATAACAAAATGAATTTGTTTTTATAGACATGTTTTAAATCAGTATAAAGATAGCAACACAAAGCAGCTATGTTTCACAAAATACATAGCAATAGTCAGCAGCTTATTCAAAGGAAATCTAATATTCAAATTGACAACTAATGATTATTGTGTTATTATGGATGTCATGAAAGAATGAAATGGGGTTTAATTAACGTCCTACTGTTATGTACTTAACCTGAGCTAATTGAAGACGGGCATACGCCATACAGTGTGCTATGAGGGAAATATTGCCCGGGCAGCGGGGCTACGGCCTACTCTTATATCGAATTCCAACTTCCAAGGGATCTTTTACGTGCACTCTAATGTGTACACGGGACCTCGGATTTTCATCCCATCCGAACGACTAGGCAGCTGTCCTTGTCAGACCCTCCTTCTGCATCACTGACAAGGGGAAATCACGTCGGAAAATCGAGATGAACTTTCTCGGCCAATGCAGGGATCGAACACTTGACCTCCAGGCTAGCGAACCAGCGCCTTATCCACTTAACCACCGTGATCCCCGGATGTCATGAAAGAACCTTCTACCAAACAGACCATATTTTTCTAGACCTTGCATATTACCTTCAGGAAAACTCTGTCAGTAATTCACAGGTTACAATTCTATGAACTACAATTACTGAGGAAGATGCAACTAATCAATTAAAACAATAAATTTTTCTGGTGAAATCCAAACTATGCAAGACACTCAACTATGCGACGCTGTGTAACAAATCTAGTTGTATTATAAAATTATTCGGAGGTTTGATGGCCGAATGGTTAGCATGTGCGCGCTGTATCATAAAGCCTGTCATTGAGTCAACTGGCGTGGTTTAGAATCCACATTTGTACGTGACAAGGAGTAGGGTCACCTGTCCAACCTCGTTGGTTTTCTCTGGGTTCTCGGGTTTGCTCCCACTCCACATAAGACACCTACATGCAAGCGAATTATTAAAATTAAACCATATGTTAGTCCTGAAATGACGTAGTTTGTATCGAGTCTACGTTAAACCCCATTTCTCTCTCTCTCTCTATAAAACTAATCAGCTTACAGCCCATTTGTAATTTTTATATTAATTCTACCCACGTAATAGTCTAGGCGCATATATTAATGATACATCATATCTCTCTTCTGATCAATAATTCAATCTCATCTAATTGCTTTCTCTCTCTAATGTCACTTTTTTAATAGAGAACCTGCTGACATGCAATAATTGATGGATCATTACAAGATATAACAAAATGGTGGATAATCACTAAGGTAAAACAAAATGGTGGATAATCACTAAGGTAGTGGTGGGATGCTACAATATCAGATTGTAGCCGCTATGATGGCAGGGAAGAAAGAATGAATGAATGAAATGGGGTTTAACATCCTACGCTTCTGCACCTTGATTAAAGACAGGCATATGCCAGGCAGTATGCTGTGAGGGAAATTTTTGCCTGGGCAGCAACTGAATTCCAACTGCCAAGGGATCTTTTACGTGCACGCCAATGTGTACACGGGACCTCATTTTTTGTCCCATCCGAACCACTAGGCAGCTGTCCTGGTCAGGCTCCCCGTCTGCATCACTGACAAGGGGAAACCATGCAGTAAAATCAACATGAACTTTCTCGGCCAATGCAGGGATCGAACACCAGACCTCCAGGCTACAGAGCCAGCAGCCAGCACCTTACCCACTTAGCCATGTGATCTTCCAGGGAAGAGAGAGAGAGAGAGAGAGAGAGAGAGGGGGGTAATCTAGACACAAGAGAGAGAGAGAGAGAGAGAGAGAGAGAGAGAGAGAGGGGTAATCTAGACACAATTTTTTTTCAATAATTTGCTCTTATGGGGGGGTCTTGAGCAGCAGGAGGAAACTACAACATTGAGCAGGTGTACAAAATTGGGATCGAAACCATGCAACTTCAACTCCATGGTAGACCTTATGATCTAAAGTGAATTCGTGATAAACAGAAGGTTTTGACACAGACTTAATATTATTGAAAATGATTTGATACAACTAGGAAGTAATGTCTCCTTTTATCTCATCATTTATTTATATGTCAACTGGCAGCACCAAAATGTCATCTCACATGATATACTGACGTAATAATACCTATCATGTGACTCATGCCTGAAGAAAATTTATTTGTTCGCAAAGATAGTTTCTAGTAATTATAAGCACAAATTTAGGTTTTGTAAGGAACAAAGATAGATTGTCAGGCAACAAAACATACGCCCACAGCAGCTAAATCGTCCGGGCAGTCGACAAGAGTAGTCCCATATTTTTACATCACATCGGATATTAACTTTAGCCTCTAGAGCGTCCACAAGCAATTGTGGATGCCGGACCGCCGGGGGCAACGACAATATACGACCACATTTCAATGTGGGGGTATAAAAACTCCTGGTGTCTTCTCATTTTGTTCGGCACTGACTTAATACACATTTGACCTGTAATCCAGAAATTATCATCCATACCAGGCCCGGATCCAGGATTTTTTCGAGGGGGGGGGGGGCCCATACATTGTAACTAATGGTAATCATTAGAGTGCCGCATACATTAGTGGTTTGGTGTAATCCCCAGAGCCTTGACGCATTGCCTGGGCATAGACAATGCGAAAATCATGTTTATATCATCAATTAGAAAGCAAAAATTCCAGTCTCGCCGGGGCTGAGGGGGGGGGGGCATGGCCCCCCTGGGCCCCCCCCTGGGTCCGCGCCTGCATACTTTCAATATCAAAAACATTTCGAGCGGGGAATATCATGTATGCAAAATTTTGTAATTTTTTTTCAGTTTTTATAAAAACAACTCTGTAAAAATGAGAAAGAAAATGTGTGTTAGATTTGAATGGGTCAATTTGTTAAAAACATTACCTCAACAACAGATGTATGTAGTTAACAGACATATCTCTAATAATAATAATACGCAGACAGCTTACCTCCTTTTTTAAAACCCCACTGGGACAATCTTTCATAAAATCTCTGTACCTGCAAATATTTTACAGAAATTTTCTTAATAGGACACAACATAAAAGGCTTTTAATTAGATATATATTATTTTATTATATTGCATCTTTTTGTAGTCTTTTAGTTGTTTTATATATTTTCTGTTTTACTGGTATATGATTGTAAAGCGCTTCTGAACACCGTTGGTGGAATTAGCGCTATATAAATGTTTTAATAATAATAATAATAATAATAAATCCTATTTAAAATATAACCAGCAGTGTATGACCCTCAGTATGAGCTAGAAAATAGTAATCAAGAAGCTGGGGGTTTTTTTAAATATTTTTTATAAAAATTTAACTCTCTCATGTAGGAGATAAATACATTCGACTCCTTTTTCTTCTCATTTTAAAAATTCAATCAACTTTTTTGGACTGACAGATAATTTTAAATTTTTTTCTTCATTTTTTCCGATAATTCCATAAAAAAATAATCAAAAAAATGTCTTACCACTGTTGCAGTTCTTTCTTTTCAACTGAAAAATAATTTTGAAAGATTTAATTATGGCCTGGACCAGCGGATGCCATAGTAAGTAATCTATATTGAGAAGAACTTTCTTAAAGGAAGGGTGTCTAAATCAATCTCTTACGTCAAATTGGGTAAATCTATTTACAAGTATCGCAAAATCATACTCACTTAAGTATAGATTTAATTGGCGCTAGACTAATTCACTTCATAAATAATAATCATATTTCATATTACCGGTAGATATATGTGGATATTTAAAGATTATCTAAAAAAATAATTAGGTCAAAAACAGAACCACAAAACTTATCTTTTATCTGAAAATATGATATTTCTTATTAAAGTGAAGATATGTTGTTAAGCAATGAAATATAAACACAAAAAGGGGGTCAAGGAAAAGTAACTCATGAAGTATTTGTTACAATTTGATAGTCTTTTTTACTAGAACTGTTATGGTCCATATAATAAATTTCGCGTTTTCTGAAAGGTCCACTAAATTTTGGAATTACCGTACTCAAATACGTTAGCAATTTTATTGAGATGGGTAGCATTGAGGGAGCATCCTGTACAACAGACAGACACAATTGGCGGCATGTATGACTACAATTAACCGTAAAAGTGGGCGTATAAAAATGAAAGTTCTAGGCCTGTTTTGTTTATTAAAGAATATTTGGCTTGGATATCTTGTTATATACTACAATATAAAACAGGCAATTTTTAACAATGACTTAAGCTATGGACTTATTTTGAATAAAGTCAGACTGCCACTGACAATTCTATTTTTGACTCAAATCAAAAAGTTAGTAGAATTTTAGAAAAAAAAACACAAATATTCTTAATTCAATTGTTAAGAAATGCTCAAAAGATGTTGGTTTTGTATGAACATTGGCTTTGTTTGCTGACCTAAACTTTACAAGGTCACATACTCTTCTATTTTCATTCAATTCAAAGAAAGATTGCCACTTTAAACCAAAAAAAAACAACATTATTTTTGATTCATTTTGTTTCTTAAAGGGACAATAACACTCTTGCTGGCTTGACAGGTCCAGAAAAAAAAAATAGCCTTGTTCTAACTACAAGATGTTTATGGGTCCTACCTGTTGTGTAAATTATCCATTACAACCTATCTTACTTGTCCACAGGGTTCGAAAATATGTTTAAATCCAAGTTGCATTTGAAAGTGCTTACGTAAGGCTTTTCAAACCATGTTACGGCATGTAGTTGATTTTTTCCAATTTTTAAAATTAGGTGTGTTAAGATGAAATTTGTATCATTTTTTAATTGAAATATCGTAAAATAGTACAAATTGTTGACCCGAATAAAGATTGTGACATATTATTCAGTTACAACAAGAGTGTTATTGGGGCTTTAAAAAATGCTTCAAAGATTGAAGTTTTAGCATGTTTACACATCCTTTAATTACATCAATTAGAAGGTCTGCATTGATTTTTATTTCCTTCTATTATCACAAGCAAGCAAGTGATAAGATTGCCCTTGGCAAAAAAAAAATAACATAATTACTTTTAAGTGCCTCCATAAAGTTGGCGGAAATTATTGTTTCAAAATGTCAAATGAATTAGATTTCCTACATCTGTAACATTTAATCTCCTGTAATGGCATTGTTTTGCCTGAATTGTAAGCTTAATCATCATTTGATACAAAATACGTCCCCGTCCATATCCTGAAAACTAGTTAATGTTCTTGAAGCAATGGTAATGAGCATTAACAGCTACTTATCCCTTGCCAAACTTGATAGCATTTAAGGGGGATGACTTTTATTGGTCTACTAGTTTCAGACAAATTTCTGCTTGAAAACATTTGGTGGCAATTGATAAAATTATATGCCAATTGACAGCATTTGATCCCAATTGACAGCATTTGGTCCCAATTGACAGCATTTGGTCCCAATTGACAGCATTTGGTCCCAAATTGACTGCATTTGGTCCCAATTGACAACAATTGATGCCAAATCTTGTGGTGTATGGTCAGTACTAAGGGAATGTCTCTACACCTACTGTGTCTTGTTTACAGATAAGTTGAAACCCTGGTGAAGACAGCCAATTAACACATCAGTGACGGTTTTTATTGGTATACTGTATAGTTTCAGACGAATTTCGGCTTTAAACATTTGGTGCCAATTGACAACATACCCTTTCTTTATGTGACTAATTCAACTTGTGTTCCTGCCAAAAGAGCAAAAAGACTCATTTTTCAGTAGAACTGCATTCAACACTAGGTGAAGGATGAATATAATCCAGACAAATCTGATCAGAGAAAACAAGAGTATCCTCCCTTTTGCATGTAGGGTTCAGACTGCACCTCACAGTTAAGGTCTAAACTGACAGAATGGATTTGTACAAAACATGAACTGGTATCTGCACAAAATTGTAAGAAGGAATATGCTAATAAATCTGAAGAGAATATCAACATGTCTTGATGAATTGACTTTTAAGATTTCCTGGTCATACTGGGTTAAACACCTTGTTCACAAAACAATTCTTTTTTTTTATAAGCAATATTTTATTCAGATTTGTATCTGAATAGGGATTGGGGTCCAGGCATAGCCTATATTAAACCCCTCTACCTAACAATGCAATGAAACAAAAAACATTTTGTGATGCAGCTTGGAATGAATGAAATGGGGTTTAACGTCCTACGCTTAAGCACCTAACCTGGGCCAATTGAAGACGGGGTGATGCAGCTTGGGTGTACCCTTTGTTTATTGAACCCTAGATCCTCAACTCGAATCCGGGTGCTAAGAACATTGCAATGATATAACTCCAAACGCCAACGTCTTATGTATCTGTTGATCAGTTGGTGAAATTATGATCTTGGAGCCACGAAAACTAGTTTAGTGCGGGGTGCGGGGTGAGCCTACCCTAACTCAATTCTCCAATATTTTAATATGTTTACGTTAATATTCGAAGAGCCAACACAGAAGGTTTCTCGAATTTCCCAGTCTAGTACCGGTAGTTTATTAGTCCCTTGATTCTGTGAAATAAAAAACATTTCGCCATCAAAGCTGGTTTCAGTGCATTTCGATGCAGCTTTGACGTACCATTTTTCTAAGTGCTCAGTTAGCCTAGTGTGCGATATTTTAGTATGTTTACGGTAATAGTATATTTTTGTTCTTTGGGGGGGGGGGGGGGGAGGTCTGTTACATACATGTATATACTTTGATGTCTTAAAATATTGTTTTCTAATATCTAATATAAAGATAACAATTATTTTCATGATAATTATACCTAGCTTTTTATTGGCGCTAGAATATGTGTGTGCTAACTTTATTAATTTCTGTCATAGTCCGCACTCTTTAAAATGAGGTGCGTCGTAGAATCCAAATATAAGGTATATGTTCTACTATGAAATTTCCTATTATGCATTTGTCTATTATTATTATGCAGAATGCAGAAGTGTAATGTACAAAATACGTATTTTGTATTATTGAAAAGTGTATTCTGTATCTTAACACTGTGACATTGGTATTGTTGAGCAATGGAAATTGTAAATTATAAAACTAAAATACGTATATTTGTTTGGAACTACTGACATTTGCAGTTTGAACCGTTAACACTGTTAACAATGAAATAATACACTGCTGTTCCCCCACTTTTAAAATTCTACATGAGGCTATGGTGTGTGCGCTGTATCATAAGTTCTGTCATTGATTCAACTGGCATGGTTTCAATTCCCAGGTTGCATGTGACAAGAAGTAGGGTTGCGGTCTTAAGTCCTGATTCCAAATTATAGTCCTTCACGTTTAAGGGGAGATTTCGTTCCTGCTCCTCTCGACGTACGTCAGCATCCTTCGAAGGAGTCATTAAAGACTCCCGCAAATTAGCAAAACCGCTCTCCTAAATATTTAGTCTCTGTCATCCAGCAAAATATATAGTGAAGACTAGGAGGTACTGGGTGATCGAGACTACTACATATTGAGATTAATAAACTACTTTCAGGTTTGTGTACTTTTAAACTGCATATATTCAAGGTAAATGTATATCACAGGAGCTTTTTATGTCTCCGGCACAATTTTATAAACGTGAAGAACTGAAATTAATGACCTAGTTTGTGTCAAGCGGACGATAAACCCCCAAAAAGTCCTGTGAACACACATAGATTTCGAAATAAGAATAGGCTGTAGTGGCGCTGTCTGGGCAAAATTTCACTCATAGTAGGTCCTACACTGTTAGTACCTTTAGGAACTGTCTCTTTGCGGACAATGTCCACTGACAGTTCCTGTTGGGCCTCATATAGCTGCAATATAAAAATATGGTAAAACAGGGGCCGCGGAGTCGGGGGGGGGGGGGGCTAAGGGGGCTTTAGCCCCGGCAATAATTTTTAATAGTGAAAAATAAAATGTCGCCAAAGCTCAAAAAAGCAAAAAAAGGTATGGGGGGGGGGGTATGGGATGGGTGTGGTGCTTAGTGGGGGCGGCCACATTACGTAAGTTATTGTCAGTAGCCCCCCGAAATTGGGGCCACTCCGCGGCCCCTGTGGTAAAATACCACTATTTCCCACCTGTGTTCTCTGGTTGTTTTAGAGAGAGAGAGAGAGAGAGGGAGAATTGGGGTTTAAAGTCCACTCAACACAACTAGGTCATTTCAGGATTAACATATGGTTCAATTTTATTTCAATAATTCGCTTGCGCGTAGGGGTCTCTAGCAGTGGGAGGAAACCCATGAGGTTGCTGTCAGATCATACATATTTTGTGTATGTTTGTAATCGCAGAATTCTACTTAAAAAATAGTGTTGAATCATTATGGCAAGAAATGATCCCCTTAGCAAATAAATTAGAATAAAGGTGAAAAATAGTAGGTAAGGATTCCAAAATAGCCTAATAACACAGGTGGGGAAGAGCGGTCTAGGAACTGTCAGTGGACATCCTCCGCTCAGAGACAGTTTCTAAAAGACAGTTTTAGCCACGCCCTTTTTGCTTAGGGAAACGCCCTTCTCCAGCTATTGGACACACCCGTTTTAGGTCGAGAAAAGCCCTTTCTAACATGTGATGTTGCACTTTAATATAATATAATGCACAAAAAAAGGATCCTACCCCCCCCCCCATAAATTTTATGTCATTTTTAGCAAAATTGGGATGGCCATGGTTTTCAAAAAAGGGGGGGGGGGCACTGAAAGGAACTATACTACACTGTATGCCCATCTACATTAGCAATGTCGGTGTAGGAAAGCAGAACATTTAACCCCATTCCAATTATTTTCAAATAAATTTTTTTTCCTATTAAAACACAGAATTTGCCTCAAGCATAGAAAATTGTAATCAATACTGTGTATACTAATAAACGTGCTTTATATAATACTATACACAACAATCAACAATGTATTTCCTATTAGTGGTAGGTCTACAATCTACATTTTATACAGCTCTATACTCTATATACTTGACCAAACTAAATCAATATTTCTCTATGAAATAAATCTTGTTCTTATTAAACCATGTAAATATACTAATAGATAGATAGACCAGTCTCTGCTTATATACTCGGCTTACTACCTCAAGACATGCACGGTTCCATTGGGAATGAACGATAACAAAACGTTATTCATGCCTCTCAGAGAATCATAACAAAAAAACCCCGAAAACTCACATTTGGTGCAGGCATTTAGATCGTTCAATTCCGAGGTGGTTAATTTGCTGGATCTTTTCCCCATAATCCGTTTAATTAAATGTTGCCATTAACGAATTAGCAAGTATTTCGTGGTTCCATACCTTGGTATCCTCGGCCATGGCATCAACAAATACTATCTGTACTGAACACGCGCGAGGCGAAGCTGTCACTGACACGTGACGTCAAAGCGCGCCAGATATTGACATAGCGATGGAGACTACTAAATTTCTGTTAGGTACAGGGGCGTTTTAAGGTTTATCATGGCGGAGGCAAACTATTTTGAGGGCCCTCTTTCGCGGGGGGAGGGGGCGTGTCTGCCCCCAGGCACCGGAGGTCGAGGAACATATTGGTGCATTCTTTCATATCCTCGAGGCCTGTTTATTCTGGTGCCTAATCTGATACTTGTCTGAAGCCTGAATGCGAAACAAATCCCTTGATCGTACCGTACCGGGAGCTCAATCAAATAATAATTAATGGAATATGGTGGATTTCAAATAATATTTGACCAAAGTTCAAGGACGTTACATCTTCCAGTTACACGACATCCTCCTTTCTAGCCTTGCGGCTCGCGAAAGTTTTAATGATCTCATCCAAATTATTCAAATCCAGAAGATTAGCTTCAATGCACAATAAAGCTAGTGCACCGATATGCCCCATAGTTGAACGCAAGTGATTTTTTTTATCCGCGCTAAGGCGGAAAAAGAACGCTCTACCGAGCAATTGGTGACCATGATCGACAAATAAATACGCAATGTCGTATATATGTTCGGAAATGTCGATATTAACGCTGTTCCAACATTTGTCTCTGAATCGAACACTTCTAGAATCTGGAGCTCGTAAATTCTATCCTTAATGAAAATTTTGTCCTTGATGACGTTTACGAATTGCTGCAGTTCGTTCTCGAAATGTTCGTCTAGATCGTCTGTGTAGATGGCCAACAATGTAGATGCTGGTCCCGTCATCACGGTTTAGATTCCCGAGAAATCCAAACCTTTGGCTTAGAACTGAATAAGCAGATAACTGTAGTAGTTATTATTCAGATAAATTATGAATTTTTCAGATGAAAGCAGCTCGCGTTGTTACAGGAAATACAATTTACACCTCCAGACAATCTTTATATTTTGAAACTGCATGGTCAAAATTACGTGAAAGAAGAAAGATTAGACCTTTGAATCAGTCACATAAAATAATCCATGTAATCTGTCCCGTGTATTTTACTAATATTATAAGCACCTTACAATTTACGAAACTCCAATATTCGGGAATCCCGTTGTCGTGTTAGTATCAGACAAAATCATTCTTTCCGAAAACTATTCGTGAATATAATAATTTATCAAAAGATTTAAAAGGCATTGCAAACGTTAAAGAATTTGAACAGCCTCTAAAACCTAAAATAAAGCCACCAAAACTCAGAAGTATTGGTTCTAGGCCATTCTCTATATACCACAATCGTATTCGACTTGGATGTAGTAGTTTACATTTTGATCTATTTCGTTCGAGTATAATTGAAAATCGATACCGTAGTTGTAATGCTATATCTGTCGAAAAATTGTATCACTATTTTTTTGAATGCCCTTGTCAGTAAATTGACATGGCTGGGAAATATTCCTTTCACTGAATTACACGAAATATTTCTACATGGTTCGTCGCTACTACCAAAAACATGAAATATAATGTTAGTTTTACTTATGCAAAGGTATATCAAAGACTCGAAACGTTTTACATATAATTATAAACAAATACTATAATAATGTAACAATAAGTAAACGCATTAGTATTCATTAGCTAATATAATTTACAAGGAAGTTTTGTAAATAGATGTACGTATGTTTATGTTTGTTGAATAAAAAATAAGTTCGCCATACTATTTTTGTATAGAAAATTCGATTGATATGTTCGGAGAAGATTCATAATCTGTTATTATTCCTCTGTAAAGAATATTTTTTAATTAAAATATGTTTTAGTTAAAAGACCAGGCCACACTGGGCGACCTAGCCATCTCTTTCCTAAATAGCTTATTAGTAGGTTTTCAGAAAAGGTGATTTCTTGATTGATGATTTGCATGCCAATGCAATGACTGCATTCTCATTCAGTACTGGATTCAACAGTAACAGTGTATAAAACGATTGACTCGGACTCAGGGTCCTTTCCCATGGTCAGAGGGGCCCTTTTGTCAGACGTGGGGCCCTTTTTTCCAACGTAGGGCCCTTTTGTCTGCCTTTAGGGCCCTCCCTAACTAGGGTACATTTCATTTTTCTCATCGGTTTTAGCATTTTTCTCCCGGTTTTTTTTTTCAACTTCTTTGATTTTTTTCGCGAGGAGGCTGGCGCCTCCAGCGCCTCAATGATAAAACGCTACTGGTTAGGTATAGGTTATAAGATCTACAGAGGAAGCATTAATTTGAAAAGGTAGAATCTGTAGCCAAGGCGACTATAGAAGTTAGAACCGTTATCTCATCAAACTCATACTGCTTTATTTAACCGCTTTCCACAGGAAATGCGGGGATCACGGTGGCTAAGTGGAGAAGGCGCTGGTTCGCTAGCCTGGAGGTCGGGTGTTCCATCCCTGCATTTGGCCGGGAAAGTTCATCTCGATTATCCGGCGTGGTTTCCCCTTGTCAGTGCTGCAGAAGGAGGGCCTGACAAGGACAGCTGCCTAGTCGTTCGGATGGGACGAAAAACCGAGGTCCCGTGTACACATTGGCGTGCACGTAAAAGATCCCTTGGCAGTTTTGAAATCAGTTGCTGCCCGGCCAAAATTTCCCTCACAGCACACTGTATGGCATGTGCCCGTCTTTGATTAGAAGTTAGGTGCATTAGGCTATAGTAGGACGTTAAACCCCATTTCATTCATTCCACAAAAAATGCGATGAAATGCGATGACCGTGTCGTGTAGAGGATGTTTTTAACTTTTGGAGCTGTATTGCATGTTTTACTGGAAAATAATACCCCCTTTGAGATTTCCAATAATAGGCACACATTTTACATGGACCACATACCAAGTACATGTATGTCCATGCAAGGACGTAAATGTACATAATATTGCCGCTATTGGTGTTTTTTGTTTTGGTAACTGGAAATTTCAAGATTACAACTGGTCACTCTTTCAAGATCAAAACTCGAAATTTTAAAAATAAGCTGGGCAACGTTTCGACAGGGATTCTCTATCAAACAAATGATACTATTTTTAAAATGATGGAGCATTATAACAACATGATTAATGATGATCTGCCAGATAATGCCAATATTTAAAGGGACGGTCCCGAATAGAACAGAGCCTCAAAAATAAAAGTCCGAGTATGTATGAAATTTAAACGCTAAAATATAGAAACCTGGTGTATATTATACTCTGACTAAAAATTTCAGCTCAAAATATTGAGTCGTTTAGACGTGAGCGTTAAAACAGTTTATCCGGACACGTGACCCGTTTAAGATTTCGGGTCAATTCTTTCTTTGGGTGACCCGATAATCGATTCCCGTTCCTTTAGAGGTCTACACGGTGAATGGTTCGTGTGCTGTACTTGATAACAAAAGGTAAATTTCACCGACACATTATTTTTATAAAATAAAACTCATAATACAGTTTGGGACACCGGACTCCATTTCAAGATGAAGAATGTGGGTTTAAGTTGTTTGAAAACGTATCAAATATATTGAGTTAGTTTCTCGGCCCTAAGGTAGGGAGTCTTAATGGATTTTAACACAAATCAAAGAGTTTTATTCTCAAAAACATTATCGGGATTGGCCCTTTATTGAAAATTTCTTAATGGAGATGATAACACTTGATGGGAGACAGGGACTACCACCATCTAATTGTCAAGTGCAAAAGGGCTCCCCAGGAATATCAAAAGACAAAAAGACACCCCGAATACGTGAAGCCATCTAAATACGGAGCTAATATACCGAGATGCAATGGAAACGCAGTAACGCACCATTGGTCTGCCTGGAAGTACTGGCGAAATATAATGCAGAGAAAATGCGATTTTTGTCAGGATTACAGACTGGGCAAGAAAATCAGAAACAACCCAGGAAGGCCATGAGAACATTACACTACAGATTAAAAGTCAGAAAGTGTATGTCCTCCTCAAGCAGCTACACACACACACTGAATGGTTGTTTTGGGGACCCTTTTCCTCTCTTGTTACAATTAATGCTGCTTCTATTGAAATATTTGCTGGAAGGCGATTGCTCGCTGGACATTATCGACACACAAAAAATAACAACCGTTGATGCCAACGAACACATGGTGAAAATCCGTAGTCCTGACCGGCGGACCCCAAAAAAACAATATTTATATAGTGTCGATTTGTGGCTTATCTGACCCCATGATACATATTGCAGTGATTTGATGTTGTTTAACTGCAGAATTACAGGATTAAAGTGCATCATTCAAACGAGATTTACGATCTACAATTTATGAAAGTGCTACGCCAGAGATCATAAGTTCTCATTGTGTCAATTGCCGTGGTTTCGAGAGCCCGGTTGTACGTAGGGTCGCATGTCCAGCCCAGCCTCGTGGGTATTCTCTGGGTACTCCCACTGCTAAAGACCCCAACGCGCAAACGAATTATTGAAATAATATGTTAGTCCCGAAATGACCTGGTTTGTGTCGAGTGGACGTTAAACTCTCTCTCCCCCTCCCTCTCCCCCTCGCTCTCTTCTCTCTCACTCTCCCTCCCCAGAGTCTGTGGTAATCGCATCATAACACATTTTTATTTGCACAATTAATGTATTATACAGATTTTGCTTAATCGGATTATCAATATTCAATAACCACGCCCATTAATCGAGATTATTAACCTTTCTGTACAATACTGGTGTTATATATTTAATGTTCACTATCCTTTAATACTTAAATATTTACGAATCTTATTCATGGTTCAGGTTATTGGGTTGGTACTGGTGAAGTTGTTATTATTAATTAATTCGATCAATGGCACTAATTATATTCCCGCCATCTGTCTATAATTAATTCGATCGCTGTCACTGTCAAATGGTTTATTTAACATTTTTTAAATTTTCTTATTGTTCTGTTCGATCAATTTTAGGTTAAAAAAATAAGTGATATCATTAGAACCAGAATAAATCAATATCACCTATCGATTAATTTGCAACTCGGTAATTAATTTTAACTATTAAGGTTTGCGGAGTTTTTGACAAATTAAATCCCGTTACACGTGTAATATTGTAATATTTTCGATATCACTATCCCATGGAAGCAGACGACAAACCACATACATGGGCTCTCAACCGACGGGCTAAACATTATGGTGTGTGTGTGTGTGTGTGGGTGGGGAGGTACAGCCCACACCATTAACATTCCCAAAACTCCTATGATTTAACCCTCCACGGTTCCTTTCAACAATATTAGTGCAGCAAGAACTCAAGTTGTAGGCCTACATGAGTATCTGTACTGGCAAGGACACAAACCCACCGTCAAGGCTCAGCAAATATCTAGTTCAAGGCCACGTTGTGGACACAATTTCAAGCAAAGCAATCGAACAAAACATAATTATAGCTAAACTGTTTCGTTTCAATACAAAATGGAAAGTTTGAAGGATAAAGTTGTAATCATAACAGGTAATGTTACTTTGCCAAAGGTTACTAGTGTCAATCTGTTTTAGAGAGTTAAGACTAGCGGCCAAGCTAATATTCACTGTAGATCAGAGTGTACCAGTGCATGTGTTGATTAACTTTATTTAAACCAAGCATCCCTATAAAATTCACCACATACTACATAGATGGATGGGGATCGCGGTGGCTAAGTGGATAACAGAGATTATTGTAAATAATATGTATGATTATATTATTATGTTAATAAATATATTACATTTCGCTAGCCTGGAGGTCGGGTGTTCGATCCCTGCATTGGCCGAGAAAGTCCATCTCGATTTTCCGGCGTGATTTCCCTTGTCAGTGAATGAATGAATGAATGTAAAATGGGGTTTAACGTCCTACGCTTAAGCACCTAACCTGGGCTAATTGAAGACGGGCATACAGTGTGCTATGAGGGAAATTTTTGACCGGGCAGTCGCGCTACGGCCTACTCTTATATCGAATTCCAACTGCCAAGGGATCTTTTACGTGCACTCCAATTTGTACACGGGTCCTCGGTTTTACGTACCATCCGAACGACTAGGCAGCTGTCCTTGTCAGGCCCTCCTTCTGCATCACTGACAAGGGGAAATCATGCCGGAAAATCGAGATGAACTATCTCGGCCAATGCAGGGATCGAACACTCGACATCCAGGCTATCGAACCAGCGCCTTATCCACTTAGCCATGGCGATCCTCCCCTTATCAGTGATGCAGAAGGGGGGCCTGACAAGAACAGCTGCCTAGATGTACATTTATATGATATAATACTAGCGTGTTATGATTTCTGTCAGCAAGCATTCGAGATGTTTATGGATATCTAAAGCTGCATTACGTAAGATTTAGATAAAAAAAAAACTGGGACCGGTTGCTCAAAACTAAGTTATTTTAACGATCCGTTAAACTCTAACGGATCGTTATCTTGCTAACGTGTAGTTTGTTAACGGTCCGTTAAGTTCCTGTTGCTGGATTTAACGGATTGATTAAAGTTAATCCAGGAGAAGACTTTTTGTTCATTGACTGATCTTTTTGACCCCGCCGTCCGTCTGTCTGTCTGTCCGTCTGTCACACTTTTAGGGACACAATAACTCTCGTTCTAATTGAGCTAGGGTGTTCAAACTTAGTGTAGGTGTTTATTATGGCAATACCTTGATAGAGTTCGAAGATGAGCATTTCCCGCTTAGGGTAAGCAGAGATAAGCAATTTGATTGGTTGATGCTTTGGTACACGATAACTTTAGTTCTAATTAAGTGTGAGTGATGAAACTTGATTGGTCGAGAATTTGGAACTGAATAACTCTCATTCTAATTGAGTTAGAATGTTCAAACGTAGTGTGAGTGTTTATTAGGTCAATGTCTTGATGGAATTTGAAGATGAGCATTTTCTGATTAGGGTAAGCAGAGATAAGCACTTTGATTGGTTGATGCTTATTAAGTTCTGATTAAGTGAGAGTGAGGATACTTGGTGTATAACTTTAGCTTTATTACACCGATATATTGACCAAGTTCGTTAATCAACTTTTTCTGTTGAGGGTAAGCAGAACGATAAGCAATCTGATTGGTTGATGCTTTGGGGCACGATAACTTTAGTTGTAATGATGTGATAGCAATGTAACTCAGAGTATAGATTCATTTTATCATTACCTTGACTAAGTTCAATGGTGCAAATTTTCTGCTTAGGCTAAGGAGCGATAAGCACTTTTATTGGTCAAGACTTTGGAACATAACTCTGCTTTTAATTGAGGTAGAATTTTGAACTTGATGTAGATGATCATTAGGCCAATGTCTTGACTAAGTCAATAATTAATATTTTGAGCTAAAGCTAATATTTTGAAAAAAAATAAATGTTCGATTAATTAATATGTGTCATCTTATTATTTTGGGATTTCGGCGGGGGACATCAGCCTCAATGTTGGCTTGTTTAATTCTATTGTAGGCTACATGTACAACAACGTCATAGCAGTTGGTTTTAACAAGAAACCAAAGACAATGGGACAAAATTAAATGTGCAGTCTGTTCACAAAACTTGATTAAAGACAAAAAGATAGTTTTCTACGGAAAACACTATTTACTTTATATTTTCATTAGCCTGCAAGTTAGCTGAATGGTTTTGTGAGACTGTGGACTATTCAAGGGACCGGTTCGGAAATAAGGGACGGAATTTATACTATTATTACCACAGTTAATTATTAGTTTATTCACGACCTTGATACATAATCCTTTAAAAAGACATAATATATAGAAATAGATTTTACAAATTAAAACCACTTACATATACTACTTCTGGATTAATATAAAAAAAAGAGCATACTTTATTAGGCAAGTTAATAAATTCAGAAGTAGCATATCAATAAAAGTGTTTTTAATTTTATCTTGATATAGTCTAAATAATTTGTGTTTTGTTTCAGGTGCCAGTTCTGGGATAGGCGAAGGAACGGCTGTTATGTTCGCTCAGTACGGTTCCCGTGTAGTGTTAAGTGGTAGAAGTTCCGAAAATCTTGAACGTGTCGCAGGGCGGTGCCGAGAAGCTGGTCTAACAGATGCTCAAGTTAGTAGAACACATGTATATTATGGAAGACCAAATGGGACAATATTCAAGATTCTTGTTTCTACATTCCAGTTCGAACATTTTAGACACGAACGTAACGTTGGATTTGATTGGTTAATACAAAAAGATGAGTTTGGTCGACTGTTCAATTTATTCTGAATAGGTTGCCAACGAACAGGTTACCAGCTGGATCTGTCGAATGGGTCGCTAGCCGAATAGGTCGCCAAATTGTTTTCGGTTAGCGCCCTCTGGTGTAATTATGTTGATAATTCATTATTTTTCTGGACATTTGCATTTCAAGATTTTAACTTCAAGGCTTTTTGAAACGTAGAAGATATTTTCACAAGAGTTCAAATTTCAGATTTTTTTAAAAGACACTTTCAGAAACCAATGAATTGATTTCTTTGTCGGGTAAAATTAAGAATTTTTTTTATAATTTAATATTTTATGATATATAAAAGTTACCGATAAAACAGCGAAAATGAAACATAAAGTCAATTTTTTGTTAAAAATGTTGATTTTGTGCATGAAGTGTTGACATAAGAAAGTAGAAACAAGAATCATTAGTTTAGAATGTTGCGTTCGTGTCTAAAATGTTCAGACTGGAATGTACAAACAGGAATAATGAATATTGTCCCATTTGGTCTTCCATAGTATATGTGACACATTCTAAAATTTAATTCTCCGTACCCCTCCAAAATACACAGCACAACACAATACACATTTAACTGTGTCAAAAAAAAACGCATGTATTTTCTTGAAAATAAAATGCTTCTACAAACCCGGCCAAAAATCAACCTTCTTTTACAATGCAGTAGACCAAAATTGCGCACCGATAGGACCTTAGCTATATTACATGTATTTATGCGACTCTGTATTTTGGCACATCCTATATTCACCCCCATTATCGATCTATTCCTTGTTAATATCCATCAGGATTGACGAATGAAAATACTACGTAAAAAACATAATTCAACATGTAGCCCTAATACACTCTTATTTGTTTTCTTTCAGATTCTTATTCTTCAGGGTGATTTGGCAAATGACGATGTCAGAAAGAAATTGATAGACGAAACAATTAAAAAATATGGTCGGCTTGATGTTTTGGTAGGTTTGTTTAATTTTGTTGGCGGAACGTGTTGCTTACTTTTCAAATAGAGCGATGACCAAGATTCCACCCTTGACTGTGGCTCCATGAAACAAACTCCCTGGTACTGAATCAATCACATGTTAGTCTCCAAATCAAACGATGTAGCCTACTGTACAAGCATTGCGTCGGCTAGGCGTATTCCTTTATTTCTTTACCTTTAGTCCCGAAATGACCTAGTTTGTGTCGAGTGGACGTTAAACCCCATTTCTCTTTGGTTCTTTACCGCTGGGTTCCAATTCTTTATTCCTTGTCCCAGCAAAGACGGTACCTATGGTTGTATAAAGTGGGAAAGTGGGATTCGTGTTGAAATCAAGAAATCTGACACATAATCTGCTATTTTTGTTTAGAGTTTTAGCCATCGTAGCCCTGACGTCATTATTGTTAATATGGTTTATTGTCCAAGGGCTTTTTTTTATAATTATTTCCACTGACGTGAATCCTTCCTTAGGGTACATAAACCAATTCACTGTCTTTACTCGTTAGTCTACATATTTTCAGGTTAGTAAATGTAGGTTTTGTTTCATTCAAATAATTACAACAATAGGCGATTACAGTGGCGGATCCAGGGGGGGGGGGCCCTAAACCCCCCTAAATAACGGTATAAAAAAAAAATATGCGCCACAAATCACCACTGACACCCCGATTTTTCAAAGTTTTTCCCGGGGGACCCCCCCCCCCCCCCCCCCTAACAGGATTTCCTGGGTCCGCCACTGGGCGATTAAATGTATTTTCCATGTTATGATTACATTATATAGTGTTTAAACCAAGGCTACATCCACATATGGCTTTTTTTTCAGGTAAACAATGCAGGAGTATGTCATCTAGTAGACACTACAAAAACGACGCCTGAATACTATGATGATATGATGAACACCAATACCCGGGCACCCTTTTTCTTAACCCAATATGCCATACCTCATCTTAAACAATCAAAAGGTATAAAATATCATTCAATCAGGCCCGAAGCCAGAAACCAAAATTTAGCCGACATAGGGGGGCGAGGACGATAAATTTCCGACAACAAAAAATCAATGAACGAAGGTCATCGCTGACTGCCGTAAACAGGAGGAGGAGAGAGCACGAAAATTAGAAGCTGTGAAAGTAAATTTAGGCCTCTATGACATGCAGGTGGCGAATGTGTCGGAAAATTAAGAGTTTCCAGCCGACATTAACTATCTTTCGGCCGAATTTGAGAGGATATGTCGTACTAAAACTCTCTCCCGGCGAAAATGCGAGCATAGCTAACCAGCGATTTTTTTCCGACGCAGACAGAAAAATTCCGACAGGAACGGCCATGGGGGAGCGGCTCGCCCCCAGCCCCACTAGCCCCGGGCCTGCATTCAATGTGGATTTCTTATCTTATTCCCTGTTATAAGGGGCCTTAATGTGTACTTAAATTTTTGTCTACGATATCACCCTATGGTGGAAGTGGACGTTAAACTCCAGATACAAACGACGTATTTTTTCGACAAGAATTTTAGTTTTATATCCTTTGTAAAAGGGTCAATTTAATATTGTTATCAATTTATTGGAACCAACAACGCCTAATCATTGCATACACATTTTATGTTATGGTCATCGTCAAACTTATAATTTGGTCTTGTAAATCTCTACATGTATTGGGTGGCACCAAAATAGCATTTGTTTACAGTGACGTTGTGCAGAGGTAACCCAGTGGACATTACGTCTGCTTTTAGAATGAAAATAAGTGATTGTATCCCATATATCGGTGTTCTGTTAATGTGTATACCGATCGCTAAATGCCACTAAAAGATTATGATATCATTCAAGCGTATTGCCAGTTACGGAGAATAAATTGCTAGAATTTCTAAATGAATATGCGACAATTATTCTGTCATGCATTGACTCATTGCTTCTTTCTGTTCACGTGTCTAGGTAATATAATCAACGTATCAAGTCAGTTCTCCGAAATGGCGGTAAGTTTAAACCCATCTTTAAAGTTTGAAAATATTCCTTCTTGACACGCCCATACTTTGGATAAACAATCATAAACGAATTATAGACAAGTATCCTTTACGAAACAGTAAAAAATCGGTACTGGATATATTCAAACTGCATTGGTAATTGCTGTGGCCCCTGTATTAGTTAGGATATATTGTTTTACCAGATTTACAGAGTATCATCTGTTGTCGTTATTGTATGCATATGGATAACAACAAATACATTCTTTAAGATTCACTACCTACGTGGTCAACGCGTTCATCTGAACCCATTTTTTTTTTAAAAAAAGCGAAGAAATTCCAATTAATATGTTATTGGCCACAAATGGAAAGATAGTAAAACTCTATAGATGCCAATATCAAGTTTGTCTGCGATATCGCTACAATGAAAGCAGACGTTAAACGTCAACTAGTCGTTATTATACAACAAATTGTTTTGTCTGCAGGTTCCACAGATGTATGGGGTTTATTGTATGACCAAAGCAGCCATGGACATGTTTACGAAATGTTTGTCACTTGGTAAAATCCATATGATTATTTTATGCCAGACTATACTAACCCACTGGCGCGCACCTGTAACGTGGATAATATTTTAAAAAAACATTAGGACTATGAAGAAGTGTAATGTCTAAAGTCTGTTTCAACCATGTGGTCTGAATCTGATTTCTATTTCAAGGGCAAATAACTCGCCTGAAAACCCGTGTACTACCAACCCTTAAATGTAAAATTGTGTTATTAGTCGGTTTAGGGAGAAGGGGGCTTTAACATTTTGGTACATATATTATTAAAGGCCCAGTAACACTCTAGTTGTAACTGAATAATAAGCCCCAATCATTATTCTGGTCAATAAATTGTACTATATTTTACAAAAATCTAATTAATTGATGATACAAATTTAATTTTAACACATGGAATTTAAAAAATTGGAAAAATTCAACTACATGGCTTGAAAAGCTTTACGTAGGCTAAACCTTTTCAAGTGTAACTTAGATTTAAAAAGATTTTCGAACCCACTGGACAAGTAAAATATGATGCAATGGATAATTTACTCAACAGGTAAGACACTTAAACATCTAGTAGTTAGAATAAGGTGGGGTTTTTTCTGGACCTGCAATGCCAGCAAGAGTGTTATTGTCCCTTTAAGTCATACCATTGTGAACCATCACGTAGGAATTCGACACTCTTTAAAATATTGATATTTACAACTTACTTCGTTAAGAGCTATCTCACTGCGTTGGTATGTATCGCCTGAAGCACTTACAATAATAATTTCATTATTCTTTTTTTTTTCATTGAAGAACTTGGACCGTTTGGCATTAGAGTAAATTCTGTCAAGTAAGTCGCCTTTTCTCGCATACAATTTTGTTAAATTGAGAAGTCCCGTGTCAGTTTATTGGAGATATAAACAAAAATAAATCCCATAAGTAATGACCCCCATCCAAAAAAACGTCCAATAAATTAAATGGTTTCAACCGTTAACCATGCTGAATATTTTACCAGTAAAATGTCGGAAAGTCCAAGTTGGAGTTTTTATTTCAGTTCTGTAATTCGCTTGACACAAACTCACAAAATTTATGTATCAGAATTGGAATCACAAAATCATGCAAAACGGAATACCCGTTTCCTGAACTGGACCGAGCACTGAATTTTTTGGAGCTAAATGGCTAATATTTGGAACCTAGAAATTGACCCAAATGTGTCGCAACGCATATAAAAATGTAATCTGGTTGTATATGAACTGATTTACATTAAATTGTTTCCGTTTTAACTCTAAATTCAAATCAGTTATGTCTGCAGCGAAATACGACAGGAGTCTCAATTACCGTATAAAATTTTCTAGTGTCATGCTCTCCATATACGTTATGGGGTCGCTCACTCGCCGTTTTACGCAAGTTGTGGAATATGTATAGCCCCTTTCTTTCCGATCACTTGTTACAAATGACGCTGAAGTACACGATTCGTCTTCCAATGGTAAAATGTTTATTTTGTCTTAAATATTGGAAATCAGAAGCAGTAGCGGATTATCATTGAGGCTGATGAGGCTGCAGCCTCAGGCCCAAAGATTTTGTAAAAAATAAAAAAATTGAACTTGTCTGATACGATTAAAAACGCATAGACAATGAGTGTTAGGGGGCGGGGTTTAGGCCCAACGAGAATCAACATAGGCCCTGACCCGAAATTAATTAGGCCCACGCCATTTTAAATAGGTCCAATAGGCCCTCCAGCAACTGCCGCCTCAGGCCTTGTTAGAGCTTAATCCGCTACTGATCAGAAGCATACCTTTTCTAGGTAAGATAACAACATCAATGTTGATTTGAATTGACAAAGAATTCGTGTTTTCAACGTGTAGACTTTGGGTGATATTGAGTTAGAGACTTAGCTACAATACTTCAACTATGACATCATGTACAAAGGGAGACTTTAGGTGGAGAAGGGGTGATTGCAAATAGTGGAGATCGTTGTTTCTCTATTTTAAACAATACAAATATATTTTTTTCAGTCCTGGTTCCGTTGCGAGTAACCTAGAGAAAAGGGGTCCTACTGGTCTACCAGAAGAAACCTATAACTACGTGAGTTGAATTTGGACGGTTTTCCATTCGGATAAAAATTGGTCTAGCTAGACCGCACACCAGTCTTTCTTGTCGATTTCCCCCCTTTTTTGTGTCATTAATTATATTAATTAGTCTTTTTGCTACAAAATTAAATTCACCGTTGTTGTCAGGTAAGTGAGGTAACTCCAATAATAATTTGGTGAATGATTGTGCATGATAGTGTCATCACTAAATTTTAATTTCTTTCTTTCTTTTTTCATGAAAAGTTTTTGTCTCTGGAGAAACAGCGTCATCCAATTGGTCGTGTTGGAACAGCTGAAGACGTAGCTTGGGGTATTGTGTTCCTGGCTTGTGACCGATCTTCATTTATATCTGGCGAACGCATGTTTATTGATGGTGCCAGTCATTGGGTAACTGGCAGTGTGCAAAATCCAGAATAATTTCGTTTGACAATTAATAAAAGTAGATCCGAGAATTGGTAGATGTGTATTATATATATATATTTTCAAATGACTATTTTCAATGCCGAAAATTATATATAATCTGAAAGAGGGTAAAATATGTAACAACGGTTAAAGGAGCTAAATCGCTCAAATTTTGGACCTAGAAATTGGCACAAATGGCTCGCAACACATATAATAATGTAATATGAATATATATAAACTGTTAAAACATTCAATCGTTTCCGTTTTACTGTGAATTATCATCAGTTATGTTCGGCGAAATATGTCAGAAGTCTCATTCGAAAGTCAGTTTCTAGCGACAGGTTATTCCAGTCAACACTGATAGTAATTTATTGTGCATGCTCTCCAAATAAGAATTTGGCATCACCGTTGGACATGACTTGTGGAATGTGTCTAGCCTCATTCTTTGATCACCTTGTTACAAATTATGACACTGAAACGCATTTTGGTTCGTGTACCAATGGCAAAATATTTATTTTGTGTTAAATGTTGGATATCAGAAGCCCATCTTTTCCAGGTAAAATCTCAACACCAATGCTGATTTAAATTGCCCCAAAATCGTGTTTTCAATGTCGAAGATTTTGGATGATATTGGGTTACGGACTTGGCTTCTGTAATCCTTAGTCTGCAGTCATCTGCTGGTCGGATAGCCGTGGCTATTTTTTACAAGAAAAAAAAAGAAAAAAAGAGAGGCGGCTTCTTACCAATGCATCAAGGGTTCAATCCCAGCTCAGGGCAAGAACTTTATCGTTGTAAGTGAGCGGGACATTTGGTCTCCCGTCCTATCAGGCAGGTTTCCCCTGAGTTCTTCGGTTTCTTCCTGCAGTAATGGTCGAAATCATTCGCACGATCTCTGCCAAGGGCCAAATTGAAAACAAACCTCAGGCTTAATTTGCTTCCCTTGTAAAATGACGCGATTATTATTATTATTATTATCTGGCAGTGACGTCACGATGTTATTGGTTTCCTTGTTCATCTGTACAAAAGTTAAAGGGTAAATCCCAATTATATTTTGGTGAATAAAGCTGCTTAATTTTGTGTTAAAAAACCCTTAAAATCCTCTACCTTACGTCCAAACAAATAACTCAATAAAATTATGTGATACGTTTTCAAACAACTAAAACCCGCCCGTCTTCATCTGGAAATGTTGACCTGCGCCCCTAGCTGTATTATACTGTGTCTTGATAAAACCAGACTTATTTTATAAAATTAAGGTGTCGGTGAAATTAATTACCTTTCGTTGACAAGTACAATACATGGGTCATTCACTGTATAGACCTCCAAAGGAACAACGGCAATCGATTATCAGGTCACCCAAAGAAAAAATAGACCCTAAATCTTAAAAGGGTTACGTGTCGGGATAAATGGCTTTGACGTTCACGTCCAAACATGAAACAACACAATATTTTGAGCTGAAATTTGGAGACAAGGTTAGTACACCATTCCTCTATATTTTAATTCACGCCCATACGACTCAATATTTTGAGTTGGAATTTCGAAACAAGGTAAATACACCATTCCTCTATATTTTGACGCTTAAATTTCATATGTAGGCTACACGGACGTATGTTTTTGAGTTTAAATCGGGATAGTTCCTTTAATGTATATCAGTGTTTTGATTCATTAGATGTGATTCTGTTATTTGAAGAAGAGTGTCTGCAGTATTGAAATTTGACTTATTCCAGATCTGGATCAATTTTATTCTAAGCCCACATTGTATTAAAGTTGGGTTCCCAGCAAAGTATTTATCGGGTGGTTATTTCCAATAAAAGTATGTCAAATTTGGTATATATGCAGTGCCGGATTAAGGCTCTGTTGGCCCTAAGGCACAATTTGTGGGTGGCCTGAAAATACAGGTATGTGGGGCTAATTGACAAAAGGAATTAAGTTAAATTTAGCAACAGAAATTTATTACAAACAAATTCAGAAGATTGCCAACTGGGCCGTATCTAGCGGGGGTGCGAGGGGTACATCGCGCCTCTAGAAATATAAGGCGCCCCTTCAAAAGATTTTATCACACAGTGATACCCTTAAGGTAGTCTACTGAACACTCAGTCGGGCGGTTTTAAGGGTGCCCACACTCCAATGGGTACCTGATTCGTTTGCACTGATCCAAACTTTCTTATATCACTTATGTGGAGGCAATGGGGCGGATCTAAGAGGCGGGGGGACCAGGAGGAAATGCCTAACCTAAATATGGCGCCAAATAAAATGCAAAATCGACTCTTCGATATCACCAGAGTGGCCGAAAAGTGTGTTTCCAGCAGTGTCCCCCTATCACTCTTTCCGTTCAGCGCCTGCCCCACCACTTGATATTAGAAGGTTCTTTTTAGTCGCCATATCGACACTTGTTGGGGCCTTATCGGTCTTTGGTGGCGCCGCCGCCAAATGACATTATTAGAGATTCTCGTTCTGGTCGCCCTATCCACATAGTTCTAAGTTTGAGGACGAGAAACTTCTCATTTTGGTGGGTTTAACACCAAAACAAGAAATAGTGCCGCCGAAATTGACACACGAGATCACTTTAAATTGATTGCGGCTCCAAGTGCATGGAAAACGCGTTTGTGGCAGTCTTATTTTCAAATTTCCAGACATCCGCTCCGCGCTCAGTAACTCGGGCATTATATTGCCCCCCCCCCCCACCAATCTGCTGCACCCCCACTTTTAAATCCTGCATATGGCCCTGATTGACAGTACTCCATCTACTATTAGTAGCCTACATATCCCCATTCACTGCCTAGCTAGATTACGACTTTGCGTGCTTTTGTGACGGCAAATTCTTCAGTTAGTTTTTTAAGTCAATTTTATGAAGTAAATCACTTTCAATGCATAGAAGTGTCAGTATAGCAAGACGTTTTTGACTCATCGTATTATGGGAAATACATCTAATGTCAATTGGAAAATCAATGAATTTTTTTTTTTTAAATTTGAATATACTTACGAGATTCTTTCCCACAACAAATGTAAACAAACCAGAGCATGGAAAGTCTATTTTAGGACAGACGCGTAGATGAAGAAGGATGCACTTTGTTTACATAAAAATAAAGGCAAGCATTATCAAAAAAATTGTACTTCATTATTTTGTGGCCTGGATTTTTGGCTGGCCCTAAGGTACGTGCCTATTTTGCCTTATGGTTAATCCAGCACTGTATATATGGAAAGTTGGACACCCGATCTTACTAGAAAAATACTGGATTACGCGAAACACGCCCATGGGGCAAGCACTGGGCAATATTGTCAGGGAATCACTAACTAGCAACCCAACAGGTTCTGCTGGCTTATTGTGTGCTAGCTAAGGTCAGGGAGCAGTTGTTATTTCTTGCTCAAATGGTTAGGCGGTTTAGGGGACATTGAGTGTTGTCAATGTACAAAAGACTCTGCGATTGAAAGGTCCAAAAAGAAGTACATGTAGACAGAAATAACTAAGAAATGGACCCTCCCACAATGAAGTTAAGTTGGCAGGCATTGCGTCTAACAACAGCTTACTTATAACTATGGGTATCCACCACGAAAGCAAAGTTTTGAAGGATTGGTTACTTTAAATATGTGTTTAGTCCACATATATCGTCAATTCAAAAAGTTTGTACCCGGGAAGGCATCTTTAAGATTACCATCTGTGGTACTTTGGGACATAATATAAACTCGGAGTATAATATAAACCAGTTTCTAACATTTATGTGTATTTATGTTAACATGCTATAAATTGTCTTAATAAAAACATGTAAAAATACGAGGAGCTTGGGGTTTGTTGTTTGGTTTTGTTTTTTTTTTACATAAAACAAGTTTTTTTTTTAACAGGTTATGACATACTAGGGTTTAGATTTAATGCCGTTTAATAAAATACATTACAATAATAAAACCTTCATTTTTTGGAAAAGCCTCCCTTACCACAGATCTCTCTTTGCAAGCCCCAGCGCAAACAGAATGATATAGTGAGAATTTGCCACAAAATTTGGTGCTGTTTTTCAAACATTGGACGAGATGTGACGGTATTTTGACAATTATTGTCATATAGACTACGTGTGGTGCTTTGGTTGTCGTTTTTTTTATATAACATTTGTGGGCGTGGGCGATTCTGGTATATAATGCACACGTTCTGATATTCTGTTATTAATAGGCCTACTGATTTTTTTAGTAGGCCTATAGGCTACAATCAATATCTTATCTAGAAAAATGATTTAGATTTGTCACAATGTATGCCCCCCCCCCCACCTCGGAAAAATCCTGGATCCGGGCCTAACCATGTTTTTAAAAATTCCATTGAGATCCTTTTCCCGTATTCCATTCACAGGCCAGTGGAAGCCTAGATCAATGAGCGTAGCGTATTAAAGGTTTCTGGTCGTTCGGAGGACGATAAAACCGAGGTCGAAGACGGTCCTTAGAGCATTTTATGACGTCTATGTGGATTGTGGGTTAGGATAAGGGTTAGGGCTATGACCTGCAGATTTCGTCAGTCTCGAGATGTAGACAGGGCTAGCCCTAACCCTGGGCTAAGCCTAATCGGGCAACCCTGGGCTAAGCCTAATCGGGCCCGTATCTACAGCCCCCCCCCCCCCCCCCGCGTGAAATGCTCGCCCCCCCCCCCCCCCGCTCAGAACCAATATAAACCATTTTTTTGGAACTAATTTAAAATAGTTTTAAATAAATTTAAAAAATCACGATTTTATGTCTGCACATTTATTTACATCAATGTTGTAGGCCTAATTAAATTATAAAACAAAGTTTTAAATTTTTAAGAAAAAAAAGTTAGTATGGAGTATATCTCGACAAAATTGTTTCCTATTTAGTTAAAACGATACATAAAATAGTACGTAAAGGCGTAAAATAATTAATTAAATCATCCTCTATAGAATTATTAAAAGACTGCTGTCGCATTCGCATTATTATTGCTGTGAAACTGATGACTGCATTCTGGGCATGACGTTCGAGAATATCATAGGCAGGAGGCGATAACTCTGGCTCAATCCAAGGGGAGTTAAGAAAATAAATTCTCGAAAAAAATTTGATACAAACAAATTTGTAAAAAATATATCATAGATCTAAATGTAAATCTTATAGGCCGATATTGTTTATATCTTAACCACAAACTATGGCCAGTGCTAGTAGTTCTCATTCTGGCGGGACCGTTACAGAAACTGTTCAAAACGAACAAGAAGAGGAGGTAAGTGTAGTAATATAATTATATTTATGATTGATATTCAATATTGATAATTAAATATTAATTTTAGATGCTGGAGTGAGTGGAGACAGTGGATTGGAATCTCAAACGTCAGAAACAGAAAGCCAGAGAAGAACAGGATGGTTTCAATTGCATTAATACAACAGTTCACACATAGAAAGATGTCCAGACCACGACAGGATTTATGGAACAAAATCTATGAATTTTAAATTCGTAAAATAAAACATTTTTTAACGCCCAAATAAATATAACATAAATTGTGAATTGCTGAAAATATTTTAAAACAATATACGTGATAGACTGTACAAAATTATAAATTAGTTATTCAATTATTTCTAGCAAAGGTTATATTATAACTTATAACACCTGTCATTGCTAATTGCAGCCACATATATATTATGGATAATATAGGCCTACTATTACAGTTGTCAAAGTCACAAGTTTCATCGAAATAGTGAACCCTTTCCAGATCTCTGACATTTCCAGCATACCAATTAGTACAAAAATTATGCTGTGGGACGTGGGTTTAGTTAGGAGTAGTTAGGACATTGTACAGAATAGATTATCCTGGGTTCAAATTGGTATTGCACATGCCAGATCTCGAGTTCAAATGGCCTCCCCCCTCACACTGCTCATTCATATAGAAATGAAAATTACCATCTGAGTCTCAAAATAACCCAATTCGACAAGCCATTAAACAAAACAATCTTCCAGTCCCATAGTGCTCGTAGTAAAGTTTTGACAAGACGTTATACCATTTCATGCCAGTCCTCCATGAGGATCACTATATGTATGACATACACCTAAAGGGAACTTTAACACTGGCATTCAAAGAAAAATAGGCCAAATACAAATGTTTCACTGTTTGGCTAAATTCTTTGAATTAAATCCTTTCTATTCCTTGATAAAACAAGTAAATATCTATCTATTGATTTATATTTTTATATAGGTACAAATATAAACCGAAATCGTATATATATATGCAAATTTTTTGTTTAACAATTTTCAGGAACTACCAGTTTTACATCTGAGATTACACAAACCGAAATCTGATAAGAAAGTTAAATGGACCACAGAAACTGTTGATAATGAGCATTTAAACAAAAAGAAATCAAAATGTATGTTGTTTTTTTTTAATTTTTATATGCCCAAATTGTATATATTTTTATTTTTATATGCCCAAATTGTATATATTTTTATTTTTATATGCCCAAATTCTAATTGTATATTTCTACCAACCTATATATATGTCTTTCACAGCGGTTTTCGGTTCTTACTTGGAGAGTTGTTCCCCTTTGCTACAAAATTTTGTTAGCACCATAGAGGAATTTTTGATAATCACATCAAGAGTTATTCATCTCTGTCAATAAATCTTGTTAGAACTGTATAGGGTATAAATAATTATTAACCCAGTCACTGTACGATTTATGTTGGATGTCTGGCTCAAACAAGTATCTGTTTGTTGGACATGTTTCATTGCCTGGCAGTCCATATTTTAATTACTTAAATCTCTGTTTCTTGTAGACTTTCTGTAATCATTTCAAAGCAATGGTGTTAATATGCATGCAGTTTTGCTTGTTAAAACTTACGCGGAATGCAGAATATGTGAACCGATATCAAACTCATTCTGTATTACTTGTATACAGCAATATGCAATATGGAAGATGATTTTATAGCCCTGCCAGTCTGGAACCATATTAACCTATAATGTACATTGTCTGTGTTAGCGCTAGGTTCTAAAATTCATTAGCCACTGTGGCTAATGCATGAAAAAAGTATTAGCCACATACATTTATCATTAGCCACTGACCTCATGAAATGTTGTTTGTACCAATACTAATCTTGGTCAATTATATAGTCTGAGGATGTAACATTTTGAAGCTAGAAGCAAGTGCTTATATATGTATTCAAAACATCAAGCAGAAATTTAAAGACATTAACTTTTACTTCCAATTTTATAACAACCTATATTGGCTTACGTTTATTTGTTTGACTAAACAGTATGAAGTATCTAGATGTACACATAATTATTAGACACTTATATATCCTGTCACATCAATTCGACCTAATTCTACCAACGGTACCACGATAAATATTATTGTGGCTCGAATTGAAAAGGCGCCAAATTCTTTGTATTGTGACTGTGTATTTCAACAATTAAGTTTTTTGAAAAATAAAATTAATTATGTACCGTCAATAGAGTATTTTATAAACATAATTTTCAGCGGAATAGTTGGAATTCGAGGGGGGCGTGACTTGTCCTCCGCTCCATACGTACACATTGTATAAATGTCGTCTAATAATAGGTGCGAATCAAGTCGTGTTTTGATATTCAATTACAAATATTTTAGAATCTGAAATCTCTATATTAAATTTAAGGCATTGGATTTGACAGTAGGGTACCGCTGTTTTACTTGGAGGAATCCACGTGAATTTGCGTGATGAATCTTCTCTTGGCTGACAGCCAAGGCCGATAGGGAATTCGGGCGAATTTCTTGTCATACCGATGTCGAAGATATAGGACTGTTTAAAATTACGATATTTATATGGACCTAAATAAGGAATTGTGTGCAATTGGATAATGTATGACATGGATAATTAGGAGTGATAGATTAGTTGCTGAAACGAGGATATCTATGGTACCGGTATCGAAGAATGTGAAATCTCTAGCCATTTTGTAAATCGTGCGTTATTCAGTACACGAGACATGATTGGACAATACATGAATAATATGACAATTTCAGCCAATGAAAACAAAGATAACTAATGGTGACAGTACAATCCCTTCCGTCTATACGCTTTCCTGAAACATTATTTTAGAAATTTTTAATGGGTTTCTTGATTGTTTGTTTTTGTTAAAAAGGCAAGCGCGAGAGAGAAACAATGAACCAACAGGGCCACATGACATAGACCCTTTTCGCCAAAGTGGCGACTTTTTAACAATAATTATCGCCACAGATGATGAAACTTCGCCATTGGCGAAGTGGCGAGCGGCTAGCGCTCACACTGATTGTATATTTGATTAAATAATTTTACCCCCACTACCAGGTATTCACAGGATACTTATACATGTAGTTATAGCTGTCATTCTAGCTGTATGTGCCTTTTGCTGTTGACAGCTCTTAATTTAAATGATTTCCTATTTTTAAGGGAAAATATTTTTTTGGGAAATTAACAAATCATAAATATTGTTTGTTTGATTATAAAGACAACAGAATCATTGTCTTAACGACAGCTTTGTACATACTATAAATTGCCATTAAAAAGCGGAAATTTCAAATTTTTAAGTTATATTTTTAAAATATATTAAACTAAAGCCTTAATAAAATAGATGATATCCATAAACAGTCCTACCTTGTTAAAGAATAATCCTATAATTCACTATTGCCAGCTGAGAAATTGGCAAAAATATCATTTTCAACTTCAAATTCCAAAGTTGGAAAATGACTGCCCCTTATTGTCAATAGCAAAACAGGGGATATAGATTTTTAAGGGTGGGATATAATGCCCATGGTCGTATACTAGTTAGTTGATATCCTATTGAGCAAAAGACATAGAAATAAATATTTATCACTTTAAAGAATATGTAGGTAATATTGATATATTTAAAGGTTGCTGTATTTATGAAAAACCACGAATGTTTGGAGAATCGTCATCAGAAGATGAAGATGATGGATGCACAAATAATTGTAAAGGACATAAAAAGAAATGTTATCAAAGTCATAATGGAGATCATGGACCAGGAGAGGGTAAGTTTTTTTCATATGTTAGTCCTGAAAAGACCTAGTTTGTGTTGATCGAGTGGACGTTTAACCCCATTTCTCTCTCTATCTCTCATATTTTAAAGAGAAATTAATAATGTTTTTATACGCCCAAATTTTCATTTGTTTGTGGACCCTTTACAGGTCACAATTCTTGTCTGGTTTTGATGAAACTTGAAATATAGCTTTATCGCCAAAAGATCTTGGCTGCTTTCGATATTGGCATGTATCGGATCGAAACTTCATGGATTATGGCCCCTGTTTGTACGAAAAATCACGTTTTTAGCTTGTAGACCCTATAGAGGTCACAATTTTGAGCCGATTTTGATGAAACTTGACATGCATGTTTATAATCCAAAGATCTTGGTTCCTTTTGATATTTGCGCCTATCGGAATGTAATTTCCTGAATTATGGCCCCTGATTGTCCGAAAAATCACCTATTTTAACTTATTATCCGATATGAAAAACCGTTTGATTATATCACCATTACACCCTAAGGAAGGTTGGGTTCAAATTTCGGGAAAATCGTACCAAAATTGCTATACAAAATGGCCGCCGTTTGTACGCGAATACTGTTAAAAAAATGGTATATCAAGGTTGTGGACCCTGTAGAGATCACAATTTTAATTTGATTTTTAAGAAACTTAAAATGCATGTTTATAACCCAAAGATCTTGGTTCCTTTCGATATTTGCGCCTATCAGAACGTAATTTCCTGAAATATGGCCCCTGATTATACGCAAAATCAACTTTGTTTAGTTTGTGGTCCCTCTGGAGGTGACAATTATTATCTGATTTGAGAAACCATTTGATTATATCACTGTTACACCCTAAGGAAGGTTGAGTTCGAATTTCGGGAAAATCGGTCCAAAATTGCCATACAAAATGGCCGTCGTTTGTACGCCAATGCTGTTAAGAAATGGTATATCAAGGTTGTGGACCCTGTAGAGATCACAATTTTAATTAGATTTTGATGAAACTTGAAATGCATGGTTATGACCCAAAGATCTTGGTTCCTTTCCATAACTGCGCATATCGGATCGTAACTTCCTGAATTATGGCCCCTAATTATACGCAATATCGCCTTTGTCAAGCTTGTGGTCCCTCTGGAGGTCACAATTATTATCTGATTTGAAAAACCGTTTGATTGTATCACCATTACACCCTAAAGAAGGTTGAGTTGGATTTCGGGAATATCAGACTAAAATTGCTATACAAAATGGTCGCCGTTTGACTCTATTACCGTTACACCCTATGGAAGGTTGAGTTCAAATTTCTAGAAAATTGGACCATAATTTCCAGACAAAATGGATGTCGTTTGTACGCAAATAGTGTAAAAATATGGCATATTATGATGAAACTTGAAATGCATGTTTATAACCGAAAGATATTGATTCTTTTCGATATTTACGCATTTCAAATTGTAACTTAATAAATTATGGCCTTTGATTGTAGGAAAAATCACTTTCGGTATTGCTTGTTCTCTATCCATCTCTCGAAAATGTGGGCGTATCCTGCCTGGCAGTGCCAGCTTACTATCTTTTAATGCATTGTTTGTCATATTCACGTCAGAAGTCACATGCTTTGGTTCTCCCCCCCCCCTCCCTAAAGTAATTTTTAGAGCGCAATTCTTTCCAGTAAACGGCTCAAGAGCGCTAGTCATACATTTTCTTGAAGATTGATGTCTTTAACTGTGATTTAAATGTTACGGATCTTTTCAATGTTGCGGATCTTTTGATGTCTATGGGAAGCCTGTTCAACAAAACTACACCTCATCGCACAGACCATATTTGGTTATTGATTTTGATGGCACTGCCAACTGTAGTTAATCGGCTGATGGTTGGTAAAAGGAGAACAGATCTTGAAAATAATCTGGACTGAGATTGTGGATTGCTTTGAAAACAAAAGTTAATAACTTGAAATTTATTCAAAAATGTTAATAACTTGATAAGAATGGTTTAAATTTCATAAATATTTATTTAATTGACAGGTTCAGCAGAAGGTAGTGGTGGTGGTGCGGAAGGAGGCGTGGCCAGTTAATACAAGAGTCTCGGATCAAAGAATATTTGTTGAATATACATGTATGTATATGTAGTAATGTTATTATATTTCATAGTTTAATGTCCTTGGGCTTGGCACAATTTTTAGTTGGTGTCTAATCAATGCAACAATACCATAATTGTGCTGTAACTGTGTTGTTGAAGATTGTTTAGTCTGAAAGTGAAAAGAAACTTGTTCTTTTCCATTATATTATCAATTGTATCAAGTCCCTGTGTACACATGTATTATTGTTTGTAGAATTGAGTTGTTTCAAACTAATGTTTTGATATAAGTACATGTAACAATATTTGATTTTTGGGTATATTCAAAATATTATCAGCATTACCATTTGCCGGTGTAAAATTGTGCTTCTTTTATTTAATCAAAGGAAAACTACAACTTTTGCAGTTATCTCATATTCGACATTTAGAATAAAATAATATGTTGAAAAAGCTGTAACTTAATTTTAAATAATCTCGGAACAAATTTTTTTTTAATATTCTAGAAAGTTATAAATAAGAGAATTAGCCTCTTGTTGTTACATATTTTGATTTTTTCTATTAGAAATTTGGTTCATCTGAAAATTGCTGAAATCCTACACGTAATGGGATTTAAACTGCCGACATTTGTGCTTTGATTTTGTTTTAAATTATAGAACAGAATTTAAGTAATACAACAAAATTTACGTAATATCACAAAATTTATGATATTTTTATGTGCTAGCTAATACTTATAAAATGGTAATTTTGTTGTCCAGTGACAGATTGTTAACCAATGGAAATTAATGAAGAAGAGAGAGAGAAATGGGGTTTAACGTCCACTTGAGACAAATTAAGTCATTTCGGGACTAACATATGTTTTTTTATTTTATTTCAATAATTCGCCAATAATAGCCGTGGGAGAAAACCGTAGGACCTGAAAATAAACCCACAAGGCTGGACGGGCGACAATACTCCTTGTCACATAAAAACCAGGGATTCAAAACCACGCCAGTTGACTCAATAACAAGCTTTATGATACAGCACGCACATGCTAACCATTCGGCCATCCAACCCCCCTCGTCCAAATGAATAAGGATAGATGACATCTCATGAGATTGTATAATATTATTTATAGATAATTAATTATTTTATATTAGATATACATGTATTTTATTTTTTGTATCTTTTGTTTATAATCTTACTTGAAGCTTATTAATTTATTGTAATTAAATTATAAATTACCGGAGAAGTATATGTAAAAGAATGATTAAAAAGCAAAAGTTTTAATTGTACAAATCTTCATGTGGATGCTGTATGTATTTTGTCATTAAATTGTAAATCTGCAGAGAAGATACATGTAATTATAGAATCCGTCACCCTTATGTCTGTGTATTCGTATGATACAAGTGTATATTTAATAATCACCGGATTAAATCGATGGGATATAAACATGAGATATTAGGACTTTGATACAGATAATATATCGTCGGTGAAGTTGCAAAAGGTCGCATCTTGGGTTTTTGTTGAAAAATGATTTTTTGCATTTCTGATTTCTTCATCGTATCGCGCGTCTTTTTATCTAATAATCGTATCTCTAGTCCAATCGAATAATTTTGTATGATGATGTGTCAAATCGTCGTATGATCTTTGGAGAACATTTTTTAAAGTGTAAAATGTCGTATCTGCAGAAAAATCTCATAAAAGTCTGCTTAAAGAGAGATACGACATTTTGTTTTGTACGTCAGAATTGTTTTTAATAATTGTAGTTTTTAGTCTCTCCTGTAAAGTTAGGAAAAAAGGAGATACAACCTTTTGCAACTTCACCGACGATATATCATATTATACCGAAACGTCATAGCCAAAAGTAAAACTTGTGTTTGTTTTGTTTTTAAATGTACATTTAATGTATTGGTGTAGATAAAGATTATCTATTTTGTGATATTTGAAATTTCCTGTTAATATGCATGGAGGCATCATTAATGGAAGGTGTAGTTTATTTATTAATGTATTATATGTAGTTGAATTTTGAAAATTTGCTATTTGGATATAAACTGAAAAGTACTATGATATATATTAAACATACATTATGCAAGAGGTAAAATCTGCTTATTGTCGGTCTTTCTTTAGGCCTATACGTTATATACGATTAATTGAAAAGATCATATTATCTCTCCGATTTTCATCGGATTTGATAGCGGCAACATTGACAATCAAGGCTAGAAAGATTTTAAAATAAGGTTTTCTCAGCTTAAGAGTGAGCCAATTTGACTGAAATTCTCAGCATATTCCCTTTACATCAGTGAAAACTAATCTTCCAGAATGTGTATTATACATAGTTTAATATTCAATTGGAAAATTACTATTTAGATATAATCTTTGTAAAGTAATACGATATATACACCCTTTGCTGGATTAGATATATAATTTATAGACAAGGGCGTTTATATCATATTATTTACAAA
This sequence comes from Patella pellucida, assembly GCA_917208275.1. Lineage (NCBI taxonomy): Eukaryota > Metazoa > Mollusca > Gastropoda > Patellidae > Patella > Patella pellucida. Next base: position 11,691,296 of record OU795038.1, read on the forward strand.
GTTTATATCTAAATAATAATTTTCCAATTGAATATTAAACTATTAAGTTATCCATTAATTAAAAATTTGGTTTGGAAAATGCACACTGAGGCATTAAAAAATCATCAATTTAATTTATTAAAAGTAACCACTTTCTTTCTGCAAGAAATGTGTTTACCATAATACTTCATATAGTTAAGGTGTTAATGAATAAATGTTTTGCCTTATATATTTGCTCATGTATACCGTTTTTTATTAAAAAAATTATTAAATATTGATCTTGCTTTTCAAACAAACCCCATTAGTGGTAAACTTACTACACATGATGAGGACTAAGTGGGTAAGGTGCTGGCTCACTAGCCTGTAGGTCGGGTGTTCGATCCCTGCATGGGCATGCACGTAAAAGATCCCTTGGCAGTTGAAATTCTGTTGCTGCCCGGAAAAAAATCTCCCTCATAGCACACTGTATGGCGTATGCCCGTCTTCATTTAGCCCAGGTTAGGTGCAGAAGCGTAGGACGTTAAACCCCATTTCATTCATTCATTACTACAGTGTGTAGTAATGGAGATGTGTTACTGTATGCAAGTTGAAAAAAAACCCTCTTCCTCAGTACACTGCAAGTTGAACAACCCTTTTCCTTCTCGATTTGATGACATCTCAGTACACTGCAAGATGAGCAACCCTTTTCCTTCCCTATTTGATGACAACCCTTTTCCTTCCCTATTTGATGACATTTCAGTTACTTATGCAAGCTAAACAAATCTATACTTAAGTACAGTACCACAGAGAGGCCCCTGTGAGATTAAACTCGAAAGTTTGTTAAAAATAATGAAATAAGCTTCTGAACCACTACTGCGTGAGATAACTTCCATCTGGGACAGCTGTCTTTCAGGAAAATTAGCACCAAAGGAATTTTTTTACAGGGGTTTAGCAGTGGGAGGACCCAGAGAAAACCAAGGAGGTCGGACAGGCGACTCTACTCCTTGTCACGTACAACGGAGGATTCTAAACCACGCCAGTTGATTCAATAACAGGCTCTATGATAAAGCGCGTGTAAAGATTTGGAACAGTATTCTTAATATGAAAATAAGTAAAGAAAAAATAAAACATTTAGGACATTGTTTTATTTCATTCATAAGATATCTCGAAGTTCATGTTTAACAAAAGCTGAGGATGATCTTAAAAACAGCATAACCCGATATAAAAAAAAAACAACCTAAACACACATCATTCCTGTCTATACACATTCATGTTAAAAAAAACAAAACATTAAAAGTTTCACGAGATTTAAAGAAAAAGAAAGACAAATTTTAAAAGATTAAATAAGTTAGAACATAAAATAAAATAAATAATTAATCATACACTAAAAAGATCACAAGAATTATTGCGCTAGAACAATTTGGCTAGCAAGTTGGGATTACTCTTGTCCATACATCCTCAATGTAATGGATTCAGACAGCCTAGTGATGAGATCCCTTTACACTGAAAGCAGGGAGCTTCCATATAAAAAATTTAGATACTGATGGCGGTGAATTTTAGTAAATAGGTCGAATTTGTTTATTTTGACAATAATATTACTAATTTTGGTTGCACCATTGTTTCTTATGTATTTAGAAATGTTTGAAAAGAGTTACTTAAATATTTCTGTCATTATTGTTAGAATATAGAAATATGTAGCCAATCTCCCTTTATATTAGGGATCCTGATTTGTAAACAACATTAATAAAACTTTTTTGATTGGCATTTAATAATTGAACATATAACACAGGGTGCAATTTTACTGAGTTTAATACTAAGCGATACTTACCTTGATAAAGATGAGAGTATACTCGTCGAAACGTCACTTTAGGATTATACTCAGTTATTGTGTATCCATAACACTGTACCCTGTGTTAACATTAATTAAGATCCCATACGTAGACTTATAATATGATCACTTGTAAACTGATATTTCTTTGACTATTCTTGAATATCCACTTTTAGTGAACATTCGTGCAGAAAATAAGCATACATGTTTTATGGCAAGAGAGAATGATTTTACGGATATAACATAGGTACACATGTAATTAATAATTTACAATGGCCATGCCCAGCCGATTTACATAAAATCACATTTCTTAATACAAAATATAATACTAATTACTTTAAAATTGAATAGAAATTTTGCATTCACTAAAGGCATGCTAAAATGGTTGATATTCCTGGATAAGTACTGTAAAAGAATCTATAATAATACATATTCTAGTCTATTAATGCATAAATTATAGGCCATATAAAAAAAATATTCTCATTCTCAGGTAATCCTTTAAAAGGGTCGCATGACCTGGATTGAATTTAAAAATTACCCCATTTGAATATTTTTGCCTGGTTACAGGAAATAAATCTATTAAATTAGTTTAATAAATCCATAGACTCATTTATCAAGTAACATTCAACACAGGCCTGATAAATGTTAATGACAATCATAAATGATACTGGATAACCATGCCTTCTTATTAATAACAATTTGATTTGTATAGAAGTCATATAGCCAAGTAGTGATCCTTTGACAAAATACAACAAAATATAAAACCTCTCTCCCGCATCATTTTTCTTCTTAAAGCCCCAATACCACTCTTGTTGTAACTGAATAATATGTTCCAATCTTTATTCTGGTCATAAAATTGTACTATTTTACAATATTCCAATTAATAAATGATACAAATTTCATCTTAACACACCTAATTTTAAAAAATTTGAAAATTTAACTACATGCCGTAACATTGTATTGAAAAGCCTTACGTAAGCACTTTCCAATGCAACTTGGATTTAAACATATTTTCGAACCCTCTGGACAAGTAAGATAGGTTGTAATGGATAAATTACACAACATTAGGTCACTTAAACATCTTGTAGTTAGAATAAGGCTAATTTTTTTTTCTTGACCTGTCAAGCCAGCAAGAGTGTTATTGTCCCTTTAAGGATTGTCTGAAAATTAGAATAATTTTTTGTAAGGGCCATAGTAACAACTTCTTAAAGATTGTTAATCACTCATTTCTTGAGAATCATTATCAATTGGGTCCCAATTTTGTGATACATCTTTGAAAGTATTCTGTGTACTTGAGGAATTTGAAGCCGCACTCTGCACATCCTTCTGTTGATGAAACCAGTTTCGTGAGCGCCACACTTTAATAATATTATCGTCACTGACACTAACCAACATTTCTGGATCAACTGGATTAAAGGCTACAGAATTAACCACATCAATGTGTTGAAATTTATTCAAACATATTCCATAATGTCTGTCCCAGATATAACCATGTTTATCTTCTGCTCCACTGAAATATTTATATTTAATCCTTATAAGACATATAGAAAAAGAGGGAGAGAGAGAAATGGGGTTTAACGTCCACTCAACACAACTAGGTCATTTTGGGACTAACATATGGTTTAATTTTATTTCAATAAAATGCTCGCGCGTAGGGGTCTTTAGCAGTGGGAGGAAACCTACGAGGTTGAGAAGGCGCCCCTATCTCCATTCCAGAGGTGGCCGGCCAGCTAGAGGTCAATGCGCGGCACTCTAGACCACTAAGCCGTCCCAACGCCCTGATATATAGAAATAGATTTCACTAAAAATAAACACACTAGTATGGATATACTACTTTTGAATTTTATTAACATGCTACATTTATAAAATTCAGAAGAAGTATATCTATCCATTATATTACATGTATATATATAATTTTTTATTTCGATTTATGAATTAAATTCACCAACCAATTAAAAAATTTCACATTATGTGTATTTAACCCCAGTATCCAGTCGTTTAGATGAAAACTGAGTCCCCATGTTCACTTTGGCGAGAATGTTACATAAAGAACCCTTGACAGCTGGAATTTATAATAAGAGTTGGCTGTAGTGCCACTGTCTGGGTAAAATTCCCTCATAGCACACTATGCATAACCCTTGTTGGTTAAAGCAGAAAAATAGGATGTTGAACCACATTTCAATTCAATAATAATTAGATTGTGCCAACAGGAAAATTGTGTGGTTCATGACTATACCCATGTTCTGCCTGGCAACTGCTACTATAATATATTTTTGTTCACTAATTTAAACAAAAAACTCAAAATGAACAAGCTCTCCCTGTAGTTCATATCATTTGACCTGTATTTTTATACCCTGATGACTAATACTAATTTGAAACATTAAAAGTGCATAAAATCTGACAAAAGTCTTATCATTATGTTTTTCCCGCACTCTCATTCTTTAAAATAGTTTTCAAAAAGGCTTAGGCAAGACTCTCGACAATTCACACCCCTATCTTAGATGTTGGGATTTGGAAGAACAAAAGTCAAATCTTAAATTTGAGAGAGAGAGAGAGAGAAATGGGGTTTAACGTCCACTCAACACAAACTTTTCAAACTAGGTCATTTCAGGACTAAAATGGTTTCATTTTATTTCAATAATTTGCGTGATAGGGATCTTTAGCAGTGGGAGGACCTGGAGGAAAACCCAAGAGGATGGACAGAAGACCCTACTCCTTGTCATGTACAACCAGGGATTCGAAACCATGCCAGTTGAATCAATGATGGGCTGTATGATACAGCACACACATGCTAACCATTTGGCCACTCAACCCCCTCTAAAATTTGAACAAGGGCACAAATCTTTTTTTTACATTTTTACCTTGAAACATATTCATCACTAACATCTAAAAAGATGAAGAAACATTCATCATTAGCTGTGTATGCTTTATGTGATTTTAACATAGTTCCAACTTCTATCATTCTCTCGAGATCTATTACGTGTATATCTATCTCTTGTGCTAATGGTGGTGGTTCTAAAGGCTTTTCTATTCTATAATTTCTTGGCCATGGACGACAGTTAACATATAGAAATCTGAAATATGAATTTTACAATTTATATGCTTCTTATTTAGTCATTAATTTTGCATATGGCACTATATATCCATGTCATTATCAGTTCAATAGGATGTTTTGACATGGTTTCCCATTGTCAGTGGTTCAGGATGGAGGGCCTGACAAGGACATGTCTAGTCATTTGGATGGTACAAAAAAAGGAGGTACCGCATATTCCTTGGAGTGCATATATAAAAGATCCTTTGAAGTTGCAATTCGATATAAAAGTAGGTTCAAAATTTCCCTCATAGCACACTGTATGGCGTATGCACGTCTTCATTAGCCCAGTCAGAGCAGAACAGTAGGACATTAACACCCATTTCATTTTATTTATCCATTTAGGCATTTTCTTTACCGCCTGAAATTCCTGTTTTTACTGAACTGTCGCGTTGAGAACTACTAAGAAGTACATTTTGTGTGCAGCCATTATAGAAATCTCTGTTTGAGTTGTTATTTATACGTAAACTAAAAGAAAATTAATTTCCTGACTTTTTCTCAGTATTATCGCATTTAAATTGTAAATAAGGTGTGTTAATTAACAAGGGTTGAAAACTCTCTGAGGGGTTTGTTAATTAACGCTAGGGCTGACAAACTGTGCAACAGTGCATTTTCTGTAGAGGTGTGTTAATTATCCAACCGGTAAAAATGAATGTCAATGGTGTGTATTGTTTAATTTGCATGTTTCTTCATTCCAGAACTTGTAACTTATAATAGCTGTTTTTTTACGATTACAGAATTGTCACGTGGTATAACATATCAAAGAAACACATACGCCCGAATTGACACATTATCATTTTCTGAGTCTTTGTAGTAATGTTGGACTTGTAGTGTTATAGTTTCATTTCGGGGAGCGAAAATAAATTAATGATTAGTTTCTAAATTATTTAGGGTGCAGAAAAAAATATTTTTAATGTTTCATTTTCTCCTCATCAATAAATACTGATATTATTTATTTACCGTTTATTGGTTTGAGTTCAAATCCGTCCGTAATATTTTTATAAATGTTAATTATTTGTGTTTGTTTTTCATTTGCTCATAACTGCTACCATTGATTATTATTTTTGTTAAATAAATTTATTTTAAATGATTTATTTGTATTTCATTTTTCTGATGAATATGTTGGGGTTTGTCTTGTATACTGATGTAGACATATTATTGTGATACAGTTGTCTTATTATTTTTAGAGATCACTGAGTCAGTATGCTATATTGGAAATTTTGCCCTGGCAGCGGCACTACAGCCTACTCAAATTCAAAGCGACAATGATTCATTTACGTTCACGCCAATGTGTACACATACTTTACGTTTTCCCTTGTAAGGCCCTCTGTCCTACACCATTGCCAATAAGGGGGAAACAACGCTCAAAAATCTCAATTGAAATCGAGACCGTAAGTTAAGCAAGCAAATGTCTTACTGACTGAGGCTCTACCTACGCCTCAATGCGATAACCACCTAGCTGCTGTGGGCGTATGTATCATTGCTGTACAATCTATGTTTTAAAACTGATAGTGTGTGGCATACTTTAGAACCAATAAATGAAAATCTCACTAGTCTTTGATATTGTTAATTCATTATTACCACCGATTACAATGATGTGGATGTTAACACTTCAGCAGTAAATATTTCCTAATTGGCTGATACTTTCACCGACACCAAGCGAATCGATTAGTTTTTAATATAAATTTTTGTCTACTGCGAATTAAATAAATAATCTATTTTTCTACATTGGTGTGAAGAACAATATTTTCCTGACATATTTTTGAGTTGACGAATAATAATATAATAATATAATATAATAATATCAGTATTTGTATAGCGCATAAACACTGCTTCCACAGTTTCTAATGCGCTTTGAGTTCACTAGATTTGTTCACGATTTATATATCACAAAGGACTTTTGAAAAGGAAAGTTTTGAGTTTGATCTTAAAAACAGATAGAGATGACTCTTGGCGTATTTGTAATGGGAGCTGATTCCATAGATATGGCGCTGCGTATGAAAATCCACGTTTTCCAGTTTCAAGTGTTACACAAGGGATCTTTAATAAGTTTTTATCAGCTGAACGTAAATTTCGGCTTGTAGTGTAAGTAGCTATCATATCTTTGATGTAGGTAGGCGATTGTGAATTTAGAGCTTTAAAGGTTAATATTAAGATCTTGAAATTAATTCGTTGTTTAACGGGTAGCCAATGTAGTGATGATAATGTGGCAGAGATGCTGTCAAATCGTCCTTTCCCAGTGAGTAATCTGGCGGCTGAGTTCTGAACATATTGTAGCTTCTTTATGAGGTTTTCTGGAAGTTGATACAGGAGAGCATTGTGGTAGTCGAGCTTAGATGTAATGAAAGCATGTACAAGTCTTTCTAGATTATCTCTGTTTAAATCCTTTTTGATCTTGCTGATATTATGGAGATGGAAGAAGGATGAGGTACAGACTGTACGAAGAGTATGTTTCTGACTTAGTTGTCAGCTGAGGAAGAGTATGTTTCTGACTTAGTTGTCAGCTGAGGAGGAGTATGTTTCTGACTTAGTTGTCAGCTGAGGAGGAGTATGTTTCTGACTTAGTTGTCAGCTGAGGAGGAGTATGTTTCTGACTTAGTTCTTAGCTGAGGAAGAGTATGTTTCTGACTTAGTTGTCAGCTGAGGAAGAGTATGTTTCTGACTTAGTTGTCAGCTGAGGAGGAGTATGTTTCTGACTTAGTTGTCAGCTGAGGAAGAGTATGTTTCTGACTTAGTTCTTAGCTGAGGAAGAGTATGTTTCTGACTTAGTTGTCAGCTGAGGAGGAGTATGTTTCTGACTTAGTTGTCAGCTGAGGAGGAGTATGTTTCTGACTTAGTTGTCAGCTGAGGAGGAGTATGTTTCTGACTTAGTTCTTAGCTGAGGAAGAGTATGTTTCTGACTTAGTTGTCAGCTGAGGAAGAGTATGTTTCTGACTTAGTTGTCAGCTGAGGAGGAGTATGTTTCTGACTTAGTTGTCAGCTGAGGAAGAGTATGTTTCTGACTTAGTTCTTAGCTGAGGAAGAGTATGTTTCTGACTTAGTTGTCAGCTGAGGAGGAGTATGTTTCTGACTTAGTTGTCAGCTGAGGAGGAGTATGTTTCTGACATAGTTCTGACATATTTGTGACAAAGGGTATATTTCTGACTTACATGTAGTTGTGAGGCGAGGAAGGACATGTTTCTAAATTAGTTTTCAGGAAGTGTAGGTTTCTGACTTTTTTTTCCTGTTTTTTTTTTTAAACCAGACATAAGGCCTACTTCTAGCTCATTCATTCCTTTTTCTTAAAAGTTAAAAAATCCTTTTTCCGCAGCTGACACTACCCTCAGTTCCCCACCCCCGTTTTTCAAAGAGTTAAAGTGATTTTTTTTGTTATTATATGTTTTTAGCCTTTTCTTCCTCAATATTGATTTGTGCAAAGAAATAAAATATACCCCTGGAAAAATACTTCCTATTTAGCGTAAATGGGTACATAAAAGACACCAATTCTTCTCGGATAAGATGTATTACTACATCTGACGTAACAAACACTCAACCTCTTGAGACCGTAACGTCACACGGGAACCTATAATGCACGTGAACTGGGCTGATGAAGACCAGCATACGTCATACAGTGTGCTACGAGGGACCCATGGCTTTATTCATTCCAATTCTCCAAGATGTAGCTGGGCAGGTGATTCCAAAGACCACATCTCAGCCAAAATGTTTCAATAAACCATGGTATAATAACGACTGTAAATAGGCTCTAAGAGAGCATGATCGTATTCCAAGACGCTGCGAGATCCACCCTTCCATGGACAATGTTGCAGCATGCTACCATATGATCCGTGCGAAGGCCTGTAGAATCATAGGTAAGATTTTGAATCCTCATTTCATTGTTCTCTTCAAAATGGCATCAAACACGAAACATATAAGATAACGTAAGTCAGTGAGACGATCACTGATCTGGAACGCGCCTCTGATTATTGGTTATTCGGAGTGTACCATAAATTGTGCATCATTATCGAACAGAACACGTTTTGGGGACCGAATGGTCACAAGCTTGGGCTTTAGATCATAAGGTCCGTACTTGAGTCAAGTAGCGTGGTTTCAAATACCAGTTTGTACGTGACAAGGAGTAGGATCGTCTGTCTTTGCTCCGGGTAATTAAAGACCCTTATGTAATTAAATGTAATGAAAATGTACAAACTCTGGAAACACTTATCTCTCCCCCGCCTTCTGCCCTCTTACTGGGAGTTGACCCAGATCGGTCTGAAGAAATTGGTCACTAACCGGATCCCTGACCCGGATCAGTCTCAACAAATTGGTCACAAGTTCTGGTGTAAGCCTAAACAGGTATCAGGATCAAAGGATCTCCACGCAAATAAAGTAACACCCAACAGGTGTCCCATGAAAGAGGTTATTAGTACAAATAAACAATTAATTCAGGTGTCAATATTAATTATAATCAATGATAGGATATATCACCTGTAATCCTATAAATACAGAATATCTATATAGTATATATTTATTCACTCGCACAGATCTACATTCGACAGGTAATATACTTCGCTTATTTACTCGGGATGCTCCGGTGACGTTGGTGGAGCCTGGTAAAGACAATGTTTTGTTGCTCGGATGGGACGAAAACCGGACAACCTGTATACGCATTGGCGTATACATAATCGTACACTTGACAGTTGGAAATAAACATCAAAGTAGGCCAGGAAACATTTCCCTCTGTTATCCCATCTTTATTAAGGGGGGTGGCTCCAATTCAATGAGAAAATATTTGTTTTTTAAATTGAACTGTCAATCATTAAAGCTAGTGCTCTGAAATTTTCAGGACTTTATCATTATCACACAAGTTTTTGAAAAATTTGCATTTTGGAACCTGGACCACGCCCATTTCCCGTAATCCAGGATGGCCACCCCATGCCGTTGAGGAAAAGCGTAAAAAAAACCCTGCTTGCTAAAATATAGATTGTTATATATCCTAGTAAAGCTAAAACACCAAGGAACATAATTATCTATATTTGAATGTCATAAGCTGTAGTAGAAACAAGTTATTAAAAAAAACGTCAAATTTATTTAATATTTTCTCATTGAATTGGAGCCACCCCCCTTAACCCAAGGCGATGGGGTGGGGTAACGTCCACTCTTCACAAAACTAGGTTATTTCGGTGCTAACATATTGTTCAGTTTAAATTCAATAATTCACTTGCCCGTAAGGGTCTTTAGCAGTGAGAGGAATTTAAACTTGTTTTGAATTATTACCGTCAGGTATGTTAACTTACCCTGCTATGATTGTATTGATTTCTTTATTTGTTAACAGGGGTTAACCTAGGTCATTTCGGGACAAAGATATGGTTAAATTTTATTTTAATACCTCGGATACGTGTATAGGTTTTTAGTGAGAGGAAACTGGAGGACCCGGAGAAAACCCATAATGTTAGACAGACGATCCCTATACTTGTCACGTACAAGCTAGGATTTAAAACCATGTGACATCACTCAATCCGCCTGGCAAAAAATCTAAGATATTATTTAACAACAAGACACATGATATCACATGACAATCCTGATACCGCCTCCTCTTGTTAGCCACATATCTAAAATATTGTTTTAACAGAATGAAGTTATTGGTTCTAACATTAGCTGTTCTTGTCCTGGCGCAGTCTACTGAAGGTGGTTGGTTTAGGAGCGCAATCAGTTCTGTAGGAAGAGCAGTAGGAAGAGTATTAACTGCACGTATACCGGTGGTAAGAGGGTTCAGATGGCTGTATAAAAGAGATGTTCCAGAGATTCCCGATGGTGACGCAACAAGGGAAGACATAGCCGAGATTCTTGATCTTGATGATGAGGACTTAGTTGACTTTTTTACCCAGTATGACGAAGATGGTAAGTTTATTTCATTGTCATTTATCCTGTATGTAATAATTTTTCTTGTCTTTTGGGGTTGTGTCAGTTTACTCTTGTGCGTCATTGCTCATTACGCCTAACCGATTCTTGGATTGGCCACAAAACCAAAATTTCCTGGCGCTGTCCGCTTCTTAATAGGGGTCACACTGCCTAAGTATCTTGAAATCTGATAGTTTAATTACCATATACATGTAGCTGGTATCACTAGGGACCTGGAATCTACAAGTTTTTACGAAAAAAGGTAATAAACTACCCTTATCATCTAGAATCTAATACACGTTCATTGGTTAAGACCGTCTTTAACCAATGAACAATTATCGTTGTTTGATGCGTGTAGTAATGTACTTCAGCCATCATGAATATTATAGGAATGACAGAAAGAATAAAACGATGACGAAGTTGTATCAGTGAATCTTTTTAAAATCCTTTTTTCTTATAATTGTAACCACATAAATTGTAACCACATATATGTCTCTCGGTTATCGGTAAAGTAGTAATTTGGAGTAAAATCTAAATGTCTTGTGTTATTAAACACTCTGTTCATTTCTTGACAACATCCGGGAAAAGAAGGTCTTGTCTAAAACTAAACACCTTTCAAAAGTAGACGATCAATGTCAAAACTAGAACGTGTTTCTAAATCTACGCGGTAGCACAAACTGGGCAGTTTTTGATGAATCTTGACGGTATTTAACACATTCTTGACGTGTATTAGATTCTAGATGATAAGGGTAGTTTATTACCTTTTTTGTAAAAACTTGTAGGTTCCCGGTCCCTAATGTATGTAATAATCTCTTGAAATCTGATAGTTTTTTTACCATGTAGCCTGTATGTAATAATATCTCTTGTAATCTGGATAGTTTAATTACCATATCGTCGCTGCGCTTCCAAAATCTGGTATCTCAAATAACTGGCGGAATGAATTGTTCCTTTGATATATATATATATACATGCTAAATAAGGCTACCTTCAAGGGTGTATGAGTGTGTAGCATGTACCTATAACACCAAATTAAAAAAACGAGAAACGATATTTTAAAGACTTTTTTTTCTCCAAAAAAATGAGATACGAGTTTCAGACAGTTATTTAAATATTGTATCTTGAAAAATATTTTTCCAAATGTTTTATTCCAAAATGTTGTATCTCAAATTAAACAATGCAGTCTTGAGATACAAGGTTTTGACAAACATATTTTTGTTTTGACGAAAATATATTTGCCCAATCGAAATACGGCAATTATTCACAAGGTAAAAATAAGCATTTCCAATTGGTTTAGAGGTACTACGGCCTACTCTTATATCGAATTCCAACAGCCGATGCAGGGATAGAACCCCCGACCTCCAGGCTAGTGAGCCAGCGCCTTACCCATGTAACGACTGTGACCCTATACCTATAGAGAAATACAGAGACTGAATATATACATATAATTTATTTTCATTTTAATCTGCTTTACAGGAAATAATTTAATAGATGAAGAAGAGTTTGCAGTATTTTATGATGATTTTTTTACTCTTAAAGAAGCTAATGATAATTGAATTAACCTTGTTGATACTATACAGGTAAATATGTTTCAATGATTCCATTCCATGTCTTTATGTGGGTGGAAGTTGTGTGTGGGTGGGGGCGTGTGTGGGGATGTGATTGAATGGTGTAATGTGTGCTTGCTGGTTCACTGGGTTATTGTACATGTACCACACTAGAAATTGACTGAAATACAGGCATTTGAGATTTATGAGTTACTTTTTAGTTTTTGAAACAAAAGATGTATCAATAATTTATTTGATTTTCCCATATCTTGTATTTACCTTTCTATTGCTCTAGTGAAAAACCACAAATTCCATTTCATTTCGTTTTTATAGTTCAAAATTTTGTTTCACTTATCTTTACTTCACTAGGACGTGGAAGAGTTGTTATCATTATCATTGACATGCTCTGGATGATGTGAGGGATTAACTAATGAAACGGCCTGTTACGGGAGCTCTAGACCTTTTAATGCACTGAACTGTGTTTAAACCACTAGAAACGTCAACGCTGATTGATTAATCAATGTCTGACTTCATAGGGACAAACTCATCTCGTTTGACCCCTGACATGAACCCCCATAACAACTGGTCAGATCTTCATTTAGTGTAGGCCATCGAAAGTATAAAAAAAACCCCCGAAAGCCATAGATCTGTATTTTAATCAGATTGTAGTGACCACTAATTGTGTTTAACGTCCTTCATTTCCGCATCTACTGGGCTAATGAAGATGTTAGATAATTTTGAAGGTTCTTTTCTGTGGCAATAAATAAAAATCTAGTGACTTTTGATCTTTTTATAATTTTTCAGAATGCAATTAAATTTTTTTTTTTTTCAGAATAAACCTAAAATGATGAAAATAAACAGAGCAATGATCATATTATCTTAAACAGCTTTTAATAAAATAAATTCATTGAATATCTCATTATTTTATGTAGGAGTTATGAAAACCACGGTGGCTCAGTGAGTAAGACACTGTCTCACTAATCAGGAGGTCCCGGTTCGCACCCACCCCCACCCCCACCCTCAGTGGTGTAATTTTCAGCCGTTATTCCACCTTCTTAGTGGAAGCGGACACTAAATCCCAAGCAAGACAAAACATATTTGGCCATTATTGACCGTCAATGACTGAATTCTGCTATCGTCACCTCAAACAGAATTAATGCCACTACCTTGCGTTTTCAAACAGTACATGTATATAAGAGAGTAGTTCCTCATGCCATTTTCGGGGAATCCGCTACCCTAAAGCATGTTGACGCGAACCCAAATGTAGGTATGACTTAATGGCATTTGATGTGTACATATTTTGACGTCCCTATCCCAATAAGATGAGGGGAGCAAGACAAGAAAAAAGATTTGCAAGGAATTATTTACCAATTTGTTCTTCATAGAATGAAGCGTGATGTCGTATTGCTGAGGGTGCTTTTCATTAACTTAAAAACTTTTGCTAAAATAACTGTGCTGGGCTAAGCAACGTTAAACGTTAAAGTTTGCGTAACATTAATTCATAGGACCTCAAGGTAAGTCCAGTAGCATATGTAGAAGCTGTGAATAAGGGGGTAGGTCCAATCTAAGGTACCATCCATAATCTCACCCCACAAGGAATGTAAAAACAAAATACTGGCTCTAATACATATTGTCCTGGTACAATACATATTGTCTACATAGTTGTCTACAGAAATGTTATTGAATATTTTGTGAAAATCGTGAACTTCACGCGCAGTAGCTATAACACTGAGTAAGCTGAAAGGAAGAATGTTTGGAAAATTGAAGGAAGGGGCAGATTTGGCCATTGGGCAGGCCGGTTGGACAAAAACTGTAAAAAATAATTTTTGTTCAATTCGTCTAAAAAAACTTTTTTCTGCTGAACATTTTATGGGGAGGGGTATTGGACTAGCCATGGAGCGATGATAATCATGTTGTATGGCCGGTGGCTACAATGGGCCATCACTGGAGACTGGAATGGGCTTGGCTAATAGACTTTCTCGGCCTGGTGTGCTGGGTTTGGGCTGGAATTCTGAATCTGAAAATTTCATCGGATTCACCAGACGCTGTTGCCCACAAATTTACTAATAAGTCACCTGCATGCTATTTGTGGGGATACGCTAGACACGTCTGCCCATGGTTCGTAAATCCCAAAAAAACTCAATTTTAAGGTCACAGCAAAATTTAAGGATAGCTGGTCTGCTGGCTGCATATGAGTGCGAGACGGTTTCCTAAGGCTGGTGTTAAACAAGTCAATTTAAAGTCAATCGATGTATATTTAGTGAAAAGAAAAAAGTAATTTTTGTTTAAATATTTCATTTGTGTGGGAATTACCACTGTTCTGTTGGTTGGGTTGTACTATTTATTAGTATGGAAATTTCTAGTTTATGGATATTGCTATTAAAGGTAGATGCACAATTTACGTATTGTGGGCAGACGTGGCACGTTTTGTATAAATTTAATAAATGTGAAATGGTGAGTGCGTGTATTTTTAGTAGTAACGCAGAAATATATGTCGGTTGTACAAAAAATAGTTTTTGCTGGTTTTACTCTTTATATACCCGTGGATATTCTAATTGGGCACTTACTGCTGGGTATTTATAAATGACGACATTACATTCGCCTTTCCTTATACGATAGATTATTGTCCATATTTATTATTTCTTAAAGATGCCTTCCCGGGTACAAACTTTGTGATTTGACGATATATTTGGACTAAACACATATTTAAAGTAACCAATTGCAATCTATCAAAAATTTGCTTCAATTCCCTTTCAAAACTCTGTTTCGCCGGGGATACCTATAGCTGTAAGTAAGCTGTTGTTAAACGCAATGTCTGCCAACTTAACTTCATTGTGGGAGGGTCCATATATCAAAATGTTTCTATCATTACTTACTTTACATTTACCATATTATTGAGGCCTAAATAAATTCTTAATTATTTCTGTCAACTTCTTTTTACACCTTTTAATTGCAGAGTATAAATAACAACTCAAAACAGAGATTTCTATAATGGCTGCACACAAATGTACCTCTTAGTAGTTCTCAGTGTGACAGTTGAGTAAACACAGGAATTTCAGGCGGTGAAGAAAATGAACCTCTTAGTAGTTCTCAGTGGATCACTGTTGGCTGATTTGAGATAATTAAATTTCGAAACAATCAATCAAGTATCCCCTGTCCCCTAGTGATCCATTTAAATTTAAACTAAACTTTTAACACCATCTATACATTTACAATATTTGAAAAGGTCTATAGTTTATAACACTCCAAGTTAAAATCACTACTATATATAAACTATCATAATGGTCAGCCAGCTGGTTTTTCCAACATGATAATGTGTAACTTGTTAATTTTCATTCAACCATGATGATTAAAATTCTCAGATTTAGAATAATTACTGATGGTACATTCCGAAGTACAGTATGAGCTTAGCCAAGCTGCATCTACTAGTGCTGGGTATTGCCACTGCAGTCACAATACGATATATATTTTGTGATTTAGGTGCTACAATATGAACCATATTACCCAAAAAAATATTTGATACGGTACATAGATTCAGCATCTTAAAGCCCCAATACGAATAATATGTTGTAACTGAATAATATGCCCCAATCATTATTCTGGTCAACAAATTGTACTATTTTACAATATTCCAATTAATTGATGGTACAAATTTCATCTTAACACGCCGAATTTAAAAAATTGGAAAATTCAACTACATGGTAACGACATGGTTTAAAAAGCTTTTCGTAAACACTTTCAAATGCAACTTAGATTTAAACATATTTTTGAATCCTCTGGACAAGTAAAATAGGATGTAATGGAAAATTTACACAATGGGTAAGACACGGGTAAACATCTAGTAGTTTTTCTGGACCTGTCAAGCCAGCAAGAGTGGTATTGTCCCTTTAAGATTCAAAACCTGAGAAGGTAAATCAGGATACATCAATTCAGCGATATATCGTACTAGCACTAGCACCTATATGTTATGTATTGTTTAATGGTCGAGAGCGAGACATTAAGTTTAATATATTGTAACAGTAAGAGGACTCGTGACCATTAAATAACTTAAACTACAGACACCCTGCATGTGCGTTTACAGTGAAATACGTCACTCAAGTTCAATATTTGACAAGGTACGAGTGGCAAGTTGCCCGTATGATTATTTGAAATAATGGTACGCCAACATCAAAGGGTGACGTCACATCTGTGTTTTAAATTAGAATTAAATACCAGTTTATAACTTACCTCTGATCTGGAGATAAACACATACCAATAATATGGCCTCCCATTTCAAATGTATGATCTACTTTATCATAGGTGCGATCTAATCCCTGATTATTATCTGATACACTAGGTAATATACGATTACCGCGACTGTCTTTCATCTTCTTAGCAGCACCTAATGCTGGAATTCTCTTTATACCAATTTGATGAGGTGTGTAAGCTTCCGATCCTAGTGTAAATATCAATAACTTGTCACACAGATAATGATCAGAATCGAATAATCGCGTGTCACACGAATTAAAATTGTCACAATCCGCACTGGATTGAGTCTCGGTCATCGTGTTTTTACTACTACATGAACATTCATCAATTTCAATGTCTGAGTCATTTTCTATTTTAACAGTTTGTCTAATTTCATTAGCTGTGTCTGTTTTTATCTTTTTTCCGTCTATTTCTATTGAAGAATGATGTTCATTCATCCTATCGACGGCTTGTCGATATTCATTTTTATATTCTATCGTTCCGTTCAACATGGTTTTAATAACATCTATCAATGGCTCATCAGCATTATAGGGTTCGGCCAAAAGTTTACTTTCCTCACGACACAAATCTCTCTGGTTAGTATTTTCATTAAGGCGATTAAAATCTTCGCTATCCATACTATCATTCATACAGCTTGGAGCAGTATTTAAATAATATTTAGATTTGCACATAGAACACTCATGGACATGTTGAAACATTATTTTACGCTGTTTTAAGAAGAATCTCTGCTGTTCACTATAGCAGTTGGCTATCATTATGGTTCGAATAGAGCTGGCGTTCTGATTATGAAATTTAAACATTCGCATAACAACTGACTCATCTTCTGTCTCTATAGCTTGAGATGCCTGAAAGCAAAAAATCAAAATTATACATTTACAAAATGACTATATCTACACCTCAAATACTGTAGGGAGGATCACGTGGCTAAGTGGGTTAGGTGCTGGCTCGCTATCCTGGAGGTCAAATGTTCGATCCATGCATTAGAGAGAAAGTTTATCACGATTTTCCATCGTGGTTTCTCCTTGTCAGTGATGCAGAACAAAGGGCCTGACAATGATAGCTGTCTAGTTTGGATGGGATGGAAAACCGAGGTCCCGTGTACACATCGGCGTGCACGTTAAAGATCCCTCAGTAGTTGGAATTCGACATAAGAGTAGGCCGTAGCGCCACTGCCGGGCAAAATTTCCTTTTTAGCACACTGTATCTTCTATTAGCCCAGGTTAGGGGCATAATGCCAGGTTTTGTTCAATATTCATGATTTAGAGGCGGAAGTATATCAGAGTAAACAGTTTTTTTGCTATAATGTTCTACTTGTATTCTAATCTAATACCATAATAATAAAATAATGCAAGCTTATAAAATTCAGAAAAAAAAAAAATAAAACAAACTATCTATTAGACATAATATACATTTCTGTCATAACGTGTAATTTTAGAAATTTGTTTATTATCAAATATGTGAAAAGTTACATTTCTATAATAATAGAATTAGATGACA
Organism: Patella pellucida; assembly: GCA_917208275.1. NCBI lineage: Eukaryota > Metazoa > Mollusca > Gastropoda > Patellidae > Patella > Patella pellucida. The sequence continues at coordinate 11,709,339 of OU795038.1, forward strand.
TCATGACAAAAATGAACTAGTAGTACATGTCTATAGATAGTTCTTACCAGTACCATATTAAGCCATAGGGCAGAGCAGGAATTAAGATCACCTGTCCAATAAAGACTACCGGATAACAAATGAGTATCATTATACCATGTACCAAATACATCATATGGCTTGTTAATCATTCTACACTGTAGTTCAAAATTTTCTATAATAAAAGAAATTAAAGGTGGGTGATAATCAATGATTATGTGTCAAAAAGCAAAAAACAATGCTTTTTCCTAGACCCTAGGACAGACGAGCCCTTTTTTTTCGCATATTAGCAGTTGAAAAAGTTGCCTGTGTGCCAGTCCACAATGACAACGATTCTGCTCAGTGTACCATTCACCCGATCGACCGAAAAATTGGCTTGTCTGTCCTTTTCCAGCTTATATCATTGAGAGAAGCATTTTTATAATAAAGCCAATAAGAGACATCATTGATATCACATGATCTCAAAATTACTTCTACATGATTTACATAACTTTAACGCAGAGTGGTGTTACATGTGCTCGTTCGTGATCTGCCGTAAAAAAAAAATTGCTGGCGAATTCCCAAGAAATGAAATGAGATAGAGGGTTTCCTACTTTTCTGCACCAAGTTGGCTAATGAAGATGGATCTCATTTCATTACAAATAAAAGGCTATATTTACCATGTATACTAAATACAGCTATTTCTCCTGATGTACTACTCTCTCCAAAATGAACACCCGATACCAATAATAAACTATCAGACATATTAAACTGTGAGAACTGAGTATACTTCCAATGAAACTCCTTCATATCATATTGAAACTGTAATTTACACGGGTGTTCCGATGTCCAAACCTAAGTAAAAAGAATAGCAGAAATTAGTACTACAAAAGAGAGAAATGGGGTTTAACGTCAAGCGACACAAACTAGGTCATTTTGGGACTAACATATGGTTTTAATTTCATTTCAATAATTCGCTTGCGCGTTAGGGTTTTTAGCAGTGGGAGGCAACCAGAGGACCTGGAGAAAATCCATGAGGCTGGACAGCCGACCCTATTCCTTGTCACGTACAACCAGGGCTTTGAAACCACGCGCCAGTTGAATCAGTGACAGGTCTTATGATACAGCGCACCCATGCTAACCATTCGGCAACCCAACCCCCAACGTTAAAAATAAGATCGGTCAGTAGTCAGTAAAATAAGATGACATTATGAAATGAACATGTAAAATATAATGGGGACATGTCAAACACAATATAAATGATGTAAATCCAGTACAAATCATATCTTAAAAACATGAAACAATTTATTTAGGCTGTAACAATTACTGAATACTGCACTCCAGTCAATTTTCCTAAAACCATTGATCTGACATCATTCTATTTAAAATTAGTGACATTTACTATAACTCACGCTTAACATCCATTGTACTGAAAAATCTAATAGACAGAGATTTATCAGTCAGTTTTTTTAAGAGTCACATACCTTAAATGTGCCATCTTTAGAGCATGTAGCAAACAGTAGACCATTATGAGAAAAGCTAATATGTAAGACTTGGTCTTTATGATGTTGTATATTCTGACTTTCTCTAGCAGGTGTATGATAAACTAATCTTTTATATTCATTCTTCCAGTAAGACTTTCCTGGTGCAATGGTTATTGATTTCTTAATCTAAGATTAAAGGAAATAACATCTTTAAATATAAGACAACAGTACTTAAATCTATATAATAAACGATGTGCCACAATAAACACTAGGGGCCAGGTACATGTATCATTCAGATTTGATGAATAAAGGTAAGAAACTGAGCTTACCATATAGAATCTATATATTCAGTTGATAGATTGCCAACCAGAAAGTGTTACATACCATCAAGATTCATCCAAAAATGTCCAGTTTGTGCTACCATTTAATTTTGACATTGGTCTTCCTAGTTTATGACCATTTAGTGTAGTTTTGATATTGGTTATACAGTTTATGACCATTTAGTTTCATAAACTCTGGGCAGTTCATGATGAATCTTGATAGTTTTTAATACTTTCTGGTTGGCAATCTATTAACTGAATATGTGTATTAGATTGTAGATGGTAAGCCCAGTTTCTTACCTTTTTTCATCAAATCTGAATGATACCCGGTCCCTAGTGTAAAATAAACTGTGTTCAGGTAAATAGAACATAGATCTGGTAAAATACTGTCTAGCACGTGCAAGTTATGCCCAAATTTTGCAAGACATAGACAAATACCGAACTACAAAAAAGTGATTTTTCATACAATCAGGGACCATAATCCAGAGAGTTACGGTCTGAAATGCGAGAATATTGAGTAGAACTGAACAAAATTGGACAAAAATTGTGACCTCTAGAGGTTCCACAACCTTGATAATAATACATATGATGTACTTAACCCTCATTATGGTGTAACAGTGATATATTTGAACCATAAGCTAAAAACATGTTTTTTCGAACAAAAAGAGGCCATAATCCAGGAAGTTACAGTCCAATATGCCCAAATATAGAAATGCACGATACGCCATCATTTTGCAAGAGATGGATGAAAAGTGCTACAGAGCGTCAGAGTGACTGAATGTTCACTGCTATAGAAAATGATTATTATTATTATTATACCTAACTTAAAAGATACCACTGACAAGAGGAAACCAATCTGGGAAATCCTGATGATCTTTCTCTGCCAACCATTAGGATGAAAGCAGGATCTATCCTGATTAGTTTGTCAGTTCTATACTCACAGAGCCACTGTGGTTCCCAAATTATGCTATGCTTTTATTTTCAACTGTTCTCTTTTTTTTGGTGAGTGTTTAGTGCTTTGCAACAATTTTGTCCTCCGTAAGACTATTTTGACCACTGGTTATGGTAAACTTATCTTTATTTTTATTATTTCTCTTCATAAATTGCCATTAGGAGATAAAATATTCAAGAATTTATTTTCTTTAATAATTTATTAAAAATAAGATTTTACCTTCCAATCTCGCTGAAAAATATCTCTCCATAAAAAATCATCTAATGATACACGATGCCATGTTTTGCATACCACCGCTACATGTGTCAGATCTTTTATAGACAAGTGAGAGAATATATTTAATAATATATTATCTGGAAACTCTTTTATACTTCTACCATTCTCCCGATCTTCCATCTTATTACTCTAATTACATAGTCAATAGTACTTTTCTATTTAATAACTACAATAATATAAATAAATAATACTCTAATTACATAGTCAATAGTACTTTTCTATTTAATAACTACAATAATTATTGATTAATACTACAATTACATAGTACTTTTCTATTTAATAACTACAATAATAAACTAATAGTACTACAATCATAGTCAATATAAATTCTCTTTTTAATATAACAATAAAAACAATAGTTTGGTAGCTCTGGTCACATACCGTACCTACATCTGTAGAATTAATGCATGTATAAAGGGGAAATATGCCCTCACCTTTTTCTTTAATAGATTTATATTTCTGCTCTATTAAGTGACAACATTAAATAGGCATTATGTAATAGCTTGATCTGCCTATTGCATGTCTTTCTTTATAAATTATCAATTAGACATTAATTAATTAACCAAGACCATAATCAATTTTGATGCCATCAGAAAATGGATAAACAATACTTTGTTTATTATCGTAACAATTGAGGGTAGACTATAATTGTATAATTGTATCACCGATTTCTAGACTTTGAATGAGGAAAGTAGTTTGACTAGATTTTTCAACATTTTCTCTTTTCATTATCTATTTTTCAACTATTATAGTGAGAAATGTCAGCTCATCTAATCTTACCTAATGCCGCTGAGTTTAATTGGCACTGTCAAACTTATACGTGTTGCAACATTTAGAGAGAGAGAGAGAAATGGGGTTTAACATCCACTCGACACAAACTAGGTCATTTCAGGACTAACATATGGTTTAATTTTTTATATCAATAATTCTCTTGCGCGTGAGGGGTCTTTAGCAGTGGGAGAAAAACGGAGATTTTGGAGAAAACCCACGAGGCTGGACAGGTGACCCCACTCCTTATCACGTACAACCGGGGATTCAAAACCACACCAGTTGACTCAATGACAGGTTCTATGATACATCAGGCACATGCTAACCATTTGACCCTTCCAATCCCCCGACATTTTAGAGAGAGTGCATGATTAGAATTCAACCCCCCATGTTGCAACATTTATCTGGTGTAATTCCATAACCGTGTGAAGACATCAAAAGCATCTTTAATTAACAACCAAACTTTTTATTATTATACTAGTTTCAGAAATATACCTTAAGTTGGGTTAATATTTGTATTGTATTTGTATTGCTTTCTTCATTGTTTCTTTCATTTCACTTCACTAATACATATATTGTAGAATAATCTGAAATATAACATTTTTAAATGTAAATTGGGATCTATAGCATTTTAACAAGTATGATAATTGATATAGACCAGGAACTGAACATGGCATCATATAAATAATGGAAGACTGTTAATCGATGTGAAATTGTACAAGGAACAAGCCTTGAATTGTAAGAGTAAAAGCTTTTTTTAAAAGAACAAAAAAAACAACAAGATAAGCAGACTGATCAGCAGTGAATATTCGCTAGGCCGCTCCAATCACTGATAAGGATGACATCGATGCGACATAATGAGACCCAAATATTTACTTTTTTCGTTCGACTGAAATAAAAATGTTTGAAGTATTTGTAGGGAAAAATTATTTCCTATTTAGTGTAAATGGATATCAAAATGAGTATAAAAAAAGGCACCATTCGCCAAAACCAGTAACGTCTTATGTAAACACACGCACCATTGAGCCAATGATTGATTCCGCGTGATATGTGACGTCATATGTTCAACAAGGCCATCATTTTCACAGAGATATTAGAAGACTTTCATAATCCTCTGTGAAACAGATTTCAAGATGATTAGAGCTCAGGAAACAATCTAGCTAACTAATATATATAGTCTACTAAGTCTAAGTGAAATCTCGCTCAATTAATTATGTAGGCCTAGATAGGGGTAGGCCTATACCGTTTTCTGAAAATTATTGATAATGATGTCACAATGTATTTGATGTGATACTCATTATAAGTCATAGATCTATTTTAATAACTTTTTGTCATAACAATTTTTATTATTATGGATGAATATGAATTGCCGAAGATAATTATGACAAGGCCAAGGGTTCTTTTGCTGAATGAAAACCTTTCATTGCGCTATGTATGTCATCACTTTGGAAATGAAAACAGTATTATGAGCTTTCTTCAGCAAAAAACAGAAAAATGCAATTCTAATAAAACTAAAGAACAAAACTGTCAAAAGTCAATCTTTTTTTGTTATTACCGGAAGTTTATTACTGGGGCGCCTTGTCGTGCTTATCCAGTAAAATAAACGCCGGACTTGTCTCATTCGGCCCACCAATTCATTGTGAATAAAAAAAAACACGCAGATAACCGAAAACTCCCGAGTGTGATTGTCTGTTACAGCTTGATTGTAATAACTGCTAAAATAAACTGATAAAGGTGGATTTATAAGAAGGGTTCCCATAATTAGTACATTGAATAAAGTAGCTTTAACTGTATGAAAAGCTTTTTGTTTCTATTATTGGAGTTAGCTCCCTTCGACTGTTAATATAGTCCCTATATCACTGATCTCTATTCAATCATTAGTGTAAGCCCCCACCCACCCAAAACGTTTACATGTATCTGTTTAGGCTCAAACCGATCGTTCTATGATTAATCTAATGCCATCAAATAATGACAATGTCAGCAAATAAATTTAATAATGCCCGTATACGAATTTCGGCTATAAAGTGTCAAAAAGTTCACCAGACATTTATAAGTATAAATATAAGCCCTACATACCACCCGCATGCAATGTAGCCTACTACTATGAGGGAAATTTTGCCTACATAGCAACTGAATTCCAGTTCTAGACTTCTTTTACGTGCACACCAACATGCACACGTGACCCCGAATTTATGTCCCATCCGATCGACTAGATTAGACATGAAAATAAGAAGGTAATAATTTTCTGGGCCCTTATTCGGCCCATAACCGGGACCCCATTTCAACTCCTTGCTGTTACATAGGGGACCCTTACTACACCAAAAAAAAAAGAAGAGAGATAGAGAGAAACGGGGTTTAACGTCCACTCAACACAGCTAGGTCATTTCGGGAATAACATATGGTTTTAATTTTATTTCAATAATTCGCTTGCGACAAGTTGCGAGTAGGGTTCTTTAGCAGCGGGAGGAAACCGGAGTGACCGGCGGAAACTAACGAAGTTGATAAGGCGCCCCTATCTCCATGCCACTCTCACACCAGGGCTCGAAACCACAGCCGCAAGCCAGAGGTGGCAGGCCAGCTAGAGGTCGAAGCGCGGCAATCTAGATCACTAGGGCATCCCACCACCACCCCCACCAAAAAAGGCCTCTGGTAGATGTTTATAATACCGCCAATTCGTCCTGAAATGAGAGTATACATTAGTCCGATATATATACCCCAGGCTCTCCAAGATTTCACAGGACGCAACAAATAAAGAGTATTTAGCGTGTTATCATCGGAGAAAACCAACTGGGTTGGACAGGCGACCCTTCTCATTGTCACGTACAACCGATGATTCGAAACCACGCCAGTTAACTCAATGACAGTCCGAAAATAAATATAAGAAAGTAATTGAAATACAAATGATATGTGCGCATAATTGTTGCTATTTTATCTGTAAATAACGTTAAAAACAGTATTTCAAAAATCCCACCATTTAGAGGATATTTATATATGTATTTATCAGAATTCTTGAAAACCTATTAAAAAATGATAAGCAACTTTCTTCTTCCGTTTAAACAATATTTTAGCCAAAAAGATTAAATGTGTAATGTGTTGGTGAAAGTTCTGCTGGTACTCTATGAAACTGCGTAATAGTTAAACCGTTATCAGGCCAAACTGTCACTGTAATTTATCGTTTGGTTCTAGAAACTAAACATGTTTTGTTTCGTAAGCAGGTTTTATACTGTATATTTATGAGTGCTCTGAATTTTTGTACGTCCATATATCTGTATCCGCCTAATTTTATAGATGTATGTTGTCCTCAAGGGAGTTTCCAGTGCAATAATGTGTGTCTTGTTGTTATAATTGTCATATTGTTATAATTTTATGTACTTGTTTAGCCTATATTGTATGCTGTCCTGTCCCCAATTATGGATCGATGCAATAAAATGTTATCTTATCTAATCTTACCGCATATTTCCTTGAAGAAAATATACGTACGTTGGTCCAATGACGAAAATTTACAGACTAGACTTTACGAGAGAAGTGTCAATAACTGGGTGGGGGGATTTCCGAACGGTTAGCACGTGTGTGGCCGTAGTCTATCATACAGCCTGTCATTGAGTCAACTGGCGTGGTTTCGAATCCCCGGTTGTACGTGGCAAGGAATAGGATCGCCTGCCCAGCCTCGTGGGTTTTCTTCGGGTCCTCAAATTCCCCTCCACTGCTAAAGAACCCTCACACAAGCGAATTATTGAAATAAAATTAAACCATATGTTAGTCCCGAAATGACTCAGTTTGTGTTGAGTGGACCCATTTCTTTTAAGGAGGATTATAAGATTTTTATTGACTTATCTTTAAATACAGGAATTAGCACATCAAATAGAATTTTGAAAAACAAAGGGGTGTGTGTTTGACTTAATAGTTTATGTATGGAACTTTTACGTTCCTGGAACTGGATAACCGAAAATAAGTATATCCTTGACATAGCCCACGCTACCCGGTGTGGATAAGAGGATATTATGTTTCTAGTTGACCCCCCACCCTATATCTTATCTAATAATATAAATGATGACCTTTGCCCTAACTGCGACGGTGCTCTGCCTTTACAGAGACTATAAGATTTCACGACCCGGTCAGCTGATTTCTTCTGGCGCTGTTACTCACTCACAGCAGCATCAACTTGAAATCGTCTCTGATGCAGTATTCCTAAATATAAGAAAAAAATGCAAAAACGCACAGTTTGCGGATATATTTTGTTTTTAGTTTCGACTATAACCGTATATTGCACCCCTGTTGAAGATGGGACAGCATGTCACGTACAAAATATACCCGTTCAAGAAAACTTGGATCTGAGAAAGGTAAAACTTTTTTTTTCATACCAGTCAAGTATATCAAAATTAGACAATATATATATATATATAGACGACCGAGGGATTTATTTATTTCACCCGGGAGTGTTGATATATTTAATATTTTAATATTAATAGAAAAACGAGTGTGAAATTTTATTGAGCATTTAATGTTATTCTTATTAAACCAAAAGAGAGAGAGACAAAGTGAAACGGGGTTTAACGTCCACTCAACAATATGGATTTTTTTTCAATTTTATTTCAATAATTCGCTTGCGCGTAGGGGTCTTTAGCAGTGGGGGAAAACCGGGGTGCCCGGAGGTAACCCACGAGGTTGAGAAGGCGCCCCTATCTCCATGCCACATACGCTCACACCAGGCCTCGAAACCACAGCCGCAAGCCAGAGGTGGCCGGCCAGCTAGAGGTCGAAGCGCGGCACTCTAGACAACTAGTTTGGAGAGATAAGTCGTGTGGGATGTCGCAGAAGATATCAGTAAAATAGTCATGTTGAAAGAGAGAGAACGAAATAAGGTTTAACGCCCATTCTACATAAACTAGGTCATTTCGGGACTCACATATGGCTTAATTTTATTTTAATAATTCGCTTGCGCGTAGAGGTCTTTAGCAGTGGGAGGAAACCGGAGGGCCCGGGGAAAACCCACGAGGTTGGACAGACGACCCCACTCCATGCAGAGTACAACCGGAGATTCGAAACCACACCAGTTGCCTCAATGACAAGCTTTATGATACAGCGCGCGCATGCTAACCATTCAGCCATCCACCCCCTACTAATATATAAGACGAACAAAAGCGATAATATATTTGATACCGTTTGTCTTTTAATAAACATAATGTATAATTCACATAATTTTATATCTTATATGAGGAACCGGTGGCTTAGTGGGTAAGACGCTGGCTCGCTAATCGACTTTCGGTTATCGTGATTTTTTGACTTCGGATGGGACGAAAAACCGAGGTATCGTGTACACATTGGAATGCACGTAAAAGATCCCCGGGCAGTTGGAATTCAATGTAAGAGTTGACAGTAGCGCCGCTCCCAGGGCACAATTTCTTCCCTAGCAACTGTATGGCGTATGCCCGTGTTCATTAGCCCAGTGGGACCATAACAGTGAGACGATAAACCCAAATTTATTCCATTTCTTATATAGGTACGGATAGACTCGCATCTTGGGTTCCAGTAATAATTGCTTTCAGCGAGCTGTTCATGCTCGAAAAAAAATTTGAGATTTTTTTTAAAGTACGAAAAGTATCATGATTATTATAAGAATAAATGAAAAGTATCTGAAAAGTTGATGAGTATTAAATTTCAAAATGTAGTGATTCGATGAATTTAAAACAAATTTATGAGTATATATTTTACATGTTTTTCCGTTCCTGTGCCATTCTTGTTGTGCCCCTCGTCATTATCCCTTCAAAATATATAAAATTTCAGCTCAAGAAAATAAAAGCTCTTGATTGCTCAAATGTACGCCAATGTGGTTGCAGCCAATTTAATGATAAGACAGTGAACTTTGGAGATAAAAGAACCGTTAGAAATATCAAATTACCGTTGTACTTTGTTACCTAGATCACAAACCGAAAACACTTGTATGGAAAAATTCGGTTAACAATGACTTTGTTTTGATACGTGACGACAACAGGTGTTACTGGCATGGCCCAACATTATTTATCACTCAAGGACAAAGAAAACAAATATGCGTCACAGAAATGCGCGATTTAGTGGAATTCAAAATACATCCATGAGGCTTATAAAAAAAAACCCGTCTCAACTGCACTGAAAAAGAATGATTATTAAACTTATTATTTTTTTTTTAAATTGAACAATGAAACGAAAGATGCATAATGTATGGCAACGGAAAAATACTTTAAATTCACGTGCAAATCCATAATCTTTTTATCGAATTCAACGTTCCATGATAATTACTTTTGGAGTTATTTTCCTTGGTGATCAGTCTCTTATTGAATTTCAGCGTTTCACAATATTTTTTTTTAGAGTCGTTGCCCTTGATCACTTTGTAGGATCCGATGAAAACTCCTATATCTGATATATATTTCAGTGAATAAAGCGGATTCAGCGTGAAAATGTTCAAAAAAAGCGCGAATAACCGAATCCTGGATAACATACTTACCGACATTCGTGGGCTAATTAGTGACCTTCGCCATAATCAAAACCCTTCTACCATAGAACAACTAAATATTTGAATTCGGTACTTTTAGTACTTCTTCCGTTCTTCGCATTTGGCATGAGCTTCATTTACAAACTTAAACCCACTTTTATTTAACCCAATACCATGTTCTGTTAAATCTGAAAAATTCCCCTTTAAATATTTTACTAACAAGCCACTGTCCTTCTGACTTGAATTATACAACCACATAACAAAATTTTTCAATTTAAGCTGATGTGATCATGTGGGATATCCGAATTAGAAAGAGGGCAAAAATCTGCCTAATTGGTTTTGAGGAGTTTACAGAAGGCTTATGGAAAATACTTTACTTTCTATTAATTTTCTTGGAGTGAGTTATAATGCCCTTTAAGTCTTCTTTCAAACTAAGGATACACGAGGACGCGGTGCTCTAGACGGCATTTTACCATAAACGCGATTTTAAAAACCGTTCAAACATATCACCGTTACACCATAATTACGGTTGATATCAAATTTTCTAAAATTGGTTGCTCACCTTTGCTCACATTGTACAATAAGTATAGCTAATATTAACATGATATATATTTATATCCAAAATATCCCGGTTCCTTTCCATATTAAAACATGATCGGACCGTAGCATCCTGGCTTATATATCCTGACAAAATTAACGAGTTTGTTTTTGCTTGTTCTCTGTCCAATGCCTGACATTGGAAGAGCTTTCAGGAAAATAACTTTATTCGATCGCCATCACTGTGTTTTGATTTTTGAAAACAAAATAAAAATGTATATATGCATTGATTATTCGGTACCTGTTCTGTTCTTGCTCACCTTAACTAAGGAACTACTGCGATATGCCTGTTCCCCGATCCATATTCAGAATCAAATCTAAATAAAATATTGCTTATAAAAAATATAAAAAAATAGGTCCAATTTTATTTATTTAAATCTTGGATTAACAATCTCCTTATAATATTTTTTTTGCAGATGTCGGGGTTCTGGTATGGGTTCGGCGGCACCAAAAATATATATGGAGAACATGCTTGGCAATCCGTAACATGGAATTTTATTACTGGAGATGACAACACAACATTGTTGGCTTATTTAGGTGAAAGGTAGGATATGTCATCGATATCTATTTGTAATAAAAAATACAACTTATTTAGACCTAAGACATCTTTTTTTGTTTTAAAAAAAAGAAGAAAAATGAAAAGGATTTACCGGAGAGCCTATAATCTAACTTTTTTGAAATAGATTTATTTGAGAAATAAATCTTAAAGAAAACAACAAGCGGTCGATGTTTAAGCAACCGCCGAAGACCGCAGATCTAAAATATATTTAGTTATTTGGTTACGGAAGATATTGTAGATTTTGAAAAAAAGCAAATACCAATGCCGTTTAGCTCTGTGTAAATTATATGACGTGATTTTTAGATTTTAGTAGAACATCTTTAGCTATTTCTTTTGCAACGTTGGTAGCGGCTGGTTTCCCTGTGGCGGCCATTTTGCTAGAATCCCGCCTAAATTTACATGGACACGTGGACATTCGCACTTTCGATTATATTAAGGAATTAACGCAATTTGTTTATAATGTAAAATTATGGAGATTATTTGGATTGAATATCAAAATGGCAACTTGTAGACGGTTGAATTCCAGCAGTGGTCACTTAAGTGGAATTTGAATGTTGATAATGGACGAAGCTTGCATGATAATGTTTATAAAGATACAATATTATGTAAGATTTAATAGCTGATCTTTCTTACTATAATAGCTCAAAAATAGATAATGTTAAATGAAAATTTCATCATTCAAATTACTTCATTTTGAGCCACGTTATAGGGGTGTAAGGGCCTGTCCGACAAAAATGAAAAGGGCCGGTCGGATAAAAAAAAGATTTTTTTCCCCCCAATTCGTCTAAATAAAACCTTTTTCTGATGAACATAATAAGGTTTGGGGGGGGGGGGTTATTTGCGTATTGGACTGGCTATGGAGCGATTATGGCTTTATTAACGGGCCGCCAAGTCACCACTTGAATCTGGTATTGGCCTGTATAATAGACTTTCAAGCCTTAATCGGGCAAGCTGACTTTTCGGGCAGACGGGTAAAGCGTTTAAATCATTTTATTTCATCTACTTGCCAAAATAAAGTACCGGAAATTTAATAAAACACTAATATTATGGGCTGGGATAGCAGTAAAACGCGTTGGCGGCCGTCAAATATGCCAAAATTTTCTTGGGGGGGGGGGGGGGTCCATACAAGGTCAGCTCCACTTCTTCGACTCTTGAAGTTTTGCTTCACTAACTGTCATCGAGGGTTAATAAAACACTAATTTTCCCTTTTTTAATTGAATACCACGAATTTATACTGAGCATCGATTATTATTAATTGTGAATGCAGCTGATTGGATGGTTGGAGTTTAGAGTGGTAAAAAGTCCATTTGCTGATTAAACTATTTTTCCGGATGACACTATTTTGCCTGTTCAGTTTTTTTAATTCTATCTAAAGGTTTGGATTTTAAGCACTTGGTTTTATTTTATTTCGGTTACAAAACCATTGAATACTTTTGGAGTTGCTTACACAGGCTTTTGCGGTTGTTAAATTTTCAAAATTTTCTCCGGGAGGGTGACGGCCCAATACCCCGCAAAAAAAGATTGGTTGTTTGGAATTCGGGTCAGCCAGGTAGGCTATATTGGACCAAATTGAAGTGGCTGTATTCAAAGGCTGGAATAGCAGGAAAATGCGTTTGCGGCAGCTTAATTTTTAAAATTTTATCCCAACAGCATCTTCGTGGACTTTAAACGAATTATTAGAATTCAAGTCATGCGACTTTATTAGACTATATTAGACCACTTAGAAGTCATATATTCCAAAATTTTCGGATTCTGCCCCCCCCCTAACTGTCGTCGAGCTCCGCGGGCAGTAAATGGGGCCGCTCCAACACGGGAGCCCGGGCCGGTTTCCGGCCCCAATACGCCCCTGGTTATCACTGTTTTTAGATTAAACAAGGTGTGTGCATAATGGAAACCAGCCTAGGGCACTGGTATATTCGAAACTTACCTCGCGTTCCCATTTTTAAATTGTATTTTTAAATGGTGAACTGTTCTAATCTAGTTAAAGTCTTGAGTATCCAATGTTTTGTTTATAAAATTATGTATTTCACGTACCCGAATTATAAACATGCATAGACCAACATAACGAGTGAAACATTGTTGAAAACAAGCTAATATGACTAGGGAAGCTAGGTTTGAAGGTGAAAATTCTGATGGCGGTTAAATAAAAGGACAATCCTCAGCCTGGTCAGCCGTACAAAACGTCTTGGTATACTGGTACTTCTCTGCATTGAAAGTGATTTACTTCATAAATTGACTTAAAAAATTTGCAGTCACAAAAGCACGCAAAGTTGTGATCGAACTAGTGAATGGGAATATGTAGGATACTTATAGTAAATTCCTTTTGTCAATGAGCCCAACATATCTGTATTTTCAGGCCACCTATCAAAATGTGCCTTAGGGCCAGCAGAGGCCTAATCCGGCACTGAGTTGCGGCCTGTAAACTCCTATCAATGATGTGTGCGGAGGTTAAATAAAGCCATTTCACACAATGGTGATAAAAAAAATAAGTGCTATTTTTTCAGAAATAGGCTGAAAATAATGAATTCTGCACTTAAATATATTTATGTAGTCGATGTTATTTTTTCCTTTCAGCCCACAAACATTAGAGTGTTCAGATATATATGTAGGAAGTTTCAACAACAATATAGTGAAGACTGGACATGATAAATGTAAGTAGGCCTATTTGACCGGAGGCTCAGTGCGGGGGGGGGGGGGCCAAATAGGCACAAAACCCAACCAAACTTTTCTAGAGTAAAATTTTGCGTAGATTACGATGTTGAGTGGTAATCAGTCCACCGTTGGGGCGTTTTCAAGATATTCAGGGTCAAAGGTCAAATGAGGTCATTTCTTATATCATGAAAATATGCTGAAAATGATAACCACTCATCATCGTATTCTACGCAAAATTTTACTCTAGAAAAGTTGGGTCTGGTTTTGTGCCCACTTTGTGGACACCCACCCACCGCACTGAGCCTCCAGACTATATATGAAACATCAAACTAAACAAGATGTGGGTAAGTTCGATCCAATTCAAGAAAGTTATTGCTCACAAAAAAATAATCACTTTTGCCTGTAGCAGATCTAGAAACTGAGTTGGGGGTAGGCGATTCGGTAAAATAAGACCTGCAATAGGCAGATTTAGCTCTTGCATAATGCATGTTTAACAGCAATGGCAAAAAGTTGTTGTGGGGTGTAGCAGTATTTTTTGTTGTCTGGCAATTTATTTTTTAAAAAATCTTTAATAGATTAAAAGAGTTCAGATGACATTGTTGTCTATTGTCTTCTACAGTGTTACGATTGTCATGATGCAGATTAGGCATAGGCATAGGCCTACTCATTCTGCATTACTTGAAACTCTTTCTGCCAGACAGTCTGGTGGCAAGTTTGTGTAAGCTTATAATACCTTACTATTTGTTCTGCCTATCCTTTGTGTTATACGTTGTTTATCAATAATTTCAGACATATTTAAGATAATTCACACTGATTATCATATGGCTGTTGTATATGTGTGTTTTGATGTAGAAGCAACAGGAGAATGTCCACATGAAAAGATGGACGTATATCTGTGGTCCAGAGAGAAAAATGTTCCCAATGACAGAATAGCGGAGTTAAATCAGTATGTCAGTTTGACTTGTGAAAATGTTGACCATATTGAATTTTTAAAAACAGGTGAGTTGTATTTGTTGCAGTAGCGGAATATCATTGAGGCTGATGAGGCTTTAAAAAATTGTTTCTAAAATTTGTCTGATACGATCTTAAAAACGCATAATCAATGAATGTTAGGGGGTGTGGTTTAGGCCCAACGGGAACCAGCATAGACACTGACCCAAAATTAATTAGGCCCACGCAATTTTAAACAGGCCCATATAGGCCCTCCAGCAACTGCCGCCTCAGGCCTTAGTGGAACTTAATCCGCCACTGATTTGTTGCACCTATTGATAACCATCCCGCTCTATAGTGTTGTTTGGGCTGTATATGGGAGAGATCTTGGCCCAGCTTCACGAAATCGTAACTAAAGATAAAATCCCAATTTTAGTAGATACTATAATTTTGATTGGTTAAGCACTAAAATAAATCTAATATTATCCAATCAAATTACTAAAATTTGAATTTTATCTTTCTTATAATAATTCGTGAAACAGTCCCCAGACATTATGTGGTTGTGCACTGGCTGACATAACAATAATGGGCCTTGATTACAACTCTATATATTGAAGGGGGGGTCAGTATTCTGTGGAGGGAGTTGAATAAAATAGTGGATGTTCCTTGTATTGCTATTGTAGCAAACATATAGTTCTTAAAAATAAATGATGGACAGTTCTGAAATCACTTTTTATGTATATTGGAGCGTTGGGTTATGGAAAGTTGATGATTTTCCAGTAATAGTATGGACACAAATTATTGTCCATCCTTAAATCTGACCCTATACTCTCCAATAATGGTTTCGATCCCTGCATTGGCCGAGAAAGTTCATCCAGATTTACTGGCGTGGTTTACCCTTGTCAGTGATGCAGGATGGAGGGACTGACAAGGACAGATGTCTAGTCATTCGGATGGCATGAAAAACTGAGGTCCTGTGTACACGCTGGCGTGCACGTTAAAGAATCCTTGGCAGTTTGAATTCAATATAAGAGTAGGCTGTAGCACGGCTGCCTGGACAAAATGTCCGTCATACCACACTGTATGACGTATGCCCTTCTTCATTAGCCCTGGTTAGGAGCAGAACAGTAGAACGTTAAACCCCATTTCATTTCTAATATTGGATTTGTTTTTTTCAGGGGAATGTAGAGATCCGTATATAAGTAAATCTTTAGGTGAGTATTATTATTATTGATCCATCAGATATAGCTTGTAGTAGAACGAGTTGTACATGACAAGGAGTAGGGTCGAATGTCCAGCCTCGTGGGTTTTCTCTGGGTCCTATGGGTTTTCCCCTACTGCTAAAGACCCCTCCCTTGTTTGTGTGGAGTGCACATTAAACCCTATTTCTCTCTTGTAGTAAAAACTTGCTCTTTTTGTTAAATAAATTTTTTTACGCATTTTATGTAGCAATGTTTTATTTATTTGAAATAATAATTTGTTATATGTTGATATTGTTAGCTACATCATCACTGTTCAGTGATCACACACATAATGTGGTAAATGTATTGGCCGCACCGAACAGTAGGGTAGTTTTACCATGTGATGTAGAGGAAGACCACGGAAACGTATGTTCATTTAAAGTTACATTAGTTAAGAGCTAAATCTGATTACTGCAGGTCTTAATTTAGGCTTCAGATGTTATAGAAATTATTAATTAGACATTAACTAACTTATTCAGACCATAATAAGCTCTCGATGGTAAGACTAGACTGCGATATTTATTGGATTGTTGTCCGATTTGCAAGAAAACTTTCCTTTGTGATTAAACAAATAAATGGATAATCGAGACTATTAGATTTGCATTACCGACTTCAGTAATGATGATCGAGGCTAAGCGGAACTTTCATTCGAATGGTTCACGGTTCGTAGTGGATCAATTTGACTGAAATTTTCAGCAAATTGCCTTTACAATATGTAGTTTTTAACTATTATAGTGAGAACTGCCAAGTCGTTATCTCATCTCCCATAATGTATCTTTAAATGATGTTTGATAGTAATAAATTTATTTCAACTTCTAAAGTGCCAAAATCCACTGCTTATTCTTCAACATTTGAGCAATCAGATTTTTGGGGGCGGACGGGTAAAGGGAAAAAAAAAGGATTATATTAAATTTTAGGAAAAAAATGGCTCCAAATCTGATGACATCTTGGTATGGAACCACTCTGCATTATGCGTCATTTTTCTGCATTCATCATTATTTCATTCTTTAAATAGACTAGTGGATAAAAATGTTAAAGTTTTAAAATCATTGTAATAAACAGTGTTTAGCGCCACTCTATACAGTGGTCACTCTTCTTTATGCGCGACATTTTTTGAGGCATCATAATTAATTGTTTCATCATTTTGTTTAAGAGTTCAATTTCTGGTGTCGGAGACAAAGACTGTTGCTGGAAATAAAGGCCCCGAACATTCTGTTGTGCAAATTTTTCCTACAGATTTATGCTTATATCTCTCAAGGAAACAATAAAGTATTCTATAGTGTTTTTTGTAGTAAATTAAACGCGAACAACACGTTACCAAGATATGTCCGTTAGAGTTTAACGGATCGGTAAAATAACTTAGTTTTTAGCAACCGACCCCAGATGGGTATCAAGTGGGATTTTGGTTGCACATAATTTGCAGCTGTCTAATAGGCATAAATTTTGCATTTTCTAACTGATCATAATGAAACTTGAGATCTTAGATGAGATTGGGTGGACGAAAAAAAAAAGCCAGATATACTTATGTCCAAAAGAAAGTATACACTGTGCATTTCATGCTGCATCAACCGAAGTCGTTTTTTCATGGTATGCGGTATTTGGGTACAATGTTAATTTGTTTCACTTTTTTTTGCTTAGAAATGTTGAGTTTGGAAGCAAGAGACAAGCTCAGTTATGATTTAACACATCTTTTTAATCTAAACAAAACTTAGTCATATTTTCAGTGTGTATTAGTAGTTGTTGTTCATAAAAAAGAGAATCTATGTATTATAATTTACTATATATCTGATGGACGATGAATTTGGTTTGTATAGGTAGTTTGGTTTCGTGGTGAAACGATTATGACCTATAGTGATCGAAAAATAACTGAAGACCCAAGAGTAAGTATTGGGAGACCAGAGATTAGCCTGTGGAATCTAATCATAGACCGAGTAACCGTTGACGACCAAGGAATTTATTCCTGTGTACATGATCATGACCATGTGCGAAAAATTGCAGTTACTTTAGTTAGTAAGTATACAAATGGATTGACTAATTAAATGTTTGTATGTTTTTTTCTGATAAGCCATAAAATTCTGTGTCGTGTGATTGATTGTAGCATATATTTAAACTGGTATATCAAATTTTATTACTAAAGCTATAGAGTTATCTTTTACTAAAGAGAGACTCCACCATTATTTTAGGGAGTATGGATGGCCGAATGGTTAGCACATGCGTGCTGTATCATAAAGCCTGTCATTGAGTCAACTGGCATGGTTTCGAATCCCTGGTTGTACATGACAAGGAGTGGGGTCGCCTGTCAAACCTGGTGGGTTTTCACCGGGTCCTCCAGTTTCCTCCCACTGCTAAAGACCCCTACGCGCAAGCGAATTATTGAAATAATTTTTTTTAAACATGTTAGTCCCGAAATGACCTAGTTTGTGTCGAGTGGATGTTAAACCCCATTTCTCCCTCTTTTTCTCCACCATTTATGCAATTCAGAGATTTACATTCTAATGAGGTTGTGTTTTTCTTCTTTTTGAATCCCCTGAAATATTGGAGAGTTACACCACAGGGGATGTACAGGTTGCAGAAGGTGAAGATGCTAGATTGTTCTGTAATGCCACTGGAATACCAACACCTACTATCAATTGGTATTTTACTGCCGATTCCGAATATGGAGACTCAAATAAACAGAGTAAGAATTTTTTTTAAGATTCATGTGTCATCTTTATTTTTACCTTGATTTTATTCATCTTCTCTTTAGTGTAAAAAATTGGTTTGGAATTATTTGCTTGGTTATTAAAACAAGAAATTAAAATTAGTTTTAAATTAACTCATGTGCAGTAGTTGGTAAATAAATTTTAAATTACAACATCAATATGAATGAGATACTGCCATGATCAACGGAAAATGAAAATGGGGGCTATGCCAGATTTGTGGTTAAAAGTTTAACTTACTCTTCATCTAAACTTGGATTCATTGCTTGAACCCGGTCCCGGTCTTATCGTTTGTACCTTGCAACTTATTAACACATATAGAAAATGGTGTCTATGCCAAATTCAACTCACTCTTTAACTAAGATTTGAGTCCCAAGTAGAATCCCACCGACATTCTTTGCATAACTTACTGGAAAAGTGAAATATTTATAACTTTGATTTCAGAATTAAAACAAACAGGAAGTGAATTGGTATTACATGCTGTAGACAAAAGTATGGCTGGGAAATATACCTGTAAGGCTGATAATGGATATCAACCTGCGGACGAATTAGAAATGTTTCTCGGTGTTGATTGTAAGTAAACTTACCCATCCTTTTTATTTGGGACCTAGAAATTAACAAAATTTCAAATCAGTTATGTTCGCAGTGGCGGATTAAGCAGCTCCACCAAGGCCTGAGACGGCAGTTACTGGAGGGCCTATTTATAATGTCGCGGGCCTAAAAAATTTCAGGTCACGGCCTATGTTGATTCCCTTTGGGCCTAAACCCCACCCCCCTAACATTCATTGTCTATGCTTTTTAATCGTATCGGACAAGTCTAAAACAAATATTTTTACAAAATTTTTGGGCCTGAGGCTGCAGCCTCATCAGCCTTGATGATAATCTGCTACTGTATGTTCGGTGAAATAAGCCAGCAGTCTCAATCCAGTGCCAATTTCTAGGGTCTAATTATTCCAGTCTACACACACCGTTTGATTTGGTGCATTGTGACAAGCCTCGTCCCTCAAGTCTCTTGTTACAACTGGGGCTGAGCGCTGGTAAAATGGTTTTTTTGTCTTAAATATTGGATATCAGAAGCCCATCTTTTTCTGGTCAGATCACAACATCAATGTTGATTTAATTTGACAAATAAATCGTGTTTTCTTGGATGCTATTGAGACTTTGCTCCTTTAACACCAAAAACAAAGTGATCTCAGGATACACCAACTGTTCAGAACAACTAACCCAAACTTTAATTGTTCACTGTGTTATATAAAGCAATATCTTAGGAAATTGACTGCCCTAAAACACTAAATTAAGCTGGGAGATATTTTGATTTTGTGTTCTTTTTTAAGGGGGGTGGCTCCAATTCAATGAGAAAATATTTGTTTTTTAAATAGCACTGTCAACTGTTAAAGCTAATGCACTGAAATTTTTAGGACTTTATCATTATCACACAAGTTTTTACAAAATTTGCATTTCGGAACCTGCACCACCCCCATTTCCCATAATCCAGGATGGCCACCCCATGCCGTTGAGGAAAAGCGTAAAAAAAAAACTGCTTGATAAAATATAGATTGTTATATATCCTAGTAAAGCTAAAACACCAAGGTACATAATTATCTATATTTGAATGTCATAAGCAGTTGTAGAAACAAGTAATTAAAATAAATGTCAAATTTATTTAATATTTTCTTATTGAATTGGAGCCACCCCCCTTAAAAAGGTATATATTTAATCTGAGTACACATTAGCTTGGATGAGCTTTGAGAAATTTGATATTTTCCCCAAAAAATGCAAATCATGCACAGTTATAGTTAGGATTTATGTATCGATAATATTAAATACCATGAATTGATATAAAGAACACTAAATTAAGCTGGGAGATATTTTGATTTTGTGTTCTTTATTAAAATGGTATATATTTAATCTGAGTACACATTAGCTTGGATGAGCTTTGAGAAATTTGATATTTTCCCCAATAAATGTAAATCATGCACTGTTATAGTTAGGATTTATGTATCGATAATATTAAATACCATGAATTGATATAAAGAACACTAAATTAAGCTGGGAGATATTTTGATTTTGTGTTCTTTATTAAAATGGTATATATTTAATCTGAGTACACATTAGCTTGGATGAGCTTTGAGAAATTTGATATTTTCCCCAAAAAATGCAAATCATGCACAGTTATAGTTAGGATTTATGTATCGATAATATTAAATACCATGAATTGATATAAAGAACACTAAATTAAGCTGGGAGATATTTTGATTTTGTGTTCTTTATTAAAATGGTATATATTTAATCTGAGTACACATTAGCTTGGATGAGCTTTGAGAAATTTGATATTTTCCCCAAAAAATGCAAATCATGCACAGTTATAGTTAGGATTTATGTATCGATAAAATGAAATACCATGAATTGATGTAAAATATTGTGTATTGTAGTTGCTCCTGTGGTGGGGATTATATATAGTAACACTCGTGTAGCACAGAAGTTATCTAAAGATGTAGTAATAGAATGTAGTATTAGAGCAGAACCATTTCCAGAAGTTTGGTGGTCACATGATGGAGAAAGGGTAATTGTAGTTAATTTGAAATCTATTGAAACCCATGTTTACACTTTTGAACGGAGGGTTGTGGATGGCCGAATGGTTAGCACGTGTGACTGTATCATGCATAAAGCCTGCCATTTAGTCAACTGGCCTTGATTTCGAATCTCTGTCGCCTGCCCAATCTTGTGGGTTTTCTCCATGTCCTGCGATTTCCTCCCACTGCTAAAGACCCCCACACGCAAGCGAATTATTGAAATAAAATTAAAACCATATGTTAGTCGCTATATGACCTAGTTTGTGTCGAGTAGACGTTAAATCCCATTTCTCTCTCTCCCCCACACTTTTGAACTATAGCGAAACGCCACTAAAAACCAGATTACAAAGTTTGCTATAAGTCCTCTTCATTTCTCCATTAATTCATGTCAGTTTGCCAGTGCGTTCATTTCCAAATTTTGTGAAATATGTCAGTATTTTGTATTAACTCATTTTCTATTTTAAAAGTTTACCTCTCTGCCAGGCAGTCAAGACCTGGAAATATGAAAGCTGACTGAAGAGTTCAAAGCCTGAAAAGGATAGATTAGTTGGGTTGAAACACACTTTTGTCACAAGTACAATCATTGAATGGATCATAGACATAAGAACTGAAACTGTAGTGTTAATATTGTAATCTTATATCCCCTTCCTTTTCCACAGTCGGACTGAGGGGAGAGCCTTGCTGTGCTGTAAACATTTCAGGTGGTAATTATGAAACAGTAAATATATTTTTGTTCTTTTATAGATACCAACTTATGGTGGAAGACGTTCCGTTGAAGTGTTTCAAGAAGGTGTTGATACAATTATCCTAACCTTATCTGTAAATAATTTAGAAAAATCGGATTTGGGTATTTATACATGTGCAGCAATGAATCAAGTGGGACAGAAAGAAACACATATGCTGTTGTCTGGTAAGTTAAACTATTGTAACATCCTGTATATTTCCCAATAAATGATATCCATGGATTACTGTTGTTTTTGAATGTTTTGTAGAATTATAACTGTTTTGATTCTATAACTGTTTTGATTCTATAACTGTTTTGATTCTATAACTGTTTTGATTACATAAATGTTTTGATTCTATAGCACTTGGACAGTCTGAAATCATTTCTACCAGTTAATAATAATAGCGTCATTTTACAAGGGTAGCAAATTAGGCCTGAGGCCTTTTTCCAATTTGGTCCTTGGCACAGATTGTGCGAATGATTTCGGTCATTACTGCAGGAAGAAACCAAAGAACTCGGGGGGGAAACCTGCCTGATCGGACGGGAGACCCAATATCCCTCTCACTTACAACGATAAAGTTCATGCCCTGAGCTGGGATTGAACCCTCGTTACATTGGTGAGAAGCCGCCTCTCTATCGCCACAGCTATCCGACCAGCTGATGTCTCTAGCTTCTCATCTGCATGGCTCACATAAATAACTGTGAACTATAATGACAGGTTGAGTTCTAATTCTCAAAAACACTTAAAATCATGACTGACTATAGTGACCTCTTGGAGGGGATCACATGGCTAAGTGGGTAAGGCGCTGGCTCGCTAGCCTGGAGGTCAGGTGTTCTGTCCCTGCTTTGGCCGAGAAAGTTCATCTCGATTTTACTGCGTGTTTTCCCCCATGTCAGTGGTGCAGAACAGAGGGCCTGACAAGGACAGCTGTCAAGTCATTCAGATCAGATGAAAAACTGAGGTCCTGTGTACACATTGGTGTGCACGTAAAAGATCCCTTGGCAGTTGGAATTTGATATAAGAGTATAGGACGTCAAACCCCATTTCATTTCATTTCCGTTCCATTCTTCTGGATAGCTACAACTGATAGTAACATTTTAACTGGTTTGAAATCCATGGCAATGGTTAAAGCCCCAATACCAGCTACTTGTTGTAACTGAATAATATGTCCCAATCTTTATTCTGCTCAACAAATTGTACTATTTTACAATATTTCAATTAATAAATGATACAAATTTCATCTTAACATACCTAATTTTAAAAATTGGAAAAATTCAACTACATGCCGTAACATGGTTTGAAAAGCCTTACGTAAGCACTTTCAAATGCAACTTGGATTTAAACATATTTTTGAACCCTCTGGACAAGTAAAATAGGATGTAATGGATAATTTACACAACAGGTAGAAAACTTAAATATCTAGTAGTTAGAATAAGGCTAATTTTTTTTGTCTGGACCTGTCAAGCCAGCAAGAGTGTTATTGTCCCTTTAATGAGGTGCAAAGGTGTGATTAATAAACCTTAGCTCTCTACCTGTTTTCAAAATAGATTTTCTTATGAGCTGTCTTATCATGGCCGTCTAAATGGCTTGGCTTAAAATATCTCTCCAGTTTACTTTGGGCACATGCTGTAAGCTATCTTCCTGGCAAAACAACGACATGTGCACGTTGACAATTAGCTCATATCTCACATATCAATTTTAATCAATCTCATAGGACATTACTGAAAAAAGAATCCTTTACAATTTTGGTCATCTTTCAAGACATGCAGTCCCGAATGGCATTTACGGCCAAGTAGCAAGACATGAACATAACTTTTTTTAGAGACTTTTTATGGCCTTTTATTGCAGAATTTGAGCCACTAAGTGATGCATGTACTACTAATAATATACCGGTTCAATCCGAGTTTGATTTAAACCAGGTAAGTAGATGGCTTGAGTTACTGAATATTTTAATATTTGACGTATAAAGCCTCGGGGGGTTGGGATGGCCTAGTGGTGTAGAGTGCCACGCTTCGACCTCTAGCTGGCCGGCCACCTCTGGCTTGCGGCTGTGGTTTCGACCCTGGTGTGAGCGTATGTGGCATGGATTTAAGGGGCGCCTTCTCAACCATGGGGGGTTTTCCCCGGCACTCTGGTTTCCCCCTACGCGCAAGCGAATTATTGAAATAAAATTAGACCATATGTTAGTCCCAAAATGACCTAGTTGTGTTAAGTGGACGTTAAACCCCATTTCTCTCCCAATATAAAGCCTCATTCTTAGAAACAATCTATATTGAAGTAAGGCAGCCTGGGGAGTAGTATCCTGGTGTTGGTTGTGAAAGTTCATCAGGATTTTAAGGTGTGGTTCCCCCTTGGCAGATGGAATTAGATATAAGAGTAAGCTGTAGCGCAAAATTTCCCTCATAGCACACTGTATCACGTAAACTGTCTTTGTAGAAGGCTAAACCCCATTTCATCTCATTTTATTGAAGTAAACTAGTAAACTAAAAAATAAACAGGATTTTTTTTCACCCACATTTTGTCCCTTTGGTCTATTGATTTGACAGGGGGCGCTGAGTAGAGAGTAGGGTTTAGTGTGGGGGTGGGTGGGTAATTGGGTCTCCCCTCAGACAATTTTGAAAAATAGATTCAATTTGGTGCAATCTAGGTTGTATACTGGCCGAGTAATACAATTTCTGATCATCAACCCACAATCTGGGAGGTCTGGCGGACATTTATTTAACTTTGTCCCCCACCCCTCCCAGATGCAGTACTAAGTAAGATAACACTCATTTTACATTCTTTAATGAATCTTATCACTCTTATTTCTTTCTAGTTTGCTGGTACATGGCATAGAATTAAAACAACTACTCATTTATATGGTAATAGCACTTTTATCTCCGAAACCCTGCAAGTCATCGTTGAAGATTCTCAAATTAAGAATGAATTTCTAATGGCGTATAGAGGATACAGGTAACTGAGAGTGTTTTTATTTTGTTTTCTGATAGCCAGTGGTGTATCCATATTGAGGGTAGAAGCTGAGGGAGTGAGCTTTAGGGGGCTTAGATTGATTTTGTGTAAATGCTAAAATATAAGTTTTATATTCCGAATAATATTTATTAATTAGTTTATTTGTAGTCACAGAACAAAGGTTTAGCGATTTCCAAAACTGAACCATCATTAACTACGCTATTTTTAAAATTCTACACTGAACACTGTTCATACAATAGTACTTGATTATATATGGTGCTACATAGAATAATCTGACAGTGCTATTAAAGAGCAAATTTTGTTTCCAACCAGAACAATGTTTCTATCTCTTATGGTGCCAATGAAACTTATTTTTGACTTGCAGTACTCTTACAGAACAGTGTCTTGATGCTGGAGTAATAAAGAAAGTTGAAGCACAACCAGGCTACTATACTTTATCAAATGGAGATTGTAAGTAAACAAATCCATGTCAGAATTTGCTGGATTTGATCTTTAATGATATGTTCCTGTGATGGGGGGGGGGGTGTGTGGATGGCTGAATGGTTAGTGTGCCTTCGTTGTAGGGTAAGGGGAGGGTGTTGTGATTTTGTAAGCAGAAACAATATTCAGCCATTTAAACTTGGTGTTTTTCTTCAATAACAGTCCATTCAAGCTATGATGACTCACAATATATCAACTAGTTTTTTACCTCATTAATTGTTGTTCCTAGAGTATCAGATTTATGAAAGTGTTGTTTCTTTTGTCTTTGATTTATGGATATTCTTAAATACATAATATCAAAATGACTACCTCAGTTTTGCAAGAAATGTATCAGTTTTGAGATCAATGTTCCTTTTTGTTTTTTTAGATGTTTATAAGGTTGTATACACAGACTATGAGTATGCTGTTATTTACTATTGTGAAGATTCCAATCTTGATAGTAGATGTCCATTGGAACATTTACATGTAGACATACTATCTAAACATGAAACTGTACCAGAAGATGAGTTAGAGAAACTTGAACTATATGTATCTAGTGTGTGCGTTGATGTTAGCCAAATGTTGACCACCGTCCCAGGTATTTATTTTTTGTCCAAAAACATTTAATGAAAGATTGTGTTAATGTGATTTATTAGAGACATTTGGCAATTGGAAATCACCAGTAGTCAGTTAGCAATTTTGATTTAAAAACACAGAGCATTGGTTTTTAAGCTCAGTTTTCAGAGTTCTTAAGGGGACGTGCGGGTCGAAATCATTAAAAAATGTAAGAGATTTATGTTTTTTTCACTTCTTTATGGTTTCCTTTATCCGCGGAAATATATATCTTTTGTCAAATAACTTATTTTTATTGTGAATTAGATGATTACTTGGTTTTGGGGTGCTGTTTTTCTGTTATATTTGACGGAAAGTTCGGAAAAAATATGTTTTTTCTACTCGTTATAACGTCCGAACTATTCAACTGACGGCCATTTTGTACATAATGGAAAGGGAGCCAGGTCATTGAGATGGGGACAAATAACAAGGTCCACCCATTTAGGTCAACATATTCTAGCACAGATAAAAGAAACCTTGGCAGTTGAAATTCAAAGAAAAGAAGTTCTATCCACATTGCAAACTTTCTGGTAACCAGGAACTGAAATTGTTGTCTCACATTGACTAAAGTGTTGACGAGACCTTAATAAACCCAGTCCATTCATTACAACTGAAAGGTAAAACCTTGTATGTAAAAGAGGAACCTTATCTTTGTATACCAGGATAGCTGTAAAAGTGCTTAAGGTTTTGCCTAACCAGGTAAAAGTGAATCCTTATTGTGAAAATCCAGGGGCCTTTTTCACAAAATTTTAACTAAGATAAAATCCAAAGTTTAGTTATTTGATTGGATAATATTAAATTGATTTTAGTGCTTAGCCAATCAAAATTGAAGTATCTACTAAAATTTTGATTTTATCTTTAATTAAAGTTTCGAGAAACGGGGCCAAGATCAGTGAGAGAGAGAGAGAAATGGGGTTTAACGTCCACTTGACACAAACTAGGTCATTTCGGGACTAACCCCAGATCAGTAAAATGAAATATGAAATAAGCTGTATACCATGTTTATTTTTGTGAATATTAGTATTTACCGCTGTCATGTACCGGTACTTTTTTTGTTACAGGATTGTGTCCAATTTCTTCTGAGTTTTTAGCTAGTCATTCCTACAGCCAGGCAGTAGATAGTAAGTTTTGTTCACTTTAAGGCTTAGTTTATCGTTTGATTGGATAAATTTTTGTAAAATTGAGATTGAATTATAATTACCATCAGATAGTTAATGTTTTAAATCACAAGATCAAATTAAAGAAACTTTTTTTCTTTTATGAAATATTGTGATTATATGAAAGTAATTTATTTGCATGATTGATTTATACATTTAAAGCTGAAAAGTGCAAACTGAAGAATATGAAAATCCAACAAAATTTTGATGCTGGAAAAGTAAGTTATATAAAGAAATAAAATTTATTTTAAAAACTAGTATTTAATATATATGATTTTTATAAACACACATTTAATGTAAAAAGTATATTTGTGTCATGATCGTCTGGTCACAATTGCCTGTGACCACTTTATTATAGGTTAGATTTCTGCTTCGGCAAAAGTTCATTCAGACTTCTGAAATCTTACCAGAGCAATGTAGGCAGAGTTTGTGATAGAATGTTTTGAAATTTGGTGGTATTCTTCATTAGAGTATAAGGAAAAACTCTTATGAAATGTTAGAAAAAGTTTATTTCCCAGTGGTATTTTGACTTCTAAAATTTGTGAACGTGATACAAGGGAAGGTTCGTGATGGTTTTCATCATGGGGCAGTTAGACATCAAGTAAAATCAAGAACATTTATATCGTAAATCACTAAGATTCAAACACATTTTATCCTTTGATACAGGACTTGTTGTTTGTTGACATTGAATTAAGAGCTAGCATGAATGACTTTATATTGGATATAATTTTAGAAAATATTGTAATATGTCTTGAAAACTGAAATATATAAATAGAAAGACAATTGTAGCTTTTTTAAAATAAAAAATTGTTCAGTTTTGTTTATTAATTGTAGTTTGCTGGTAATCTATATGCAGTAGCAAGCACACCCAGTCCTTCTGGTAGAAAATTAACCCTTCGTCTGTTCGAGATGATACAAGATGTCACTGGAAGATTGAATTTATTAATGACACCATACAAGTAGGTGCTTGAAGTAACAAATAATAATAAAGAGGATTTTTTTGCTGGATTACCTTGCGTTTTTTTAATATACAACCACATTGAAATATGGTAGTGAATTGCCTAACTGAAGTAACGATATATTGTATTATGTTTTATTAGTGTTGTAACCATTCTACTTTGTCCTATTTTATAATATTAGAGTGTTCTAAATATCCTATTTTGTATTATTAGAGTGTTCTAACTATCCTATTTTGTATTATTAAAGTGTTCTAACTATCCTATTTTATAATATTAAAGTGTTCTAAATATCCTATTTTGTATTATTAAAGTGTTCTAACTATCCTATTTTATAATATTAAAGTGTTCTAAATATCCTATTTTATATTATTATAGTGTTCTGACTATCATATTTCGTATTATTATAGTGTTCTAACTATCCTATTTTGTATTATTAAAGTGTTCTAACTATCCTATTTTATAATATTAAAGTGTTCTAAATATCCTATTTTATATTATTATAGTGTTCTGACTATCATATTTCGTATTATTATAGTGTTCTAACTATCCTATTTTGTATTATTATAGTGTTTTGTATTATAGTGTTCTAACTATCCTATTTCGTATTATTAGAGAGTTCTGAGCCTGACTATCATATTTCGTATTATTATAGTGTTCTAACTATCCTATTTTGTATTATTAGAGTGTTCTGACTATCCTATTATATATTATTATAGTGTTCTAACTATCCTGTTTTATAATATTATAGTGTTCTTATGTTCTAACTATCCTATTTTATATTATTATAGTGTTCTAACTATCCTGTTTTATATTATAGTGTTCTAACTATCCTGTTTTTTTGTATTAGTGTAGTCTTCTATCCTATTTTGTATTATTATAGTGTTCTTACTATCCTATTTCGTATTATTATAGTGTTTGAACTATCCTATTTCATATTTTTATAGTGTTTGAACTATCCTATTTTGTACTATCCTATTTTGTTGTATTAGTGTAGTGTTCTATCTATCCTATTATTTACCTGTCTTCTTTAGCCCAGTTTAGGAGCAGAACAGTAGGACATTAAACCCCATTTCATTCATTCATCCTATTCGTATTATTATAGTGTTTGAACTATCCTATTTTGTACTATCCTATTTTGTATTAGTGTAGTCTTCTATCTATCCTATTATAGTGTTCTAACTATCCTATTTTGTTTTATTAGTGTTGAAAATGAAATCTGTCTACCTACTGGTGTATCTGTGTTTAATTGGGATGAAGAACATCAATGGTTTAAACATAACCACCATAAACAAACAGGTGATACAAATAATTATAACTGATACTCACCTCACCAAACAACGAGGAGAAAGGGAGAGGGGGGGAAAAAGATAAAAAAATAAATAAATAAATAATAATTTAAAAAAATCAAAAAAAAAAAAAAAATCCCCCACCTCGTCATTTCCCACAGGAACGAAAAAGACATGACGTATTTGCGATTTTACCACATTATGGCTTTTATTTTGTTCCAGCATGCTTTCTCAAAATATCTGTTTTCCTTATTATTATTTTGTTGTCTTCTATTCGAAAGTGGGTGAAATTATAGAGACAAATACCCAAAACGTGCGGTTTAAACATTTCCAATAACATCGGTTAACTATAGCTATTAAGCTAACTGATACTTGGATGCACTTAGACTTAGACTGACCACTGATTGATTTGAACTGTTAACAACAATCGGAACCAGGGTTTCCACTTCAAAATTTTCACAACCGGTCATTTTTCCCGTGGAGAAAGTGATGGTATTTTTAGCATAAAATAAGAAGCCATAAAACAACATGATATTGAAATGACGTTCGGGTTTAATTGGGTCAAGGACAGTCACAAAGAAATTTAATCTCACGTCGGCATTTATACCCACCCATCCCCTTAATAAAGGAACACATAAAGAAATTATCATTTATTGATTTATATAATATAAAAATATAACAACAAGAAACATTCGCAAGTACACTATTTTCTTACTTTTTTTTTACAACATCACATGTATAGGCTATACTCGTCGTATCTCAAATGGATCTTTAAATAGTAGATATTCGTGTTCATGTGACGTCTTATTGTCACTGGAGACAGTGTGCTCTACGAGAGCCGACTTTCTAAAATTTTGGGAACAATCACAAAACTATTCTCGGCGTTATATTTCTAACAATGATCTTTTAATTAACCTGTTCGTATACGGGACAAGTTAGACTGTTGACTATTTCTCCATACATGGCGAAAAGTAGCTCCGAGTGATTAATGCATTTAAATTATTAAAAGTCATTCAATGTACAATAATTAACATACTTTGAAACTAATTAATATATTATTAACTCGTATCAATATTTGGGGAGCTCAAAGAAGATCGTTCTTGTATTTGCACTCGATAACATGTAAAGATTGATTCACAGTGTATCAAAATGGCGGCCAGCGTAAATAGTTCATTGTGTCAAGTAAAGTAACGACAATCAGTTGTTACATAAAGGAAAAAAAAAGGATTAAAAAACCAACCGACAATACATTTTTGTGTAGGAATATTAAATCTTAACCACGGGAATGTTTGTGACAAGATTTTAAGACAGAATTTGTCTTCCATGTGGGCCGATGTTGAAAAAAGGCGGTCGGATTCATTTGACGACAATTGTTATTCTGAGAGGTTTGGAATTTCAACATTTTGAAATGATATAAAGCATGCAAACATTTCTGCTTTATATATCATTCGCATGCTTAACTCTAGTTATCAAGTGAAGACATCAAAGTAAAGTTTTTAATCTGTTTGATGTTGACATAGTAAATATAGCTGCACGAGCGATGAAAGTCGGCAAATATGCTGTAACAACAACTCAGTTTTAAGAATGGTCACACAGTACTGATTAAAAAATAAAACTCAGTTAATTAACTTGATTAAATGTCAAGCTTTTAATCTGTTTGATATTGATCCCTGTTGATTGTGAGTACAGCAATATACACAAAGATAATTGATTGGCAGTGGTGTCAATTCGCGGACTGCTGGAACACTGTTAATTTGATTATACCTGACAGTTTACATCACGACACGCACAGAGTTACGTCGAGTCCAGGATTTTATGATTTAGCACA
Organism: Patella pellucida; assembly: GCA_917208275.1. Classification (NCBI taxonomy): domain Eukaryota; kingdom Metazoa; phylum Mollusca; class Gastropoda; family Patellidae; genus Patella; species Patella pellucida. The sequence continues at coordinate 11,740,852 of OU795038.1, forward strand.
AAATATGCTATTTTTTCGGCATGCAAAATGACCTACAGGTCTGATCGGGTGTAGGTCATTTTCCAGAGCCGTAGGTCCCGACCGACATATACGACCGAAATGGAACCCCTGATCGGTACCATGGTTATACTGATTGATTTGCAAAACTTTGTTTAAAAAAACCCTGATCATTGTAATATTTTAAAAAGATGTCAAAAGGGCGGCCTTTACCGATTCGAATCATTGCAGTAAAAAGATCCTTGAGTTACTCACCTTGAGTTACGGACAATGTAACTAATATATTTTGTTTTCCTGCAACATATTTTAAAATACCCAGTTTAAACTATGGTTGGTTATTGTTAATGTTTCTATCAATCCATCGTCCACAATTTGTTGAGAATACTCTATCTAGTGACATTACTTTTGTTTCAGTTTACACAAAAGTTATCTTCACTGATTACACAAACTCTGTTCTATATTCCTGTGTTGAAATTGACGAAAATGGTGCCTGTGCTCCAGGAAAACATAGATTTCAGATTATCTCTCGAGATAACTCAATAACAGAATCAGAAATAAGACGGTTGAAAAGATACGCCGTAGATTTATGTGTAGATGTTAATGAAATTGAGTTATTAAAACAGGGTAAGATAATTAACATATATTTTTATACAACCACATTTAATGTATAAATATTAAGAATTAGGTGACCCTTCGGGACTAAATCATATAAAAATGTAAAGCCGCCCATGTAAAAGTTCAGTCGGGATCAGTCATTGAAAGCCCAATTAATTGTATCGTTCATAAAGGGAACATCTGCACAATTTCTTTTTCTTGAGAGAAATCTGGGACGGCTACTCACCATTCATAGATATCTAATCACATTTCATGTAGACATTATTTCTATCCATTTGATAATTATGTCAACTTTAATTGTGAAAAACTCTATTGCATATACTTTGTTGGCTGGCAACCTATGATTAATTACCTCTTCGTCTCTCAACACTCAATATCTACTCATGCTAAATTATTCATTTATTTCTTTAAAGTCTAAACTTGCGACCATTGCCAGAAATTCTCTGACCGATTTTTGTTTGTGTTAATTGATGTGTTTATGTTGAATCTTTGAGATTACCATTTTTATTGAAAAAAAATATGAATTAGTCTTTCTTATCATTCTAACACAGTTGGAGATTTATGCACAGCAAGAGAAGAAATTATAGAAGCTACTAAACGTGGTGAAATGACTGATGGTAAGTCAATGTACTTATTGGGAATGACTTCAATCCGTATCTACTAGTCTTCATTAGCTCAGTCAATGCAAATGAGTATGACGTTAAGAGAGTACTGCATGTACTATTGATAAAGTACAACTGCCGATAAGGAAATACTGTTGATAAAATGCTTCTGTTAATAAGGGCATACTGTTGTTAAAATACTACTGTTAATTAGGGCATACTGTTGATAAAGAAATACTGTTCATAAAAAAATTCTTTTGAAAAAATACTACTGTTAATTAGGGCATACTGTTGATAAAAATGCTACTGTTGATAAAATACTATAGCCGATAAGGAAATACTGTTGATAAAATGCTTCTGTTAATAAGGGCATACTGTTGATAAAATACTACTGTTAATTAGGGCATACTGTTGATAAAATGCAACTGTTAATAAGGAAATACTGTATATAAGGAAATACTGTTCATAAAGAAATTCTTTTGAAAAGATACTTCTGTGAATAAGGGCATACTGTTGATAAAATACTAGTGTTTTAATAAAGAAATACTGTTGATAAAATACTTTTGTTAATAAGGGCATACTGTTGATAAAATACTACTTTTGTTAATAAAGAAATACTGTGAATAAGGAAATACTGTTAAAATACTACTGTTTCAATAAGGGCATACTGTTGATAAAATACTACTGTTAATAAGGAAATACTGTTGATAAAATACTACTGTTGATAAGGTACCGATAATACTATAAGAGAGTACCACACTTGGTATTTTACTGTAAAAGAATAAAATCTGATAACCTTTTTTAGTGCTCAGAGGACTTATAGCTGCTGTGGTACCGGTGGAGCTATGTTTTGTTATCTGGTAACCTATCTTTGTATTTTTGTTCACAGCTGATGCTCGAAACACTGTTGGATGTAAAATTAAATATTTACCTATCCAACCTGGTTTAACTGTCGACCTGGTAGGTTTTCTTTTGTAGCTTATTAGTAACTTTCATAAATGTTATCTTGTTAGTCTCAAAATAATCTAGTGGTAAAAAGCTGTCTAAAAACATTACTTACATTAGAATCGAATAAAGTCTTCATTTCTTAAACTTGATCAACCAAAAACATTTTGTTTCAAATTGTTTGAAATATAAATTTTGAGAATTTTGCAATTAAGGTACCTTATAACGAGAATAGAATCTTTGACAAAATAACCTTATTGATAATGTTATTTTAGATTTCTGGTGCTCATTATACTGTCTTTAGTAATGGTATGCCTCCTGATAACCAACATGGACCAACTTATCTAGTTGCAACAAACACTGGTGGACTAGTTATGTTATTAACACAATATAAGTAAGCAATTTTTGAGGGAAGAAAAAAAATTCAAATGGACTTTAGAAGCTTTCCTGTATTAAATTTCTGTGTCTATAAGATGCATGCTTTATTAATGAGTAAAAAGGTCAGACCCATATGAATTGATTGACGGTATTGAAATAATTAATTATAAAACATAAGCAAGAAAATGATTAATGTAAAAGTATTTGACACTTTGTAAAACATTTTGAAATTAACATCTGTTTTCTTTCTTAAAGTATGAACATGAAATCATGTAACCCTACCGGAGCCATGAAGTTTTCAGAAGAGAGTGTTCCAGGAAACTTTTCTTATGATATTCCAGGTGGTCCTCATGGTGAGTAAATATGCTCAAACTAAATAACAGATCTCTCTAGTTCGTTTTCGATGAAATCATATACTAGTACCAAATAAATTTACACACAACTATTGGAAATCCTAGCAATGGGTTTAACACGTTGACTGCTGACTACGGGTATACTCGTAGTCATGGTAATCGCGCCTGTGCCGCTACGAGTATACTCGTAGTAAAAATTATTGACTTGGTATAATAATATAAATTCACGGCAATGGTGATGGACCGTAGTTTATGATTCGGCACTGAAAAAGAACATCCGGTAAAAATGACAATTAGCAAGTCCCGCACTACAAGTCGTATGCTGGCATATGAGTTGATACCGGGAAATGGTCGGCATGTGTGACGCACACTTCAAACTAGGGTCGGCAGCCAACGTGTTAACAAAAGTGCTATGATCCTGCATTGATAAAAGTATGGAGTTCTTATTAAATGATAGTGTATTTTGAAAAAAAATTTCAGTACACAGTTTTTGCAGAAAGTAAGAATATTTAAAATATCTTGGGCAGAAAATCATTTTTGTAAAAAAAAAAAGAAAAAAAAGTTTTGTTTTTGTATTTATATAATAAAAAATAAAAATAAAATTGTTTTGTTTTTGTATAAAAATTTGTTTTGTTTTTGTATATAAAAATTTGTTTTGTTTTTGTATAAAAATAATAAATTGTTTTGTTTAAATAAATTGTTTTGTTTTTGTTTAAATAAATTGTTTTGTTTTTGTATATAAAAAAATTATTTTGTTTTTGTATAAAAAAAATTGTTTTGTTTTTGTATATATAAAAAAAGGGTTTTGCTTTTGTATAAAAAAAAATTGTTTTGTTTTTGTAAAAAAAAATTGTTTTGTTTTTGTATTAAAAAATTGTTTTGTTTTTATAGTTAGATCTATGATTGTTCATACTGATGAAGAGAATCATAATGCTGTTATATACAAATGTATGAAAGTTGATTCCGATGGTTACTGTGATCCATTACTCCAGTCAGCTAAAATTTTATCGAAAGATAAGGAGATTTCCATGAAGAAATTCTTAGAATTGAAGAGAGCATCAGTCAGTAAATGTATAAATGTAGAAAAATTAATGCCTGTCCGGCCAGGTAAGATACAATATGTTAGCGGCACACACAAAACCAGGCTCTTGGTCATTTCTATAAAAATAGAGCTGGCAGCATATTTGAGTAGTAGTCCACAACCTAAGCTTTCCAAAAATGCAATTCTTCTCAACTTGTTGTGTATCTGGAGTTGAGTTCGGCTTGTTTACAGCAACAAGAAGGCATATTGTACGACAAGCACCTGGTTTCGTGGGAGCGGGTCACATAAAGCAATATTAAAATTACAATAAGAGTTATAATTGGGGAAGTCTTTCAAAAAAAATATCACTATTATGGTTCACATGGAATGGGGCGGCTTTATTAGACTGGCTGTGAACTTTGATTATACGACTCCAGAAGACAGAGTTGGTTTTGGTTAAATAATTGTTGCCTGTTTATTTTTGAACTTGAAACTTATATTCATCCATTTGAACCTGCATTTTAATTTTCTGTACATTAGAAACAGATTCATTAGTCTATTTATTATTTGAACAGGACCAGTAGCATGCACTGTGCCAGATAGTATGTTAGAAAAAGCCAAATCAGATGCTTTACATCCTGGTAAGTCTATTGGAAACTTTGAAATAAATTGCCTAAAACCCACGTATACTAACAGAAGAATTTGAGATGATTCTAATTCTACCCATTCAGGATTGAGAGATTTATGACAACATGATTCTCTGTTGCTTTATTTCAATTAAGAACAGTTAGAACTGGAATATTTTTGGTATTTAATCTGCTGGAAATCTGAAATTCTTGCATTGTGTATCAATTCTTTTAGTTTTGTCTAATTTAGTATATTTTTGATGTCAGGTAGCGTGGGGAATGTTCAGTAAATTGTATGATTTATGTTTACAGGATTTTCTGTGATTGGATGTATGACCGATTTTATACCTGTTCATCCTAATTTAGATCCTACAAAGGTATGTCAGCACAGTATGTAGTATCAGACGTATATGATTCATGTATTTAAATAGGAGATAAGGTGGCTATGAAGACCAGGCCCCAAGGTCACAAAGCATTCTCAGACTTAAGTTGAGAATTTTCTCAACTTTCAATCACTGTTTATGAGAAATCTCTTTGATGCAGACACACAAAACTTTGCACATAGTTTCTTATTGGTGTATTTGATACATTAAAACAACAAAAGTTTTATAAAGAGCTGTATTTAACTTAGAATAGGTCGAACAAATTTGAGTAAATTCTCAACTTAAGTCTGAGAATGCTTTGTGAACTCAGGGCCTGGTTATTTTAACATTGACACATAACCGAAGGTGAATAGGCCTACCCGTCCAGTAAATACAATGTACAATCTCATATCGGTCCACAAAAGAGAGACACATACTAGTCGCCTCTTACTTCTGAGGTGAATATATTGAAAGTAATTAGCAAGCTATGGTGTCTAAGTGGGTAAGACGCTAGCTTAACTACTAGCCTAGAGGTCACAAGTTCACTCTCGTTGTCGGCCAGGAAGGATTTTATCAGCATTATCTGCCATGGCTTCCTCTTGTTCATGGTGCAGAGGGCCTGATTAAAACATTGGAATTCGACATAAGATTAGGTTTTAGCATCTCTGCCTGGGCAAAATTTCTCATAGCATATCAATTGAATGAGAGTGGTGAAATTGGGTGTATAGTTTCATTATATCATTTTGCGATTTGGTTGGAAGACATTAACTTGACTGTTGGATTGTTTTATTTATAGATGGTTGGAGCATGGAATACTATTTTAACTACAAACAATATCGACCGATTAAAACAATCAACATCAGAAGTTGGACACTTGATCATATCAGATGCATTAGAAGCTTTTTATATCCATAGAAGTTTTAGGTAGTTTTAATCTCTTAAGTAAATTTGGGAAAATTATAGGAAGAATGCTTATCACAGATATATCTGACTGGATTCGAAGTTGTCACCATTACTGTGGAAGATGTACACACTCCGTAGACACAATATTAACTGGCTTCATTGCCAAACACATACAACCTGTAAATATGCCAAATCTGTAAAAATTAGAGCAAATGATATAATAAAAAAATAATAGTTGCCATATTTTAATAGGTTTTTTTTTAAGACAACAAGCAATTATAATTGAAATTTGAGTGAAAGGTGTGTTGAGCACAATATCAATGAACACTGGATATAAAATATTGACTTTTCTATTTCACACAGACGATCATGGAGAGCTTGTGAACCAGCAGAAGTTATTCGTCTAATACCAACCGGCACACCTGGAGATTATAAAATACACAGAGAAAAAGAACATGGTATATTGTCAAATATTTTTTATGGACTCAAAAAATCAAAATAATATTCTATACCAGGGCTTTCACTTCAAAAAGTTTTAGTAAGATATTGTGTCCGAAGAATATGACATTTTTACTCAAAATTTAACAATATGTATTGTAAAAGACATCATTCAAAAAAATACTAATAATCTATACGGGTGCTTTCATTCACAAAAACTAAAGTAAAATATTAACTGTAATTCTCTAAAATTAAAATTTTGTTGCTTGTAAATTGACTGACAGCTAGGTTATCCAGTCTGTCTTTTACATGGTGAGTCAGTCAAGATTGGCAAATATGAGTGAAACAAGAGACCTGGATTATCAGTCTTTTTTTAAGTACTGACATGGCAATATGAATCGAGAGAAATAGGGTTTAACTTCCACTTGACACAAACTAGATCATTTCAGGACTATTTCATTTCAATAATTTGCATGCGTGTAGGGGTCTTTAGCAGTAGGTGGAAACCGGATGTCCCCGGAGAATACGCACAAGGTTGGACACGCGACCCTACTACTTGTCACCTACAACCGAATCAACAGACTTTTAATCAATTTAAATCCGCATAAAGATTTCATTTCAATAATTTGCATGCGCGTCGAGTTCTTTAGAAGTGAGAGGAAACCAGAGGAATCAGAGAATACCCACAAAGTTGGACACAAGACCCTACTCCTTGTCACCTACAACCGGGGAATCAACAGACTTTTAATCAATTTAAATCAGCAATAAAGACTTAGCTGTTTCGCCAATTTTACCAGTAGAGTCATTACTAAAAGTATTTTGAATGAAATGAATGAAATATTGTTTTATGGCACGTCAGCACCAACCGGGCCATATTGCGCCAAATAAAAAAAAAAAAAAATAAAAAAAAAAGTATTTTGAGCATGTGTCAACATGGAAAAGACGCTAAATAAAACCTCTATATTATTATTATTACCAGCAAAAACTTACCTCCCGCATTGGATTATCTGAGAATCCGAATATGTTTTTTGTATTGGGTTATTTGTCTGTTTTCCAGGTTTTGTAAAGGTTGTATACACTGATTATACTAATGCTGTTACCTACACGTGTTATTCTGTCCAGGCAGATGGTACTTGTCAACCTGATAGACTTCATGTTCGTATTGTCAGTAGAAGAATGTCTTTATCGATGGAAAAAATACAAAAACTGCAGCAATCTGTGACAGCTGCTTGCGCCAAGTTTAGCAATATGATTTTCACAGCTCCAGGTATGTCATTTATTAAAGGTAGCTGTTGTGAAATGACAAGGTGTTTGTTTTGTTGCTAATATAGCAATTAATCAAAGACAAAAAGCGGGAGTTCTAAAGTAACAGCTGAATAAGAGAAATGCTAGATTTGAAAGAGAAAAATATCTTTAAAGTCCATTTTTGAATACAAACTAAGACATTTCAGGACTAAAATCTACAATTTTTGTACGGGTCTTTCATCTGGATATCAAATTTCTGGTGAGATTTACATATGTATCCATTATATTTTAATGCTTTAAGAGCAATGCTATTTGAATGTTAAACTGTTGAAATTTTGTATTTTTAGGTCAATGTAAAATACCCAAAACCATAATAGCAGGTGTTCAGAAAGGGGAAATAACTGATGGTAGGTTAAAATATTGTCTTTCTGATATTGTGTGATGCAAATTTAATTTTGAACCATTGGGACTTAATGGAAATACTTTTAGGCACCAAATATAAAAATTTTGTAGCTTGTGACTACTTTCCTGAAGGATTGAAAAACTGAATTTTCCCCAAAAAGTATTCTGTCTAGATGTGTACAAATATTCTGTAGTTTAATTATTAAGAGTTAATAAAAACTGTTTTGGTTTTGTGTTTTTAACAAGTTTCTTTGTGATTTACAGACTTTTCTATACCCTTAGTTGGTTGTAATGATCATATAGTACCAGTGCAGAAAAATCTGGACACTTCTCAGGTAAGTTAATTGTTCAGTTAACTCTTCAGTACTGTAAATATTGAAGACCATGATTCACTAAAAAATAATTAAAGTGTTGTTTTTACATTGAGCTCACTTTCAAAACCGCCTGAAACACTTGCTTACTACACTAGCTCACAGAACTAGTATACAATTCTTAAGTATTTCACAGCTTATCACATGGGCTGAGATGCTATAGATAGCTGTTTTGGATGGTCTCATGGCTGAAGGTGTCTGAATGGTCATATAGGTCTCTCATCTAAGTTAATTTAAGTTCAATGCATAACATCTGCTCTATACAGACTCCTCAATTGTCGAGTTCCAGTAAGCAGCCATGTGTGTACCAGGGGTAACTTAAACATACATTATTCAAGAGCTAAATCTGCCTAGTGCAGGTCTTTATTTGGGCATGAAATGTTTTCTAAAGTATTAATTAGACATTAATTAACTGATCCAGGCCTTAATAAACTTTGGATGGCATCAGATTGCTCCGATATTAAACAGATTAAAACGTTTCAGTGATAAATGAAATATGGCGCGCCCAGACGCTTCGAGTCTTCGCTTTGATCAACCAGGACCGTGGTTGAAATTATTGCACAGGTCGGCCAAATCTTCAAATGCCAATATCCTCGCTTGCAATAGAGTAATTTGAATGAAATTTTCAAATTATTCATTTTACATCATCTACTTTCGAACTAGTATAGCAAGAATGGCTAGGTCTTATCTATATCTTGAATAATGTAACTTTAAATAGATGTTGTGACATGCTTTGCTAAATTGGTATTAATATTTTTTGCACATTCTCTGTGGTTTCATGTTTCAGTGCAGTTTTGAATGCTCTTGGCATGCAATTACCAAATCTGAAATCTCAAAAATATATATAATCATAGTCCATACTCATGTGTATTTAGATTTTCACTTCTAAGACTGAAGTTATTTTCAGGTTCAGCGCATCGTTACTCCACAATCTTTTTGTGCAACCAGTGTCAAATGTATATCATGGTTCAGATATGCTACAAATTGACTCTAGCGTGTTCCACAAAGCCATAGATTTCGCAACAACCGCCCCACCCCAGGTATCAGTGCCATAGGATCTTGTCCCTTATGCAAAATCTGAAAATAAGTCTTTTATCTCTGTGTTTAAGTTAAGAAGGGGAAATCAGTTTGCATTATGGTCTGACATGTGAATAGTTTGTGTTAAACCCTATTTCTGTCTCTCTCTTTTAGTTATTAGGCAGCTGGAATCATCTATACAGACCATCAAAGTTTATGAGACAGACGACAGCTAAATCAAAGATCAGTCATTTACTTCCAGTTAAAGGGGGATTGTTAAGACTATGGAGAGGATACAAGTAATTACTTTATTTTATTAATTTGGACTTACCGTAATGCTTTTCATATGTCTTCCTGGACAACTTTTCATATGTCTTCCTGGACAACTTTTCATGGGAACTACTCTTTTTGGAATTGTTTTAAACTGGTACTGATGTTCACAATGTCAAAAAGACAATCTAATTAAATATCGTTTTGTTTTTTATACTTTTGATGGTCTCTACTACATGAAGATCTGACTGGTTGTAGTGGGAGGTTGTGTGAGTCATACAAACAGCTTTTAACCCAAGAACACTATCCAGATTTTCAGCTAGTTGCTTAATTTTCAGTATTCTGCAACATGGTTTTAGAATTGTAATATTTTTTTCCCCCTTTCTCAGAAAGAATCAGAAGTACCCCAAAACTTTATTGCCTGGGTCAAGTATATTTACGAATTTTATTGGTTGTAAAACTTGTTTATATTTGTTGAAAACGCGATTATTGGTAATACTTTTGCAATATTTATAAACGAGAGATTCGCGACTTTTAAGAAAAAAGAAAGATTTAAGAATATAGTATTCTTACAAAATCTTCAAACAAAGCTGGTTAAGAAGTTTTATTGCTAGTTTGATCTTTTGGGTTGATATATATTCAAACACTCATTTTGTTAAAATCTGAATTTCTATCAAAATCAATATTTTCACTTGTTTTGTCTGTAGCTCATATTAGACTTCGCACATTCTTGAAATTAAATTTTATTTCTCCCAACAGTGATACTACAGACCTATGTCGTCCAACAGAAGCTGGTACTAAGATAGAAGCAGCCGGACCTGGAGATTATTATTATGCTGCAGATCATTTCCCAGGTACTTTACATCTTTACATACATACTTTAGATATCTCATTTCTTGTTGTGTCCCAGGTTTATTTGAAAGGAAGATAAAACCCCTTGAAAATTACCCAATAATACCTTAGGAATAATAATGCATTGGTTTTAAATGTCTTATGTTGGTTATATCATTGAATTGAAGCTTGAACAATGACAGCTGTGACTGAACCAGAGCTTTTACTTCAAAATTTTGCCAGCCAGTCAAAAAACTATAGGTTTATGTATTTATTTGGCTTTTAGATTAAATTCTTTGAAATTCGAATTTATGACATGTAAATTGACAGACAAATGAGTTCTCCAGTCTGTCAATTTCAATGCCAGTCAGTCAAGACCGGTAAATATGACTGAAATCGAGAGCACTGGCTGGACAGTTGGTGCAGTGGTAAAAAACAGTAACATGTGCAGCTCTTCTAAAAATCAACTAAGCAAAGATAATGACTTTCTTTTCTGAAAGCATTTCCTGGATTCGTTCCTCACTTACGAAAGACATCTTATATGAATATTTAATTTTAAAATTTGTATCTTTTAGGGGGGGTTGAGATGGCCTAGTGGTCTAGAGTGCCACTCTTTGACCTCTAGCTGGCCGGCCACCTCTGGCTTGTGACTGTGGTTTCGAGCCCTGGTGTGAGCATATGTGGCATGGACTTAGGGGCGCCTTCTCAACCTTGTGGGTTTCCCTTGGGCACTCCGGTTTCCTCCCACTGCTAAAGACCCCTACGTGCAAGCGAATTATTGAAATAAAAAATTAAACCATATGTTAGACCTGAAATGACCTAGTTAAGTTGAGTGGACATTTAACCCCATTTCTCTCTCTCTCTGTATCTTTTAGTAATCTTTAAGATTATCTACACGGATTATGTAAATGCCGTGACATTGTCGTGTTTGGGTGTGGATCAAGATGGAAAGTGTATCCAGGGGAGACTAATGGTGGAGATTATATCTAAAAACACGGATATAGATGATGACACCCTAGAATCATTACTTCCGCATATAACTCAAGCTTGTGGTGATATTAAAGACATGAGTAAAAAGTCTACAGGTATGTTTAAAGAACTTAAATTGCTTATATTTGGGACCAAGATACTGACAGAATTGGGTCACCACGCATACATAATGTAATATGAATGTATATAAACTGATTTACATTCAATCGTTTCTGTTTTTACTGTAATTATGTTCGGCGATATAACTAAATGGATATCTCTAGTGCCTGGTTATTACAGTCTACACCAATAGTATTTATTGTGCATGCTCTATAGATAGGAATATAGGGTCACCATTAAACTTAGCTACTTTAAAATGTAATTTTCTTTTGCAACATTTGATTGATCAACAAACTTTTAGTTAACCAATCAAATACCATGTAACAAATCAAAACCAGATTAATAAACATGGGGACAATTACAAACAATACCAAATAAAGCAATTAAGCTATTTGGATCGCCAGTACAATATTTTGACAAACACTTAAACTAACAATGCAGAGCAGACGAAATTGACTGGATCACTGTAAGGAGTAGACCAGGGGTAACGCTACTGACATTACTTAGATTAGATGTAGAATTAATAGTTGATGGTATACGACCAGGATACATGTGGAAGTGTTGATTGGTATGGCGCTGGGTTTGATACCTCAGGATTTTTCAGTTTGGTCTCCCCTTCTCAGTATTGCAGAGTGGACGGTGTGGCAAGAAATGGTGTCTAGTTGGTTCGATGGCCCGATAAATTAAAGTTTGCATGTATATCAAAGTACCCCTGACAATTGGAATTCAATGAAGGGTATGCGGAAAAGCAGCCTTACAAGCAAATTGTCCCTCATAATAGGCCAGTAGGCCTACACTGTATGGTGAATGCCCTATTTTCATTAGCCTAGTTAATGCATAGAAGAAGGATGTTAAATTCCAGATCATTTCATGTATGTGTAGTTGTGGAGTTTTGTTCTCAGCTTCCTTTCTTACTGCATACAACATTTTTATACGCCCACATTTTCATGTGGACGTATTATGTCGTCTCCCCTGTCCGTCTGTCCATCCATCCACAATAGTTTGTGGACCCTCTACAGGTCACAATTTTGTCTGATTTTGCAGAAACTTTAAATATAGCTTTAACCCCAAAAGATCTCGGCTGCTTTCGATATTGGCATGTATCGGATCGAAACTTCATCGATTATGGTCCCTGATTGTACGAAAAATCACATTTTTAGCCTGTGGACCCTATAGAGGTCACATTTTAGAGCCGATTTTGATTACACTTGACATGCATGTTTATAACCCAAAGATCTTTGTTCCTTTCGATATTTGTGCCTATCGGAACGTAATTTCCTGAACTATGACCCCCGATTGTCCGAAAAATCACCTATTTTAGCTTGTGGTCCCTCTGGAGGTGACAATTATTATCTGATTTGAAAAACCGTTTTGTTATATCACCGTTAAACCCAAAGGATGGTTGAGTTCAAATTGCCAAATAAAAATGGCTGTCGTTTGTATGCAAATACTGTTAAAAAATGGTATATCAAGGTTGTGGACCCTGTAGAGATCACAATTTTAATTCGATTTTGATGAAATTAAAAATGCATGGTTATAACCCAAAGATCTTGGTTCTTTTCGATATTTGCGCATATCGGATCGTAACTTTCTAAATTATGGCCCCTGATTGTCCGAAAAATCCCCTATGGTCCCTCTGGAGGTCACGATTATTATCCAATTAAAAAAAACGTTTGACTCTATTACCGTTACACCCTACGGAAGGTTCACATTTAATTTCTAGAAAATAGGACCATAATTGCCAAACAAAATGGCCATCGTTTGTAAAAATATGACATATTTTGATGAAACTTGAAATGCACGTTTATAACCGAAAGATCTTGATTCTTTTCGATATTTGCGCATATCAAATTGTAACCTAATGAATTATGGCCTTTGGTTGTAGGAAAAATCACTTTCGGTATTGCTTGTTCTCTATCCATCTCTCAAAAATGTGGGCAGTGCCAGCTTACTATCTTTCACAATATTATGGTATTATGTGGTGGTATTGGGTACTAATAAGTAGTATTGGGTAAATGCGCCCGTCCTATAAACTAAACTAATCTACTTTTTGATTAAATTAGAAAGCTGGACAATACATTAATCTACATAAAAGAGAAAGCGTTGCTGATGAATGAAATGCTTCTCTATAAGAATCAATAAAAGAGATTGAATTTGAAGACAGCTCCATTTCAGCTTTTCCTGTTAACGGAAGGAAAGAAAAGACAATGAGGATATATTTTTTCACAATTTGTTAAAAGTGGTGATGGGGTTATTGGATTTAAAATACAAAGTAATATTGACCCACTAAGTAGTGATTTATCGGTTAAACAGGCTGAAAATGTAGACCTAAAAATCAAGGGGACCTCAAGTCACTGTGTATAATATTTTTATACGCCCACATATTCATGTGGACGTATATTGTCGTCACTCATGTTCGTCAGTCTTTCCACAATTGTTTGTGAACTCACTACAGGTCACAATTTTTATATGATTTCAATGAAACTTGAAATATAGGTTTAAATGCATGTTTATAAACTAAAAATACGAAAAATCATCATTTTTGGATTGGGATCCCTCTGAAGTTAACAAATATTATTCGATTTACAAAACCATTTAATTATATCACTGTTACATCGTAAAAAAGGTTGAGATCATATTGCGTGAAAATCGGACCAAAATTGCCAGACAAAATGGCCGCCGCTTGTAGTTGAATGGTGTAAAAATATGGTATATCAAGGTTGTGGACCCTGTAGAGGTCACAATTATTACCTGATTTTAATGTAACCTGAAATGCATGTTTATAACTCAAAGATCTTGGTTCCTTTTGATATTTGCGCATATCGGATTTTATCTTCCTGAATTATGGCCCCTGATTATACGCAAAAATCGCGAATAGTGTAACAATATGATATATCAAGATTGTGGACCCTGTAGAGGTCACAATTTTAATCTGGTTTTGTTGTAACTTGAAATGCATGTTCATAACTCAAAGATCTTTGTTCCATTTCGATATTTGCGCATATCGATTTATAACTTCATGAATTATGGAGGAAAAATCACATTCTTTTAAGCTAGGCTCTATCCAACTCTCGTATGTGGGGGGCGTATCCTGCCTGGCAGCCGCTGGTTGTTAAATATGGAAGCTGCCTTTTTACACACAAACTATTGTTTTATCTCAACATAAATATTTAACCTGTAAAATATGTCTCTATATATCGTATAATATAAGACAGCAAATGGGTTTTTAGCAATTATACATGAATTTGATCATGTTTGATAAATCATTACTGACTAATTCTGTTTCATTCAGGGCTTTGTAGTATTCCACCATCTTTGATTGACTCAGCCAAGTCTGGTGATGTAAAAGAAGGTAAAACCAAAAAATTAAAATATTTACATCCTGTATTATATCCCCCCCCCCTCTCTTTTAAAAACAATCACTTATTGGTAATAATAAATATTATTGATTATTGTATATTTCTTTAATGAAGTATACCCCCCCCCCCCCTAAAAAAAATCTCATTTGTATACATATTATTGATTATTGTATATTTCTATAATGATGTAATCCCACCCCCCCCTAAAAAAAAAATTCATTTGTATACATATATATTCAAATTCAAATTCAAATTCAAACTGTATTTTCCCAAAATGCAATATAATTCCACGCAGTATTGGAATAAATCAATTTATTGCAGTATATGAAAATGTATGATATTTTGTATTTTCTCTAATAAATTAACCAGAAGTTATGCACGTTTGGTAACAGATGATCTTTATTTGTGTTTTTGTTTCAGATTATACAATAGTACAGTGTAAATCTCATTTAATACCTGTCCAAGATAATTTTAATATAGACAGGGTAAGTTAAAATTATCTTTATATTTTAGGAGATTCATATAGACAGACAGATTCCAAATGATTCCTTGCAGGGATACGGACATTGATCACTTGTGTGAAAACTGAAGCTGCTAAAGTTTGTCATCAGAAATTATACACTGTTTAAGTTCATAAGAAGCCTATTGTGTTATTTCCCCTGATCAAGCCTTAAATTGTTAATAAAGTTATCTTTTTAAGTGTGACAAGCACTATGCTCAGTTTGGATGACTTAGCTGCTGTGGGCTTATAATATATATTAAAGCCCCAATAACACTCTTGTTGTAACTGAATAATATGTCCCAATCTTTATTCTGGTCAACAAATTGTACTATTTTACAATATTCCAATAAATAAATGATGCAAATTTCATCTTAACACACCTAATTTTAAAATTGGAAAAATTCAACCACATGCCGTAACAATGGTTTGAAAAGCTTTGCGAAACACTTTCAAATGCAACTTGGATTTAAACATATTTTCGAACCCTCTGGACAAGTAAGATAGGTTGTAATGGGTAATTTACACAACAGGTAGGACATTTAAGCATCAAGTAGTTAAAATAAGGCTAAAAAAAATTTCTGGACCTGTCAAGCCAGCAAGAGTGTTATTGTCCCTTTAAGAAAGGGGGATGGATGGCCGAATGGTTAGCATGTGTGTGCTGTATCATAAAGCCTGTCATTGAGTCAACTGGCATGGTTTTAAATCTCCGATTGTATGTCACAAGGAGTAGGGTTGCCTGTCCAACCTCATGTGTTTTCTCCGGGTCCTACAGTTTCTTCCCACTGCTAAAGACCTCTACGCATAAGCGAATTATTGAAATAAAAAAATATATGTTAGTCCCAAACTGAACTAGTTTGTGTCGAGTGGACGTTGAACCCCATTTTAAAAAATGTCATTACTGTTACTCTTGTTCATCCATCCTCTTCAACTTGCAATCTGAACGACAGACTCACCCTACCTGCAGAGACGTGACTCTGACACATTGAACAGCCAGGATATTCACATGCCGTAATGTAAACGTCACAGGTCACGAGGTCAACGCACAAAAGTCAGTTTGTAAACAAACAATCGAAGTACAATGACTTTGACGAACAGAAAACCTGTGTCATATCAGGGTTGTATGTGCAATAACACAGACACAACTTGAGATTGAATAATAATCTCCGGAAGAAAATTGAGATTTTCACAGAATTAGCAAGTTTAAACGGACATTTGACACACGCGGGGGCCACACTATTGGCACTATTTTGTGCTTCGGTCACGTCCATTTCACATATACACAAGAAATTCTGCTAATGCTTTTAGCGAGGGGATTGACTAGTAGTTAATTTATTTCAGTTCTGAACAAAAAATTAAAACTTTAACGCAATTTTAAAAAATAGCCAAATTCTGGCTGGGATTACTGAGCAAAATGGCCATTCACTGGATACGTGCGAAATAAAAGCCAGCTACCATAAATTTCCTCACGTTAGTTACGTACGTTCAACTTGTACTCACTCTTTACATTAATGTAAAGATGATTACCATACATTTTGAATATTATGGCAAAAATAGTTACAGAGATTTTGCCCCTGACTATTTTTAATTAAAGTGTTTTACGTAATTACAGAGATTTTAGTTCTGAAATAATTTCACATAATTTAGAAATGGTTAGTAATCGTGTAGACAGGACCACTATCGATACAGAACATTTTTTGCAATATTTTTTCGAGACAAACTTCCCTTACAATACGATTGTTAATAATGAATATTGAAACACCTGTTAAATTCAATTATACAGTTAAAATATGTATGTACATCTAAATTGTTAAGAAGATATTTTAAGAATGTCATTTAAAAGTTACATCGTAGCAATGTGATCAGCTTTGCTATATTGCTATGTTATTACAACATACAGGATTATATTATAAAATCATACAATAAGTAAAACAAAAACATAAATAACTAAGGTAAATAAAAAATGGAAAACTGTAAAATTTGAATGTTATTGCTATAATATAATTCAAATGTTACATACCTGTGTAAATATAAAGCAATATGAAGCTGTGAATTGAATTGAGTCAAAAAACGAACTCCAAAAACAAGGACTTTAGTAAATTAAAAACTTGAGGTTTTATAACTAATTGGAGAATTGGACATAATTCAAACAACATCTATTTATAAATAACATTAATTCGAATTATGAAACAGCCGAAATTACTGCTCCCTAATTGAACACCTAAGAATTACTATATAACAGTGTTGGGATCTTGACCGAATATTCCGGGCGTGTCCGATTTTTTTTTCAAAACGCACTATATTGTCCAGCCGTGAATATGCCCAATCAATCGGACATCAAGACATGGTGAATAATATTCTAAAATTCAAAAATTAATATAGTGTACTGACTAGTAATGAGAGTATAACTACCACCCAACTTCAACCCGATTATCGTTGACAATAGGCTGGATTGATTAGGTAATTAAGTGATCAACATATTTATCGTGTTATACCGTCTATAAACTTACCTTGATTAACTACTTAATCTGTCTTGATTGACTGCCTTAATCGTTTGTCGGACAATTCATCAATCGAATCTTAAACATTGTTTCCTCTTTATCGAACTATTCACAAATCCAATAACTATGATTATAATTTCAATTTTCGCGTAAACCACAAGGATTCTGAATCGTCAGACATTTTAATCTCATTGATGTGAGCCGACAATATGTATAAACTAGTCATAGATTTCACATATTGTAAGGGTATATAACGCCCAAATCAAAAGACAGTCATTACAAGTCGTCTGCGATATCACTTTGGTGGAAGCGATCCGTTAAATAAAGCTATTTCACACACATACATATCCGAACAATACAGGACATTGCTAACTTTGTTTCTGATCGGCCGCGGTTACAGCACTCGGCAAACCTCGGCAGGTTCCGTTACTCTACATCTAGCTTCGGCTGTCTTTGGGTAAGTATTATGTACCTACGAACTTGTCGGTTTTAGAAAAAAATTATCAAAATTGTTTTGTTCCAAGCGTGTTTAGAATTTTCAGAGTAAAGTTTCCTTGTTTGAAGAAAATTTGATTAAACTTGAAAGAAAAACAGTTTTACACGGTAGTACGATAACTTAACCTGCTTGGTATAGGGTACCAGAATCTACCGAGGTTTGCCGAATGCTTAACCGGTATTAGAAATCCCGCGAGAGGCGTGAAATTATGAAATGAATACGTGGCCCAAATACACGCGGCTTTGTGTACTAAACGTTAAAAAAACATAAATTCGTGTTTATATATAATATCCTAATAAACATGGACATTTGATAAGATTTTCGGCCAAAGGACGACGCGTGAACACAATACAGCAGTAAACTTATGCAAAATCTGTATGATTACTATAGAGCCCTGTGAGCGTGTTGAACCAACTATGTCACTTCCCGTTTAAATAAAAATTAATTTCTCACTTACAAAAACTTTTTTGCTGTGTGTTTACAGAGGGGATTATTTATAAATATATATTTAAGATTTAAGGAAACCTTGTTGAAAATCGTTGGTCTTCCCCTTTAAATAGGTGACAGCTTTTCATGTGAACTAGGTAGTTTGGGATGGTAGAGGATACAGTGGTTTTGAGCAGATTGGCGCAGTCCAAGTGTTTTAAAAGATAAAGGCCTACTTACTATATGTAAGATTTGATCAAGTTGCCATTTTATGAAAGCATCAGAGAGATACAAACAGTCGGCATCAACAATGAACAACTAATAAAAAATATGCAACAAAACCAATCAAATTTGATGGCTCTTACGCTCCACTCATTTTGTTGCCTGGCAACTTTGGTGTTGAGTTGTGAGTCCTGCTCATACTTGTCATCTCTAAATGAATTCATATCCTGTAGTTTCATAGCAGATGTCTTTGTCTTCTTCAACTGGTCTTCAGGAATTACTTTTGGAGATGGGGTATGGGTAAATGGAGACCACACCACCGCCTGTCCTTTCTTTTTGTCATGAAGCCAAAGACTGATGGTTGTTGCCAAGGCAATAAGAGAACTTTTACAGATCAAACAAACTAGATAAATGCTAAAATAACTGAGCGTGTTCGAATTGGATGGCAACGATTGGTTTATGTAGGTCATATAAATGGCGTAAGACAACAACAGAGATATCGATACGCCAGTTCTTTCACCCCCGTCGGCTGGTAAAATAAATACGAAACTATTCAACAGTGACAGGCAGACAACAGGAAGTAGACTGTTTACTACGTGTGTTAGAGCACGCCTTTTCATGGTAAGCGTTAATATAGAAGCTGTATGATACGTTCCCAGGGCTTCTGTCTCCACCATCATTTCACTATGAGCACTCATATCAACAAGATCCCATTCGGAACTGTGTTGAAAATTAGCAAAGTTGATTTTTGAATCTGTCCGCAGAATAATTTTGGAGGCGTTTCCATCATTAGGTTTTAAGAATATTTGACAGGTCTGGGTATCAAATGGAAATTTCAAAACTTGAACAGAGCATGTAGTAATGTATATACTATTAACAGTTAGTCTGACATAGGAATTATATTTGGTATTCTGAATGAAAGCTTTGCTTTGTGCTGTAACTAAATGGCTGTCTGTATTAATGGAGTTGACCATAATTATATCTGGTGTCCATATGTAATTTGCTGGTAAAGACAAAGAGGTTAGTGTGGAATTTTCTGTCTCCCATGTCAACAATTTATCATACCATACCATAGTATAAATTACAGCAGTTTTTAAAAGTTGTTCTCGTTCATCCAGTTCTACTATTAACAGAGGTGATATATGTATAGTAACATATGTGTCTGCTCCATTTTGACTTGGTCGTACCAGGGGATCATATCCAGCGAGAAGATTTTTAATAAACAGTGATTCGTTAAAAGAGTATATAGGAATGACGAGTAGCATAGATATAATAATGGTGGTACAAAGAACAGTTGATGTTGTTCCTAGAAAGATAGCCATAATATCATCTATCTCTATATTTTCAGATTTCAGTTATATTCCATGGATAATCTCAGTTATATTCCATGTACAATGTCAGTTATATTCCATGTACAATGTCAGTTATATTCCATGAACAATGTCAGTTATATTCCATGAACGATATCAGTTTTATCCTATGGAGAATTTCAGTTATTATCACTTTGTGGACTATTTATATTTATTTTTTTAAATCTGGTGTACTTTTTAAGATTTAGTTGAATATTTTGATCACTGATTAAATTCAAAATGTCAGTTATATCCCATGGAGAATATATATAATGTCAGTTATATTCCTGTGGATTTTTTTTTTATATAAACAATATTTATTCAGAAAACTGAGGGGATTGGGGAACAGGCAAAGCCTATATAAACCCCTCTCCCGGTTACAATAAATTACATTACAATATATTACAATCAACTATATTATATTACAATCAATAACACTATATTAAGATCAATTACATTATATTAAAATCAATTATATTATATTACAATCAATTACACTATATTACAATCAATTACATTATATTACAATTTATTGAAAAACAAAGAAGGAAAAAAAAGAAAAAAAAAAGAGAATAGATACAAAGGAGATTATATATATATATATATATATATATATTATATGTATACACAACCCAGTACAAATATAATTTTTGAATAATTAAAATCAGCTATTTTTTAAAATGCAAATCTTTCGGTTTGTTCAATGAAATTTTGTGTTTGGTTAAATACTGAAACGTTTTCGTTATATGATAGTGTTTCCGATCCATATAGTAGCACTTAAATGTTTTGTTGTGTTCGTGGTAGAGTGTCGATTGTTCTATGACGAGCACCTGAATACAAGGAACATATAAGGAGATAGTGATAAGGATCTTCTATTGTATTACCACATAAACATTCAGGAGTATCTGAAATATGTCTTATAAATTTGTGAAAATTTAGATTGCTGCAGCCTAGTCTTAGTTTAGTATGTATAATTTGATTTTTTCGTTTGCCAATATAATAAAAGAGAGGTATTTTCGGGTCATGTTTAGAGAGTTCTTTTTTAAATTTCGAAAGTGATAAGACATTTGTCATAGACTGTCAGGATTCGGGTCCCTCTGATTAATTAGAAATATATGATGAAGTATAAGGAATTATTAAATGTAGTTGCCTCCCTGTAACTGTGGAGATGAGTCTGTTAATGATATGCATGAGGTTGGGTTTTTGGCGCGCGCGAGAGAGTCGAGGAGAAAGACGATATAGATTGGAGCGGGTAGCTCGGCGGTTAGCCAATAAGTAATATAATAGAAGTTGTGAGGCGGTTAGCCATGTGAAACTCCTGTAGACAATGTTTGTAAATATATACTGATATATTATGACTTGTACGCGATGAATAAAGTTTGAAGTTTGTTATATTAATCGAGGCCTATTTATTTGTGAATGGTTATGATGAACGATACACCCGGTCGGTGACAAAATGGCGACGAGGATGGGATCCATTGATTTCAATGGATTTATTGTGAACTTTTGATGAAGCTACTAACATTAGTATTATTAATATTTGTTTCTGGTTTTGTGTTCGACGATATTTTGGGCAACAGTGATGATGATACTACAATTAGTATAAGTGAACATTGGGACTTCAGATTTATAATTAATTTTAATGGCCTACCAGTACCTGTGAAAATGTCTGACGACAGTGACAATAGTATTAATAGTGAAAACGAAGACCCAGAAATACAAATCTTTCAAAATCAAGAAAATCAAGAAAATCAAGCAGCCATGAATGCTCAACAACAAAACAAGGAAACAGATGCAACCGAACGAAAATTAGCTGAGGTAATACAAAATATGGGAGAAATGAATGCTAAAATGTTAACATTAACTGATGCTGTTAATAGACTTTTATTAGGTGAAACTAACAAGGACAAGCCAAATAATACGTCTGCTGAAGTTTCACTTGCTGTTGAAAATACAGACACGTCTAAGAATAATAACATTCAGATTACACAACCTACTAATACTAGTACTATAGCTACACACAGTGATGTAAGGCCTACTACCAGTTCTACAGAGAACGCAACTGCGCCTGTTTATAGAGCATTTGAACAACCAAAACTTCATTGTATTTTGCCTAAAAATTCATTTTCTGGTACTATAGAAAACGATGGTCATACTCTGATACATTTTCTTAAGATTTTCGAAGAAGAATGCCGTATTAGAAAAGTTTCAAATAGTATTAAACCAAACTTATTTATAATGCAGTGTGTAGAACCAGCTCGTTCGTTAATCCGGTCAGCTGCTAAACAGTGGAATTCATGGCCCCTTTTTAGAGATGAAATTATAGAAATGTTTTGTACTGAAGCTGATAAGGCATACGCATGCAGAGCCCTGTCTGTCATAGAACATAGATACGATGAAAAATACTGGACACTAATGGATCGTGTTAGAAGTTTGTCATATCAGGCCTATAGTCATGAAATTACGTTTGATGAAGAAGGAAATTTGTGTGTTGCTGTATCAGGTGAAATGAACTCGAGAATAACTGACAAATTTCTCCAATGTATTAGGGACAGAACTCTTAAGGCTGTCATTATAGCAGAACTTAGTAGAGAACCTAACTTACGTAAAGACCCAGATTATATTGCAAGGTTTGCAGATCAGTCTACACAATACTTGAAATTCTCCAGTCCGGTAAATAATGCACCGAACCACAATTATAGGACAAGTCAAGACAACCCTAGTTCATATGTAAATAATCTAGAGAGATTTCCAAGGGGTAGAGAACGAAATTACACACCTAGACCACCCCGTGCTTTTTATGAAGATGTAGAATCGCCACAGAAACATTTACAATATAGTCCAAGAAATTCTTATGGCAAATCAAGGCCTGACACTTATGAAAGACGTCAAACTAATTATAGACAGAATGGTAATACAGATGGTGGTTGTTACTCAAATCCTAATTCCCAGTCACGTTACGTCAATTCAAATAATTTTGAAATGAAACAGTCAAATGGAAAATCACAGTTACATTGTTATGGTTGTAACGGTTATGGACATTATAAGAATGAATGCCCTACCGTGAAGAGACGTTCAGATTCTGAATATAGTTCAAGTTACAAGTATTCATACCAGAATCAACCAGAAAAAAGACAACCAGAAAATCCTAATCATAGTACAAATACCAATACGGTTAATTTAGAAAATAAAAATCCTGAAATGAAACTTGAAGGAGTTTGGGAAGATTTAAGAAGAATTGAACCTACATGTATACCGGTAGCTGAGAAAATAGAAGTTGGAAATTCTGGAGTTGTTTCGAGTTTTCACCCAGATAAAGGTGTATTTATTAATACGAAAATAAATGGAATTGATGTCAGAGCGCTTACAGACACCGGAAGTGATATTTCTATTTCCTCATTGAAGTGGTTGAATAAACATTTACCAGAGACAAACTTGCGACATGTTAATACTAAAGTTTCTGTAGCATCTGAACAAACTTTACCAGTTGCAGGATCATTCGTTGCAGCAATCACTTTTCCCCTGAATGATAAAATCTATTCTCATACAATTTTGGTTACTGAAAAGTTGAATTGTGATCTTATTTTAGGAACTGATTTCATGAGAAGATATGGTTGTAATGTAGATCTATTGAGAAATGTATTCACAATTGAAGGTCAAGACTTGATGTTAGTTTCTTCAAATGGAAAGCCCCTGACCAGTGTAAAACAAATACCTTCAAATAAAACAATACTTGTTAAAAACACAGTTATTCCCCCTTATTCAGAACGTGTAGTACTTGCTAAAATAAAGTGGGATTCTGAAGATGTGCCTAACCTAGATAATAGACAATTTAGCATTAATCATAACGGTAATTTGCAGGTAGAAGGACTTGTTGTAACTAATTGTTTCGTAAAACCTGAACGTGACTTAATAAACATACTTGTTGTAAATAAAACATGCAAGTCAATTCGAGTCAAGCGTGGAGGCTGTTTGGGTGAAGTTGAAGAAGTGGAAGCATTTTTTCATGAACTTGCTAAATTAGATTCAAATTCAATGAGCCAATTGAATAGAATTGTACAAAGTACAAGTGAAGTTCAATTTAATTCTAATCATTTAACTGTTAAATGCCCTGAAGATGTGAAAAATGACAAAATTGTAGACTATGAAAACATTGACATTTCTCCTGACAGTAAGAAGAAATTAGAAAAAGTATGTGCTGATTATCATGAAGTTTTCTCCAGAAATAAATGGGATTTGGGAGAATGTGACATCGTACCACACAAGATAGAATTAAAACCGGATGCCAGGCCAATTCAGTCATTGCCTAGACGAGTGCCCTACCACCTTAAGGATAATTTAAAAGAAGAACTCAAGAATATGTTAGATGCTGGAATCATAGAAAAAAGTACAAGTAACTGGTCTAGCCCATTGGTAATAGTACAGAAAAACGATGGAGGTATAAGAATATGTGTAGATCTTAGAAGAGTTAATGCCCAAGTGTATAATGAAACTTTTCCAATAACCAACATCGAAGATGTATTAAGCCAACTACATGGTATGAAATATTTCACCAATCTTGATTTACAATCTGGTTTCCACCAACAAGTTTTAGTTGAGGAAAGTAGACCAATATCAGCCTTTGTATGTTCTGAAGGTACTTTTCAATATCGCCGCACCCCATTTGGTTTAAATCGGAGCCCCGGAAGTTTCTGTCGTATGATGAAAGCGGTTTTAGGAGATCTTGAAGGAACAGTATGTTTCGTATACATAGATGATATTATGATATGCAGTAAAGATGAAATTAGCCATGTTGAAGCCATAGAACAGGTTCTGGCTTGCCTTAAGAAACACAATCTACACATCAAACCTTCTAAATGTAGCTGGTTTAAGACAGAAACACGTTTTGTTGGATATAAGATTTCTTCTGATGGTATGGAGATGGACCCTGATAGAATACAGATTATTAAAGATTGGCCGTGTCCTGAAAATGTAAAAGATGTCAGAAAATTCATGGGAATGTTGCAGTATTATCGAAAATTTATTAAGGACTTTGCAAAGATGTCAACCCCCCTTACAGAATTAACTAAAGATAATGTTAAATGGAACTGGACAGATGAAAGACAAAATGCTTTCCAAAAACTGAAGGAATTGTTAATAAGTCCCCCGATTCTTATTCATGCAAACTTTAATAAGCCATTTCTGTTGACAACCGATGCAAGTGGATTTGCGATTGGAGCTGTCTTATCACAGGAAATTGATGGTCAAGATAAACCAATAGCTTTTGGTTCGAGACAGTTAAATGGTGCAGAGAAAAACTATTCAGCCCATAGACAAGAAGCTTTGTCTATGATATATTTTGTACAAAAGTATAGACATTTTCTATTAGGTAGTAAATTCATTCTTCGAACAGACTGTCGTGCCCTAACTTTCTTGATGTCAAGTCAATCAAAGCAGTCAGCAATTTTAGCCAGATACATTGAAATACTATCAAATTATGATTTTGAAATACGTCATCGCCCAGGTATGTTGAACCGGGTCGCTGATGCTCTTTCGAGGTATCCTTCATATGACAGATGTGAAGATTGTTCGATTACAGGAGATGGTGTTGTGACTTCCGTAAATTTGCAGGATTCTTCATGGTTATCCTACTTGTCTAAAGAAGAAATGGAACTTGCACAGTCTGAAGATAAATATCTTTCTGTTGTTATTAGTTGGATTAATGATGGTAAAAAGTGTTCCCTTGAAGAGATTGTAGATAATACTGAGTTGAGATCATATTGGAACATTTATTCTAAATGTAAAATTGAGTATAGACTATTATGGTATGTACATCCAGACAATAATGTGCATAGACTTATCATTCCTGAAAAATTTAGATATAGAATTCTGGAATTGATGCATGATCATATCTTAGCTGGTCACAGAGGTGTTGCCAATACACTTAATAGATTGCGCTCAAAATTCTTTTGGATTGGTATGAAAAGAGACTGTAGAAATTGGATTAACTCGTGTAAATCGTGTGTTGCATGTAAACGTAGTGTCCAAGTGCCCCCTTTACAAGAACCGTTAAGGCCCATGTCTCCAGATCAAAAACTTTGTATTGATTGTATAGGTCCTTTAACTCGATCGAAAGAAGGATATCTGTATGCAGTATGTGTAATGGACGATTTCTCTAAGTTTTCACAAGCTTTCCCTTTAAGGACTTTAACTGCTAAAGAAACTGCTGATACTCTAGTGCGAGAATACTTTTGTAAACAAGGTGTTATTCCTAAAACAATCTTGTCAGACCGTGGAAGTAATTTCACAAGTGAACTATTTAGAGAAATGTGTAACGTACTTAATGTTAAGGGTGTCAGAACTCTTCCTTATTCTCCTACTAGTAATGGTGCTATTGAGAGGTGGAACAATACTTTAAAGAGTATGTTAAAAGTGTACACAATTAATAATTATCGTTGGGTTGATATGTTGCCCTTTCTTTCTTTGGCGCATAATTCAACAGTACATAGTGCAACAGGATTTACTCCTAACTTTCTACATCGTGGTCGTGAAACACAACTTCCTGCTGAAATGATGTTTCCTACAATGAATGATAACAATAAAACTTTGAGTATAAACGATTACGCTAGGAATTTAGAAAGGAAGATGACAAAAGCTGTTCAATTTGCGCGTAGCAATTTAGAAATTACTCATAATCGTTATAAATCAGAAAGAGATAAACATGTACAATTTGAATCGTTAGAAGTTGGCGACAATGTGCTAATTAAGGACTGTATTAATCAAACATGGGACCACAGTGGTAATGTGATTGAGACATTCAAAGATAACCCTGTGTTGTATAAAGTTGAGAGAAATGATGGTAGAAAAATAATGATTCATCATAATAAGTTGAAGAAAGTGTGTAATCGGACTTTATTTCCAGATAAAACTATTAATAATAGTGCGAAGTGTCGGTATAGAAAACAGAAACAGTGTACTAATCCATCAGTGAATACTGAAGAAAATGACTATTATTCTTCTGATGAGAATGACAATTTGATTGGTTATGTGAAATTCCCCACCCCTGTATTGCATGAACCTAATGATACATATAGTGATACAGAAACCACTGAAATACCTCAGTGTGACAATGACAGTAATGATAGTTTGTTACCAAATGCACTTGTTAACCCTTCAGTTGAACATGTTAGTCAACCGGTGTTAAGACAATCTAAAAGACAGCGTTTTACTAAGCATTATGATGGTTTTGAATTATATGGTGATGCAGCAAAATGTGGTCAATATAATAGTTAATTTTTAAGGTTCTAAATTCTAATTTGTAATGTTCATGTATGTTAGAAAGTTAGAAGAAACATTTTGATGTTATGATATTGGCTGTTGTTATGAACACCAAGGTAACCTAAAACTTGGAGTATCAGTATAGTAATTATAGAACTATAAGAAATAGTTATAGAATTTTGTGTTATTTTCTTATACATTGTTATTTGGTAAATATATAAATGCTTGTTTCTCTTGATAAGTTAAATTCTAAAGGAGTCATAATTTATAATTTTTAATAATAATCATATAAGTTTCTATTACTGGAAATGTTAATATTAGAAGTTGAAGCATTATTCGTTGTTTTAAAATAAGTTTAATTTAGATATGTTTGTACAGCTTTATAATAACATTATAATGACGAGGACGTCATTCAAGCTAAGAGTGGGAGAATGTCAGGATTCGGGTCCCTCTGATTAATTAGAAATATATGATGAAGTATAAGGAATTATTAAATGTAGTTGCCTCCCTTTAACTGTGGAGATGAGTCTGTTAATGATATGCATGAGGTTGGGTTTTTGGCGCGCGCGAGAGAGTCGAGGAGAAAGACGATATAGATTGGAGCGGGTAGCTCGGCGGTTAGCCAATAAGTAATATAATAGAAGTTGTGAGGCGGTTAGCCATGTGAAACTCCTGTAGACAATGTTTGTAAATATATACTGATATATTATGACTTGTACGCGATGAATAAAGTTTGAAGTTTGTTATATTAATCGAGGCCTATTTATTTGTGAATGGTTATGATGAACGATACACCCGGTCGGTGACATAGACGGATTTAGGTTGTTCCAGAGTCGGATAGCTGATGGAAAGAATGAATTATAATAGATGGATGTTCTGCAGAATATTTCATCTAATTCTGGTTTATTTCTAAGATTATATGGTGATGTTTTTAATTTAATGTGGTTTGATAAATAATTTGGAACCGTTCCATTAATAATTTTATATAATGTGTGTAATTTGTGTCTTTTTCTTCTTTCATTCAAAGGAGTAATACCAGTTTCGAGGTAGAGTAAACGGTGGCTAGTTCCCTTTACAGCCCCACAAATAGTGCGTAAGGCATCTAGTTGAAGGTGTTCTAGTTGGTTCGCTAGGTGGTCAGTGCAATTGTCCCAAATAATGTCCGCGTAGTCGAAATGCGGTAGTATAAAGGAATTGTAAATTATAAAAAGAGATTTTCTATTTAACCTGTACTTTAGGGATCTTAAACAATTGATTAATTTCGATACTTTATTACAAATATTATTTATATGGATATCCCATTTAAGTTTGTGGTGGAAGAAAAGACCCAAGTGCTTGTGAATTTGTACATCAATTATTTTAACAGTATCCATGAAAAGTGGTGGTGTGTCATTGTGTGGTTTGGTAGATATTGTTAGTGATTCTGTTTTTGTGGGGTTGAAGGAAACTAGCCATTTTTTGGACCAAACGTTGATTCTCTCGATATCCGAATTCATTATTTTCGCACTTTCTGACGGATCTTTTATCAGTAAGTAGAGAGACGTGTCATCAGCAAACAATTTGATATTTGATTGAATATTTTCAATGATATCATTAATATAGATTAAAAATAGAAGCGGTCCGAGAACGGAGCCCTGTGGAACACCGGAAGTGATGAATGATGACTCCGAGGCGACATTGTCCAGAACAACGCACTGTGATCGACCAGTAATATAACTTTTAAACCAACTGTACAATGTGCCTCGGACCCCAACAGTATCAAGCTTAAGACAGAGCCCAGCATGCCAAACTCTATCGAATGCTTTGCTGATGTCACAGAACACCGTTCTCGTATAATAACCTTTATCGATTGCATTACAATAAAAATCATTTAAGTCTAGAAGTTGATAGATAGTAGAGTCTCCTTTCATAAAACCACTTTGAAATTTTGTAAGTGTATTGTTGTCTAGAAGGAAGTTAAAGACATGCTTATAAATACAACGTTCAAGGATTTTACTTATTATCGAGAGTAATGATATCGGGCGATAGTTGGAACATATATCCTTATTACCTTTTTTATGTAGGGCTACGACATTAGCATGTTTCCAGATCAAGGGGAAGGTAGCACACTTAAGGGAATGATTAAACAGAGTACACAATGGATTAGAAATTTCTTTAGATATAGATTTTAATAATTTTCCGCTAATATGATCAGGGCCAGAGGATTTAGAAGTATCGATAGAGTCAAGAATGTCTTTAACTTCATTCGGCTGTAGAATTATATTAGTTATACTGTTGATATTTCGGTTAATTAATGGCAGTGGGTGATTAAGATCATTAAGTTTGGATTGCTCAGCAAAATAAGTGTTAAGTGCGTTTGCCTTTTCTTTAGGTGTGAATGCTGTGCCAGTATTTGTTGTTATAGGAGGTATGTCATGGTCCGATGAACCCGTAGTTTTTACAAATGAGTTGACTACCTGCCACCAGGACTTTGATCCAAGGTCATTGACATCGTTAATTTTGTTATCTAAACTTTCATAATATTCACTTTTACATTTCCGAATTAAAGATATATATTGATTTCTTGTCTTACGAAAAAGTGCCCAGTGGTCTGCCAAATCTGACTTCTTAGCTTTTTTGTGGATTTTATTTTTCAATTTACTTAACTTCCTTATGCTATTATTCATCCACGGCATATCTCGTGGTCTAATGGTTACTAATTTGTTTGGAATATAATTCTTTGCTACAGTTATTAATTCACTTGTAAATTTACTACATGACTCATCGACCGTATTGTTAGTAAGGAGTGTGTCCCAGTCAGTGCTGTGGATTTCTTGTTGAAGTGCATCAGTATTCATTTTCCCATAATCCCAAATTAGTCGTTTAAAGGATCGTTTTTGTGGACTCTGAAATGAAAGTTGACAGTACACGGGGCAGTGGTCGCTACAGAAGTTATCGAGGCATTCAGCTTTGGAGACATAAATGGGGCAATTTGTCAAAATTAAATCTAATAACGTGTTTTTCCCATTATCACTGTATCGGGTAGGCGAAGTTATCATTTGTTTAAGATCAAAAATATTAATGGCCTCGTGGATAAAAGAATTAAAAACGCTGAAAAAATCAATATTAAAGTAACCTAAGATAAAACATTGTGGAATATCATCAGTGAGTGCCAAGTTAAATGAATTGAAAATAGAGTAGTTAATATCTGTTGTACTATTAGGGGGTCTGTAAAATGTACCCAATAAGAATTTATTATTGTGACTATGTATTTCTAACCAGATGCCCTCTGTTCCGTCAACTTCCAAGTCAGCGCGTCTCTTGTAAGCTAGAGTGTCTTTTATATATACGGCTACCCCCCCACCTGAGTGTGTAGTGCGATCTTTTCGAACAGGTGCATGGTAAGATGAAATGGAGACTTTACTATCAGGAATACTACAATCTAACCACGATTCGGATATCGAGATAATGTCATAGCTATCCAACTCGGAAGCAATTAAATCAATTTTATTACGGATGCTCCTTGTATTCAGATGAACTATAGTAAGATTTTTAGGGCCGGGGTTTTGTTCAATGTCACCACACTGTAAAAGAAGTGAAGGGATAACAAAGGTAAAAGTAATATCAAATTCGTTGATTAAATAATGGTAATAATACAATATAAACGATAAACATTGGTTGTCAATGATTAAATAATGATAATAATACAATAAAAGCGATGAGTAATGGTTGTCAATGCTACTGTATGGATCGGTAAAATAATGGATGAAAGACAATACATAAAAATAATTATCTATTATGTTTGGGTTAATGTGTAATAATCTATAGAAAAACATATATACATTTTTTGAAGACGAACATAATGAAACATATATACAAACTACTTTACAAAAACGGTCAGATGGTATGCCCGCTTTAATAAGCTGATGGAAGCTTATTTGTTGTTGCCTTGTACACGTGACCGTGTACTGTTATTCACGTGGTCGGTGTGGATAATGTCAGATATTCCTGTGGATAATGTCAGATATATTCCTGTGGATAATGTCAGATATATCCTGTGGATAATGTCAGTTATATCCTGTGGAGAGTGTCCGTGGATATCCTGAGGAGAATGTCAGTTATATCCTGTTGATAATGTCAGATATATCCTGTGGATAATGTCAGTTATATCCTGTTAATAATATCAGTTATATCCTGTGGATAATGTCAGTGGATATCCTGTGGATAATGTCAGATATATCCTGTTGATAATGTCAGATATATCCTGTGGATAATGTCAGTTATATCCTGTTAATAATGTCAGTTATATTCCTGTTGATAATGTCAGATTTATCCTGTGGATAATGTCAGTTATATTCCTGTGGATAATGTCAGATATATTCCTGTGGATAATGTCAGTTATATCCTGTGGAGAGTGTCAGTTATAATCCGTGGAGAATCTCACTGTGTGCAATAATTAGATTTTGATAGAATAATTATAGTTATTGTCAGAAAGACTGTATTCACTCTTCCACTTAAATCCTTCAATCTATCTTCCTGTTGAAAAAATAAATTTGGGGAAACACCCTTACAGAAATGTCATTGAAGTCTGTTAACTAGATAACCAGTTCTACTGTATGTTTAGATGAAACCAAAAAATTGCAGCAAACTTTACATCATTAGCTTCACAGAAATAACACTATGTCATCATTGCTACCTTAAATAACACTTTGTCTTGTAAAAAACGAAAACAATAATATATGGTATCAATGTGGTAATGATTTTTTTCCACTGAGTTTTTATCATGTGAATTTAATGTTTGATAGTTATAAATCATGCAGTCACAGTTCCCAATCCAGAAATGTTATCTGGTACCCATACAGATTTTTGGTAAAGGTTTTTGTTGCTCGTTGTAGGAAAAAGATAACAATATTTGCATTATGCAATAACTCAATCCACTATGGAATATTCTAGGTGCCAGAAAATGTTCACAGTGTGGATTGTTAATGATAGCCTTAAATCAAGTTTTCATATTTGATTTCACAACCGACACAAAATCACAATGATATACTCCAGAATAGTATTTCACACAGTTTTCAAATTATGAGTAGAAGACATCCAATAAAATCTTTCTGTAATACCATATGTTGAAGATAACTTGGAGCAGATTTGTTGATTTAAAAGTTAAAGATGATATTTTCAAATTACTCCTTTCTCAAACACAAAAACAGTGTATATTGTTTTTACAGTCCAATCATGAATTCTTGCTGCCTGGAAACTCTATAATACATTAGTGAAAACTAGTCAATTCTGGTGATAGCACAAACAATTCACCTGAGGTTACAGCAGCATTACTAAATTACAGCTTTTGGGAACCATTCTAATGAATATAGATAAAGCAGTAATTAATAAGAATGCAATTAAATTGTAGGTAATCGATTTCCAATTATCTCTTGGGGGTTGGATGGGTGAATGGTTAACTTGCAGACTCTGTATCATAAATCTCTCCATTTATCTTTATATTATTGAAAATGTTTTCCAATTTATAGTATCTAATACAGTGATGGTTTATTTTCATTAATTAAATTAAAAGCCTATTAATTAAATGCTTGGAGAGATTATATTCAAGTGATGAGTATACTTACAATTTGATTTATATCCCGTCTGTTTGACATCAAAAAATTAATGATAAATGTATGGACAGTATTATGATCAACTGTTTCACGAAAAATAGTGTTTACAGCTTGTGGACGTTCCAGAGGTCAAAATTTGTATCGGATTATAAAAACTGTTTCAATATATCACTGTTGCGCCATATATAATGATGGTTGAGTTTGAATTTTGTAAAAATCAGATCTATACTGCCTGATAATATCGTTGTACGCAAATAGTGTATATAATTAATACCAAGGTTGTGGACCCTCTAAGAGGTCATATTTTCTATTTCTCTGTATGAAGCTTAAAGTATGTTTATATCTCAAAGATCTAGATTCCTGGATTATGGCACCGGATTGTACGAATAAATGCTTCTTTTTTTAAGCTTGTTCTCAGTCAATCTCTTGAAAGTGTGAGTGTATCTTGCATGGCAACCCCTTGTTAGTTTTCTCAATTATGGCATTTTCATGAAATTTCAGTGTCATATCCTTAACGCATTCCCACAAATAAAATCATAAAACGATGATCTCCTGGAACGATGTTACTAAATGGGCAAAGTGGTAGAAACACTGTGAAGGTTCACATACAAAAACATAACAAACATTTTAACTAATGTTCGTATCTGCTTGATTTAATGTTAAACATTGAATTAATTATAATAAAATCAACCTGGGACCTTGGTAGGACTGAATGAAATGGGGTTTAACGTCCTATGCTTCTGCACCTAACCTGGGCTAAGACCTTGGTAGGAAAGTACGTGTTAAATTCAAGTATGCAGTACTATTGAAATATGTATGTACATCTAAATTGTTAAGAAGTTACTTTAAGAATGTCATTTAAAAGTTACATTGTAGCAATGTGATTAGGTATGCTAGATTACTAATACAACATAAAGATTGATACACAGAGTTTAAGGCCTTCGTGACGAACAAGTACATTGGTTTTGAATGAATTTTGATAACTTAAACAGCTAAATCCATGATCTAAACATTAGCATGGAGGAGAACTTTATCAAAGCCCAAAAAATTCTAATGATTGTAATTCTTAATCTTTTAAAGTGCTTTAAAAGATGTAGGCCTACTTACTATCGGTAAGATTTGATCAAGTTGCCATTTTATGAAAGCATCAGAGAGATACAAACAGTCGGCATCAACAATGAACAACTAATAAAAAATATGCAACAAAACCAATCAAATTTGATGGCTCTTACGCTCCAATCATTCGGTTGCCTGGCTCCTTGTGATGTACGGGCAACTTTCGTGTTAAGTTGTGAATCCTGCTCAAACTTGTCAACTCCCAATGAATTCATATCCTGTAGTTTCATAGCAGATGTCTTTGTCTTCTTCATCTGGTCTTCCGGAATTATTTTTGGAGAAGGGGTACAGGTACATGGAGACCACACCACTGCCTGCCCTTTCTTTTTGTCATGAAGCCAAAGACTGATGGTTGTTGCCAAGGCAATAAGAGAACTTTTACAGATCAAACAAACTAGATAAATGCTAAAATAACTGAGCGTGTTCGAATTGGATGGCAACGATTGGTTTATGTAGGTCATATAAATGGCGTAAGACAACAACAGAGATATCGATACGCCAGCTCTTTCACCTCCGTCGGCTGGTAAAATAAATACGAAACTATTCAGCAGTGACAGGCAGATAACAGGAAGTAGACTGTTTACTACGTGTGTTAGAGCACGCCTTTTCATGGTAAGCGTTAAAATAGAAGCTGTATAATACGTTCCCAGGACTTCTGTCTCCACTTCCCTTTCACTATGAGCACTCCTATCAACAAGATCCCATTCGGAACTGTGTTGAAAATGAGCAAAGTTGATTTTTGAATCTGTCCACAGAATAATTTTGGAGGCATTTCCATCATTAGGTATTAAGGATATTTGACAGGTCTGGGTATCAAATGGAAATTTCAAAACTTGAACAGAGCATGTAGTTATGTATATACTATTAACAGTTAGTCTGACATGGGAATTATATTTGGTATTCTGAATGAAAGCTTTGCTTTGTGCTGTAACTAAATGGCTGTCGGTATTGATGGAGTTGACCATTATTATATCTGGTGTCCAAATGTAATTTGCTGGTAAAGACAAAGAGGTTAGGGTGGAATTTTCTGTCTCCCATGTCAACAATTTATCATACCATGCCATAGTATAAAATACAGCAGTTTTTAAAAGTTGTTCTCGTTCGTCCAGTTCTACTATTAACAGAGGTGATATATGTATAGTAACATATGTGTCTGCTCCATTTTGACTTGGTCGTACCAGGGGATCATATCCAGCGAGAAGATTTTTAATAAACATTGACTCGTTAAAAGAGTATGTAGGAATGACGAGTAGCATAGATATAATAATGGTGGTACAAAGAACAGTTGATGTTGTTCCTAGAAAGATAGCCATAATGTCATCTATCTCTATATTTTCAGATTTCAGTTATATTCCATGAACAATGTCGGTTATATTCCATGAACAGTGTCAGTTACATTCCTTGAACAATGTCAGTAATATTCCATGAACAATGTCAGTTACATTCCATGAACAGTTATATTCCATGAACAATGTCAGTTATATTCCTTTGGAAATCTCAGTTAAATTCCTTTGGAAATCTCAGTTATATTCCTTTGGAAAACTTAGTTATATTCCTTTGGAAATCTCAGTTATATTCCTTTGGAAATCTCAGTTCTATTCCTTCGAAAATCTCAGTTATATTTCTTGGATAATCTCAAGTTTTCACATCAGACACAAAATCCCATTGATATACTCCGGAATAGTATTCTACACAGTTTTCAAATTATGAGTAGAAGACATCCAATAAAAACTTTCTGTGATACAATATTTTGAAGATAACTTGGAGCAGATTTATTAGAGGATCTATTTAAAGTTAAAGATAATTTTTTAAATGTAAATTCTTTTAAAACTGAATAAGTTTAAACAACACAATTTTCAATTCTTGCAGATTAGAAACTCGATATTAAAAATCGACAATTCTGGAGATAGCACAACAAACCACCTGAGGTTACAGCAGCAATTCTAAATTACAACTTCATTGCACGTTACAGTAAAAAAAACTAACACTATTCTGTGGTTCAATAACCACATTATGATGAACAATAATACATTATTTGATACCCTAAACAAACAACTGGTGAAATGTACTTTATTATAACAATAATTTTTATTCTTTACACAGTAAAGAATTGATAAGGATAGCCTACAATTAATTTATCACTGATGGACTTCTCTTAGAATGTGTATTCACAGTTTTAGTATCTTAATTATGTTATTTAAAAGGCCATTAGCTTAATGATTAGACAGAGATTATGTTGAAGTGAAGAGTAAATTTACAATTTGATTTTTTTGCATTTATAGTATGTATTACAGTTATGGTATCTTAATTATGTATATTAATAGGCCATTAGCTTATTATATAAATGCTTGGAGACATTATATTTAATTGATGAGTATATTTGCAATTTGATTTATATCCCCTCTGTTTGACATCTAAATAGTAATGATAAGTTTTGACATTTAAAAAGTAATGCTAAGTGTATGGACAATGGACGCCATGTTGCATAGTATTATCAGTGATCTGTTTCACAGAGGTATATTGTGAAAGCTCTCTTATACCTCTGTATTAGCTAGATAACTGACCTTTATAAGTTCAAGTATGCCTTCTACAGGTGACATCACACCATGAGGTGTATATCATTGGTTCTATGGTGCGTGCATTGTTCACATAAGACTTTGTTATGTTAATCTTTTACTCATTTTATGTACCGGTACCCATTTACACTATGTAGCAAATTTTTTTTAAAAACTAAATATCTGTTTCAAACACCTTTGTTCATTTTTCTTATACTTCAAAAATATGTTGTTGAAAATTTCTCAAACTATCGATATAAAATGCATATGCAGCATTTAAATTAGTGAAACAAAGACACCTATTGAATTTGAGTAATTTCCTACATCTAAGAGTTTAGGCCCTTGTTTCAGTAAGCTATCATCCAATCTGTTTGAAATTTATAAGCATCATTCAAATTAAGTGACACAAAGAAGCCTATTGGCCCTTGTTATACTTTGTTAAACCTTGTGAACACTCGAATGACAAAAGTTATCATCCAATTAGTAATAAATTTATATGCATTATTTAAATTAGAAAACCCCAAAAGCCTGTTGAATTTCACTGATTTCTGTAAACTACCTCCAGAGTTATGGCCCTTGTTTCAGTTTGTACAACCTTGTGAACCCTTAAATGACGGAACTAAAAATCTGATAAGTATTTTATTGTCTTGTAAATGTCTCTCATTAATTACTTAACAAAAGTATGTGACAGCTATTGTTGACCGATCAGACACTGTGGGCGTATGTTTTGTTGCTTGGCGACCTTTATTTATTAGTCTTACAAAGCCCTCATTTAAAAAAAAAAGATATCACTAGATAATCTAGATGACATAAAATGATTGATACAGCACTGTGTATAGACAATGTGTCATTGATTTTTTAATGCCCCACATATCGAAGATTTGTGTGCAAATAATTATCTGTTTGGATCCAATTCTTCTAGTTGCTTATCACAATTTGTATTATTTGAACAGACCTGATCTGTTACATACTAAATGGTGTATTTATCATCATGGCCATTGTGCTTTGGAAGATCTATAATTTTACCAGAACAAAGAAAAATCAGGAAACTAGAAATGAAATAATGAAATTTAAATTAAATGAAATGGGGTTTAACATACTCCTGATCTCCTCCGAACTGGGCTAATTAAGATGGGCATACACCATACAGTCTGCTATGAGGGGAATTTTGCCCAGACAGCAGCACTATGGCCCACTCTTATATTGAATTCCAACTGTCATGGGATCTTTTACATGCACACCAATGTGTACTCTGGACCTAAGTCTTTTGTCCCATCCAAATGACTAGACGGCTGTCCTTGTCAGGCCCTCTGTCAAGGATCACAGACAGGGACAATCTTAATGACCTTTCTTGGCCAATGCAGGGATCAAACACCACTCCTTCAGGTAAGCGAGCTAGCATCTTATCTACTTGGCCACCGTGACCCCTTCCGAAATAAAATGAGTTTAACCTGGGCTATTTAAGAGGGTAGGTGGTGGGGTTAGAAAAAACATACGAAGGGGTACGTCAACATTTTAAAATATGCTATGAAATCTTGTTTTGAGCTTTTTAGGCTGCCATCATTACGCCCTTGGTATCCCCAATTGTCTAATTCCATTTTACTCCATATGGTTTCGATGATTTCAATGAGGTACCGTACTTCTCTTTGCAAATTTCCTTTGCAATTAACGATTTATGGGTTTGGTGGATAAAAATAGCACAATCATCAAGGGAAGAGTGGAGTAGAATGGAATGAGACCACTGTGGATATCCAGGATGCCGTAATTACAAAGACTTTGATATTGTGTCTGGTTATATAGTTTGTAGGTAAATGGAATGTTATGAAGAAGACAGTTTATATATCTGGTGATGAAAGTTCTATATCCCAACAACGCCTGATAGTTAAAACTACTCAGGGCAGACTTCTATCACTAGAGAAAGAATATAAGTAAGTTTGATTTAGAATAATTTGATGAAATATGACTCAACTGATGGCAGTGATGTTAGTATGTTTAATTGATTATTTCCTATATCAACAGGCAGTATTTTCAATCATGGTATATTATAAGGGTAGTTGATCAGCCTGACCCTGTGGCTTTCTTCCAGTTTTCCCACTCAGACCCTACGGTTTTCCTTCTGTTTCCCAGTCTGACCCTTAACTCTTCTCCCTGTTTCCAACTAGTGCTAAATATTCATGAAATAAAGTCATATCCATATGTTAATTCTATGGGACATACCATGTGCTTGTGATGCGCTGGACATCGAACTCAATTTGTCTCTCTCTCTTCAGAGAAATTGTCAATCATTGGAATTTTAAGGATACGAGAACAAACCAATTGAAATATAATCTGCTATAACCATGTTTTTGTAATATTTCAATATTTCATCAGCCTTGAAACGCTTCATGTCTTAGCTAAACACCTTTTTGGAATAGACATTATTCATCTGGCTAGGATATGAAACACAGAAAAGAGATAATCACTTGAAGACCCCCCCCCCCCAAAATAAAAACAACCCCCAAACAAACACTGCATTAAACCAAAGGGACATCTGAAGACTCAAAGTTAGTTATAATTTGTTGAGGTAAGTTATAGTTTAAGTTGAAGTTGTAAATGATGTAATAACTATCTGTATGTGTTTTACTTGTTAGACCTGCACCTGTTGATGGTTGTGAACCAACAAAAATAGTTTCCTTGGAACCTGGAAGTAGATCAGGACATTATATCATCAATTATGAAAATGTAACAGGTAGGACAGAATATTTATTTTTAAATTTATCGCCCCCCCCCCCCTTTCAGACCACCTTGGTTAATCAAGTAGTATGATGAGCCTTTTCTGCTTGTTGAAGCTTTGGGACACAATAAGAGTCGAATTAAGTTATTAAAGAAGCTAAATCACTAACATCTGGGAAATTCACAAAAGTGGGTCGCAACGCATATAATACTGTAATATGACTGTATATAAACTGATTCACATTTCGGATTTTAGAAGCTCATCTTTTCCAGTAGGTTTACATCATCAATGTTGATTTAAATTGACCAATAATTCGTTTTTTCGATGTCAAAGGTTTTGGAGGAATTTGAGTTACGGATTTAGGTCCTTTAAGTATAGTTTCCTTGCATCTTTTCCTTGATAAGTTTGATAATGTGCATTTTCTTCTCAAATAAAGCAGAGTTAGGAGCAATGTGACTACTTTAGTGTAAATCATCCTTGGGTGAATGTCTTGACTGAGTTTGATGATGAGCATTACATTAAGCAAAAATATGCAATTTGATTTGTGAATGCTTTCTGACACAATAACTTTGATTCTAATTGAGTAAGACTAAGAGTGATGAAACTTGTAGTAAATTCAATGATTAGCTCTGATGATTTTAATCAAAGTTAGAAGCAATTTGACCACTTAATGCTTGATGAAAACCGAATTCTGCACTTAATTAGTGTGATTTATTTTTTGGGGGATTGAGATGAAGCTTTGTTATTTTGATGCATACTTAAGATAATAAAACAGCTTGCTATGAAAACGACAAATATTTGTTTTAGTATTTAGCACGCTTGTCTTTTTTTCGTTTCAGCTATTTTTAAGATCATCTACACTGACTATACAGATGCTGTCACATATTTCTGTTTGGGTGTTGGACCAGACGGTTCCTGTATCCACGATAAACTTCAGATAGAAATATGGTCGAAACATGATACTATATCAGACCACACGTTCCAGATTCTTAGACATTTTGTGGCTGATTCTTGTGCAGAAGTTGGTGATCTGATTGATGTTACTCCTGGTAAGTCATTCAGTGCTCATCCGTGGTAGGTCATTCAGAGCTCATCCCTGTAAGTCATTCAGTGTTCATCCCTGGTAGGTCACTCAGAGCTCATCCCTGATAAGTCATTCAGTGTTCCTCACTGGTAATTCATTCAGTGTTCATCCCTGGAAGTCATTCAGTGTCCATCCCTTGTAAGTCATTCAGAACTCATCCCTGATAGGTCATTCAGAGCTCATCTCTGGTAGGTCATTCAGAGCTCATCTCTGGTAGGTCATTCAGTGCTCATCTCTGGTAGGTCATTCAGAGCTCATCTCTGGTAGGTCATTCAGTGCTCATCTCTAGTAGGTCATTCAGTGCTCATCTCTGGTAAGTCATTCAGTGCTCATCCGAGGTAGGTCATTCAGAGCTCATCCCTGGAAGTCATTTAGTGTTCATCCCTGGTAAGTCATTCAGAACTCATCCCTGATAGGTCATTCATGGTTCCTCACTGGTAATTCATTCAGTGTTCATCCCTGATAAGTCATTCATGGTTCTTCACTGGTAAGTCATTCAGTATTCATCCCTGATAAGTCATTCAGTGTTCCTCACTGGTAAGTCACTCAGTGCTCATCCGTGGTAGGTCCTTCAGTGTTCAACCCTGGTAGGTTATTCAGTGTTTCTCACTGGTAAGTCATTCAGAGCTCATCCGTGGTAGGTCATTCAGTGCTCATCTCTGGTAGGTCATTCAGAGCTCATCCCTGGTAGGTCATTCAGTGTTCATCCCTGGTAGGTCATCCAGTGCTCATCCCTGGTAGGTCATTCAGAGCTCATCCCTGGTAGGTAATTCAGTGTTCATCCCGGGTAGGTCATTCAATGTTCCTCACTGGTAAGTCATTCAGTGCTCATCCCTGGTAGGTCATTCAGTGCTCATCCCTGGTAGGTCATTCAGTGTTCCTCCCTGTAAGTCATTCAGTGTTCATCCCTGGTAGGTCATTCAGTGCTCATCTCTAGTAGGTCATTCAGTGCTTATCTCTTGTAGGTCATTCAGTGTTCATCCCTGATAAGTCATTTAGTGTGATGATTTACCATGTCGATTATCTAATTGTGATTATTTACCATGTCGATTATCTAATTGTGATTATTTACCATGTCGATTATCGGATTGTGATTATCAGATTGAGATTATCTGATTGGGATTATCCAATTGGGATTATTTGCCATGTAGATTATCTGATTGGGATTATTTACCATCCAATTTATATGATACCATCTAATTTATCCGAATGTGAATATTTACAGGTCGATGTACTATACCATCTAATTTATTACAAGCTGCTAAAGCTGATGAAATCGATACAAGTAAGATATGATAAAATTGTTGTTAATATAAAAAGAAATACACCGTATAATTTCATATTATTTAAGTTAACAGGATGGATACTTTGTGATTAGGACTTTATTGCTGTTTTTGTAAAGTCATGTCAATATATCTTTGAACAAAGGATGGTTTCTAAGTGCTAATAAGAGGGTGTCACTCTTAGAAAAAATCCTTGAGCTCTGCCAATTGAGCAACCTCCAACATGAAACTTGTTGAGCTTGTTTCTGGGGCAATTGTACATTGATTGTTCATACATTATAATTCTAAGATGGACATGCTGGATTCCCTGTCCACATTTAGTAGTACTTGTTTGTTTGTAAATGTAATCTTATGTGTCACTGCTGTACCATTATAAATTACAGCCAATATAAATTCTGAATGTCAAGTACGTTTTAAACCAGTTCAAAAGAATTTTAATTTTGACAATGTAAGTATAATTATTTGGAAACTGCACGACTCTTTTTTGCAATCTTTTAAATTCTTCTATATGAAAGAACATTTGTGATATAAAGAGATGATTAAATATCATGCTAAAAACTTATTTAAGGAATGTCATTCTCCATTTGCACAAAGAACTTGATAATCACGATGACCACTTAACCCCTATAACTAAGCAAGTGTGTGGATACGGTTATTTGAAAGTTTGGACAAACAGCCAACACCATATGAAAACTAACATTTTCACAGGACGTTTTTCTCCAAAAATTTATCAGTTTTATTTAGTTAAATATATCTGAGGAATACTCCTTTAAAATAATGACAAGATATTTGATGATATTTTGTATTATTTACAGTTTACTGGTATATGGCATTCCCTTTCATCTACCCACTATTTATTTGGTGTTAATACCTGGACATCATCTATAGTCAACTATGTAGCTCACGAAGATGGCAGTTTAAATATTGCCTTCAGAGGTTTTGCGTAAGCTTTTGATTTCATAAAATAATTGATAATACCATATTGGAGATATTATAATAATAGGTTTGTGTTGAGGGATTTATATGGGGTATTTATTTTTATACACCCACATTCAAATGTGGTCGAATATTGCTGTCACCTCTGTTCGTACACCAGTCTGGGCTCTGTCTTCCATTAGCCCAGTTAAGGTGCATAACAGTAGGATGT
This sequence comes from Patella pellucida, assembly GCA_917208275.1. NCBI lineage: Eukaryota > Metazoa > Mollusca > Gastropoda > Patellidae > Patella > Patella pellucida. Next base: position 11,783,915 of record OU795038.1, read on the forward strand.
CCCATTTCACATTAGTCTGGGGTGCCCAATAGTGCCATACAAGGGTGAAACATAATGCCGGCTTATCCCCTCTCAAGCCCCCCTTGTATGGAACACCTACGGTCAAACTTGCATTTACCGGTACTGCATTTTACATGATTGACATTTGCTGTGGGCTATCACTGATGTGGACCTTCCCCTGGGCCTGTGCCTCACTGGGTCCCATTGTGAAAATGCTGTTCGCCCTTCCAACATTAGTAAGGGTGGGCAAATGGAGGTCGAATTTTGGGAACGAGTGTTTTCTAAGGTGATTTTGGCTGCTGAATCCGAATCTGGAGAAATTTTTCTTCTGTGACGTCATTTTGAGCTGGTTGCGTGGCCTTCAAAATGGCGGCCCAAAAATGACTTTTTTTCTCATAAAAGCAAGACAATATTGGAACTAGTTGACCAATATGTTAGAATATATGTTTTCATGACCGTGGATTCTAAAATTACACTCCCATTTATAATTTGATAACATCCTTTATTGATATGAGGGTAATAACTGAAAAAAAGTCGTTTTGAAAATGGCCACGGAACCAGCTCAAAATGATGCACAGAACAAAAATTTCACCAGATTCGGATTCAGCAGCCAAAATCGCCAAAGAAACACTGGTTTCCAAAATTTGACCTCTATTTGCCCACCCCTAACATTAGCATTAGTCGATATTTCCTGGAACTCCTGGCCGTAATAACCTTGGACAAATATACATGGCAGTTAATAAATATGTGTTTTTCAGACCATACCTCAATAAATGTACAAGAACAGCGTCACTGGAGTTAACAAATGAAGGAGTAGATGGATATTACAGTATGAGAAGTAAAGCAGGAACAAAAGGTTAGTTTACATCTACTTACTGTCACTGTAAGTATGGGATTGTTTAATACCGTGTTTTTAGCATTGTAGGCCTACTAATTGAACCATTTTTATACGCCAACATTTAAATGTGGTCGTATATTGCTGTTGCACCTGTCCATGTTTAAGGTAATGAGACAAAAAGGCTATTGATTTTCAGTGATTTCTGATAATTGCTGTCAGAGTGATGGCCCTTGATCACTTTAAAAAAATCTTGTGGACACTCTAGAGGCTAAAGTTAATAACCGATTGACTTTAAATTTATACACAGTATTTAAGGTCATTAGATGAAGCCTAGTGATTTTCAGCAATTTCCAATAATTACTGTCAGAGTTATGGCCCTTGATCACTGAAAAAAATCTTGTGGACTTTAAATTTATACACAGTATTTAAGGTCATTAGATGAAGCCTAGTGATTTTCAGCAATTTCCAATAATTACTGTCAGAGTTATGGCCCTTGATCACTGAAAAAAATCTTGTGGACACTCTAGAGGCTAAAATTAATAACCAATTGACTTTAAATTTATTCACAGTGCAAGCGAATTATTGAAATAAAATTAAAAACATTTAGTAATTGAACATGTTAACACAATTATGGATACACAATTACAAAGGTTAATACTAAGTGACAAGTATCCCTGTTGCAACGTTGCGTAGTATTAAATCCGTGAAATTATAGACTGTGACGAAATGTTTAAATGTAAATTAAAATTTTATGTCTTATTTGTTTTCAGTTCATTTAAAGGTTATTGCAACAGACTATGATACAGCACTGGTGTATACGTGTGTTCATATTAATGACGATGGTTTCTGTGCGAAAAATAAAGATAATTTAGAGATAGCATCACGAGATCCAGATGCGGATCCTGCTTTAATACTGCAAAAATACAAAAAAGTCATCAGTAATTTATGCATTCCCTCAGCTGATTTAGTGAAACGAGATATAGGTGAAGTATAATACGATACATCTTTATTTTAATTGTCCCCCGTTTTTATGTTATACTTTTTGGGACAGAATAACTCTCCTTCTGATTGAGCCAGAATGTTCAAACTTGGTGTAGGTGAATGCCTTGATGGAGTTCGAAGATGAGCATTTTTTTAGGCTCAAGTTAATATCTAATTGCTTCTGGAACTATGGCTCTTGTTATAAAATGTTTTGTATATAAACATTAATATAGGGCATAACAATTAGAATTAGAAGCCAAACAAATTATAATAATTTCTGATAATTACTTAATGAGTTGTTACTAAGAATCAGAATTTAGTGTCTTGTAAATGTTTTCATTACTGACAATAGAATAAATATGTGACAACCCTTGTTGACTGCCTAGACGACTTAGCTGCTGCATTGGGCATATGTTTTGTTGTCGGTCAAACTATCTTTCATAATCCTTGTTATTCTTACCTTTTCAGCTGTCTGTGATAATCCCTATCTTTGTAAGTATTATTTAATGTATGTTTTATTGAAACGCATGTGTTGTAACATATGGGGTCACGGTGGCTAAGTGGGTAGGATGCTAATTTCTAGTCTGGAGGTCGGTTGTACATGTTGGATCGCTGCACTGGCAGGGAAAGTTCATCCAGATTTTCCGGCGTATTTCCTCCTTGTCCGTGATGCAGGACAGTGGGCCTGACTAGGACAGTTGCGTAGTTGTCAGATGGTACTAAAAACCGATGTTGACTTGGAATTTGATATAAGAGTAAGTTGTAGTGCCACTGTCGGGGCAAAATTTCCGACATAGCACACTGTATGGTGTATGCCTGTCTTCATTAGCTCAGTTCGGAGCAGATCTGTGGAACGTTGAACCCCAATTCATTTCTGTTGTAACATATATATATTCTGTGATTTTCATTGTGTTATTTTTATAGTGGGAACCAAATGTCTTCTGTCGGATATTAAACTAGAAGAAAACTTTATAACTGTACAGGTAGGAATTTTTTACCAATCTTTGTAACCATTTGTAGAAAAACCCTGCTATTTTGAACTAAAGTATACCTATTAGACAAATGAGATGTTACCCTTTCATTGCTGTAAGTTGGATAGAATAGACATTAAGTTATGCAATGTAAGAGAGGAACAATTGCCTAGACACAGCCTTTCATCAAATTTTAAATGTCAAGTGTTCTTCTATTCACACATTTACAAAAGTGGTCCTCAGTTTTTCATTCCATTGAAGGACAAGGCAATATTTTATTTGTCATCCGGCCGCCATTGTTATATGTTAGTACAATATTTCATCTAGATAAGTATAATAAATCCTGGTTTGTGTTGATTAATTTATTTATTGTTACATAAAGGTATGTACGTGTATGTAACAGTGGCTGCATAATCAACATTAAGACTAATTACTTGATCAATTACTTTTCTCGTTAATTGTAGTTAACAGGTTTCTGGTATGAACTAGCAAGAACCAGATTTACGTTTAATAAAATGGAGTCTGGTGTGTATTATTATCAATATGACAAAGAACGTCATCTTTTACAGTCAACATTTACTGGAACTATGTAAGTAAATGTAATATTATCTTCGGTGTCCCCATTGGCCTCATTCCATTCTACTCATCAATTACCCCTGGGTACGCTTATAAAAAGGAAGGCTGTTTCATTAATAAGACTTCTTTGTGCACTGTTTTTGATTGGTTCTTAGATTTTAGCGAATTATTGAAATAAAATTAAACCGTATGTCAGTCCCGAAATGACCTAGTTTGTGTCAAGTGGACGTTAAACCCCATATCTCTCTCTCAACTGTATATGAGATCTCAAACTTCTGTTACATTCAAACGAATTGCACGACTGACAAGGTAGACCGCATTGGAAAATCCCTATGGAATTCTCAACCAACCCTGGGATTGAGCGTTGGACCTCCAGTTTATCGAGCCAGCGCCTTAAGCTGAGCCCCCATGACTCCCTTACTTCTTATCAAGCCAGCGCCTTAAGCTGAGCCCCCATGACTCCCTTACTTCTTATCAAGCCAGCGCCTTAAGCCGAGCCACCATGACTCCCTTACTTCTTGAGATAAATCCCTTTATGACTACTATAGCTACAAAAGTTATCCGCTCCTTTAGATTTTGTCGTTGACAGGAGACAGTGTCAGGGATAGTCTGTCTATGTTTCTGTTGTACAATATCTACTCTTCATACTTATTGTTACAGGGATGGAATTTGTCAGGAGGCGATGCAGAGTTTGGCCAAAAGTCACGAAGATGGACCAGATGCCAATATGTTGGGTAAACTGGGTGATGAGGATAGTATATATCCATGGGTTACATTCCGTACGGTTTATTTTGATGGTTTTAACATGATGTATTACGCTTGTTATAACGTTAAAGCTGATGGATCATGTAGAGCAGATCAGATAGAAGTGGGTGTGTTAGGTCGTACTAAAGAAATGGGAGAAAAATTAAAAGCAGAGTTACCAACCTTGATGACATCATTGTGCTTAAACGCATCAGAGCTGGTGACCGTTAAACAAGAAGGTAAGTAATTATCTTATTATGTCCAGTTATATTTTTTTCATGTTGTGATGAAGAAAACTGGTTTGATATTTTTATTTATTTCTATAATTCTGTCCATGGCTTGCCCTTGTATGTGATTTTATACCCAAAGAAAACAATTCAAGTATAGCATTATCATTATTTGGTTACTATATGCCAACTTTTGGCATTGAGTGTCTCAACCATTAAATCTTTGATAAAGCACAGGAGTTTAACTATTCGTAAAGCAGAACCCTATAAAAATTCAGAATTTAGAAAAGGGTCTCAGTTCCAGTATGACTAAATGCAGAGTCTTAATTAGGGTTTGGTGTTCCCCCCCCCCCCCCCCCCAGAAAATTTTGATAGTTTAAATTTGATTTCCTTGCATCTGAGGCCAATTATGAAGGAGATTTACTCTTTTAAATATATAGACTCTCTCCTTGGTCTTTCCTGTATAGGCTCCACATGAGCAAGTTGGGGGGGGGGGGCTGTCAGAGTTCTACTACTGTCTGGTAAGAGCTGGGATCTAGCCATCTTATAAGCAAATTCCGTCTTAGAATTGTCAGACCAATAGAGTTATAGGAACAGGATATTGAGTTGTGATTGCTTCATATTTAGTCAAACTTTGATAACTGTTTAATGGAACAGATTCAACATTAGTTGCAATATCTTTTAACATTAGGGGGGTTGGATGGTCGAATGGTTAGCACGCTCATGCTATATCATTAAGTCTGTCATTGAGTCAACTGGCGTGGTTTTGAATCCCTGGTTGTACGTGACAAGGAGTAGGGTCGCCTGTCCAACAGCGTGGGTTTTCTCCAGGTCCTCAGGTTTTCTCCCACTGCTAAAGCCCCAAACGCGCAAGCGAATTATTGAAATAAAATTAAACCATGTGTTAGTCCCGAAATGTCCTAGTTTGGGTTGAGTGGTGGTTAAACCCCATCTCTCTCTCTCTCTCTTTTAACATTAAATTTATAATGTGATCATCTTCATTGTTTATATTTATCTCTGTCTATTTTCAGCTGATTGTGTGAATTACATCACTGGATTTGGTCATTCAACTTTAATGTCTAAGCAAGCTGCAGAAGGTAAATACATTTATGACATTCATCGATCAAAAAATATTTACAGGGAAATATCAGATATATTTATTTTAATGACAATGCAAGTGGTGATATAATTGATCTAAATACAAGCTACCTGCGAGACATCCGAGCTGGAGTATCGGTAGTAATTGTTTATTAAATTACGGGCAATATTTAAACAAATCTTTCAACCTCTGTTGGTGAATTCAAGGTGAGAGTTAAAACTAGAGAAACTATTTATACATTAATAAAACTTTGAATCGTCGCCCAAATAAAGTAGTAGCTGTTTTTATATGAGTATTTGTAATATTGTTTATTGCTCTATCTAATATTACTGGGGGTTTGTTCTGTCATCATTTTAGATAGAGGTGGATGGTATTGAGTCTGTCATTGACTCAAGTGGCATATTTATGATTCCCAGTGTGTATGAGACAAGGAGTAGGGTAGGCTGTTAACCGTGTGGGTTTTCTCTGGGTCTTCCTGTTTCCTCACACCACTAACATTGAACCATATGTTTGTCCCAAAATAAACTAGTTTATGTCGAGTGGACATTAAACCACATTTCTCTCTCTATCATCATTTTAGCTGTTAAAAGAATGTGTTTTTAGCGATGAAAATGGAGACCAAGTATAGATACTATATATAAATACCATGTATGCAAATTGACCTTTGTTTTGTAGATTATCCAGATGTTAGTTCATGTAAATTAAAAGATGTTCAAACTCCGAAACCAATTGATCCAAATCAGGTAAAATATAATTAAAATATTATAATGGTATATGTAAAACAGGAAATTATTTGTGTCATGAATTCTAGCTGGCCAGCCAGAGATGGCTTGCGGCTGTGGTTCCGAGCCCTGGTGTGAGCATATGTGGCATGGAAATAGGGGCGCCTTCTCAACCTTGTAGGTTTCCTCAGGGCACTCCGGTTTCCTCCCACTGCTAAAGCCACCTACACGTAAGCGAATTAGTGAAATAAAATTAAACCTAGTTGTGTTGAGTGGACTCTCTATATTAAAGGGTCAATCCCGATAATGTTTTTGAGAATAAAACTCTTTAATTTTGTGTTAAAATCCATTAAGATCCCACACCTTAGGGCCGAGCAACTAACTCAATATATTTGATACGTTTTTATATGACTTAAACCCACAGTCTTCATCTTGAAATGGAGTCTGGTGTCCAAAACTGTATTATGCGGTGATTTGATAAAACCAGAGTTTTATTTCATAAAAATAATGTGTCTGTGAAATTTACCTTTTGTTATCAAGACAGCACATGGACCTCTAAAGGAACGGGAATCGATTATCGGGTCACCCAACGAAAGAATTGACCCGAAATCTTAAAAGGGTTATATGTGTCCGGATAAGCTGTTTTAACGCTCACGTCAAAACGACTCAATATTTTGAGCTGAAATTTTGAGTCAGAGTATATACACCAGTCTTCTATATTTTGGCATTAAATTTCATACGTAATCGAAACTATTATTTTTGAGGCTTTGTTCTATTCGGGACTGTCCCTTTAATTGATCGCCTCTGATTATTTTATTGTTTTGCTGAATGCTAAGTTTAACAAGGCCACAGTTATATTAATTCATAATTTATGTATCTGCTTTGAAGAAAAGAAATTTGTAGAAATTAATGACTGATGATATATTACAGTATTAATTTCTTGTTTTACAATTTATCGATTAAGTTTAATCTTGTATCTGTGATAAATAAAAGGACAACCTCTATATTCAATATTACTTTCTCTTGCTGTTTGTCTGATTTTTTTGTAATTACTCTAGTTAAGTCACAGTATTGCCTTGTCCACAATCTTATGGGAACATTTGAGGGAAAATTGTCATCTGCTCTCATGTCAGATTTTTGGGTTGAGGTTGGGTGGAGCTAATCAATGATTATCATGTTGCTTCAGATGGGGTTAATATATGATTGTTAAAATTTCTTCAAATTTTGTAGTTGATTGACCTCATACAGGCAAGATTTGGGGGCACTCGATAGGTGAAAATTTTAATGTATTCGTATACATCTGTTATCTTTAAAGCATGCTTGATGAAAATGGTCTACAGTGTGTTTGTCAAATATGGTAACACTGAATTGAGAATGGAGGTTATCTCCCTTATGTTGGAAATTGTAAACAAAGAAATGGTATAAATAAACAAATGAAATGGGATTTAATGTCCAGCTTTCTTGCACTGTAAAATTGGGACTTTGTTAAGATTCTTAAAGTAAACTTGATAAATCATTACATTGAATTTTAACCAAATCAGATATGCATGTTTCTTACAGCTAGGCCTAGTATGCATATACTTATGAAATGAAATGAGTTCAATGGTTAATGAAGATGATATATGCCACGAAGTGGGTTATGGGGGAAATATGGCTGAATGGTGCTGCTATAGCTTACCCTTTTATTCAAACTGTCATACCAACATGCACATGGGCACATGACATCTGTGTTTTTTATACTTTTCTAACAACTAGGCTTGCTCGTTAGGCCACCCGTCCTGCACCACTGACAATGCGTAGCCATGCTGGAACAGTCTTGGTATGATCTCGGACCAACATCGGTAGTGAACCAGCCCCTTTAATCACCATGCCTCTGTGGCCTCCTCTTAGTTCTTATTCCGACCATATGTTAGTCACAAAATGATAAAAAATATTGTAACAAATCAAATCGAAAAAGTTCAATTAATATTTAAATTTCATTGGTTAAATTTTCATTGTAAAATATAATTAATAGAATCAGTTGATAAGCTTTAAGCTGTAAATATAGTAAAAGCGTTGACATACCATCCAGACTGATTAAAACACAGATCCTATTTCGTTTCATTTTTATAGTTCAAAATTTCATTTAACTTGTCTTAACTACACTAGGATTTGGAAGAGTTGTTACCATTGACGTGTTCTGAATGATGTGTGCAGTATTAACCAATGAAACGGTCTGTTACGGCAAGGTTTAGGCCTGTTTTGCATGGAACTGTGGGCAATCCACTCATAACATCAATGCTGATCGGTTAATCAAATGTCTGACGTCACATGGGTTCCATGTCGGACGTATTGCATCATTAGGTCAGGCCCCGAGTTCACAAAGCATTCTCAGACTTAAGTTGAGAATTTACTCAAAATTGTTCGCCTTATTTTAACTAAAATATAGCCCTTTATTAAATGTTTGTTGTTTTAATATGTTAAATACACCAATAAGAATCATCGTGCAAAATTTTGTGTTTCTGGATCAAAGATATTTCTCATGAACAGTGATTGAAAGTTGAGTAAATTCTTAACTTAAGTTTGAGAATGCTTTGTGAACTTGGGGCCAGATCTTTATGTAGTGTAGGCCATCGAAAGTACAAAAAGAATCCTACGAAATTAGATCTGTATTTTAAAGATTGTACACGATCTGCATTGATCTGACTGTATTGTTAATTGCCCGACATGTTTCTTAAAAAGCCTATGGGCACCCACAGATTATAACACAGTCAAGACCTTTCTTGCTTAAGGCAATCCCTTTATAGAAACTAAATCAAAATATTAACATACAAAATAAATGACAGACAAGCTGATAGACTAAAGAAATATATTATGCATTCTTAATATAAAATTTTAAAAAGAAATTAAAATTAGTATCACTATTTGGTGATACTTATCTTTGAGCTTATCAAATTTATCTTTTATATATTTATCGCATCCACCATTGGGGATTCATAATATTCATCACATCCCCCATTGGGGTCGAAAAATAAGGGCTTTTTACCTCTGATGGAGGTACTTAGAAGAGTGACATGGTTCATAGATCCTTGTTTATGACAAAGAAAGTATGTAGATGGCTCTAATTGATGAAGTATTCTTCCAATATTTTGTTTTGTTTTTAACCTCAGATGTGGACAATGCATCTTTTCCATTGCAAATTTTAATTCATCATCTGTTAGGCCATTGTTTTTATAATGTGTTAATGTTCTTTGATGGCTGTCTTTTTCAGGTATGAATTTAGAGTCTACTAAGTAGAGAATTACTTTTTCATCATTTCTATCACAGCTTAAAGACAAATATTCCTTAAGAATATCCTCCCAGGATATTCCTTCATTGATTTTTATTGTCACGTATGTGCAATGCATGGCACAGGTGTTGTTCATATCAGCTTGTACTTTATCCTTATCCTCCAGCCAATCCACTTTATCTTTAAAATAACGCGTTCTTTTGAGGCTGATTGCAGTTTCATTTGGAGTAAATTCTTGATTGGGTGTAAATACTTGATTGGGTGCAGTTTCATTTGGAGTAAATTCTGGATTTGGTGCAGTTTCATTTGGCGTAAATACTTGATTGGGTGCAGTTTCATTTGGAGTAATTTCTTGATTGGGTGCAGTTTCATTTGGAGCAAATACTTGATTGGGTTTAGAGCATCTCTCTTCTGTGACAGTGTTTTCATTTATCGGAACTGTTGGCAATGTTGTCATCAGGGTTATTTTCTGACTGGCTTATGATCTGGGCTGGATTAACACTCACTGCTATGTTTTGTTGGGTTGTGTCGAGCTGATGAGGATAATTGAAACAGCTGGGTAAAAAGTCTGCTTCAGTTGCTTCTTGGGTTATTTTGGTTTCTGGAGTAGGTATTACTTTTGATATTACTTTGTTTATCAATGTCTGGAAATAGGAAACCACAATAGTCACCCAATTCATCATGATAATGCCAATAGCCATTCTGAAATAGAAACAAATATTAAGTATACATTGTTTTCTAGAAATGAAATGGAGTTGTATGTCCTACTCCAACTAGACTATTGAAGACAAGCATATGCCATACAGCGGCACTATGAGCTACACTTATTTAGAATTCCAACTGTCAAGTGTTCTTTGTGCATACCAAATGTGTAGGCAGAGGACCTTGGTTTTCCATTCCATTCTAATGACTATGCGATGTCTCTTACCAGGCCCTCTGTCCTGTGCTATGGACATGGGTGAACCAAGCTGGAAATTCATGTTGACACCAGAAGAAAGTTAATTGAGGGCATTTTATGCATGTAAAAATCAAAACAAATGGTAATAAATACATCTTGATCTGAGGCCTTATTCTCAAAAACACTACGCATTTTGAAAATTCAGAACTTTCATTGGCAAAAGAAAAAAATTTGTACTAAGATTTCAGCGCTCAGCCAATGAAAGTTCTGAAGTTTCAAAATGTCGCTGGTCCGGTTACAGCCATGTGATAAAACATGGCTGACTTGACCACAGATTTTTCTTATCAATAGTGTTTTGGGTGTAGTGCAGTTCACCTGCACTTTACTATATATTTAATGGCTTAATTAGTATTATAAATAAACTATCATCAAGTTGTGAACTCACATTATATATTAGCTCCTTGACAAATTCTTTAAAACTGTGAAATATTGAGCATTACAGATTCATTGACTAGATAGACATGCATTCCAGTCTACCCAGCTGTAAATGGGTACCGGTAGGATGGTGTATTTGACACAAAAAACTGTTGCGCTCCTTGAAACTTCAAGTTGAAGCTGCATATGTTGGAGCTCTTTCTAAGAGTTGTAAAGGGAGGTAATCAGGCTTACCTGAATCCTAGAGACCGGGATAGTAATTGTCTAGCGCTTTGAGCATAAACTTGGTTTGTGGATATAGCGCATTATAAATGTACTCATTATTATTACTCATTATAGACATACAGTGAAGTCACACCATACATTGATGTCATACGACTAATTGGTGATTGGTATTTTGTTGACTTAATGTCACCTTATGAGTGGGGGGATCACGGTGGCTAAGTGGATCAGGCGCTGGTTCGCTAGCCTGGAGGTCGGGTGTTCGATCCCTGCATTGGCCGAGAAAGTTCATCTCGATTTTCCGACGTGATTTCCCCTTGTCCGTGATGCAGAAGGAGGGCTTGACAAGGACAGCTGCCTAGTCGTTTGGATGGGACGAAAAACCAAGGTCCTGTGTACTCATTGGAGTGCACGTAAAAGATCCCTTGGCAGTTGGAATTCGATATAAGAGTAGGCTGTAGCGCCACTGCCCAGGCAAAATTTCCCTCATAGCACACTGTATGGCGTATGCCAGTCTTCAATTAGCTCAGGTTAAGTGGATAACAGTAGGACGTTAAACCCCATTTCATTCATTCATTCCTAATGTGTGGGTTAAGGATCCACCCAGTTCACTACAAGAATAAAAGTGCATTGAGTAATATGAGTAAAGCAAGTGTGTTATAGTGTATAATCTATAATAGTACTTCTGCTCTTATTGCACTCACACTTAATATTTATAGGTCTACAAGGAAATAATGAATTGTAGTTGTTGTTATTTAGTTTCAATGAGGTATCGAAGTACCTTGACTGTACTGTATATCAGGTTACATCATTTTATGGTTGTTTGTGTCGTAATCCCTTTTACATAAATTTCTTCTGCTGATTGGATTCAATAATCTACAGGGCTGCACAATGACAGTTCCATCCAGAGACCCATCTCTATCATATTATTAAGTCAAACAATTTTAGTAAGAGAGAGAGAGGGAGATTAAGAGAGAGAGAGAGAGAGACTCTACTCAAGCACTAACCATTGGACCATCGCCCCCCCCCCCTCATATCTGGTAGACTTTAAAAGGTGTTTGGTATAAGGTAAGCCCTTTCCCCATTCTCATTCATATGTCCTTGGGTTTTAAGTTATTCATGTATTCATTTATTAAAAAGAATAAATTTTAAGTATTATTATGCAGGTTTACATCACTCTAGTTATTCACTAAAAAAATTTACAAGATGAACAAATTGTATCTTTTGCATACATTTATAAAACTATATCTAGCTTATATATATTTTTTCATGTATATAATATTGTTTAAATATTTGTAATATATATATGCTGTTAGTTAAATCTATTTGCTCCTATCATATATATATACATTCATTCATGTACGAAGTTGTGAAACAGAACACTGGGATTTTTTTACGTGAAGTTAAATCAGTGAGAAACGAGCATCCTGTTGTTTAATATACTGTGACCAACATTCCTGACATGTATTGTGGTCTGTCCAAATCTCCCAGTATTCCACTGCTCTACTGCCATGATCACTGTGTATTTAGATTCTGTTCAGGTTACATTTCTGGGTTGGGGTAAGAGATGCAAGTAGGCCGGACTTAACAAGCAACTTAATTACCTACCTCTAATGACATTCAATTACTTTATTGAATTGTCAGATATCCTCCTACAGCCCCATATAACAACCTTTGGTCTTCGAAGGAATTACTAATAAGCAGAAGTTCGGCTGGTATCTGTTATCACTCGTCACATAAGTCAGTTATATCTATATATAGAGATGACATGTGTTTTCCTTTGGCGTTCATCACTTCCGATACAGGAAACATGTATTACTCAGCTATCGTTACAATGATCTCTGTGTTAAAATTATATTTGGAATGTGTTTATCCAGCTCTATCACATGTGTGATAATGACTGGCACCAGTATTGTCCTTTAAAGAACCTTTGACATTTGGAATTGGATGAGAGTAGTCTAAATTTCCCTTGTAGCATACTGCATGACATATGTCCGCCTTCATTAGCCCGGCTTCTTTTCTATATTTTTTATCAACAGTTATTAGGGGTGTGGTATGGTATATCATCAGTAGACTGTATGATAATGTAAATTAATTTTGATCAACAGTTATTAGAGATAATGTAGATTATTTTTTATCAACAGTCATTAGGGGTGTGGCATGGTTAACATCAGTAGACTATGTTATAATATAGATTATGCTTTAATGTGGATTATTTTCTATCAACAGTTATTAGTGGTATGGTATGGTATATCATCAGTAGACTGTATAATAATGTAAATTATTTTCTATCAACAGTTATTAGTGGTATGGTATGGTATATCATCAGTAGACTGTATAATAATGTAAATTATTTTCTATCAACAGTTATTAGTGGTATGGTATGGTATATCATCAGTAGACTGTATAATAATGTAAATTATTTTCTATCAACAGTTATTAGTGGTATGGTATGGTATATCATGCAGTAGACTTTAAATAATGTAAATTAATTTCTATCAACAGTTATTAGGGGTGTGGTATATATGGTTAACATCAGTAGACTATGTTATTATGTAAATTATTTTTTATCAAGTTATTAGTGGTGTGTTATGGTATATCATGCAGTAGACTGTGTTTTTATGTAAATTATTTTTTATCAACAGTTATTAGGGGTATGGTATGGTATATCATCAGTAGACTATGGTACTAATCATAATACTAAAACTACCAATGGTTTTGTACTGAGAATAGCCAAGTTAACATCTGTATCTTATAGAATACAGCATCAACAAGACAAGTAAGATAATATACACCTATCTATATATAATTCTAATGGAAATGAAATGAAATGTGATTTTATGGCACGTCAGCACCAACCGGGCCATATTGCGCCAAAAATTCTAATGGAACAAACGGTGTGGTAGATAGAAATTAATTTTCTTTTGGTAGTTCGCAGTAAAAGTTCTAGATTGCAATACTTTGAGATCTCTTTTATTTGTCATTATCAATTAGGGGGGTTTGGATGGCCTAGTGGTCTAGAGGGCGGTGCTTCAACCTCTAGCTGGCCGGTCACCCCTGGCTTGCGGCTGTGGTTTCGAGCCCTAGTGTGAGCGTATGTGACAAGGAGATAGGGGCGCCTTCTCAACCTCGTGGGTTTGCTCCTGGCACTCCGGTTTCCTCCCACTGCTAAAGACCCCTACGCGCAAGCGAATTATTGAAATAAAAATTGCAAAACCATATGTTAGTCCCAAAATGACCTAGTTTGTCATTTCTCTCTCTCTCTTTCTCTCATTATCAATTAAATTTTGAATATAATGTACAATGTAGGCTATATATTTGGTACTGTTTACATAGATCATTATTCATCCCATGCCCAAAAATTTTATATTAAAAATATATATCTGATCATTCAAACAAATCAACATTAAAGCCCAAATACCACTCTTGTTGTAACTGAATAATATGTCCCAATCTTTATTCTGGTCAACAATTTGTACTATTTTACAATATTTCAATTAAAAAATGATACAAATTTCATCTTAACACCCCTAATTTTAAAAAATGGAAAAATTCAACTACATGCTGTAACATGGTTTGAGAAACCTTACGTAAGCACTTTCAAATGCAACTTGGATTTAAACATATTTTCGAACCCTCTGGACAAGTAAGATAGGTTGTAATGGATAATTTACACAACAGGTAGGACACTTAAACATCTTGTAGTTAGAATAAGGCTAATTTTTTTTTCTGGACCTGTCAAGCCAGCAAGAGTGTTATTGTCCCTTTAAATATTACATATTAATGTTATTTATGCAAGGAACGGAAGCTGTCAAGTTATAAGTGATGTATTTGCTAAACCTGTGTGTGAGAAAGATATATCCGGGGATTTCCTGTCTACTAGTGGTTCAAGTATGATGACCCAGTGGAGTAAGTTTGTTTTGGGTTTTTTATAAACAATATTTTATTCAGGATATCTCTATCTATAAAAATAATGTGGCAGAATTCTGTTTCTTTGCAGTGATGATTTCTGTTCTTGTTGACATCATTTGCTGTGGATACATATTTTTATACGCCCACATTTTCATGTGGACGTATTATGTCGTCGCCCCTGTCCGTCCGTCCACAATTGTTTGTGGACTCTCTATAGGTCACAATTCTTGTTGGATTTTAACGAAACTTGAAATATAGGTTTATCCCCAAAAGATCTCAGCTGCTTTCGATATTGGCATGTATCGGATCAAAACTTCATGTTTTTAGCTTGTGGAACCTTTAGAGGTCACAATTTTAAACCGATTTTGATGAAACTTGACATGCATGTTTATAACCCAAAGATCTTTGTTCCTTTGGATATTTGCGCCTATCGAAACGTAATTTCCTGAATTATGGCCCCTGATTGTCCGAAAAATCACCTATTTTAGCTCGTGGTACCTCTGGAGGTCAAAATTATTATCCGATTTGTAAAACCGTTCGATTATATCACCGTTACACCCTAAAGAGGGTTGAGTTCAAATTTCTGAAAAATCGGACCAAAATTACCATACAAAATGGCCGCCGTTCGTACGCGAACACTGTTAAAAAATGGTATATCAAGGTTGTGGACCCTGTAGAGATCACAATTTTAATTCGATTTTAATGAAACTTGAAATGCATGGTTATAACCCAAAGATCTTGGTTCCTTTCGATATTTGCGCATATCGGATCGTAACTTCCTGAATTATGGTCCCTGATTATACGCAAAATCACCTAGGTTTAGCTTGTGGTCCCTCTGGAGGTAACAATAATTATCCGATTTAAAAAATCGTTTGATTATATCACCGTTACACCCTAAGGAATATTGAGTTTTAATTTTGGTAAAATTGGACCAAAATTGCCATACAAAATGGCTGCCATTCGTACGCGAATACGGTTAAAAAATGGTATATCAAGGTTGTGGACCCTGTAGAGGTCACAATTTTAATTCGATTTTAATGAAACTTGAAATGCATGGTTATAACCCAAAGATCTTGGTTCCTTTCGATATTTGTGCCAATCGGAACGTAATTTCCTGAATTATGTCCCCCGATTGTCCGAAAAATCACCTATTTTAGCTTGTGGTACCTCTGGAGGTCACAATTATTATCCAATTTGAAAAACCGTTCTATTATATCAACGTTACACCCTAAGGAGGGTTGAGTTCAAATTTCGGAAAAATCGGACTAAAATGACCATACAAAATGGCCGCCGTTCGTACGCGAATCCTGTTAAAAAATGGTATATCAAGGTTGTGGACCCTGTAGAGATCACAATTTTAATTCGATTTTGATGAAACTTGAAATGCATGGTTATAACCCAAAGATCTTGGTTCCTTTTTGATATTTGCGCATATCGGATCGTAACTTCCTGAATTATGGCCCCTGATTATACGCAAAATCGTCTTTGTTTAGATTGTGGTCCCTCTGGAGGTCACAATTATTATCCGATTTAAAAAACATTTGATTATATCATCGTTACATTGTAATGAAGGTTGAGTTTGAATTTTGTGAAATCGGACCACAACTGCCGGACAAAATGGCCGCCACTTGTATGCGTATATTGTGTAAAAATATGGTTTATCAAGGTTGTGAACCCTGTAGAGGTCATAATTTTAATCCGATTTTGAAGTACCTTGAAATGCATGTTCATAACCCATTCAAAGATCTTGGTTCCATTCGATAAATGCGCATATCGATTTGTAACTTCATGAGTTATTGTCCTTGATTGTAGGAAATATCACTTTCTTTTTAGCTTGTTCTCTATCCAACTCTTGTATGTGAGCGTATCCTGCCTGGCAGCCGCTGGTTTTTATCAATCTATCAATTCTTAAAAATAATAACATCTCAGATTTACTCATTTATGACAAGGCTTGGTCATTTATGACCAGGCTTGGGCATTTATGACAGGGCTTGGGCATTTATGACAGGGCTTGGGCATTTATAACCAGATTTGTGTGGAACTTTTCACAACAAGAGTTCCACAAGATATTTGACTTCTGAAAATAAACACACTCCTCAAGATTTGCATATAATGTTTTGTGTCTGTGGTGTTCCACAAGATTTTTGACCGTTTTGGCAAAAAAATTCTTCTCAGACTTGCCAATATATCTGTGTGGTACCACATTCCACAAGATTTTTGACTTGGAATAATTTTGAGATAGTGTTTTGGGTCTATCAAGTATTTTACCACAAAATATATGGAATGTGGTACCACACAGGTATACAGGGAGTCTGAGAAGAACAAATTGATTTTTCTTTCTGTATCCAATATGAAAAACACAACAATATCAAAAGTATTCTACTTACAAGATAATTAGATAAACTATCAATGTTCCAGCCAAATAAATAGAAACACACTTACTATGCAATACTATCCACTCTTGTTGGGATAGAAATATAGAATTTGTTGTATTAGGCGGAGGAGTGGGAAGTTCTAACTAGCTTAGTTTTCATAAGTCTTTGCAACTCACCGCTGGGGGAAGTTTTAATATTTATTTCTCGAGAAATAACACTATTATAATATGTTGTAAACAGAACTACCACAATCCCAGAAACGTTTTAAACAAATAATCTAAACGACAGCATGTTTTGTCCTTGCAATAAAAAGTAGTGAGACGGCGAGCTTTCAGCCAATGAAAATCTAGTAAATAGCGAATAACAGTAAATACACGTGACCGTAAGGAGAATTTAATAGATCCCGTCCTTGTTTTGCTATAATAATATAATCAGGTCGATTATATTTAGCCAAACTCGTTATAAATCATATTTCTAATGAAAAGAAAGTGCGCGCTATTAATACTGGTATTTGCCAATGTCGGCTAACATGTAATAAGTGCATAAATATGAAAGATTTAGGTCAGCTATGCCGTGTTTTCGGACGAACAGTTTTCCCCGATGCCAGACAAGCTTTATCTCTCTTACCCCCGTGAAGCATTGCCACAGCTCAGAGTGTTAAGATAATTTGCAAAGGGTTCAAATGTTGCTTGATAGCAATGATATTATAGGCCTATATTTAATCGAATATAAATATAGATAATTGCCAAATATCAATCAAGGTGTGCTAAGCTATACTTTATTAGAGGCTCTCTTCCTACTGTATTTGTCTTTGTATGTGTAGACATATAGGCCTACTACTTCGCATTGTCGAGTTCACCCTAATATTCTGTCTAGAATAGACCCCCTAAGCGGGTAGCCTACCTTTCCTCATCTCTAATAAAGTCGACACTGTAGCATCCATTTTATACAACTATGCATGAATCAAATGCAAGGCCCAGCACCCCCCTCCCTCATACACTGCTTAATCCCCCACCCTCCATATCAGGTTGGAAATACCTTTTAATATCAATATACCCACAAAACGGAAATTCATTAAGCCCGACCACATCACACCAAAGGCACCCCTAATAAGGTTTGATAATGTAATAACAATTAACTGATGTTTTGTGAACAGTTATTTGTGTTTGCTAAATTATGACATTTTGAAATTAATGCATAGGCTAAAATGTCCCTTGTTTGCCCATTGCATATAATATAACTATGCATGAATCAAATGCAAGGCCCAGCACCCCCTCCCTCATACACTGCTTAATCCCCCACCCTCCATATAAGGTTGGAAATACCTTTTAATATCAATATACCCACAAAACGGAAATTCATTAAGCCCGACCACATCACACCAAAGGCACCCCTAATAAGGTTTGATAATGTAATAACAATTAACTGATGTTTTGTAGACAGTCATTTGTGTTTGCTAAATTATGACACTTTGAAATTAATGCATAGGCTAAAATGTCCTTTGTTTGCCCATTCCTTTATTTAAAAAAAAAATATATTGACTACTTGGTCTTGCTCAAAGGAGCGGTCTATGGGAGTTTTAAAAATACATTTTTTTTCTAACTTTTTTTATTAAAGATAATTGGATTATAGACCAGGCAACCCCACTCTACAAAAAAAAAATACAAACAGATATAAATATTACAATCAAAACATAATGAAATTACAATAATAAATCAAATACATAAATATACACATATATAATATAAATAAAATAAAACCAAGTACGAACCATCCAAACCATAAGACAGAATTCAAAGTCCTAAAATGCGTTATAGGCAAAATAGTGTATTCAAACACTCACACACACCCATACACACTACACATACACTTATTCATTGATAATTAACATCAAACATATTGATATTAAATAAATATGTTTGCTGCACATGTCTGATATATAAAGAAATAGTTAAGATTTTTAATACATGTAGTTCAAAAATCAAACATTAAATATTACTGTTATGAATTAAAATTGACAACATTTACCAACTACTTTCATATGTGTCCACTTTTTACAAATCAAGCAAATAGCAGAAAGAGCACTAGTGGTAGAAGATTGAGCTGCTGAAAGTGATCTATGCGACCGTAATCACTTCTTAGGTGACTGAGTTGACTGCGGTTTGACAGGTGGGGCAGGTTTCTTTGCAACTCTATTCTGGGTTTTCCACACTCTGCTTATCACAAAATCGAGAATAGCACAATTTAACGCTTAACTATAGGTTTTTTTTTTTAAACATTACGACACCACAACATTTTTAACCTGACACTATGACATTTTCACAATACATTTGAAATGTAATGTATCGTAAAAATGTTGTGATGTCGGGTCGTTGCGACTTTATTTATCAATGTTGAAGCGGCCACGAGATCAAGTTAGCCCTCACTATCTCAACCTTTACTAAGAATACCTACCCTTCACTAAATGCAAATCAAACTGGCCCTCACTACCAAATTCTCTGGGTGACCATGACTTGAGTAAAATAATGTGCTCGGTATGGGCTACGGCCTACTCGTAGGTTTTATTAGTGAAGATTATTTAAATTGAAGCTAACTTGATCTCGTGGCCGCTTCAACATTGATAAATAAAATCGACAATTTTAAAAAATAATTATTAAATACTGGCACATGCTGGATGTGTGGAGATCATGTTTTTTTAAATTAGTACAAAGAGACGTGTAATTTAAAAAATTAAAATCTCCCACAGAGGATGCTGCAACGAACTTGAACGATAAATTTTTTTCGGTCTTACGCCTATATGTTAATACCATCAATTGTAGATGTTGCTAATTCTATTTGATGTTTGTAGCATACAATTTCCAGTTAATGAAACTACATGTAGTCGTTGACAGTTCTATACCCAGTTCCATTTATCCTATATATTATTTATATTACCGACTTGGTTTTTCCTTGTCTGTGGTGCAGGATTGAGACCTGACAAGGACCGCTGTCTAGTCGTTTGGATGGGACAAAAAACAGGTCCCATTGTACACATTGGCAGGCATGTAAAAGATCCCTTGGCAGTTGGAGTTCAATATAAGAGTAGGCCATAGTGGCCCTGCCCGGACAAGATTTTCCCCTCATAGCACACTGTATGGCGTATGCCTTCTTTATTATTCAAAGATTAAATATCAAACATTTGACTCCAATTTCGTACATAAATTATATTGTTTAAATGTTGCTGAGTTTGTCTTTAATCTGTTTTATAATTATAAACAAATGTTTTCTGAAATATTGCATATTTTTCCCCCTAGCTATGTTGAAAATCCTACATTTTACTGAGAATGAGTTAATACTATACTGGTGTACGAGAGAGAATGAGGGAGGTTCGTGTGAGATCGAGGGTGTACGTGTTGATTTGATGAGTAGATCACCAACCTATAAACCCTCTAGTAACATTAATATTGAAGAAAAACTCAACATGGTCTGTTTAGAAAGTAAAAATTTGATAGATGTTGAATCTTCAGGTAAGTCTAGTGTTTATTTTCCTCTGTATTTCAAGAAGCAATGGGGGATCACGGTGGCTAAGTGGATAAGGCGCTGGTTTGCTAGCCTGGAGGTAGGTTGTTCGATCCCTGCATTGGCCGAGAAAGTTCATCTCGATTTTCCGACGTTATTTCCCCTTGTCAGTGATGCAGAAGGAGGGCCTGACAAGGACAGCTGCCTAGTCGTTCGGATGGGACGAAAAACCGAGGTCCCGTGTACACATTGGAGTGCACGTAAAAGATCCCTTGGCAGTTGGAATTCGATATAAGAGTAGGCTGTAGCGCCGCTGCCCGGGCCAAATTTCCCTCATAGCACACTGTATGGCGTATGCCCGTCTTCAATTAGCTCTGGCTAAGTGCATAACAGTAGGACGTTAAACCCCATTTCATTCATTCATTCATTCAAGAAGCAATGGAGGGAGCTCCCACATGTTAATACATTTTATCGTTTATTTCACATCTTAAACGGCTGATTGTCATTTTCATTTTTTCGACAATACTTAACATTCATGGCATAACCCAAGCTAAAAGATACTCAGATTGATTATTTAACATTTTATTAAGAAAGCAAAATGAAAATATCAATAGATAATATCGGGGCTTTTAGTGGGTGCAACCCTTTTCTGACCTTATCCTGTTTGTATCTTTGTCATACTGAAAGGAATTGAACCATTGTTTGGGCTAATATTTCTTTTTAAAATTCATCCTTCACAATATTGTAGTTTTTGATTCAAAAACCTTTAAATGGCAACCAGAGACTTTGTGAATTTTTTAAAAGGAATAACACAAATTACTCATTGAAATTAGATGAGTTTTTATATTGATGTCAGAGTACAGATGACCTGTAAATGTTTTAATTTTTTGTCTTTTAGTTTCTTCAGCATGTCATGCAGAAACCTTACCTCCACCGCCATCACCACCACCTATAATACCCATCTCTTCCTGTGCAGTTGATATTCTACCTAAAACTAATGTTGACATTGAAAGGGTAGGTTTATTTAGATGAAGGGGGGTTGGATGGCCAAATAGTTAGCACGTGCGCGCTGTATCAGAAAGCCTGTCATTGAGTCGACTGACACGGTTTCGAATGCCAGGTTGTATGTGATAAGGAGTAGGGTCGCTGCCCAACCTCGTGGGTTTTCTCTGGATCCTCCGGTTTCCTCTCACTGCTAAAGACCCCTACGCGCAAGCGAATTATTGAAATAAAATTAAAAACCATATGTTAGTCCTGAAACGACCTAGTTTGTGTCGAGTGGATGTTAAACTCCGTTTTGATTTTCCGGCGTGGTTTCCCCTTGTCAGTGATGCAGAAGGAGGGCCTGACAAGGGCAGCAGCCTAGTCATTCAGATGGGACAAAAAAACGAGGTCCCGTGTACACAATTGCGTGTATGTAAAAGATCCCTTGGCAGTTGGAATTCAGTTGCTGCACGGGCAAAATGTCCCTCACACTGTGCTTGTGTGATGTATGCCTTAAGAGAGATGCAACTATATTTCTAAGTATGCTTGCTAGAATTCATTGGAACCTTGGCCCAGGACCACAGTAAGGTATTTTTGATCCAGAAAGAGTTTAACTTGCAAGTTCTTTGGACTGCCATTACTGGCTCCCTTTCCTGGAGGTCGAAGGCGCTGGTTCGCTAGCCTGGAGGTCGAGTGTTAGATCCCTGCATTGGCCGAGAAAGTTCATCTCGATTTTCCGACGTGATTTCCCCTTGTCAGTGATGCAAAAGGAGGGCCTGACAAGGACAGCCGCCTAGTAGGTCGGATGGGACGAAAAACCGAGGTCCCGTGTACACATTGGAGTGCACGTAAAAGGTCCCTTGGCAGTTAGAATTCGATATAAGAGTAGGCCGTAGCGCCTCTGCCCGGGCAAAATTTTCCTCATAGCACACTTTATGGCGTATGCCTGTCTTCAATTAGCTCAGGTTAAGTGCATAACAATAGGACGTTAAACCCCATTTCATTCATTCATTCATTCCTTGAGGTCGCTGGTCAGTAATGCCTGAAGGAATATATAAAAAATAAGAATATAGATATTGAATATATATTTTTTATTACAGATAGCAGGGTATTGGTATGAAGTAGCAAGTCCTCCACCAGAACCATTGTTTCCACTCACAAATATGGTCCTTTATTATCACCCTGTTGGCAAACAACATATTAAACTGATTATCAGTGGTGAAGGGTAAATATCACTCAAAAGTCAAGTCAGTAAAATACCTCACAACTCCAATTTGTTTTGACTCTTATACTGTTTTTTTTATTTAGCCTGACATTTAGCCTTCTTCTTCTTCTTTTGGTGTTTAACGTCTGCTTCTACTTAAGTGATATCACAGACAAGACATAGGAGAGCCTGGATATTCACATGTTTAATAGAAATTGCTAAACCAGATTGTAACATGCTCAAGAGTGAACCTCGCGTTTTGATTGGTCAATAACACCCCTCTGTTTTTGTGATTTCTTTTAAAATCCTCAATTGCATGTTACAATGTCGTTAAACACATCCTGTTTGTTGTTATTGTCCAATAGACATGTTTTGAGATCTAATGACAAATCTCAGGACATGTCTATTGGACAATAACACCCCTCTAAATGCCAAACAGGAAGTGTTTATCTCCTAAATATTCTGATCTATTGTATTAAACTGTGATCCTCACAGAACTGTGTCCCTTGGAGTAATTATAATAATCGCGTCATTTTTCAAGGGTAGCAAATTAGGCCTGAGGCCTTTTTCCAATTTGGCCCTTGGAACAGATCGTGCGAATGATTTCGATCATTACTGCAGGAAGAAACCGAAGAACTCGGGGGAAACCTGCCTGATCGGACGGGAGACCGAAGTTCTCTGCTTTAGTCTACCATAGTGCTAACACAAATAGTTTTTCAACTTATTCAAACTGATTTTAATTGATTTCATAGATTTGATAGATTTACAATGTCTGGACATCTCCAAATGCATAAAAAGAGTTCTGTTAAAGCCCCAATACCACTCTTGTTGTAACTGAATGATATGTTCCAATCTGTACTATTGTCAACAATTTGTACTATTTTACAATATTTCAATTAAAAAATGATACAAATTTCATCTTAACACACATACCGGTAATTTTAAAAAATTGGAAAAATTCAACTACATGCCGTAACATGGTTTGAAAAGCCTTACGTAAGCACTTTCAATTGCAACTTGGATTTAAACATATTTTCAAACCCTCTGGACAAGTAAGATAGGTTGTACTGGATAATTTACACAACAGGTAGGACACTTAAACATCTTGTAGTTAGAATAAGGCTAATTTTTTTTTCTGGACCTGTCAAGCCAGCAACAGTGTTATTGTCCCTTTAAGGGTAGGCACTACTCCACGATATGACTTTTAGAATAACTCATTTCTTGTAGCGGTGAATAACCAATCACAAATTTGTCATTAAGTCAAGTGGTATGGTTTCAACTCATTGCTTGTACTAGATGAGGAGTGGGATCGCATGTCGAACCGTTTTCTCCTGGACCTACCACAAGTGAATTGTTGAAATATTATTGAATGTTAGTCCCGAAATGGCCTAGTTTGTGGTAAGAGGATTATGACTCAAGATATTTTACTACCGATATTTTATTTTAGACCAAATGGCAAATGTCAAGGACCATTATATGGTGATTTTAAAGTCCGATGTACAGATAAGCCTGATGGTAGATTTTTAGGAAGATTAAACAAGACTGGATTGTGGACTTGGAGTAAGTATGCTGGCAACCTATATTTGTTTTGTTAGAATCTGGCCCCAAGTTCACAAAGGATTCTCAGACTTAAGTTGAGAATTTACCCAACTTTCAATCACTGTTTATGAAAAATATCTTTGATCCAGAAACACAATTTTTTCAAATAGTATCTTATTGGTGTATTAAATATATTAAAACAACAATTGTTTTATAAAGGGCTTTTTTTTAGTTAAAATAAGGCGAACAATTTTGAGTAAATTCTGAACTTAAGTCTGAGAATGCTTTGTAAACTTGGGGCCAGGTTATTTAGATTTTTAATGCCACTTTAAAGAATCAGTTAGTCAGAAAAAAAATAGCATACTTTCAGCAGCCATTGCATGTGTTGACTAGAGGCATTCAAATATGAATGGAATTAAACCATTTTTGGACTGAGGTTCAACTTTCATTTAAAGGGAATCTTCATCCCTCAAATAACATTCATAGACTTTAAAATACATAATAATTTATTAACTATATCTTGAATAAATTATCAAAAGAGTACTACACTGAAATGAAAGTTTGTATTTTTAGCTACTATGCAGATAATGTATACAGATTATGACCATGTGGCTATTGCCTATTCTTGTATGAATGAAAGGGAAGATGGCAGCTGTAATCCTGCATCTGCTAAAGCACATATTCTGAGCCGTCAGACAACTTTAGACGCGACAAGACGTACACGAATGAATGGGATTATTTTATCTGCTTGCTTATCTCCCTTGACTGATCATATCCATGATGGTAAGTTATCCTGATTAAAATAATGAATGAATGAATGAATGAAATGGGGTTTAACGTCCTACTGTTATGCACTTAACCTGAGCTAATTGGAGAAGGGCATACGCCATACAGTGTGCTATGAGGGAAATTTTGCCCGGGCAGCGGTGCTACAGCCTACTCTTATATCGAATTCGAACTGCCAAGGGATCTTTTACGTGCACTCCAATGTGTACGCGGGACCTCGGTTTTTCATCCCAACCGAACGACTAGGCACTGACAAGGGGAAATCACGTCGGAAAATCGAGATGAACTTTCTCGGCCAATGCAGGGATCGAACACTCGACCTCCAGGCTAGCGAATCAGCGCCTTATCCACTAAGCCACCGTGATCCCCTTTTCTCCATGGCCTCCGCTTGATATTAATGACCAGTCTGTGTGATAAGCTATTATATATTTTACTTTTGTTTTCTTCTCTATTGTTCTATCAGCATATCCCATAATTCAGTGTACCTATAAACCGATGATTCCAAATGAAATGAAATGAAATGAAATGGTGTTTAACGTCCTACTGTTATGCACCTAACCTGGGCTAATGGAAGAAGGGCCTGACAATTTATCTCTTGTATGAAAATTTATAAATATGAAATGCTTTGAATACTTTAATGTTTTACCTTCAGGTATCTGTAAATCAAAAGTAGCCGAGGGATTGGAAACCTTCAAACGAAAAGTGAATGCTGCACCAGCCTAAGATTTTAATACCTATATATATCTCAGGTAGTAAGACTTTTAAATATTTACTAAATGGAATACAAATTGGGTAAGGGGAAGAAGACTCTTAGTAGTTAATGCAGGCACTTTAGATCAAAAGGTCTGTTGTGAGCCAAGGTGGTTTGGTAAGACGTTGGCTTTCTTCACAGGAGGTTCAATGCTCAATTCCTGCATTAGCCGAGAAAGTTCATCAGGATATTCAATGGCCTGGCAAGGGAAACATAGTCATTCAGATGGGATGGAAAATTGAGGTCCCCTTTACACATTGAATTCGATATGAGAGTAGGCTGTAGTGCCGCTGTCGTGCAAAATTCTCTGAAGCCCAGCTTCATTGGCACTGTTAGAGCAGAACAGTAGGAAACCTCATTTCATTTGTAATCCTGACATATATTCAGGGGGTTGGATGACCAAATGGACAGCACTTGCGTGCTGTATCATTAAGCCTGTCATTGAGTCAACTGGCTGGTTTCGAATCCTCTGTTGTACGCAGCGCTCACGCTGTCGATCGCCATTTCCGCCAATTGCGATAAAAATATAATCTTGGCGATAAAATATTCAATCTGGCGGATTTTTTGGCGATAACTATTTCCTACATGGCGATTCTTTATTACCTTTGGCAATAATTTTTTCTAGTCATAATGACAAAGCGTTGATATCCACACCGTATAGACGCGTTACGCCTACGGTCCATTGCGCTCGGTTGAATGACAGTGAGTCAATTAACAATCAATTAGGTATCAATCGACCTATCTTTTGTCTCTTGATCAATCTTGGATTAGTGTTGATAAGTATATACGGTACGAGTAGTAATAAACTAATTAAGAGACAACAGATTTATTTTTTTATTTTCAATACGAATCGGTGGCCTTTTTATGGTTTGTATATATTCAAAATGGCGGACACGGTGTCGGTGAACAATCCTCGATCGATTCGTTTGGGATTTTTGAAATTATGACGACGGTTTGATATATTTCTTACTGAAGTTACCAGTATGTGAATTTGTTAAAATAAGATACCCTTAACTTATTTGTCCGAAGAAGTGATGGCATTTCACAATTATGTTCAATTATCTGATTTATGTGATGTATATATTACTGCCATTTGTAAATTTGCCTTTGACCTAAACTAAGACGACATATTTCCAAAACTGTTTGTGATATTAGTAAGCGTTTGCTCACAATTCCTGTTACAACTGCAGAACGTGAAAGAGGATTTAGTAGACACATTATATAATAATATATAAAAAAACAAATACCGCAATTCATTAAAAACAAATACGCTCTGTAATTTAATGGTTGGCTACTCAGCAGTATTCGAAAGGCAGTTTCCCCGGATTTTAAGAAATCCTTCAAAAAATGTGTTTCTGCAAAGCAGAAAAGGATATTGCAATTTGTAATAGACTATGTACAGTATAAATGTAAATAAAAATGTTATAAAAATTACTGAAAATTTTAACTTTTTTTGGCGGAAGAAATATATGGCTAAAAAAATTAAAATTAAAATTGGCGGAAAAAAAATGGAACCCAGGGTGAGCACTGGTTGTACGTGACAAGGAGTAGGGTCGCCTGTCCAACCTCATGGTTTTCTCTTGATCCTCCAGTTTCCTCCCACTGCTAAAGACCCCTATGCCCGAAATGACCTAGTTTGTGTCGAGTGGACGTTACATCCCATTTCTCTCTCTCTATCTATTTAGTAACAATGCTTTAGATCAGGATTTATAAACCTTAAGACTACTTGTATTTAAAAAAATATATTTGCAGACCAATAAATGATAACTGAATAAACAAGATGTTGATTTTCTTTTCGTTTAAGGTATACTCCATATAATACGGTGGTGGACAAAACACGGACCAATTTATGTATCAAAATGTGCCAAATATAAACGTGCCAAATGTTCATGTACATATTACATCATATCATTATATGTCTGTAGCTGATATAAAATAAAATATATAATCGTTAAAGTTGGCTTTTTTGTTTATAAATAGAGAAAGAGGCATATGGGGTAACCCTTCACTCAAAACAAACTTAATTTCAGTTCAACTAGTTTATGGTATAATTGTTAGTCTTGAATATCCTGAATTGACAGAATTGTGCACTGTCATAGTTCTGTCAGTCTTTGCAAGGGACGTGGTGTAGAAAAGTTACGAAATTAAACACCACTCATCTGTTTCAGCCGTGTTGCTTGGTTGAGATAACTTCTTATGTAGTTTGAGAACACATTCTGGAATTCATTAAATTATCACCAAGGTCATTGCGCTTTACAGCCTTTCAAAAAGCTTTAAAGTGTGGAACTCACAAGCAATTATATATATTCCATAATGGCTTCATCTAATGTCGTAAAATTTTTAAAGAAGACAGATTGTCATTTCACAAAACAAATCTATGAAATCTGACAATTTTATTCTTGACTCATATTTACAGATCTATCCTTTTCAAGTTTTATTTCATTAAAAACAATATAAATGACAATATACAAAATATACAATATATATTCAATATACATACAAATATACATACAATGTAAGGCCATACAAATATACATACAATGTAAGGCCATACAAATATACATACAATGTAAGGCCATACAAATATACATACAATGTAAGGCCATACAAATATACATACAATGTAAGGCCATACAAATATACATACAATGTAAATAAAACACATTAAGCAAGGTAATAATTACTTTTTCAAGTTTTATTTTATTAAAAACAATATAAATGACAATATACAATATATATTCAATATACCTACAAATATACATACAATGTAAATAAAACACATTAAGCCAGGTAATAATTACTTGTGGAAGAGTCGACTTCCAAAAGTCAGCAGAATTGCACTTTTAACAAAAGATAGTAAGAATCACGATTTTAAACAAATAATACCATATTAAAAAAAATATTTTTTAAAAAGCAAAATCAGTTTGGAATTAAAACAACTTTAGAGCAGCTTTCCAGTCTAAATTCATTTTAATTCCTAACTGTTCAGAGTTGTAAAGATATCTTTCCCCCAGTTCCCAAGCTGATATTTCATCAATACATTTAAGTGCTACTTTAACCACAACGAAATAAATTACAATCTGATAAGAACCAATCTGATTAAAACACAGATCCAATTTCGTTTCGTTTTTTATAGTTCAAAATTTTGTTTTACTTGTCTTTACTACACTCTAGGATCTGGGAGGTTTGTTATTTAACTAGTGTTCAGC
Source organism: Patella pellucida (assembly GCA_917208275.1). Lineage (NCBI taxonomy): Eukaryota > Metazoa > Mollusca > Gastropoda > Patellidae > Patella > Patella pellucida. The sequence goes on from OU795038.1 coordinate 11,813,154, forward strand.
TTAAAATGAGGGGTCAGCCAATCAAATTGTCTGTCGAATAGGGGGTTTGACCTCTCTTGCACGGAACTGTGGGTAGACATGAACTCCAACAGATATCAAAACAAAGCAAAAGTAGATAAAAAAAACATAGCCACTTGCAACAATGATTCTGATTGGTTAATCAAATGACTGACCCTATAGGGTCAAATGTCGTGTTCTACGTCATAGAACGTGACTTCCCACTATAAGTTGTTAGATCTACATGTAGCGAGGCCATCGAAGTATAAAAAACGAAACGAAATATAGATCTGTATTTTAATTAGATTGGATAAGAACATAGATCTAAACATTTATTACTATGAAAAAACCCCACTTCATAAAATATTGCAAGATGAGTAAATTGTGTGAAAAACATAAAAAATGGTCAAATTGTATGATAATTACATCCAACAATGATGTCGCTGCACCTTGAGTAGGAGACGAACCCCAAGTCAGTGACTTAAGTACTGAACTAGATCCCAAGTGTTAACAAAGCTGTAGTTGCCAGTTCATCAAACAAGTCATGGCAAAATAAGCATGTTGGAGCCTTGTCCTCTCACCATGACTTGAGTCCTTTGCTCTTACAAGTTCCCAGTTTTGACAACTGTTGAGTCCAAGTTTAGTCTTTGATGCAACTCAAGTTCCCACCTCTCATAACAAAACATGATGCTCTCTTCTTGCACTTGTACGAACATTGAGCTTTATGTGTGGTTTAATGGTCGAGGGCGAGACATTAAGTAATATATTGTAACAACAAGAGGACCGTCGGGTCCGAGTGTTTTTACAATATATTACGCAATGTCTTAGCCAGAGACAATTAAACTACTTAAAATGCAGACTCCGCACGTGCGTTTACAGTGAAAAACATCATGCCAGTAGTAATATTGAAATAATGTACTATTGGCAAGTTGCCCGTACATTATTTGACAAAATGGTAGGCCAACATCAAAGGATGACGTCACATCTGTATTTTAAGTATAATAAACCAGTGGTTGTATTCCATATTAAGGGTGTTGTATCTCTAATGTGTTCAATCACTAAATGTGACTATACTGTATATACATTATAACATCTGAAGAAGCTTAATTGAAATGAAATAAAATGGGGTTTAACATCCTACTGTTCTGCTCCGACTGGGCTAATGAAGACACTATATGGCCTACTCTTATATCGTATTTCAACTGCCAATGGGTCTTTTACGTGCACACCAATGTGTACACGGAACCTTGGTTTTTAGTCGCATCTGAATGACTAGACAGCCGCTCTTGTCACGCCCACTGTTCTGCACCACTGACATTGGGAAACCCCGTCGAAAAATCCTGATGAAATTTCTCGACCAATGCATGAATCGAACAAGCAACCTCCAGGCTATCGAGCCAGCATCTTAGCCAACATGGCTCCCACTTAATTGACAGTTATGTTTTGATGTATTTAAGAATGAAGTAAAAATGGTTGATTTATTTAACTGGCCATGTTTACATATTATGATAAAACAAATGCTTTTAATTATACAATATTTGTGAGTTATGAAATGTTGTGAATGAAACAAAAATCTACAATAAGTAAATATTAAACTGGCATTGGAAACTGATCAGCATATTTTAAACTTCTTGATGACATTTCTTCATTACCGCAACTTAATTTACTGAAAAATGAAAAAAAGGGATGTTTTAAGTTAACTCAATTGTTAATCAAATTTTAATTTTTTGCTTGCTGATGGTAATTTTTTCATTGAAAGTTGTAACACTATATTCTATTTGATGACATACTAGGTCAATCTAGTCCAAAAAATGTGTTGCATCTGTAGTAGGGTGGTCATTATTTTGCAAAATGCCAAGCACACAGCACCTATCGTATGGAACAAACTTCCAGCAACATTAAAGAAAGCCAGAATATCGAAGTCGTTTAAATCATGCTTGAAGACTTACTTATTTAATTGTGAATACCAAACATATGACAGTGTGACTCCGTGCCATAAGTAGAATGGTCATATTATATAAAATAATAAATACATAAAATAGAGATGGAGAGAAATTGGGTTGAACTTTCACTGACACAAACTAGGTCATTTCGGGACTAACATATAGTTTCATTTCATTTCAATAATTCTCATGCGCTTAGGGGTCTGAAGCAGCGGGGGGAAACCAGAGAACCCAGAGAAACCCAATGAGGCGACGCGACCCTACTCCTTGAAACAAACAACCGGGGATTCAAAACTGCGCCAGTTGACTCGATGAAAGGCTTTATGATACACCGCGCACATGCTAACCACTCGGACCCCCCCTTCTACATAAAATAGAGTATGATAAGAAATGAATATTGTATTGATTTCTTTCTATTTTATAAAACTTACCTGCAGGTATCCGATGTTAATGTTATATTAGGTAGTGATAGAGTATTAAGTAATATCTCTACATTGCGTACACTGCCAAAGAAATCTGATAATAAGACTTGATTTGGATCTCTTTGAAATAAATCGGTTCTCACCGCTACTGTTGATATACACTGATGTTTAGGACAAACTTTTAACTGTAATAGAAAATAAGGAATGTCAAAAGGACCATCAGGGTTAATCTAATTAATTATCGATTTCACAATTCAAGTATATCGCAGGAGCAACACTCTAGATCCATAGAAAGGTCCAGTGTTTGATTCCTACAAAGGTCAAGAAAGTTCACTGGAATTTTCCGATGGGTTCCACCTTGTCAGTGGTGCAGGACAACATATAGTGTACCTAATGGGGTGCACGTGAAAGATCTCTTAGCATTTGAAATTTGATATAAGAGTAGGATGCATGCCCATCTTCATTAACACAGATGGTGTAAAACAGAAACAGAAACCCAGAAGACAAACATGTGGTAAAGACACAGAATACAATAAATAAACAATCAAAGTACTATCCAATGAAATGACAGGATTCATGGGACAGGCTAAATTCCTTGAAACCACTTAGAAATCTGCTTCACTTGAATGTAAAAATGAGCAAATGTCTCTTTAAATGTGTTTGTGGCAAAAATATGCACCCCAACTGTTAATCCTGCTGCCATGGATACAAACTAATAACCATAAAACTACAATTATAACTGTTCTTTTATTAGAATTTTAAATACTACACAAGTAAGACGAATAAAAAGACGATTGTTTGTTTCAAATCTAATCTAAATTATAACTTACAAATTGTCCCATGGTCTTTTTACTGCCTGGTTTAGCTTTTTCTAGGAATTCAAGAGCATAAAATGTATACCTATCAATAACATATACTCCAAGCGCTGGATCTACATGATGCTATAAGAACAGTAACAACATTATTCATAATAATAAAAATATTCTAGTAAATATTGTCTAAAGACAGGATTAATAAGAAAGAAAGAGAGAGAAATGGGGTTTAACTTCCACTCAACACAAAGTAGGTCATCTTGGGACTAACATGGTTTAATTTTATTTCAATAATTTGCTTGCAGGTAGGAGTCTTTAGCCCGCCCTTGATTAATACTGAATAATATGTCGCCATGGTATGACACGTCTAATGTAACTTCGATTTAAAAATATTTTCGAACCCTCTGGACAAGTAAAATAGGATAAAATGGATAATTTACACAACATGTAGGACACTTAAACATCTAGTACTTAGATAAGGATATTATTTATTTTCTGGAGCTGTCAAGCCGGCAAAAGTGTTATTGTCTCTTTAAATAAGTTTGAATCTGTTCAGTATATATAATATATTTTTTGCAAGGTTTCAATTTTCTGTATGTAATATGTAAATATAAATGATACATAATACATACCGATAATGAATCTTCTCCAACATGGCTGCTAGCTACAGCCAATATATTAGGGGAGTAAAATCTCTGAAACATTGACTGGGCTTGACATGTATCTACCATAAAGAACAACTCATGGTATCTAAAATAAATAACAAAAACTACAGATATCTATAAATCAACGTAGCTATTCATAACTGGATCTAGGAAAATTGCCAGCAGACAACATTGAATGAATGAATGAATGAAATGGGGTTTAAAATCCTACTGTTATGCACTTAACCTGAGCTAATTGAAGACGGACATACGCCATACAGTGTGCTATGAGGGAAATTTTTGCCCGGGCAGCGGCGCGACTGCCTACTCTTATATCGAATTCCAACTGCCAAGCCGAAGGGATCTTTTACGTGCACTCCAATGTGTACACGGGACCTCGGTTTTTCGTACCATCCGAGCGACTAGGCAGCTGTCCTTGTCAGGCCCTTCTTCTGCATCACTGACAAGGGGAAATCACGTCGGAAAATCGAGATGAACTTTCTCGGCCAATGCAGGGATCGAACACTCGACCTCCAGGATAGCGAACCAGCGCCTTATCCACTTAGCCACCGTGATCCCCAGCAGACAACATTGAACATAAGTGCCCGAAAAAATTATAGCTAGGGAACAACCTGTTCAACACAAGAAGTATAGAAACTATGAATAGCTTGAATTGATCATTGTCCATAATTTCACCCATTTGTTGGACTATTTTAAGAGATATTGTTCATCTGTGTCAGTGCTATTATAGATACATGTATGAAGTAAAAAAAATCTAAATATATCTATAAATGATTACATGAATAATATAAATTGGTTGATTTCCTTTAATTTATTATGGTAAAAAAAAAACTGAATAGAAAAAAACCCAAATAATATGGCCGCCACTTGTCCTTGACAGCAGCTGTTCTTCTCCCTCATGCCAGTCTATTGTAAATGTTAATTTAACAAATATTGTACCAAAAACATTCATTAAAAGAGAGAGAAATGGGGTTTAACGTCCACTCGACACAAACTAGGTCATTTGGGGACTAACATGGTTTAATTTTATTTCAATAATTCGATTGCGCGCAGGAGTCTTTAGCAGTGGGAGCAAACAGGTTCATTACAAAGTAATGTGCTTGATCTGAATTTTGTTATAAGAAACTTGGAATAGTTTGAAAACTTTTTATTGTATCTTTGTTGTAATCTTATCTTACTATTATTTACCTTCTTTTCTGCCACATCTGCTCAAAGGCATCTGCTAATTCAACATTAGACACTTCTTCAGCATCTTGAAATTTGAGAAAACCGTCACCACCATGACCTGTTGAAATCAAATACCAATCATTAAATACAATATTTATTGAGTATATAAAAGAATAAATTTGGTGCTTTTAAACATCTTCAATAATATACCATAAATTTTTTAAGCCAAATAAACTGAAATTAACTCATTAAAGACTAATGGGAGATAGCTCTGTCACTTTATAAAGCCAAATAAACATCTTCAATAATATATCATAAATTTTTAAGCCAAATAAAATGAAATTAACTTTTTTAAAGACTAATGGGTGATAGCTCTGTCACTTATCAATCCAAATAAAATAAAAACAAATTTTTTTAAAGATTAATGGGAGATAACTCTGTCACTGGGGTCCTATTGTTATATTATCTCCCCTTAGACCACAATCTTCACCCACAACGTTTTGCATTCGGCAAACCTTGACAGATTCTACGCATCTAATCTCGGCTGTATGACCATTTCCGCCATATTCAAACTATTTTAAGGGTTCCGAATGGAGAATAGCTGCCCCCATGGAGATTTCTGTGGAGAGTGTATTAAATCAACAAACCTCACATTTGGTATCAGGTTTGGGGATTACCTGTGAATTTTATCAAACCAGCAGCCTTGAGACAATATCTCTGCTCATTTAGGTATACCGTATTTTCCGGTGTATAAGGCGCATGCGTAGATAAGGCGCAGGGCGACTTTGGCAGGGGTGTTTCAGGGAAAAAAAATATGCGTGGTTTAGGCGCACCCCTTTCCCGGCGCACCATGAAACTCGTGCCATACCATACATGACTCAAATCCACTGCGATCTCCTGAAACTGGGTCAAACTCTATTGTTTACAGTTATAATAATTACCAATGTTTAGCCGTATCAAGCTATATTGCTTTTGTTACATTTGTTTCTAATAATTATAACATACAATTGATTATTTCATAACTTTTAACGGTACGTCTGTTAACTATAGAAATAATTTCTCATGATCAGCTACTCACGACTTAAATCTTGACTACCGGTAAAGAGAAACAACAAATCCATGTTTACTCGTAACTTATGAAAACAACTGACAAACAATCAATAGCGTCCGTTGCCCCGCCCACTACACGCGTCATGACAATACCCAGATTGTAGCCATTTAGATCTATCAGTAAAATAATACATTATAATTTTTAATACCAATCAAGGAAACAATGATTTTGTTAACTACAAACAACTTCGTAAAGAAAACTGTAACAACTCACTGGTTGATCACTAACTATACCGGTAATTTATAACAATGGGTCAATCACTGAATCCATGTTGAATGAAAAACTGTCGGTAACTTAAAACGGTTATATGTTTAAATTATAAGACAGTATTGCGCAAAGAAAACACCCGGTGTATACATGTATAAAATATGAGTGAACATTCATCATGTCTGAAATATCCCCATCACGATCACCCCTTTAAATATATTTCTTTTTTTATACTTGAACATATAAATGCAACATACAAACTGCCTACCGTATTTATACATTAGACGATAAATATCCTAAATAATAATCCTGTTCCTTTTCCAATAATTATCACAGAAACAAATATTAATTTCCATATTTTCCGTGGACACTTTCACTGAACAACAAGTTCTTGTGAATGAAATCTAGTCCCGACAGAATTTAGATTATAGTAACTGAGGTGAGAATTATTCACATCAAAGAGCTAACATCAAAGGGTACTTGTGTGAAGGAAATCTTGCATTATCAATTCCTTTTGATGACACATGTGAATCCAGTAATTAATTAGTAATCTTGACTGACAGTTTGTAGCATTAAGCCAGACTGTTTGGTGCCGAAATGAAAGGCCATCATAGTATTGCCCAATGGTAGTGTTAATGTACATGTGAAAAGCAAGGTTGAAGGTGACTTCAGGCTATGTGTACTTGAAATCCCAACATGAAGGCATTTAATTCATTTGTGATTTACACCCAAAACATGTACTTGTTACTTATTTATCAGAATGGAAATGGCTATTTCGGGGGACAAAATTTTCGCCAACGGTAAGACTATGTGTGTAACTTTGAAATTTTCGTAATTTGAATGAGTTTGAAATAGTCGAATGTAGTGGACGTCATGTAAAACGTTGAAATAGCATATCAACAATAATTTTGCAGATATTTTAATATGGCTAACATTAAACAGCTATAGGCCCATACTGTTAGCACTGTCGTTTATGACTAACAGTATACTGAATTGTGGTCTGTAAAATGGCGGCCATCTTTATTGCACAGGGAATAACGACATCATCAACTTCAGACAGACGGCAATGTTGACACGGGGGGAAAAGCCCAGATTTGCTTATTACTATCTATAAGGCGCACCCCTTCTGTAAATAAAAATATCTGGTAAAAAAAGTGCGCCTTATACACCGAAAAATACGGTACACACTCTAATGACGCAATTTGGGACTTTTTTGTAAAAGCGACTTGTTTTCCTCTATAAAGTAAACTAGTAGCCGCATTGCAAATGTATGGGCAAAGGTACATATCACTTACTGTGACATTACTGCCATACAACCGAGATTTGATGTAGGGTACCGGAATCTGTCGAGATATGCCGAGTGAAGGTTTTGATTACTTTCTGATCCTGCATGTTTTTTTTTTTATAAGTTTTGTATTGTAAGTGTGAACACCACATGAGTGTGTTAATAATTAAAAGTGTATACCTGTCATATAGACTAATATATTACTTCTTTCATCTGATAATAAATGTTTTGATCGTGGTGTACTGGGTGGCAGACGACCTGTCAGTACTCGTATAAAATTCTCTACAGTTACCTGTAAAAATAAAAAGATTATAGGAAGGACGACATTAAATTTAAAGGTAAATCATGGAACAGCTCAAGAAAATCTAAACATGTATTATAAGATTTCTAATGTATCAAAGATCAAACATAATTCTAAATTTTGATCAGATTTTTACCAGAATTTTACAGACCCTGTATCTTCAGGGGCCTAAATTTTTTATGTACAATGAAACAGTAAAATAGCATTCACATGTAGAGCTGAATAATGTTAGTAAAATTCTGAATAATCCAAATAAATTTGAAAGAAACACAAAAAGAATGCTGACAATAATGTTTGTGCTTTAAATTTCATTTGCGTAGTTGTGTTTTCTGAGGACGTTCGAGTTCACACTTTTGAAATCTTACATTCCGTGTAAGCATATAAAAACTATCTATACCTCATAACCTCTATAATCAACTTCTACATCATCACCATAAACATTGATATGTTGATTAGCATTGTTAAACACAGTTGCTGTAATAATAATAATAATATCATATACTAAAATACAGCATTGTTAAACACAGTCATATACTAAAATACATCATTGTTAAACACAGTTGCTGTAATAATAATAATATCACATAATAAAATACAGCATTGTTAAACACAGTTGCTGTAATAATAATAATATCATATAATAAAATACAGAATATTTATTTTCCGTTTCTAGCAGGCATTAAAACTTGGGAGGATCTTCACTGTTCACGTGAAACTATTGCCATAATCTGACTTTCCATTACAGATCAGTCAATCCATTGTGGTAAATGTATAAGATATTGTATAACATTATGTGCGAGAGAGAGAGAAATGGGGTTTAACATCCACTCGACACAAACTAGGTCATTTCGGGACTAACTTAAGGTTTAATTTTATTTCAACAACTCGCCCACTCGCAGGTGTCCCCAGCAGTGGGAGGAAACCAGAGAAAACGCAGGAGGTTGGACAAGCAACCCTACTCCTTGCCACGTACAACCGGGATTCAAAATCACGCCAACTCAATGACAGGCTTTATGATACAGCGCGCGCTAACCATTCAGCCATCTAATCCCCCTATGACATTATGTACATTTTATATCTTCTTAAAAGTACAAATACCTCTTTAAAAAATCAAACACTACCAAAATTTAAATAAACTGAGAATTCAACTTTTAATATAATGTAATTTTTCAAAATCCACACTATATATATTACATCTAAATCAAATTTATTTCATATTCATTTATAATTACCTGGACGTGGATTTCTTGGGTTACATGCCATATCATCTGCTACCATTAGAATAATATGGCTGAAAAACGAAAAACAGAATGATCACTGCCAAACAGCAAGAGGGGAAGTTGAATTTCATTAAATACAGGGTGGTCCGAAAAAATGTTATCCAGTCTGAGAAGGGATCCATGGATTGAGCTTGTCATAAATTATTGAACCGTGTTCAGAAATAGTGACAAAATTTGAGACTATTAGTATCCAATTAAAGAATTCACATTTAAAAAAGAAGTGTACAATCAGAATGGGTAGCATTTTTAGGCCCACCCTGTATTTGATCCGAGTTATTTCAGTCCTAAAATATATCATCAATACTTTGTTTTGTTTTTATTAAAAGTATAAACAAAACTGAACCATGCTAATGATTATAAGTTTTGTGCAATTATTCAATTAATTTAACTTGCATGCCCGAAAATAGGTCAGAACCCATTGCAAATGTTTGCTGAGGGAAATATAATGTGCCAGTCTCTTTTTACATTAGGTCATTGGGACATTATGGGAGGAGCTTCACATAACTGACTGTTATTTCACACAGAAAGAGAGAGAGAGAGAAATGGGGTTCAACGTCCACCAACACAGCTAGGTCATTTTGGGACTAACATATGGTTTTAATTTTTTATTTCAATAATTCACTTGCGCATAGGGGTCTTTAGCAGTGGGAGGAAACCAGAGTGCCCGGAGGAAACCCACGAGGTTGAAGGTGTCCCTATCTCAATGACACATCACTCACACTAGAGCTCGAAACCACAGCAGCAAGTCAGAGGTGGCCGGTCACGGCGGTCAGCTAGAGGTCGAAGCGCGGCACTCTAGACCACTAGGCCATCCCAACACCCTCACACAGAAAGGTCACAAGAGGTAGAGTGTCAATCAATTATGGAAAGCCATGATCTGGATTTGATTTCTAAAGCCCTAATCCAGTCTAAAACAATAAATGATAAAATAATTTTATAAATGCCAGTATGTTGGAGGTTAGCCTAGGTCTACTTGTACAATGTATATTTGCATATATCAAAATCATTATGAAACTTAGCCTCAGATAGCCAGTGCAAAATGATAAGACTACAACAGCCATCAATATATACATAAAACCTAATTTTGCTAATACTAAGAGGATAACCATACCACACATTACAACTAAATAGAAACTTAACAATTCCATGGACAAGAAGTATCTCACACGGACATTATATTATTATAATGATATTGATATCATTATTCATAATTTGGCGTTAATATTTAATAAGACAGGTTTCAGTTTAGACATAATCAAGGTAGTCCATGAGCCATTGCTGCTTAAAAGTAGACCGAAGAAATGAACTGAGACTCATTATTTTCAGTAAACAATAAATTAAATGAAATCAATACCTGTCTGGTATACCGAGTCTTTTAACACTTCTATATATAGATAATACATTGGCTACATGTCTATAGTTGAACCAGAATCTTGATGTATCTACTAACACAGCCCAATTATTAGTATGACCACTTTTGAAAAATTCACCAATCTCTTCCTAAAACATGAACACAAATAATACATATGAATCAAAATAAATACAACACAATGACAAATTTATAACCACTGTAGGTGATTTAGCTTCTTTGGATTACATGTCAGTAGACCTATATGAAAGCGATTTGACTATGAAGCAAGCAAACTTATTAAGTAATGAGCAATAAAACTGTTTACCACTCTTCTCATTATCTCATTAACTTTACTGTAAGTGCCATAGGATGCGTATCACATCCCATGTCGAAGTTCAAATCCTTTAAATTGTCTGTTCCAATTTCAGAATTTAGTAGATTGTTTGATGAATCTCTCTGGCCAAGTGGAGTCCGGATTAGAAAGTATGTGCCCCCAAGTCGGGATAACAACCAGAATCAGCAAGTTAATGACGCTTCATATATCCGTCCTAGAGATGATGTAAATGTACAGAACACACGGTAAATGGACTTATCTGTTGTCTCATATAATTCACATGGACACGGCGCTGGTCGCCTTGAATATATCGAACGATTATGTATTTCTAATGACGTGGTTTTAATTCAAGAGCATTGGTTTTTAGCGGAGGAGATGTCTGTTTTTGAACAACAAATTAAAAATGTCAGTTGTCACGGGGTTTCAGCAATGGATAGTCAACGTTTTATCTCTGGAAGACCGTTTGGTGGATGCGCAATATTGTGGAAGAATAACTTACTTTGTAAAGTGAAGCCTGTAATAAGTGAATCCAGACGTATTTGTGCCGTTGAGTTGTCAGGTACTGCTATTGATATTCTAATATGTAGTGTGTATATGCCATGTGACTCTACAAATCCCCGAGAATTCGATGATACATTAAACGATTTGTTATCAATAATAACCAATTCGGAATCCGACTACTTAATTATCGGTGGTGACTTTAATACCGATTTTTCAAGAATATCTCCACAAACTGAACGGTTACAAAACTTTTCCGACTTTACTAATCTGAAATGTATATTAGATCACCCAAATGCTAAGGTTTTATACACCTACGAGAGTAAAATAACTGGTGATAGATCACTTATTGACCATATATTTATATCCCCTAATCTGTATGACGATGTTAAAAACTATATCTCAATCCACGATGGAGATAATCTGTCTGATCACGCAGCCCTTCGCCTGTCTCTCAATGCGCCTGTCCAATACTCTAAACCAGAGATTGATTATTCCCACCAGCGATATCCGCGGTGGTTTAAAGCCTCTGATACTCATATTAAACAATATAAACAAGAATTAGACTCCAGATTAAAAAATATTAACATTCCTATAGATGCTATAAATTGTAATCATTTTCTTTGTAAATCACATTCACAGAGTATTAATGATTACTACAACAAACTTATTGAGATTAGTTTATCGGCTGCTGAACATACAATACCAATGTCTAAGCATAATAAGAAAAGTAAACCCCCAGTTCCGGGCTGGAAAGACCATGTCGAACATAGTAGAAACACGTCTATCTTTTGGCATAACATATGGAAAGACAATAATCGTCCTCGGTCAGGAATTCTTGCCGATATACGTAATCGAACTAGGGCCCAATATCATTATACACTGAGATCTGTTAGGGCTAAGCAAGATAATATAATAGCTGAAAAGTTGTCTGAATCTCTGCTGAACGACAGAACTAGAGATTTTTGGGTAGAAGTTGACAAAATCAAGGGTAAAGCAAAACCCATAGCCACTAATATCGATGGTAATGTCGGAGCTAATGATATAGCTAAATGTTTTACACAGAAATACAAAGAATTGTATAACTGTATTTCATACGACAATGCCGACATGGAAAAATTATGTTGTGACATTGATTCTAACATTATGCACTTTTGTCAGACAAATACATGCAATGCTATTAAACATACTATCTCTAAATATAATGTTTCTGAAGCTTTACACAAACTGAAACATAGTAAAAACGATGGTTATATGGGTCATAGTAGTGATCATCTTATAAACTCCTCAAATACTTATCATGTCCATTTATCAATGTTAGTAACTGCCATGATTAAACATGGTTATTGTCCAGAATCATTTTGTTTGTCAACTATTACATCCATACCTAAAAATCGTAGACAATCCTTGAATAGCTCTAGTAACTACAGAGGAATATCACTGAGTAGTATTATAGGTAAATTAATTGATTTGATATTATTAGATTGTTATCCTCATATATTTAACTCCTCACAATTACAATTTGGTTTTAAGAGTGAACACTCGACAACTCATTGTACCTTTGTATTGAATGAAACTATTAAGTATTATCATAACCGGAAGTCTGACGTATTTGTTGGTCTGCTTGATGCCAGCCAGGCATTTGATCGGTTGAACTACATAAAGCTGTTTCGATTATTATTACGAAAAAATATATGTTGTGTAATTGCTAGATTTCTCTTAAATTTGTATATTAATCAAAAAATCAGGACCCGATGGGGTAATTTCACAGATAAACCATTCTCTGTTTCGAATGGAGTAAAACAAGGCGGGGTTTTATCTCCCATATTATTTAGTTTGTATCTAGATGAGTTACTAGTGCGCCTGAAAAACAGTAAATTTGGTTGTCACATTGGGCATGTTTATGTAGGAGCCCTGGCATATGCAGATGACGTCACCTTAATTACACCAACAAGAAAGGCCCTACAAGAATTACTTAACATTGCAGAGTCTTACTCTAATGAATACGATGTCAAATTCAACCCTGACAAGAGTAAGCTTCTAATATTTAGACATAATAATAAACCTGATACGAATACTTGTCCAATTAAGTTTGGTGATAAAGATATTAATATCTCAACTTCAGAATTACATTTAGGTAATCCAATCTTTAGTGATCAAACCAAAAATAATATAGACAACTGTATAAATAACTTTATTGTAAGATTCAATGTAACTTCAAATGTATTTAAGTGTGCCTCGCCATGGATTAAGTATAAACTATTTAAAACCTTTTGTATGCCATTATATGGATGTCAACTGTGGAACCTAACTAACAAATCTATCGATAAATTTTACTGTGCCTGGCGCAAAAGTGTAAGACGAATATTTAATATTCCATATAGAACTCATAATGTCCTATTACACTTGATTTGTAATGATCTACCTATTGATGTCCAAATTCATAAACGTTTTGTAAAATTTATTGTATCTGTTCTAAACAGTAAAAACAAATGTACCCACATATGTGGACTACTTGCACTAAATGGTAGCCAATCAAATGCAAGTAATAATATTAATTATATTAGTGAAAAATATGAAATGTATAAAAATGTATTCTGTTCAATGACAAAAACTGAGATAATAAGTAGGATGGTAAATGTCGCCACAAACAAATATCAAGTTAATGACCTGCAAACTGCTAGCGCTATAAATGACATGTTATCTATGAAACATTCTAATGAAGTCTGTGATAAAGAAGAAATAAACGAGATTATAGAGTATTTATGTACAAAATAATTTAATTTAATTTAATTGTATTTATGAAACTGTATATAATATAATTGAAAAAGTATTGTAAATATTATTATTAGTATTACTACCACTATTATTATTAGTGCATCTGTACTTCTATATGTATACCTTTGTGTATGAAATAAATATTATTAATAGCCCATTCAGGCGCTTAAGTTGAATTGGTTTAAAATCCCTGAGGATCATTAAACTAGTTTAACTTAAGGGGGGTGGCTCCAATTCAATGAGAAAATATTTGTTTTTTAATTTGCACTGTCAACTATTAAAGCTAATGCTCTGGAATTTTCAGGACTATATCGTTATCACACAAATTTTTGAAAAATTTGCATTTCGGAACCTGGACCACGCCCATTCCCCATAATCCAGGATGGCCACCCCATGCCGTTTAGGAAAAGCGTAAAAAAAAACCTGCTTGATAAAATATAGATTGTTATATATCCTACAAAAGCTAAAACACCAAGGAACATAATTATCTATATTTGAATGTCATAAGCTGTAGTAGAAACAAGTAATTAAAGTAAATGTCAAATTTATTTAATATTTTCTCATTGAATTGGAGCCCCCCCCCCCTTAAGCGTCTAAATGCAAATGTGGGGCAAATAAACCAGTTCAATAACCCCTGCTTGTGACTAGTCTTCGAGAAGCCTTTTTAATTTAAACTGGTTCATCTTGGCCGCCTGAACGGGTTGGTTTAAAAACCCTGGCTCCAGCCTGCTTTGAGCATGTGCAGTACACAGTAAGTTACATTCCCGTGAAAATATTGTGTCCCTCATCGTTGGCATATCTTAACGGCCAAAATCAGGTTCACTGAGTCGCTGTTATGAAGTCATATCGTGGTGATAAGGCTGTGTACACTTGAAAAACTGTTTAGCACCTGACTTGACCGGCTCCAAAAATCTGTTCCCAGGGAGATTCCATTTCGATTTTTAGTGTGTTCGTTAATCATAGGTGGGGCAATGTTCACACAAAAAATTGCTCAAATCGAATCTGACCCTTTACGGAGGCGCGGGTCAAACAGATCTGCCTGGATTTTGTTCGGTCGAGTTGACGCTTTCGGTAATTAGAAAGATCTATGTTATATGAACAATTTGATACCAATTTCATCTACGTAGGATTATTAGGAGCGAAGTAAGTGATTTTCAAAGTTAAATGGTCAGCCGAAAAGGCCCAAAGTTTGGGACACCCCTCCCCTGACAGGGCCCCATGGCACCCCCAGTGCTAAAATTTTGCACATCATGTTTTTTCGTCATGGTTAACTTGCATACCAAAAATCATGTATGGTCATGTATGTCAGAACTTTGTGTAGGCTACACTTGACGTGGAATCCACCCGATGCAATGTGCATGCCAACTGACCACACGAGATTAGGGCCTACACGTACATCTCATAGAACTATTTTTATTATTAAGCGTTTAGCAATTGATGTCACATATTTGTGCCGTCAAAGAAAATAATTCTCACTAGGTGTGACTATATTTTTTTTAATCAAAATTAATCATGCAATTGATGAATAATTTATTTAGATACCACCGATACCAGTATAAATTAAAATCAATTCTAGTAAAATGAATTAATTTAACATTATAAGTGTATCAGTTGAAAACTTAATTATAAAGACTTTATTTGACAACATCAACTTCGCTCCACTCAGGCAATGCATATTACATTATTTGGCTATAGCCTAGTAATACTAATAGTATAGGATTGAACTCTGAAGGCCGAACGGACGATCATCAGAGACCGTTCCTCTATCTAAAGTCTAAACTAAAAGTCTAAAGTTACAGGAAATGGTTAAAGGGCTAATCCCGATATTTGTTTTGGGAATAAAATTGCTTAATTTTGTGTTAATATCCCTTAAAATATTCGAGTCAAGGGCCGAGCAATTACTTCAGTATTTATGATACGTTTTCAAACGACTTAAATCCGTCAGTCTTCATATGGAATTTGAGACCGTTGCCCCAAGGTGTATTTTGTGGTATCTGGATTAAACCAAACATTTTTTTTTTATAAAACTAATGTGTAGTTGAAATCTGCCTTTCTCTATCAAGTACGGCACATGGGTTATTCACTGCAAACCCCTCTCAAGTAACCGTAATTGGCGTAATCGGTGATAAGGTCACCCAACGAAACAATTGACCCTAAATCTTAAAAGGGTTATGTGTCCGGATAAGCAGTTTTGGCGTTCACGTCGAACAACTCAATATTTTGAGTTGAAATTTTGAGACAAGGTAAATACACCATTCCCCTATATTTTGGCGTTTTATTTTCATACATTCTCAGACTTTGAGCCCATGAATAATACGGGATTGTCCCTTTAATCGTGACATGGGATGGGTCCGTCTCAAGAGTACGGAATGAAGATTCGAATAAATTAAACGTATGTCAATACCTCAGGTATATTCGATAAGACTAACCAAGGAGCACAAAGGAAAAACAGTAAAATAACTATCATTTTTGTTATTTTCTGATATATCATGGGCGCAGACATCTTGGAAAGGAAGTGCCCGAATTCATACACCATAACAGCGGAAGTAAACTGAATGTAAATAAAACAACATTAATTCTTAGAGCTATGTTATAACTTTATATATCATGTCAAGTTTTATTTTACACAAAACGTACTATTTATTATTTTATTTAGTATTGGTGATTTACGAAATTATGTTCATGCCATCGGAACTTTATTGTGTCAATATCCTTCCGCCAACACCACCGACCCTAATATTTTGTTTTCCTTAGAAACGTAAAGAAACCAAATGTGTAATTCGAGAATAAGGTCCCGAAAGTGTTTTTTCTAAATCTTCAAAATTGCATCCAGAAAAGTAAAATACGTCCGTTGCGAAAACGGAAAAATGTCATCGGAAGATGCAAAATCCTATCTGGCCAAAAGAGAGGTACCAAGATTGTTTGAGGTAAGAAAACGATTATAATCTGCACTGGAAAACTAGCAAAGAAATTAGAATAGTAAGATAGCAAAGTCCGATAACCGTGAATTATTTAGCCAAATTAAAAGGCCTAACATGGTTGCACAGTCCTGTGACTATTAAAATATATTATAAAGGCTACCGTACGTACCTTCAGGCGCGAATCCAAGGGGGACGTACCCCTCAGCCCCAGCGAGACTGGTGTATAGGCCTATCTGTTTTTTAATTGATGATATACATAATGATGATAAACTGATTTCAGGGCCTTGCACTGGCCAAACTATTATGCCGCCTACTGAGCCCAAAAGTTGAAGACTTGGCAGCAACATACATACGGTTTGAAAATCGCTGACAAGGTTTTTCCCATTTGCCAAGCATACCTGAGGCTGATAATCTATCAGTGTAACTGTAGCCTAATGGTTGAAACCGTACGTAATACCATATCTTGGTGTATATTTCTGTCTGTGGGTCAGCCGTAGCAGTGATTTGGCACCTTTATAGATGAAGGTATTAATTGGGCCCTATAGCCACACCCCAACTCCCCATCATCTTAATTGTTTTAATATTTGGTTATAATATTTTATTCCATTATTGAATTATATTTTTTAGAGTTTAATGACTGGATTGATGTTCCATCGTCCTGACGACCATCTTGATTACCTCATCGACTGTTTAAAAAAGGTGAAATCAGATAAAAAATCCCATATAGCCTGGGATACATTTGTGGACATTAAAAAAAGAAGCCCTTTACCGCCAATTTCTCCCGAAAATGGCAAAACAAGAAATGACAGACCATCATCAAGAGGTCAACCTGGTAGTCGACCTAATTCAAGGGGTAAAATCGGATCCAGAGAAAAGCGTCTTGAATCGAGGGAAAATAGACCACAATCTAAAGGTACCGGTAGTCGAAGATCTTCTCGTGGCGATAAGATAGACAGCAAATTAGATCCTCATGTTAGCCAAGGTAGTGTAAAGCATAATTTAGTTACGGTACTAAAATACATTAATTATGGGAGATTATATAAAGTGTTAGCAGTTCTCACTATTAATATAATAGTTAAAAATTTACTAGATAATGTAAAGGCAATTTGCTGAAAATTTGAGAATTAAGCAGTTGAAATTTCCACCTACATGTAGCCTTGATCGTCATTACTAAAGTCGGTACGATGAAAAGCATAGTCTTGATTATACATTTAATGATTAGATCATTAAGGATAGTTATGCAGCAAATCGGATCATAATCCACCCTAGATCGCAGGCTAGCAATGGCATTGAATGTTGATTATGATCTGGATAAGTTAATTAATGTCTGATTAATAATTTAGATAACATTTCAGGCCTAAAGAAAGACCTGCAATAGGCAGATTTAGCTCTTAGATTGCATAATGTATTTTTAATAAAAGTACTGTTAGAAGTTGAAGAAATTGTTTATTGAAATGTTAAAATTTAAAAAAGGATTTTCATCTTCAATTATTGATTTTAAAAAAAGGGAAAGAGAAAGAAAATTCATCATTTGATTTTAGTCATTAAAAAATCGTGATTTTTTTTATTATATGGTATTTTTAAAATTTTAGTGACATCCAAACTGTTAGACCATGAGGATACAGATGAGCCTATTGTATTAAACGGACAATCACCACTTCCACCAATTTCACAGACAATACAACTACCAGATGTACCCATTGTTTTAATCATAGGTAAAATACTTATTTATATTTTAGTTCCGATTCCGCTAAGAGAGGGTTAACTACTTATTTATATTTTAGTTCCGATTCCGCTAAGAGAAGATAAACTACTTGTTTATATTTTAGTTCCGATTCCGCTAAGAGAGGGTTAACTACTTGTTTATATTTTAGTTCTGATTCCGCTAAGAGAGGATTAACTACTTGTTTATATTTTAGTTCGGATTCCGCTAAGAGAGGGTTAACTACTTATTTATATTTTAGTTCCGATTCCGCTAAGAGAGGGTTAACTACTTATTTATATTTTAGTTCCGATTCCGCTAAGAGAAGGTTAACTACTTGTTTATATTTTAGTTCCGATTCCGCTAAGAGAGGGTTAACTACTTATTTATATTTTAGTTCCGATTCCGCTAAGAGAGGATTAACTACTTGTTTATATTTTAGTTCCGATTCCGCTAAGAGAGGATTAACTGCTTGTTTATTTTTTAGTTACGATTCCGCTAAGAGAGGATTAACTTGATTTTATGACCTGGGTGTGCACGAGTTGCACTGATTGTAAATAAAGTGACCCAAGTATTTTATCTAGCATAGTACAGGGTTGGCTTTATTAAGAAAATTAGACCATTTGCTTCCAATTGGTTCCCATGCTATGGTAATCTACTCTAATCTTGTGGGTCTTGTGAAACAAATTACCTTTCTAGTCATTTTCTATAAATCATTTCACCAAAACAGACCTTTGCTTTGGACCAGGTATTCCGCAGGCCCTAAGACTGACCCTCTGTGTATCCCATTTCTTGTGATGACCGTTTTAAATTATCGAAGACTTAACAAACAAACAAAAATACTCTTCTACCGTTATTGAAAATGGCACCAGTATTACATTTTTTGTAAAAAAGCTAGATGAAGATGACAAATTAAGTGAATCCCCTTAATCTTATTTTCTTTATTTCAAATTATAAGGTGGTCCAGGAAGTGGTAAATTAACTCAGGTAAAAAGATTAGTTGATCGTTATACTGGTTGGGTACATCTATCAATGGGGGATCTTCTACGAGATCAAATTGGTGATAAAGGAACAGCTGAAATGAAATGGGGAATGGTCAATGATTTAATTTCTAAGGGCGAAATGGCTCCAGAGGTAAGTTTTAAAAAAAATTGTTCTACCTTTTACTGGGGGGTTGGGATGGCCTAGTGGTCTAAAGTGCCGCGCTTTGACCTCTAGTTTGCCGGCCATCTCTGGCTTGCGGCTGTGGTTTCAAGCCCTGGTGTGAGCGTGTGTGGCATGGAGATAGGGGCACCTTCTCAACCTCGTGGGTTTCCTCAGGGCACTCCGGTTTCCTCCCACTGCTAAAGACCCCTATGCGCAAGCGAATTATTGAAATAAAATTAGACCATATGTTAGTCCCGAAATGACCTAGATGTGTTGAGTGGATGTTGAACCCCATTTCTCTCTCTCTCTCTCTCTCTCTCTCTCTCTCTCTCTACCTTTTACTTATTTCTTAATTGGTCTTTTCAATTGTTCTATGTTCATCAATTATTGATAGAGTTAATGTCTTTGCCATTTCTCTGCTAATCAGACGCAACCATCTAAATTCTTATAAAAAAAAGGTCATAAAACTGTGACAGCAATTATTTCTGAAATTTATTGCTTTTGTTTCAGGATGTGACGGTAGAATTACTGTTAGAGAATTTAAAGAAACATGGTGACGCAGCAGGTTTTATTGTAGAAGGTTATCCTAGAGACATGAGGCAGGTAGCAGAACTAGATAAATATGTAAGTAAATTAAAGGGATGTCAATTCCATTTTTGATCTCTGAAAATGTGTATTTTTGATTTTATTAGATTTTGTGTTTTTCATCAGAAAACATCTTTGAATAGCAGTGATGTACATTATGTTGTTAATCTAAGTGCTAATTTAGCATTAAAGATAAATTCCGAGGGGGGGGTATTTCCAATAAAAGTATGGCAATTTTGGTATATATGGAAAGCTGAAACATCCAATCTTACTAGAAAAAGACTGGAATCCCCGAACACTGCCCATGAATCTCATACTGGACAAAATTATAAGGGTCTCCCTAAACGTCAAACCAACGTTTAGGGATGTCTGCTTGAGTGACGTCAAAGTTTGCATGAGAAGATCCCAGCGTTAGTGAACGCTTGATGTATGAGTTGATAAAATTGATGGTGAACTTAAGTGTACAACAGTTTCTAAGATAAAAACCGTGGGAAAAGATGTGATTTAATTAAGTTTCAATATTTATGATTAAATAGTCAGCGATTAAAGACAACATCGTCTTGAACATGCAATGAATTCTCCTCCCGCTCCATACCCACAAAACAAATGAGTTGGTCCAAATTTATCTAGAATATAGAACAATAAGTTATGAACTCTAATCCTCATTTAAGAATGTTTTGATTATTTTGCTCATCATAGATTGTCATTGTGCATCTTTGATAAAGTTGTTTGTGTTTATATATTTGTAGATTAATCGGGTCGATTTAGTTGTTGTTCTGGACTGCGAGGAACATTATTTAAAGATGCGTCTGCTACAGAGGGGTGCACATACTGGACGATTGGATGATAATATTGATGCCGTTCACAAACGTATTACTTTCTTTAAACAAAATACACTACCAGTTATTAAACATTATGATGATCAACAGAAAGTTGTTGTGGTAAGAATGGCTCTTTAAGAATATATTAATGATTCTGGCTTATGGGCCTATGATCTGATATATAAATTTCATGAAATTATGAAGGCTACTAATTGTCCATGGGTATACACGTAACCTTTGGTTTTTTTCCCATTTGAACAGGGGGGTTGGGATGGCCTAGTGGTCTAGAGTGGCGCGCTGCGACCTCTAGCTGGCCGGCAACTTCTGGCTTGCGGCTGTGGTTCGAGCCCTGGTGTGAGAGTGTATGTGGCATGGAGATAGAGGCGCCTGCTCAACCTCGTGTGTTTCCTCCAGACACTCCGTTTTCCTCCCACTGCTAACGACTCCTACGCGCAAGCGAATTATTGAAATAAAATTAAACCATATGTTAGTCCCGAAATGACCTAGTTGTGTCGAGTGGACGTTAAACCCCATTTCTCTCTCTCTCCCTCCCCTTTGAACAACTGTTCATTGACAGAAACTCCATTCTGCAAGGGTGAGAAAAATCATGCTGAAACGTTAAAAGATGTGTTTACTTAACAAAATAATAAAGCTCCGAGCCTGAAAAGGCACAGTCTTTGTTTAATTTATACTTTTTAAAAAAGGCTAAATTGGTACCTGATTTTTCTTTTATTTTTTCTTGTTTGAAAGGTGGATGGTGATCGTGATACAGAAGAAATAGTCTACGATCTAGCCAGAACATTTGATGTGTATTTTTATGGTCAGGGAAATCTTCCAGTTGTAGTAACCAGAAAAATAGGTAGATTTTTATCGCAATTTATCTATAATTTTATCATTGCACTTTGTATGAAATTGTATCCCTACATATTTTCCTCTGTATCGTTTATACTAATTTTAACATTATTCCATGGTGGTATGGAAATACATCATCATAACTTCACTGTTTTATGACTTTTGTTTGATAGAAACAGATGCGGTTTAAAGTTAACACAAACTAGATCATTTCGGGACTAGCAAATGATATGGTACAATTTAACTTCAGTAATCCACTTGCGTAAAAGGTTCTGTAGCAGTGGGAGGACCCAGCGAAAACCCTTGAGGTTAGGCAGCCGACACTACTTCTTGTAGCATATAATTTTCGGATCAAATTATGCCACTTGACTCAGTGACAAACCTTTTGATCCAAAGCACATGGGGGGGGGGGGATGGTTGAATGGTTAGCGTGTGCACATTGTATCATAAGGTCTGTCATTGAGTCAACTGGTGGCTTACGATTCCCTGGTTGTACATAACAAGGAGTAGGGTCTCCTGTCAAACCAAATTATTGAAATTAAATTGAACCAAATACAAATTCAAAAGACAAATCTTCAGACAAGCTACATAACACACACAACACACACAACATACTATCATCAAGTAAAGACAAGCCACATAACACACACAACATACACTATCATCAAGTAAATAACACACACAACATACTATCATCAAGTAAATCTAAATTAAATAAGCAAAATATAAATATATTGTCAAATCACATCAAAATGAAAATTATTTTATAACCTGTTGTCGAATGTCTCATTAAATCTTTGCAAAATGTCCTTATGCTAATTTACATGTGGTAATTGTATGTCATTGCACCTTGACTTAAAGGACTAACTAAAATCCACCCACCCCCCAATAAAAAAAAAACCCAACCTAACCCAAAGGTCAGTATCTTAATATTTTGGATTGAGATAAATGTTTAATTAAATATTTGTGAAGTACTGAGTAAATAGATCGATTTTCTTCATAAAAATGTCGTAATCACTTTGAGATACATTAAGTGAACAGTTCACGGAAATAAAACTCTTTTTTAAATATATTTTAAGCGACAGCTCCACCTATGCCAATAGAAAGGAGTCCGAGACCGGGTATGTTCATGATATATTTACAATAGCTCAGTAGATTTACGCTTTTGTGAAAAAAAACTTTATATTTGGTTGACAATATCGTGTATAGCAAACAGAATAACTCTTGATTGATTTATTTCATTAAAATTATTGATTGATACCGATTTTAATTGGATTCATGCATATATATATTATGCATCATTTATTATTGATTGATTTAATCCTTGTAATCTTAATAATTGTTTGATTTAATTTAATATGTTGTAAATGTATGTACCGTATTTCCTCTAATAAGCGCCGGGTCTCCAATAAGCGCCGGGCCTCTTATAAGCTCCGGGGGGTCAAGGGTAGTTGAGAAAATAAGCGCTGGGCCTCCAATAAGACATTAGATTGCTTTTGATCAAATGTTGTAATTCAAAAGATTCTCAGGCCCAATGTCCATGGTAAAGTCGGTTTTACCCTAAATTCAATTTGCATTAAAGAAATAAGCGCCGGGCCTCCAAAGAGCGCCAGGTCTCTAATAAGCGCCGGGGGGCCGAGGGGTGTTGAAAAAATAAGTGCCCGGGCGCTTATTAGTGGAAATACGGTATATTGACTTGTTTATTTATAATGTGAGTCAACCAATCATTTATCCGTTTTGATTAATTCGTTCATCAAATTAGTTTAAATTACTGTTAACTGTTCGAATGTTTTTGAGTGTACATGTATTTGAAATTTTTCACTATTTTGAAAATCAAAACCCAGTGGTTATACATTATGAACCTATGGTCAATGTTTCGAAATTGGAAACAGACTATACGTTATAGACTCAAATTTAGTTTTTAGTTAATTGTAATCAATATCTGCAGATGTAAATTTGTTCAATACTCAATAGACTTTATGGGCTCAATTTATAATATTAGAAATCCTTTTTTTAAAGTTTTTGCTTTCATTATTAAATATTTACAGAACCAAAGCAAAAACACCAAGCACCATATAAAACAACACCCATTGGTAGTGATGAACCAAATAAAGAGAATTTAGATGAACCAGATGATAAGATGATTCTAGCGCAGCCACAGGATGTGATTGAGGTGGATGTTAAAGACACGGGTCGTAAAGAAGGACTACCACAAGCACCAATAGTCTTCATAGCTGGTAAGTTCATTTTATAATACAGAAGAAATTGTAATAATTGCAGTGTAATTTTAGAGTTGTCAGCTATGAAGCCTATAGAATTCCCATAATTGTCTTCAACATTATTCATAGCTTTTGTGTTTATTCTGTAAAATTGGAGTAAATATCAATTGATGATTGTTGGCTGTTATTGAACAATTTGTTACCCTTTTGGGAATTATCTCCCCTTGATGTGTCAAGGGAGGTAATTCAAAACATTTTGCATATCTTTCTGAGGGTCTAAAAAAAAAAATTCTTTCAGGTGGTCCTAGAAAGATATCCTGGTTATATTTCTGGGAGTTAAAAAGAATTCAAAATATAACACTTTTTCTTTCAGGTGGTCCTGGAAGTGGGAAGGGCACACAGTGCAAAAAACTACTAGAAAGATATCCTGATTTTGTTCACCTGTCTATGGGGGATATTCTCCGTACGCAAATTACTAAACATGGTACAGCAGATGCAAAATGGGATATGGTCAGCACACTATTACAGAAAGGTGAAATGGCTCCTAGAGTAAGTATATGGCTTTCATTGATAAGTTTATGTTGAAATGTGTTAAGTATTGGATTTGCATTAATATATTAACCCTTTGGCATCTAGACAACCCCAAACCTCCTTGAAACAAATGTTCCCTATACTGCCCCAAACCACTGGAATCACATAAATTGCTGTAAACTATTTAAAGACCATTATTATGTTACATGTCTTTTGGGTGATTTGGAAAATAAGTTATAAAATTCCATGTAAAAAATATAACTTTTTTTTAGGAACACAGGTCCCGGTAATCAATATATACATGTGCCAGGTTCTAAAGGGTTATACTATAGTTATCTCATTTAAAATATGTTAATTTACAATAGATTAAATTATGGTATATCATAATCTCAGTACCTCAGCTATCCTAAAGCAAATTATTAATTGATTCATTTTCACTTACATAAATATGACCATCATATTTTGACAGATTTTCCTTTTCTGTCTATTAGTTTTTTCTGAATAGAACAGGATACAAATTTGTGTAAACCTTTTTGGTTTTTATATTCCATTCTTCTTGCTATTTAAATTGTTCAATGTTTCAAATATAGGTAAATGTAGATTTTTTTTCTTTTCAGGAAATGGCAATAGATTTGTTGAAGGATGCCATGAATGATAATAAAGATGCCAAAGTTTTTATTGTTGAGGGTTATCCAAGAGATAAAAAACAGTTAGAAGAATTTTTTCAACATGTAAGTGCCACCATATTGTTTTCCCCCCACCCCAACCTTTAACATTACAGATGTCTTAGCAGTTATATAATGATAATGCAATACCATCAGGGGTATTTTAATTCATTTATATGGGGTTTAGCGTTCTACTGTTCTGCTCCGAACTGGACTAATGAAGACGGGCATACGCCATACTGTGTACTATGAGAAAAATTTTCCCTGGACACCGAAATTACAACCTACTCTGTAATCGAATTCCAACTGCCAAGGGATCTTTTTTCCTTCTTGCCAATGTGTACACGGGACCTCAGTTTTTTTTGTCCCATCCAAACGACTAGACACTAGACTGATTTCCTTGTCAGGCCCACCATCCTGCAGCACTGACACGGGGGAATTACGCCGGAAAATCATTCATATTCAATCCATCCTGACATACAGATGTTTTAACTTAAAGATGTAACTGAATGTCATCGATTTAGGGGTTTAGCGGGCGTACAAAGTCAAAAATCAACATATAAAAAAACAAAAACCAGATTTTATGTAACAAGGGTATGTTTTTGTAACGTTTTCTGTTACCGATCAGGCCCATCCAACAATAACGAAATTCTTCGGCAATCTCCGGAAACATTCGGTTTTGACGTCATCTCAGGAAGGAATGGACAGCAATATGGCGACCTTTTCTACTGCCATTTTATGCTGAGATGGTCAACGGATGTGTTTTGTTCGGCTGTAGTGTAGTGCCTCTACCGATACTACCCGTAGTTTGTCTACGCATAACTTCCCAAAGAATCCGGCCACCCGACGACAGTGGGCGAAGTTTGTGCACACTACCAGGGCAAACTTCGTTGGACCTAAACAACCAAACAACAGTTCGGGCTCGGCTGTTATATTAAATATTCACAACAGTTTACAGAAGATTGTTTCGAAATTTTATCGTCGGTTGTCCAGGTTGAAAGTGGTTCACAGAAAAAGTAAGACCCTTTTTGATCTATTTAGAATAAATAAATAAATTTATCTCATTCGATCTATTCCAAGTCAAAACTAATTGTGATAGGCCTACCTATTTGAGTATTTCTAAAATTAAAAACAGTGATCGATCAGCTGTCAAAAAAGGTCACAATATGCAGGCATAATTCTCTGGGGATTTTTATGAAGATTTGTAAAAGAAAAATAATACTAGGCCTTGTAATATAATAGGCCTACATATTTCTATAAAAAGGTGATCAGTGTTAAAAGTGATGTGCAGGCAGAATATGTCACTGCATTTTGTGAAGATTTGTAAATGTAAAATAAATAGACCTACTAGGCCTCATTATATACAGCTATAGCCCTGTCTATTTAAAAAAAAACAGTCATAAGCTGTCAAAAAAACCCAATATGCTGAAGAATTCTCTTTTATGAAGATTTGTAAAATTAAAATAATACTAGGCCTTGTCATATAGGCCTACATGTAGATCTAACTAAAAAAAGATGATCAGTCATCCAAAAAAAAACAAAACATGATAAGCAGGCAGAAAATGTCACTACCGGTACATTTTGTGAAGATTTGCAAAATTAAAATAATATAGGCCTACTAGCCCTTATTTTTATATAATATCTCTACCTATTTCTATAACAGTGAACAGCTGTCAAAAAAAAGTGGAAATATGCAGGCAGAATTCTCTGAGCATGTTATGAAAATTTCTAAAATTTTAATAAAATACTACCAGCTCCCAAAAAGTCATGTGTTAAATTAATTTACAGGGAGGAAGAGAATTGCTCACTATCAAGGAGATTTGAATTTTGATTCAGATGTTTGTTGAGAAAATTGCCTGTTTCCCCCCTGTAGTCAGTTGTGTGGCTAGGAATTTCATTTCAAATTTTTACATTTCAGGTAGCATTGCATAATACTGTTCATGGAAGCATTAAGGACTGCATTAAATATCAAGACTAAGTTTGGATTGGCACCACGTACTGTTAATATCAGAATGGAATAATTTTTTCTTTTTTTAAAATGGGAATAATAAATTTGAAATATGAAAAGTTGTGGATTTGAACGTTTGTATTGTGTGTATTGGCAATATAATAGAGACCCACAAAATCTAAAGACATTACTGTTCTGAACTATCCTGATTCCTGACATTGAAGTGACACTGTGTGAAGCTAATGTTTTTGGGATTTCGAAAATTTGCCCAAGAAAATAAACCATAGTTGCATTCACATTGAACCTGAAATTTGTATAAATTTTTGACAAGAAATGTTTCACACATTTGTTGATCAGAAAAACATTGTCAGATTTATGCGGGAAACAATGTTAGATATATTTTCATTCAATCTATTGTAAATTGTGATCTGTGTGTAAAAGTTACAATAAATGGTTTTATGCAATCATAGAGGGAGTTGTAAATTTTACAGTTTACTGAATACGTCTGTACCAGTACAGACAAGAGCTGCATGTCTTTTGAATTGAATATAAATAAATATTCAGTTAAATTATAGAAATAATTCACAATAATCCATTGATTTCATTCATTATATTTATTGAAATTATTTCCAAAGAATAGAAATGTGTAACTGGAAGTGTATAATGTATAGTTCATAGCTTTAAGTGTATTCCAATTCTTCCCAAGAAATTAATTTTAAAGTCTTTCAGGCACTGCATAACAGCTTGCTTTTCATTTCGTGCAACAATTGTTTTAAAGTTAGGATTTAGGGATGAATGAACACTATTTAGGTATTATATTTTATTGTCTGTCTTCCATGATATAGAAATTCCTTGTGCACATCAAATGAAAGTTCTTCATACAATTAAATACAATGGCTTTTGTATTATTGGTCTGAAAAAAAAAATACATATTAATTAGTATTAGTAGCATGTTTGACAATAAAATAGAGTTTCTTCAGGGATTTCTGTGTCTACAATTTACAAAAAACAATTTACAGTCGAATAAGAGAAATGCAGTTTTAGTTATAATAATATAATTTATGCATAAATTAGAAAGGAAGTTGGCATCAGATTTTACAGACTATTACTTTACAGATGGGTTTATATTCAAATCATACTCAATACGAAGGAAGTACCATCAAGTTCAGGTAATGCCAAGGGAATTGGCACACAAAGAAAGACTTTCTTCAACCAGCATTATTCACACGATAGCTCTTTTAATTTTAGTCAAACAAGGCCCTAATTTATATACAAATCCACTCCTTCAATGCCACAAATCGGATATCCTTTTCTTCTTGATTACAAAGAAATAATGTTCAAAATAAAAATTCCACTGAGTGATATTTATATTCTGATTAGTTGTACACTTTACTTTGAATTAGATCAAATAATTTAAATTTAAAGACAAAATACCAGTAGGCCTATTCATCATTTTGTACTTTTATTTTATTAGTTCCCCAACATTGTAAAATTATAGTTGTGCTCACTGAAATATAGCCCATACAACTGTTTGAAATTCATTCACATTCCTGACATTGTTGTTTAGCGAAGTAGACCTCTATAATACATTAGTATACAAAAGGGTCTGTACGTAATTCCTTACATTATTATTTTGTAAATCGCTTCATTTATGTTTCTCAAATAAACGATGACTTGATTGTATGAATTAAAGGCCTAATGCATTTTCAACATACCTGTTTATAAAGAAGGAGCGCAGTTTACGTGGGCTACTCTACTGGCAGTGATGACAGCCAGTCGTCCCTTCTTCGTCATTTTACAACTCTCCCTGTTGCATTATTTATGACATTTTTTTTTTAAAAAAATGAGCGAAGATCACAACATTTGTTTGAAGTGAGGCACACATGAATAAATATTTAATCCAATTCACTCGCTTGTATTCAACACTATCAAGCTAACAAAATTACGTGATAATTATTTATCACGGCTGCCTCTGTTGATGTTTACCGTTTGCGGTTCGAACATAAATTATGGTTGAATCGGCCCCGTCGCCGAGTTCAAAAGATCGTCGGACACCCCATCATACAAATCAAAGACACTAGAGTAACTGCGATCGGTTGAATGGCTTTGAACGCTCGCAGAATCGTCGCCAATACCGGCTCTCTCTATGAATCACAGCATAGTAATATGCCTGACATTGTTGACGTGTTCCTGAGATGACGTCACGCCAGGCTAGTAGGCTCGTTAATTTTGTTTCCGTGAGTGTCGAGAAAATTGAAATTGAAATTCGTATTGTGTCTAAACCGCTGGGCAAATCACATTGAAATTTTATATTCAGCATATTTGAGGATTAAACTACACATATTTGGTGAAAAAATGGTTTATTGGATTTATATTCAGTTATATCTTTAACTGCGGTACTCATTATTTATGTTAAGCAGACCCTCATTCAAGCTCCCTGTGTGAATTGGTAATGATCAAGTAATTCTAGGGTTATGATATGATATAGTATTAGTCATTGATATACCTAAAGCATATCCAGAGCCCCCCCCCCCTGCTCAGCAAAATAAA
Organism: Patella pellucida; assembly: GCA_917208275.1. Taxonomy (NCBI): domain Eukaryota; kingdom Metazoa; phylum Mollusca; class Gastropoda; family Patellidae; genus Patella; species Patella pellucida. The sequence continues at coordinate 11,843,245 of OU795038.1, forward strand.
AAATTTGTAAAACAACACTTTTTCTGAGAAAAGTGTCACGAATGGGCATTCAAAGCGAGAGATAATGATATAGGCATATGTGATATCCCAATTAATTCTTTGCATCAATAAAATTGAATCACAATGTCATCGTATTAATTCATAATAAAAACTGACATCCAACAAATGGGGCGTTGGATTAAAGTGATATCTATTTGATTGACAGTCAGAGTTTCACACTTTAATATAAACATATCTTATTCCTTACAGATTGGTGGGTTAGGATTCGCCATTGTTTTAGATTGTGAAGAGTATTATTTACAAAAGAGACTGGTAGAAAGAGGTGAAAAAACTGATCGTATAGATGACAATCTATCAGCCATATCCAATAGATTAACTTTCTTCAAAAACAACACCTTACCTGTATTAAAATATTTCGACGAGGATGGAAAATTAGTTGTGGTGTGTATAAGATATTGCTCTTTTTAGATAATTGTCCAAAAATAACAAAATGTAGTAGTTTCAAATTCTGGACATCCATATTTAGCTCTCCGCCTATAGATGAAGCATGATTAAACAGTCATACATACATCCTTAGATACATAGCTAGTTAGTTATCCGACTATTTTCTTTTGCCTTTTCAACATACTCATTAGGGGATAAATCTATCAATATTCAGTGTGTCAAGACTTTCTGTTCCAGAGTTATTCTCCTTTTGCCGGAAACCTTGTGAACACTATAGAGGCTGTAGTTTTTAACAGATGTTTTTCGAATTTGGGAAGCATCAGGGCCATGAAAGGTTTTACCCTAACAGATTTTTTTTCAAATTTGGTTGGAAGAAATTTAATCAAGAGAATGAACCCTAGGGATTAGATATCTTTAAGGATCCTTGATCCTTATCAATTTTGCTCAACCTCCAAGTTTTTCTTTCTGATAAGCTGCAGTTGAGACAAAGTTTGTGTGTGTGTGCGTATTTCACACTATGCATGGCCAACTTTTTATTAAATTGATATGTTACATTATGTATAAAAGATTTTATAAACATTCGTAAAGATACCTTCATATTGTAAGACCCCACTACCAATTCATATTTCCTCTTTTATTGAAAGATTTTACAAATTTACCAGTTTTACTGATATTTCAATGTATCTCCCTCTTAAAGCACTTGTCGCTAAAACTAAAATTTGTTCTGCTCAACAAACAGTTACATTTAAAATGGCATCACTGCAGCACTTAAATGATCTGTAAGAACAGTTTCAATGGCAGGAATTGTTTGAAGATCTTTTTTTTTCATCAAGTAACGGCAGAAAATATAGATCCATTAAGAATTACCCTAACTTGTGACAATATTTTTTTGATTATTAGGATTAGGAAACAGGCAAAGCCTATATAATCCCTCTCCCCTCTCTGATTATCCTTTATCCTTAGTTATTATTTAAGTGATAATATTTCATTTTATTATTTGTAGATAAATGGTGATAGAGATATAGACGAAATAAATTTTGATCTGTGTTCAGTTTTTGACATGGCCTTTTATGGTAAAGCACCCCAAAATGTAAGTCACTTTCATATTTTTTTGTTCACAGACCTGTCGAAGAAATGAGATTTAACGTCAACCCGACACAAACTAGGTCATTTCAGAACTAACATATGGTTGAATTTTATTTCAATAATTCACTTGCACGTAGGGGCTTTAGCAGTGGGAGGAAACCAGAGGACCCGGAGAAAACCCACTAGGTTGGACCGGGGACCCTACTCCTTGTCAAGTACAAACGGTGATTCGAAACCACGCCAGTTGACTCAATGACAGGCTTTATGATACGGCGTGCACGTGGTAACCATTCGACCCTATTCTTCTCTCTGTCTGTTTGTCTGCCCATGCTTATGAAATTGTAATACATCTAAAGAGTTTTCTATAGATCAACATTTAGTCAAAATGTAGTATGTAAAAATGTATCTTGAATATTTGGATAAAAAAATGAGTGGCCCAGGACCTTAAATTCACTAAATAACTCAATCTAAAAGAAAGTTCAACTTCAAGAACTGAAATAGAAATAAGATAGATCAATTAATAAATACTAAATCTTCTTAGCTGAATTGATTAAAATGAGAATCACTGTAGAATTTAAAAGGAATTAAAATTAGCATGGACAAATCTGATGAATAAATCCTCATATGGGATGCCTTTGGGTCTGTTAAATTGAGTCAAGTAAATGGTTTCAATTCGAAGCTTGTACATTGATTGGTCATCTGTCCAACCTCATGGGTTTTCTCCAGTTCCTCTGGTTTCCTCCCCCTACAAATTTACCCCTACGCGCAGTCAAATTATTTTATCATGTGTTATTCCCAAATTGACCTAGTTTGTCTCATGTGGATTTTAAACCCTATTCTTCACTCTCTCTGTTGACATGTATTATATATAAAGTATTGAAGCATTAGGTTATTATTATACAAACTGTAGCAGTGTTCATATTCTATTGATTAAATGTCAACGTAATTTATATCGACCAAATAATTTTACAGATATTTAACCCAAATTAGTTCACAACATATGTATAAAGAAGAGTTAATAAATTCAAATTTTTGTTTAAATGATGTGTCAGTTGACTGACCAATCCTGTAAGTCAAGTAGCCGATGTAGATATTTTTGTATAAGATGTTTGTTATTTACAGCTTTATTGCCTGTCTAGACAACTTAGTCCCGAAATGACCTGTTTTGTGTTGAGTGGTTTTCAAACCCCATTTCTATCTCTCTGTATCTAGACAACTAAAAAATGTGTCTTTTATCTTACTGCTTCGTCAACCAGCACATTTGTAAATGTTATTGGTAGCCTATACTAAATGATTTCGTATTATTTAACATCTTTCAATTTTTTAGGTTTTTATTTATTTATTTATACTCTTTTTGTGTATCTTATAAATATGAGCTTTTTTTTTGGGTGTTATGCTCTATATTGATAAGATAATAATATGTGAGTTGTGACTCATGACAGAAAGAACTTACTAAACATTACATAATTGTAAAGACTGCTGTTCAAAATTGTTTGTTTAGCTATTTTTAGCACAATGTAATAAACTTTGGCTGAATGATTATTTTCAGGGTTTCAGAACACAATTTATTTTAAATTGAAATAAACAATTTAAAACCAATTTAAAATTTACAAAATAATTGAAAACCAATTTAAAATTTACAAAACAATTTAAAATTTACAAAACAATTTAAAATTTACAAAACAATTTAAAATTTACAAAACAATTTAAAATTTACAAAACAATTTACAAACAATTTAATATTTACGAACAATTTAAAATTTACAAAACAATTTAAAATTTACAAAACAATTTAAAATTTACAAAACAATTTAAAATTTATAAACAATTAAAAATTCACAAAACAATCTAAAATTTACAAAACAATTTAAAACTAACGTCTGGATTTATTCATTAAACAATTTAAAATTTACAAAACAATTTAAAATTTACAAAACAATTTAAAATTTACAAACAATTTAAAATTTACAAAACAATTTAAAATTTACAACAATTTAAAATTGACAAAACAATTTAAAACTAACGTCTGGATTTATTCATTAAATAATGGTACCTGACTGTGGAATGCCAAATGAACATTGGTAGATATTCAAACAATGAATTGAACCAGTTTTCAATGTCTTTTGTCAGATATGTAAAATAATATAAAAGATAGTAAGCTGGCACTGCCAGGCAGGATACGCCCACATTTTCGAGAGATGGTTAGAGAACAAGCAAAACCGAAAGTGATTTTTCCTACAATCAAAGGCTATAATTCATTAAATTACAATTTGATATGCGCAAATATCAAAAAAGAATCAAGATCTTTAGGTTATAAACATGCATTTCAACTTTCAACAAAATCGAATCAAAATTGTGACCTATACTGGGTCCACAACCTTGATATACCATATTTTAACACTATTAGAGTACAAACGGCGGCCATTTTGTCTGGCAATTATGGTCCGATTTCCCTGAAATTCAAACTCAACCTTCGGTATGGTGTAACGGTGATAGAGTCAAGCTTTTTTTCAATCGGATAATAATCATAACCTCCAGAGGGACCATAGGCGATTTTTCGGGCCATAATTATTCAGAAAGCTACGATATGATATGCGCAAATAACGAAAGGGACCAAGATCTTTGGGTTATAACCATGCATTTTAAGTTTTATCAAAATTGAATCAAAATTGTGACCTATACTGAGTCCACAACCTTGATATACCTTTTTATAACAGTATTCGCGTACATGCGGCGGCCATTTTGTATGGCAATTTTGTTCCGAATTTTTCTGAAATTCAAACTCAACCATCCTTAGGGTGTAACGGTGATATAATCAAACGATTTTTTAAATCGGATAATAATTGTGACCTCCAGAGGGACCACAAGCAAAACAAAGACGATTTTGCGTATAATCAGGGGCCATAATTCAGGAAGTTACAATCCGATATGCCCAAATATCAAAAGGAACCAAGATCTTTGGGTTATAACCATGCATTTCAAGTTTCATCAAAATCGAATTAAAATTGTGACATCTACAGGGTCCACAACCTTGATATACCATATTTTAACAGTATTCGCGTACGAATGGCGGCCATTTTGTATGGCAATTTTGGTCCAATTTTACCGAAATTCGAACTCAACCTTTCTTAGAGTGAAACGGTGATATAATCAAACGATTTTTTTAATCGGATAATTATTGTAACCTCCAGAGGGACCACAAGCTAAACAAAGGCGATTTTGCGTATAATCAGGGGCCATAATTCAGGAAGTTACAATCCAATATGCGCAATTATCGAAAGGAACCAAGATCTATGGGTTATAACCATACATTTCAAGTTTCATCAAAATTGAATAAAAATTGTGACCTCTACAGGGTCCAGAACCTTGATATACCATTTTTTAACAGTATTCCCGTACGAACGGCGGCCATTTTGGATGGTAATTTTGGTCCGATTTTTCCGAAATTTGAACTCAACCGTCCTTAAGGTGTAACGGTGATATAATCGAACGGTTTTTCAAATCGGATAATAATTGTGACCTCCAGAGGTACCATGAGCTAAAATAGGTGTTTTTTCGGACAATCAGGGGCCATAATTCAGGACATTACGTTCCGATAGGCGCAAATATCGAAAGGAACCAAGATCTTTGGGATATAAACATGCATGTCAAGTTTCATCAAAATCGGTTCAAAATTGTGACCTCTATAGGGTCCACAAGCTAAAAACGTGATTTTTCGTACAATCAGGGGCCATAATCCATGAAGTTTTGATCCGATTCGTGCCAATATCGAAAGCAGCCGAGATCTTTGGGGGATAAACCTATATTTCAAGTTTCGTCGAAATCGGGTAAGAATTGTGACCTGTAGAGAGTCCACAAACAATTGTGGACGGACGGACGTCCGGACGGACGGACAGGGGCGACGACATAATACGTCCACATGAAAATGTGGGCGTATAAAAATAATACACTGAATATTTTAGGATTGGTCTTCCAAAGGGAATAATGCGTAATTCAGACCTTACCGTTTTTCAATTTCAATAATCAAATGTTTTGTATCTAATATATGTGTAAATAATACAGCTTTGCCTTATGTTGCACGACGAAATTCTATAGGCCTTTTGTAAAGAAACCTATAGGTTGGTCTTACTAAATGAGCTCTATCTAGTGGGTTGATTCTGGAGAATATTAGTTTTCTCTAACTACTGATCTCTCCAACAATACACTGACTACATTTACCACGACTGTGTGACTATTTTTGGAAATTTCACTCTGAGCTCATCAGTAGTTTGAGAATTTTGTGTAGAGCAGATGACTAAGTTCAGGCAAGCAGAGGTCAGATTAATTGATTTTTACAGCAACATGCCTGTGAGTTATTTCTACCATATCTATGACTTAAATATAGATTCTCTTGTTTTCTTTATGCTTGTCCATTTTGAATGCAGTATTTTATGAATGATTTTGTCTATACTATGGTTTTGTATGAAAGTGCTGAATACTGCGGATAATTAGTATAGGTAGTTACGTATAGCATTACAACATTCTTCTGTATGGAGGGAATTAGGCAGACACATATCAACACACAAGTGTGTGTGCATAGTGTAGCTCTGGCATAACAAACAGCCATGTACGATTATTACTGTTTATTTGGCGGTTTGGCATTATCGGTTCTTATGTAAATGCCATGATGCAGATGTCTTGCAATACATTCCACATGCTTATTATTTAGTATTCCAATCGAAATAGCTTTGAACAGGGACCATTGCATATTGTGATTGTGTTTAATTATAATTCGAAACAAAAACATGATACCGGTAACTGTTATCCATTGCATTTAAAGTCAAAACTGAATTTCAATTTGACTGTATTGTAGAATTTAACAAGGAAATTGTTAGTTGGCTATTTTGTTGAAAGGAGTGAATATCGACTTTTAACAAAAATTAAACAAATCTTACAATTTATCATAATTTATTAAAATTAAATTTATTTCTAAAATATAAGTATCTAATTATTGGTAGACTTTTGTACATGTTATTTGTTATGTGAATAATCTACTTTATCCCAGTCGGTGCAGAAACGTAGGACGTTAAACCCTGTTTTATTTGCTTTATGAGATAATCTAGAAAAGGGTGAAACTATGGAAGGAAAGCATAAGATAATTATTGCATGAAGACGTCAATTATCGACAACATTTAAACAGTATCACATGATATACATCTTATTATACAATACACAGAAAAAACATAAAATGAAATGGGGTTTAATGTCCTACTGTTTTACCTCGACTGGGCTAATGAAGAAGGGAAGTGTGCTATGAGGGAAATTTTGCCTGGGCAACAGTCATTTTGTATGTGCATAAGATGGATTTTCCGTCGCATCCAAATAACTTGACAGTTGTCCTTGAGGGGACCTCCGCCCAGCAACACTAACAAATAGGGGAGACACCATGTTGAAAAATCCTGTCGAACTTTCTCGGCCAATGCAGGAATCAAACCCGCAACCTCCAGTGAGCCAGCGTCTTACCCACTTAGTCACACATACATGTGCATATATAAGTAATACATTGATAGGATACAAACAATAATATATTAAATTTCTTCTGTTCCTACCGGAAGTGAATAGAATAGAATAAAGTTTTATTACTACGAAATGTCCTATGAGGACAACATATATACAACAGTATAGAATACAAGTACCGGTATACAAATTATAGACTGGCACAAATTCAGAACATACAGGATACATGTTATTTGAAAATACAAAACAAAACAAGCGGCGAGCGCACATAATTTCTTTTAATAAAATATGTTACTACCGGATGTGGGGGGGGGGCTGGATGGCTGAATGGTTAGCATGTGCGTGCTGTATCATAAAGCCTGTCATTGAGTCAACTGGCGCGGTTTTGAATCCCTGGTTGTATGTGACAAAGAGTAGGGTCGCCTGTCCAACCCCATGGGTTTTCTCTGGGCCCTCTGGTTTCGTCCCACTGCTAAAGACCCCCTACACGCAAGGTAATTATTGAAATAAAATTAAAAACGATATGTTAGTCCCAAAATGACCTAGTTTTGTGTTGAGTGGACTTTAAACCCCATCTCTCTCTCTCTGTCACAAAAAAATGAGCGCACATAAAAAAATTAACAAAATATCATGTTAATACCGGATGTAGTGTGATTGTCTAGTTATCTAGCTAGATATATGGGGTAGTGATAATATAAAACCAGTGATAATAACACTCTTATTATTGATTTATTGTAGAATATTAATATGATATATTCATGATTAATTACCTTACTTAGTTCAATAATACATCTCAATGAGAGAGAGAGAAATTGGGTTTAACGTCTACTTGGCACAAACTATGTCATGGTTTTTAATTTTATTTCAATAATTTGCATGTGCGTGGGGGTCTATAGCAGTGGGAGGAAACCTGGGGACCAAGAGAAAACCCGACAGACAACCCTACTCCCTGTCACGTACAACTTGGGATTCGAAACCGCGCCACTTGATTCAATGACGGGCTTTATGATACAACACGCACATGCTAACCATTAAGCCATCCAACCCCCCCAATTTAAAATGAAATATTGCCTTGGCATCGTCTTGCTCAAATATTAAAGTTACATTAGTTAAGAGCTAAATCTGATTACTGCAAGTCTTAATTTAAGCTTCAGATGTTATAGAAATTATAAATTAGACATTAACTAACTTATTCAGACCATAATCAGCTCTCGATGGTAAGCCTAGACTGTGGTATTTGTTGGATTGTTGTTTGATTTGCAAGAAAACTTTCCTTCGTGATTAAACAAATAAATAGATATAGAGACTATTAGTTTCGCCTTACCGACTTCAGTAATGAAGATCGAGGCTAAGCGGAACTTTCATTCCAATGGTTCACGGTTCATAGTGGTTCAATTTGACTGAAATTTTCAGTAAATTGCCTTTATATTATGTAGTTTTAACTATTTTAGTGAGAACTGCCAACTTGTTATCTCATCTCCCATAATGTATCTTTAATGAAAATACTTATTATAGCATGTAGGAATATTTTGAGTTGCCATTTCAAATGTTTGAAATTTAAAAATTTTAGGGAGGAGGGGGACTGTTTCCAATGCCCAGTCAGAGCAGAACAGTAGTATGTTACTTAAATCCTAATTCATTTCATTTAAGTATGCATTTGTAAGCAAATCTCTACATTAAAGATACATTATGGAAGATAAGATTAGAGCTGACACTGCTGGCAGTTCTCACTATAATAGTTAAAAACTAGAAAATATAAAGGGAATATGCTGAAAAATCCATTTTCTTTATTAATCATAAATGAGCATTGGGCACCAAATTGGATTCAAATCTAGTGAACATAATAATATAAGATGGCATCGGGAGTTGATTAAGGTCTTTTCATGTTAAAAAATGTCTAATTAATACTTTATACAACAATAAAGACATGCAATAGGCAGATTTAGCTCTTGCGTATGTTTAAATTAAAATTAAAAATTATTATGTATAGGCCTGTCAGAAATCACAGCTGAAAGAATTTTAACAAGTTTGATTTCACCTTGAAAACATGTTTATTCGGCTTTGATACTGATGATAACAAAATTCCAAAAGTTACATATAACAAAGGCTTAGAGAAAATAAACCAATTTTAAATGTATTGAAAAAAGAATTATTATTATACTATTTTGAAAAAGAACAAATTATACTTGGTAACAAAGTTCAAGATAGATGGAAACATTTTAATCTTTTCACCTGAGCTTTTCCTTGATAACTGTCCTCATTTAGCAAGGTTTTTTATACGGGTATCCATGTAGGTTTTTTTTTGTGTGGGGGGGGGGGGTGTCATATCTTAGTATAATTCGTAGTATATAATGTATAATGTATGAAAGATGGAAAATAAATATCTTGTTGTTTTTTTCATTCCAGGCATTATTACCACAAGGGGATTCAGGTACTGGTAAGTAAAATATTATTTTTTAAAGTATAAACAATCCTGCATATAGACATATACCCTCTAATACTTCCAATCATATCCGAATTATAGGCTTTTTAATTGTAAATTTATTTATCATAGTGTCTACAGCCCATGAGGTAATTTTTTGTCAAGTGGATGTTAAACCCCAATTCCCTCTCCCTCCATGAGAACATTTTTTGTCAAGTGGATGTTAAACCCCAATTCCCTCTCCCTCCATGAGTACATTCTTTGTCAAGTGGATGTTAAACCCCATTTCCCTCTCCCTCCACGAGGACATGAGTGTCCATTGGTCATTGTGCTCTATATATCATGATCTATAAAATAATATGATAATAATAATGCATTTATAAAGTATGGTACCTGAAATCTAACATGATGTACAACTGATACCCAGGCCATAATTAAAAGATTGTTTGTTTGCCCAAACGCTACATACCCAAAAAAAAGCTGCCTACTCAAATTCTTTTATTGCCTTTTTGACGGATTTTTTTTTAACAGCATTATTTTTATGCTTTACAATTACACCCAAACGCGAAATAATTGGTCAGGAGATTGAACAGCTACCGTCATGTCTATACAAGTGATTTCGTTAAATCTCGTTATTTATCGTCAAAGTCTGGTCCTCCCCAAAAAAAGAATTTGCCTACCTACCTACCCATACATAATCATCATAATGAGTCGGGTTGGGCAAACTGAAATATTTTTAACCCTGGCCCCATCAGTGCTATTTCATTTTGTGTAACACAAACACTGTCAACAAATAACTACACATACTACAAACATCAACGAACAAAATTATGAGATACGCACGTAATTAACATCAACTCAAGGATGTTTGTTATTCCGCTTTTGTGTATCCTGTGCTATATTTATTATATATATTAAATAACAGTATTAATCAGCCTGACCCTGAGTTCAAAAAGTATCTCAGACTTAAGTGAAGAATTTACTCAAACTGGACTTATTTTAACAAATAGTAAGTACAGGAGGATCGCACTACATGCAAAACAAAAATCTACAAGATATAGCCCCTTAAAACACATTTTTTTTGTTTCAACCCGTTAAGCATGCGTTTTTAAAACGTTAACTTGACGAAAATTGTCATTTTTGGGCCTTTTCATTCCTGATTGGATAGCACTGTTTTGATTGCTCCTACACATGCTGTGATTATGGGGAAATTCCCAAGGGATTCCCCCAAGTGATGAACTATGTTCTAAGAATAGTTTGGGGAAAATACCTCCAAGGGGTTCATGTATCAAATACTTCGACAAGAAACTATGTGCAAAGTTTGGGGTTTCTAAATCAAAGATATTTCTCATCAACAGTGATTGAAAGTTGGTTAAATTCTCAAAAGTCTGAGAATGCTTTGTGAACTTCGGGGGCTTGTTATTATAAAATGAACCTTATTTTTTAAATTTTTATTTTGGCAAGGGGGATGTTGTTGACAAATTGTAATGGACCAAATTTAAAGAGCTATGATTCCCCCTTCTTCTCCACTCTACCCCCCTAACTATAAAATTTGTCATCAGGACCAAATTTAAAGATCTATGATCCCCCTTCTTCCCCCCCCCCTCCGCTAACTATAAAAACTGTCATCAGTGTTTAGTAAAAAATAAAATATATGAGAAATACAGTAGATTTTTTGACAGTTAATGTGAAAGTAAGAATAGCCATGCTTTTTACTAAGAGACAGTGAAATGTCTGTTGCTTTGTTTATTTCTCTTAAACATTACATGCATAAAGAATTGATGCTTTTGAAGGGAGACAACTTATAATGACAAATGTATTACAAATAATTTCATTTTTAGTGCTTATTTTATTAACCAACCGACCTGTTTATATGCATTAGCTTTATTTGCTTTCATTGTTTCTATTCAGCCTATACATGTACTCATTTAGTTTTAGATTTATTACTTATAAGGACATGATGTAGTGAAAATAGTATGTTGACTTGATTCAATCTAATGTGAACAGGGGGGGGGGGGATGGCCTAGTGGTCTAGAGGGACGCCCTTAGTTCTCTAGCTGGCCGGTCACCTCTGGCTTGCGGCTGTGGTTTCGAGCCCTAGTGTGAGCGTATGTGACATGGAGATAGGGTCGCCTTCTCAACCTCTTGGGTTTCCTCTGGGCACTCTGGTTTCCTCCCACTGCTAAAGACCCCTATACGTGCATGGGAATTATTGAAATAGAAATTGAAAACCATACATAGTCCCAAAATGACCTAGTTTATGTCGAGTGGACTTCTCTCTCTCTCTAAAGTGAACATCTGAGATTTGACGTCTGTCTGTAGATTAGCTAATGCTGATCGATGATACTCTAGTCACCAGTTAATTTTTTTAAACAAAAGTGAAATTCCTCCTTTTAGTTCAAGTGATCTGTATTTAGGTGTTTTTGACACTTATAATATGTTTATATTTGTAAACAAATTTCTAGCCTGTTTTGATTTGATTTGCTACACAGTTATTGATTGGTTGTTGAAAAGCTTTTTAATAAATTGTAAGATGACAAAGAAAACCTTGTTCAATTACAAGGAATCATTGACTTGCAAAAAAAGACTAAAATAGAGTAACTAAGCTTGGTCTTTTTTAATATCCCAACATAATTTAATCATATTTTACAATTTACCTGATTATTTATGGAAATAACACATTAGATCCACTCAAGTCAACACTCTGTTCATAACAAAATATATGTAAACCGAAACAAATTGATACAATAAAATGTGTAGAATTGTTTACTGTTAATTTTTGGCACATGTAATCTTTCCAAGACAGGCAGGCAGTATATTAAATGATTCTAATCGGTATTTTACAATTTAAAATCAGTTTGTGTTGGGGGGGGGGGGAAAAATATAGTCTGGAAATATGTGGAAACTAATTAAAGTATAAATAAGTATAACAGCATGTCCATGGGTGTCTGCAGGTAGGGGCAACAGCAGGGGCTGGCAAAGCAGCTGCCCCTGGAATTTGTTAGAAAAAGCTTTGGTTATTTTTTTATACACCCACATTTCATTCTTGTGTGCCCTGTCCGATCTCTACAGGTCACAATTCTTATCCGATTTTGCCAAAACTTGAAATATTGGTTTCTTTCGATACTAGCATGTATTGGATTGAATCTTCATAGGTTATGACTTATGATTGTATGAAAATCACTTTTTAGGTTGTGAACACTCTGAGACTAATGAAAGAGGTCAAATTTTTTATTCAATTTAAATTATTAAACTTGAAAAGTATGTTTCTAACCCAAAGATCTTGGTTCCTTTCGATATTCGCGCATGTCTGCATATCGGACAGTAATTTCCTCATTATGGCCCTGATTGTACGAAAAAATTGTTTTTAGCTTGTCCCCCTAGGTCACAATTTTTGTCCGATTTAAAAAAACATTCTAAAATATCACTGTTCTACCGTAATGACGATTAAATTTGGTTTTCGTGAAATTCAGACTGAAACTGCTTGACAAAATGACATCTCCTCATATGCAAATAGTGTAAAAGTTTGGCATATCAAGATTGTCGAAACTCTAGAAATCACATTAATTTTAATGATAAAACATTAAATTTATGTTCATACCACAACAATCTCGGATTCTTATGATATTTGCCCGTATCGGTCTGTCACTGGATTGTGGGGCCTGATATTGTATGAAAAAAAATTGCCATTTAAGCTTGTGAACCCCAAAAAGGTCACAATTTTAATTCAGTTTTAAAAATAATTAATCACTGTTACACCTTACACCTTTTGATGGTTGAGTTTGAATTTTTTGAAAATCTGACCGAAACTGCCCTTATTGCCCTTTATCTTTGATTACAATGTTAATTTATTGAGATGAAAAAAGACATAATGGTTTACAATGATTTCCGATAATTTCAGATGTATTGCCTTTAATCGCATCAGAAAAATCATTCATTAGCTGGCAACCTATGTTTTAAAATTTTGGTAAATTTCTGTAACATAAGAAATCATTTTCATTTAGAGTCAAATAATAATAACATAGTTATTATCAAATATGTTGTAACCAGATCCCCCACTGTGGACACTCATGTACATAATTTTATGTTATATTACTAACATTTATTGAAAGCATGTTGCATGGTTGGTTTATCAAGGTTATTTTTGGCTTACAGAACCAGTTGTTGAGGAGGTGATAGAAGCAACCATTTTACCATCAAGTAACATACGAACAGGGGATAATATCGCTAATCCCCATCATACAGCAATATTAGATGCAGCAACTGGATAGCTGTACTTTCTTTAAATACAATTAAAAATATTTCTTCTGTTTCTTTTATATGTTTTAATTAAAGATCAAGATGCATTATGAAAGAACTAAATCTGTCTTTTAACTGGTTTGCAATATTATGAGAATTATTTAAAGTGAGAATTTCATATTTTCTAAGAAAGTCAAAACATAATTATTTCTATGTCATTTGCTCAAAAGGTTATCAACTCACCATTATACGACAAGGGCATTATTTCCCACCCTTAAAAATCATTGACACAGGAAATAATAACTCAATTACCTCCCATTGCCTCCATGCATAAGCTTCCTTCAAGCGTTGGAATTTGAAGTTGAAAATGCGAATTTTGCCAATTTCTCAGCTGGCAATAGTGAATTATAGTATTAATAAGATTATTCTTTAACAAGGTAGGACTGTTTATGGATACCATCTATTTTAAGGCTTTATTTTGATATATTTTGTAAAAATGACTTAAAAATTTGAAATTGTAGCTTTAAACATTTTTCATGTGAGAAGCCCAAATTCAGCTCTCTAGCCCATCGACAGTTGAAATATTCAGTGGATTAGACAATGTCTTCCATATCTTCATTAAAAGTTGAAATGGAAAATTAAGACCTCATTATTATCGTAGCTAAGGTACATGACGCTATTTCTTGTTAAAACTTCAAATATTTTTGTAACTTCTCTCAGAATGAATGAAGTAATTGACTGAAATTTTCGTTATACATGTATAATTTTTTTATTATCTATTTTTAAACTATTATAGCAAAATTAGCCAACTAATTGACTGAAATTTTCAATATATAAGTTTTTCATTATCTATTTTTAAACTATTAATTATAGCAAAAATAGCCAACTCTTTATTTATATCTTACATAATGCATCTTCAATAGGGGAAAGTACTTGTGTTAAATAGGTCTATGTTTAAGTATGATGTATATTATTATGTATTAGTTATTGAACATATTAACTTATATATTTTCATGAATATTCCAAATTTTTTTGTTTGTGCAATTTTCCATATTGACATTGACCAATCAAAAAAGTGATACTTAGAGTTGTAATCTTTCCGGTATTGGGATACAAAAATTTAAACCTATTTACAATGTTCGTATCATCAAATGTGTTGTTTTTAACTTTGTCAGTCGGACTTTTGTTCAGATAAAAAAGTTATCCTCTCCTCTACTTTTTAAGTTGCAGAGTTGGGAGCTTGAATCACGCTTCTTAGACTCAGGCCTGACATAGGTCGCATCAACTCGACACTCAACTCAGACTTGACAATCGTGATAACTCAGACTTGACAATCATGACAACTCAAACTTGACAATCGTGATAACTCAGACTTGACAATCGTGATAACTCAGACTTGACAATCGTGATAACTCAGACTTGACAATCATGACAACTCAAACTTGACAATCATGATAACTCACGACTTTAAAGAACTTAGGACTTAAGTTGTGGCATGGTGCCATAATTCTAACTTAACCTTATTCGCCATGAATTGCTGATTTAATTTATTGGACTAGCGACTTGAATTTGTGCAGACTTGGGACTCGACTCAGACTCAAAGTGCAGAGACTTGGGTCTTGACTCTGACTCGAGGTGCAGCGACTTGGGACTTGACTCAGACTCGATGTGCGGTGACCTAGGACTTGACTCAGGCTCAATGTGCTGCAACTTAACACTCGATATGTGGCAACTTAGGACTCAAGGTCCCATGACTCATTTCCGCTTCTGTCAAATTGAAGCAAACAGGAGAATCCTTTCAAACTTTTTGAATTATTAATTTAGACTAGGATACATATCTTAATGAATTTGTAAAACATGGTTAAATGTTTGGTTATTTAAATGTGTTTGATAGAATATGCTGACTGATTTTAGGGCAAGATTAAGAAAAGATGACTTTACTGGTGTTGTATCTGGGTGTCTATATAATAATATAACCAGAGCGTCTGAATGGGTTATTTCATGATTCTTTCCATATAATTAAACAGGTTTAATTTTACTTGTGGAAAAATTTATTTAATTAGGGATTGAGATTGGGGGACATCACTAAAGCTATCTCTTTTGCGGCTGTTGGCTTGTTTGACTTTTGTTTCATGAATAGGCTAAAACAAACTAGCTGTATTAAAAAAAGGAACTCTATTAAAAACATGGTTGTGTGGTTGTCTATGAGATATTATGAATTGGCAAAAGCTCCAAATTCTATGTGATATTTATTTATACCTATGTCTGTGATAAATAAGTAATATTTATGTTAATTACATACTAATTGTTTTGTTGTTGATTTTATTTGATATACATGTATAATATATGTATATATAAAATATGCTCTTATATAAATTGTTAGCCATTCTCTCTTTACATTCGGCAAACCTCAGCAGATTCCAGTACATCTAGCCTCGGCGTGACAACAATTTTGAAGAATGTTTTATCATGCCAAGATTTCAAAGTCTGACCTATTTTTCTTTCAAGTTTATTATCCGATTTTCTTTAGACAAGGACAAGTTTGCACTGAATATTCTTCACACTCTTCAAAGGAAGCAATTTGTAAAAGCGCAAGTTTTCCTAAAAAAATAAGTCAACCTGTGCCTCATCCCAAATGTATAGGCGTAGGTACATATCACTTAATGTCATACAGCCAAGGCTAGATGGTAAGGTACCGGAATTTGACGAGTGTCTCAGTTTACTGTCTTCTGTCATAATTATAAATGAATATGTTAAATTTTAAGATTTTATATTATTATTTCTATAATATATATTTTGTGATATCCTTTATTTGTTTTTATTCAAACCGTTTAGCCCAGAACTCATTTATAACTTTCAATTTTGAATGATTCCAATTAAGCCAAAGCCAGGCTTTGTTTATTGTACAGAAAAATGAAATTCAGCATTACTTTTGTGTAATGGGGCCCATACACATTCAATATTATTGAGTCAATATATTGAGTCGAGAATATTGACAGAATTATTGAACGTATATGGACCCCATTATATAATATAAAAATACTTCCTATTTTCGAAGTTACAGTATTTTTCGGTTTTGGAGAAAACTCCGTATCCCAACACGCTGTGTGATCCCAAATATTGTAACGATCCGGTACGATGTTGGATGTGACAGAGTCCACTGTATATATTATAGTTATAAAAGAACAATTGTTGTGGTTATATTGATATGATGTTGTCACCCTGGTTGTTTTTGTTATTGCACAGCAGATTTCACCGCTTACGTACTGTTTGATCTATTAAATTTTATAAGGCATTATGCAAGAGTTAAATTTGCCTATTTCAGGGCTTTTTTGTGGCTACAAATGTTACATGAATTTGTTATTTAGACATTTTCCGGTTTCCTCCCACTGCTAAATACCCCTATGTGTAAGCAAATTATTGAAATAAAATTCAAACCATAATATGTTAGTCCCGAAATGATCTAGTTTGTGTCGAGTAGACGTTAAACCCCATTTCTCTCTCTATTTAGACATTTATTCACATGAAAATCCCATAATCCAAGACCATCAGATGATTTGGATATTGAGTGGATTGGACAATGCCCACCTTATCTGTGTTAATACTTATATGAACGACAGAGCCAATTTTTTTTAAATAATGCATTGCCTTATTCACGGAGGCTACCAACAAAGGCCTGATAATAGATTTATAAACAGTTTTCTATTCTTGTATATTAGAAGTCTTATATGGAATAGGAAGGAGTAGTACACATACAATACAATTTTTACTTTGCTCAGAATAAAATAATTTGAAATTATCCATTAGTAATAGCAAAAATGACCAGCTCTTTGTCGAAATCTTGCATAATGCCTCTCAACTAAAAACCTTTCATTTTGAAAATAATAATTTCTTTTTTACAGTAACTATAAACAATGTTTTATTACAAAAGGATTGATGAATAGACTAGGCCTATATTACCTCTCTCATATACTTCAAAATGTGTTTTTCTATGTCTTCATTTTAAAAATAAGCCAAAGTAATTTACTATTCTAATGATTATATAACTGACCTATATTTGACAATAAATTTTATTTGTTAGTTTGTTGTATTTCCTTTCTGTAACAAATCTGAAGCCACAATTAAAAAGATAATCATTGATGTGTTCATAAGGTTAAATTAAACTGAAAACTTTTCATGTGTAAATAAAAAGAGAGCAAAAAAAACAACAACTTTGTTTTTAGTTTTGGCTAAAATTGATTTTTTTTCTAATTATTTCATGCCCGTTCCTTACAAGAATTCGGCTTTCACTATGGCCAGATATACTTTAATTAAATTGGTGCGGGTATTGAATATTATCATTGTCATGAGTTGTCTCCCTTTAGTGCACAAACTTGCACCTGACAAATTAACATACTAGATTCTCAAGATATTGGAGCTTAAAAAAGGTTGTTACTACATTCTTCCATTCAAAAAAGGTTAAAATTGAGGGGTTCTTTGGTGGACCTGTTGCCTCGGGGGGGGGGGGGGGGGGAGGAGGGGAAATGGACATAAAATGGACAATTATGCATACGTTAGGAGTGATATAACTGCTTTAACATACCAAGACACTTACTACTCAGTTTATTAGATAAATGAACAGAAAGGTTCATGGTCTTCGAAAGGCAACATAGAAGCAGTAATTTAATCCTAATTACAGTACTTACCATGTGGTGATGTAAATGGTACTTACCACAAAGCAGTGTTAGATTTCCTCCATCCTGCCCCAACCTTCTCCAATTGTACAACCGTGGACAATGAGGACTGTTCTAATATATGAGGAGGAATTGAGATGACCAGTTTAACTTGTCCCAATGTCTTATTTATAAAAACTATTTTTGATATTCTTTAATCGATTTTTCTTGAATTTATATCATCTTCTGGATTAAAACCCATAGCTTAATAATTTTAATGGGACCGCAGCTAGATGATTAGATGCAATTGGCCTGGTTAATCATCATCATCATCATCATCATTATCTTCATCATCATTCATATTAAATGGTATTTATTTTATGTGCGTATTACTGTTTAATTCCAGGAGCCTTAAAAGATGCTAAAGTTGTCTTTGTTGTTGGTAAGTATTCATATAGAACTATTTATATATTATTATACTTCTTTATTTAAATTGATATGTAATTACGTATATTCTGTTCTATTATTTGACATTTATGTATAAACAAAATGGTGGTCAGAGAGGGGAGCGCAAAGGATGAATGCCATCCCATAACCCCTTTTTATTTCCTCTTCTTCAACCAATTTGAAAAATTAATGTATGTAGTTGGTATCCAATGCCAACCCTGTCCAGATTCAATGAGCTAATTTTCCCCATTCTGATAAATACAAAGGTGCTCAAAATCACATATTTCTCCTGAAATTTTTGAAAATTATCTGGCACCACTGTATCAATGGTCGAAAATTAGGTATTTATTTGATTTATTCGTCTAGGTGGTCCAGGAAGTGGTAAGGGTACACAGTGCGCTAAAATAGTAGAAAAATATGGCTTCACTCATCTTTCTACTGGTGACCTATTACGACAGGAAGTTGCCTCAGGTTCACAAAGAGGCAAACAACTGACCGAAATAATGAAGAAAGGAGATCTGGTGCCTTTGGTAAGTCTGTTTAAATATTCGTGAGAAATAAATGTGTTGTCAGTGTAGTCGCTTTAACCCATCGGTACTTGCACTGTTAATATTCCTATAAATGGTCAGTAATAATCATTAAATGAGTATTTAAGTTAATTGGTTAGTATTCCTTACATCATGTTCATGTGGCAGTATGTAAAATAACGTGACTTATTAAACAAACTTGAGTTAATCCAAATATATCACTAGTCAGAACTATATTTTCCTTTTATAAACAATGAAATTTTTGTTATCCAGGATACTGTGTTAGCCATGTTGAAAGATGCTATGGTTGCTAAGGCAGCTACAAGTAAAGGATTTTTGATAGATGGTTATCCTAGAGAATTAGAACAAGGCACTAGATTTGAAAAAGAGGTGAGAAATTAAAGTACATACCATATTTTTTATACGCCCACATAGAAATGTTGTCGTATATTGCCGTCGCCCCCGTCCGTCGGTCCGTCCGTCCATCGTCCACAATTTCTTGTGAACGCTCTAGGGGCTAAAATTAATATCCGATTGACTTTAAATTTATACACAGTGTTTAAGATCATGAGAGGAAGACCCCTATTGATTTTCAGCAATTTCCGATAATTGCTGTCAGAGTTATGGCCCTTGATCACTTCAAATCTTGTGAACGCACTAGAGGCTAAAGTTAATATTCGATTGACTTTAAATTTATACACAGTGTTTAAGGTCATCAGAGGAAGTCCCCTATTGATTATCAGCGATATCGGATAATTGCATCCAGAGTTATGGCCCTTGATCACTTTGAAAAATCTTGTGAACGCTCTAGAGGCTAAAGTTAATATCCGATTGAATTTAAATTTATACACAGTGTTTACGGTCATGAGACGAAGAAGCCTAGGGATTATCAGCGATATCCAATAATTACTGCTAGAGTTATGGCCCTTGAGAACTTTGAAAAATCTTGTGAACGCTCTAGAGGCTAAAGGTAATATTCGATTGACTTTAAATTTATACACAGTGTTTAGGGTCATGAGACGAAGAAGCCTATTGATTTTCAGCGATTTCCGATATTTGCTGTCAGAGTTATGGCCCTTGATCACTTCAAAAAATATTGTGGACGCTCCAGAGGCTAAAGTTAATAACCGATTGACTTTATATTTATACACAGTATTGAGGGTCATGAAACGAAGAAGCCTAGGGATTTTCAGCGATTCTCGATAATTACTGTTAGAGTAATGGCCCTTGATCACTTCAAAAAATCTTGTGGATGCTCTAGAGGCTAAAGTTAATATCCGATTGACTTGAAATTTATACACAGTATTGAAGGTCATGAGACGAAGATGCCTATTGATTTTCAGAATATTAAGTGTTTCGTATACTAAACGTTAGCATGAAGGAGAACTTTATCAAAGCCAAACAAATTCGAATGATTTTCTGATAATTACATAATGTGTTGAAACTTGTTATATGATTTTAGTGTATTATAAATGTTTCATTACTGAAAAAAGTTAAATATGCGACAACTCTTGTTGACTGCCCGAACGATTTAGCTGCTGTGGGCGTATGTTTCGTTGCCTGGCAACCTATCTTTTTTTCAAAGTTTGATATTAGGGAAAAACCTCCTATATTGTCTGGGGGTTGGATGGCCGAATGGTTATCATAAAGCCTGTCATTGAGTTGTACTCGACAAGGAGTAGGGTCGCTTGCCTAACCTTAGGCTTTTTTTCCGGGTCCTCCGGTTTCCTCCAACTGCTAAAGACCCCTACGCGCAAGCAAATTATTGAAATAAAATTAAACCATATGTTAGTCCCAAAATGGCCTAGTTTGTGTCGAGTGGATTTTAAACCCCATTTTTCTCTCTCTCGCTATATTGTCTGTACACAATGAAAAATGAATTATAGTATCTTGTACTCTTGTATTGGGGTCAGTGTCTTCGAAAACATTAATCTGAGACATAAACAACCCCGAAGCCCGAAACCAAAATTTAGCCGACATAGGGGGGCGAGGAAGATAAATTTCCGACAACAAATAATCAATAAACGAAGGTCATTGCCGACTGCAGTAAGCAGGAGGAGGGGACAGCACGAAAATTAGAAGCTGTGAGAGTGAATTTAGGCCTCTATCTAGCCTGTGTTGAAAAATTAAGAGTTTCCATCCGACATTAACTATCTCTTGGCCGAATTTGTGAGGATATGTCATACTAAAACTCTCTCCCAGCGAAAATGCGAGCATAGCTAACCAGCGATTTTTTCCGACGCAGACTGAATAATTCCGACAGGAACGGCAATGGGGGTCAGCTCGCCCCTCCCCATCCCACTGGCCTCAGGCCTGGATATAAACCCTTAGATGGGTGAGAGTAGACGTTATAGACGAAAATGCGATGAAACAAACACAAAAATGAGTCTTTCTGAAACCATGTTCTATACTTATGAGAGATTCACATGTTTCTATTAAGAAAGTGACATATATTATAAGAAAGAATTAAAAACATTTTGTGAGATTGGATTTTTTTTAAATTCTATTATAAACTCATGTCACCTTAACACGTCAGTTTGATTATTTACCAAATCTTCAGGTTGTACCAGCTCAATTTGTCTTATGTTTTGATGTATCCGATGAAACAATGACAGACAGACTTTTAGACCGAGCCAAGACGAGTGGTAGGGCAGACGACAATGAAGAAACTATCAAAAAGAGGCTGAAGACCTTCCATGACATCACACAACCAGTTATTGATTATTTCCAAAATCAGAATAAAGTTAGAATGGTGAGTTAATATAGTAGTCTGGTGTAAGTCGAACAAGTTCATCGTAATTTTCCAGGGTGGTTGCCAATTGTCAATGGTGCAGGACTGAGTGCCTGGCAAGGACAGCTGTCTAGTCGTTCGAATAGGATCAAAAAATGAGTCCCTATATGTACATATTGGCATGTACGTAAAAGATCCCTTGGCAGTTAGAATTCAATATAATAATAATAATAATAATAGTAATCTCGTCATTTTACAAGGGTAGCAAACTAAGTCTGAGACTTGTTTCCAATTTGGCCCTTACAGATCGTGCGAATGATTTCGCTCATTACTGCAGGAAGAAACCGAAGAACTCGGGGGGGGGGGGGGGAAACCTAGAGTATCTGTACTCGGTAGCGCCGTTGTCTGTGCAACATTTCTCGTATAGCACATTTGATGGCATATGTCTGTTTTCATTAGCCCAGTCGAAGCAGAACAGCACAACGTTAAACTCTTAAATCCCATATCATTTTAGTTTGCAGTAGTATTTCAATGGAATAAACAAGAGTTTGATAAAGATGAGAACATCCTCGTCAAAACGTTGCTTAGTATCAAACTGAGAAATTGTGTATCCATAAAATTGTACCTTGTGTTATTATGTTCATTTACTAAATGCCAATAAAAGATGAGTTTTCTCTATTAAACTTATAAATATCTATTTCTGTATGAGTATGCGCAATTTTCAAACCAAGTAAAACTAATGCAATTCCCAACAACTTGGTAGATTTGTTGCTTACTGTTATTGTTTTGATTATTGAGATTTTAAGTACAATAGTAATTTGCACCACAGCTAGGACAAAAATGCTATTAAATGGCATGGGCTGTGATTTGTTGCCTGGCACCCTATCTTTTAATGTAAAATGTTTTGATATTATAGATACCTGCGGAAACTACGGTAGATGAAATATTTGGAGAAGTACAAAAAGTTTTCGATGCTCTTGCACAACCAGGTAATAATATGTAATATTTGTCAAGTTTTATTGGTTAATCTTAAGGCATATTTTCTTGACAGCCAAAGTATATGAATATCGATCGTAAAATGTATTTCTATTAATGAATATCTTACTTGGCAAGCTATGAACAGTGTACCCTATTGTAAACCTGGGGAAATGCTCGTTAAAATGTTGTATAGCTGGTATATATATAGCGAGAGAGAGAAATGGGGTTTAACATCCACTCGACACAAACTAGGTCATTTTGGGAATAACATATGGTTTAACTTTATTTCAATAATTCGCTTGCGCATATGGGTCTTTAGCAGTGGGGGGAAATAGGAGGACCCGGGGAAATAGGAGGACCCAGAGAAAACCCATGAGGTTGGACAGGTGACCTTACTTCTTGTCATGTACAACCGAGGATTTGAAACCACTCCAGTTTACTCAATGACAGGCTTTATGATAGGGTATAGCTAATAGACAGATTTGTATAGCTGTAAAAGGATTTATAATTAAAGATAAAGTGCCCAGTGTCATTTTATAAAATTAGTACAACTTTTCTGGATAATAACTTATTACATGTATCTCACAAACTAACACATATATTTTTACCCCTTGTTTTTTTTCTTCAGAAAACAGTACCGAATGCTTGAAGAATACAAACATCTTCTTTGTTGTTGGTAGGTGTGACTATGACTATCTACTAATATTATCATTATTTTTAAAGCACATCTTTGATTGAGAGTCGTGGTGTCTTACTGACAAGGAGGTTCCAAGTTAAGTTCCATTTTCGTCTGAGAAAATTCCTCTGGTTTTCCAGTCTGGTTGTCAGTGGTGCAGCATAGAACAGAACCATGCATAAATTAACTGTTTTGCTGTCCTTGTATATGCAAATTGAAGTCGCTTTTTTTTGCTTTTTTTGAACGGCATGAGACAAATATGTCAACTGGATCCTATTTTGATTAGCAGTTTCAATCGATAACATTATTATGAATTTGTTGATTTATATTTCTAGGTGGTCCAGGAAGTGGTAAGGGTACACAGTGTGCTAAAATAGTAGAAAAATATGGCTTCACTCATCTTTCTACTGGTGACCTATTACGAGAGGAAGTTGCCTCAGGTTCACAAAGAGGCAAGGAATTAACATCTATCATGGAAAGGGGAGCATTAGTACCATTGGTAAGATTCATAGATTATAAAATCACTCTTGGGATAAGGGGGGTTGAATGGCCGAATGGTAAAGCATTTGGGTGCTATATAATTAAGCCTGTCATTGAGTCAACTGGCGTGGTTTCGAATCCCCAGTGTTACGTGACAAGAAGTAGGGTCGCCTGTCCAACCTCTTGGGTTTTCTCTGCATCCTCCGATTCCCTCCCACTGCTAAGGACCCCTATGCGCATGCAAATTATTGAAATAAAATTAAACCATATGTTAGTCCTGTGTCGAGTGAACGTTAAACACCATTTCTCTCTCTTTCTCTCTCTCTCTCTTGGGATAATGAACCACTACTAGCAGTACTTACACTAAAAAGATGAGCGGGATAGTTATTATGTGTATGCTATCCATATTATTCAAAATTAAAAGAACGAATTATATTGTCAATATAGGTGTTGTTGCCTTTCTGCGACAATATAGCTAATATCCAATATTTAAGACACAATGAACATTAAAAATCAGTTCACGACACCAGCTTCTCTCTGGTCTCAAACGCCTTTTGTAATAAGAATGGAAAACATATCCAACAAGACAATGCAGAAGTAATTTGATCCAAAATAAGTGACAAAAAGAAAAAGGGATAAACTTGTTTACTGGACTAACAAGTACCAAAAATCATCATTCAGTTTGGACTGGTTCCGTAATATTTCATCGAGCAAAGAAATGACAATGAAAATTAAATTTTAATCAGTAATTATATACATACATATATGCTAAGGTTGACCCATTTTTGTCCATTTTAAGGTTTCAAGAAAAAAGGTAAATGCCCCCCACCTATAGAAATTAAAACTGAATAATGTTTCAAAGTTGTAAACCATAAAGAATATCATTTTTCCTCGCAGGATACTGTGTTAGCCATGTTGAAAGATGCTATGGTTGCTAAGGCAGCTACAAGTAAAGGATTTTTGATAGATGGTTATCCTAGAGAATTAGAACAAGGCACTAGATTTGAAAAAGAGGTGAGAAAGTACATATATATTTTGAATGAGTGGGTAAGGTGCTTGCTCGCTAGTCTGAAGGCCACAGGTTCGCTCCCAGTGTTAGCCGCTTGGTTCCCCTTTGTCAGTGATGCAGGACAGAAGGCCTGACAAGACAAGGACAGCTGTCTAGTCTTTTGGATGGTGTAGAAAAACGAGGTCCTGTATACACATTAGAATTTTTTACATTTTCTTAGATTTTAACATGGGGATATAATTTTTATCATAGGTAAGCTCAGCAAAGGTAATGCTTAATTTCCATGTGTCAGATGAAACCATGACAGAGAGGTTATTATATAGAGCCAAGACTAGTGGCAGGGCAGACGACAATGAAGAAACTATCAAAAAGAGGCTCAAGACCTTCCATGACAGCACACAACCAGTCATTGATCATTTTGAAAAGGCTGGTAAAGTTAAAACGGTGAGATTTATAACTTTTTCTCTTTTTTCAAGTGTAGAGCGTGAAATTGAGTAAAACCAGCTGTTTATTCGTTGTTGAATTGATCCAGTCCCGTGACTCTTCCCTATAAGATTCTATCTCACTAAAAGAAGAAGCGTTTTGATTTTTTAACCTTTGATACTAAACTGGCATAGCACTTAATAGACTGCAGTTACGCCATTTTAAAAAAAAATATTTTGGTGGTCTGTTCCATTGATAGATAGAATCCTGTTGATTTTCAATAATGTTTCGATAAAAAACTTTTAGAGCTATTCTCTTTAAGTAATCTTATCGACAAAAAATCAAGACTAATGGATGAGATCGCTGGCCTTAACGATCATTTGCCCAGGTTTTCAAAACAAATACTTTAATACAATCTGCTCTATAAACTTTAAGAAAATTCAATCAGAATGAGATATAAAGTTCAGTTATAATTCAGTTATTATCATATCTGTCTGTAAATTTTATGGGTTTTTAAGCGCACAATAAGCTGCTTGTGGGCAATTGTTTCATTTCTTAGCAGACTTATGTTTATATTTCTATATTAATCAGATTAAAGCAGAAGGCAGTGTAGATGAAATATTTATACAAGTACAAAACGTCTTCAAGGACCTTAATATAGAGGGTAGGTTATAAATTAAAATATATATTGTATATATACAGAGGGGGGGGGGGATTGCCGAATGGTTAGCTCGTGCGCGTTGTATCATAAGGTCTGTCATTCCTTAGTACGTGACAAGGAGTAAGGTCCAACCTCATGGGTTTTCCAATTGTCCTCCGCTTTCCTCCCACTGCTAGACACCCTTATGTGCAACCAAATTATTGAAATGACCTAGTTTGTGTCCAGTGGATGTTTAACCCCATTTCTCTCTCTCTCTCTCTATGTATACATTCACATAACAGGGTCTCTTGTAATAGCACACATTCCTATTATAACACCTTTGAAGTTTGATTAACCTTCAGGATCAATAATACTTTGTTTTATTAGAAACAGCATTAAAATTAATCGTTATTTAATACATGTTTAAAGGAGAACTCTCATTATCCACTGTCCAACCTCATGGGTTTTTGTCTAGATCCTTCCACTGCTAAAGACCCCTATCAAACGAATCATTGAAATAGAATTGAACCATATGTTAGTCCCAAAATGACCTAGTTTGTGTCGAGTGGACATTTAACCCCATATCTCTCTATCTCTCTCATTATGCACTCAGAGCCTTCAAATACTAATTTAACTCAATGAAATAATATCTGGGATTTCACCTTTGATAAAAATTGAGAATTTATTCTCAAAAATGTTAGCATTCATGAATTTACTTTCAATTAATGTATTTCTTTGTTGTTTATTTCATTTACAGAATCTAAACTTTCTGATGCCAAGGTTGTCTTTGTTGTTGGTAAGAAATATATACAACATCTATATACTTAAAATATTAATGGATATAAATTAATGGATATAAATCCTAATATTATAATCCTAATATATTCAATAAAATATTGTTTAGAAAGAACAAAATAGATACAAAAATAACAATGGTTGATATATTTTTTAATTAAACTGCAGAACCTTATCAGAGAGGGATTATATAAAATATTGTTTGATATTAATAAACATCTTATTATCACATTTCTGAGTGGGTGAAGGTAATAAATTTTGTTTATTTGACTAAAACTTGATTGGTTCTTTTAAAACATTATTTGAGGAAATGTTACTTAATGAAATATTTCCGTATGATTCAGGTGGACCTGGAAGCGGTAAAGGAACACAATGTAGTAAAATTGTGGAGAAATATGGCTTCTGTCATTTGTCGTCTGGTGATTTACTTCGAGCAGAAGTCAATTCGGGCACAGCCAGGGGGAAACAACTCAATGAAATAATGGAAAAAGGAGATCTGGTGTCTCTGGTGAGTCAGCTAAAACTATTTATGGAAAGATCTCCTTGCCTTGCCTTCTTATCATAGTCACAGAATCAATTCCGGTATTGACCAAGAAAGTTCCTTAAGATTTTCCAGTTTAATTTTCCTCATGGTTTTCCCATGTCAGTGATGCAGAACAGAAAGTCTGGCAAGGAACAGATTGGACGAATAACAAGGTACCGTGCACATGTTGGCGTGCACATAAAAGAACCCTTGACAGTTGGAATTCGATGAAGAGTTGATGGAAACACTGCTGTCAGGGCAAAATTTCCCTCATAGTACAATATGCTGTACAGCACACTGCATAGCATATTGTACAGCACACTGCATAGCATATTGTATAGCACACAGCATAGCATATTGTATAGCACACAGCATAGCATATAGTATAGCACACAGCATAGCATATTTCTAGCACACTGCATAACATATTGTATAAGTATAGCACACTGCATAACATATTTCTAGCACACTGCATAACATATTGTATAAGTATAGCACACTGCATAACATATTGTTAGCACACTGCATAACATACTGCATAGCACATGTCCATCGTCATTGGCCATATTGGTGCAAAACAGTAGGCCGTTGAACCCCATTTTAATTTCTGGTAAGCATATCAATGAAGTAACTATCCATACTTGAACCAGTGAAGAGAATTGTCAGTTTGTAATAACCTATGTCTGAATGTTATATTCTACAGGATGTAGTATTACAGTTGTTAAGGGAAGCCATGCTTAGTAAGCTGTCAACCTCGAAATGTTTTCTTATTGATGGTTATCCTAGAGAATTAGAACAAGGAAAAAGATTTGAAAATGAGGTAAGTTGTAATCCAAACGGATGTTTTAAAGAGATGTTATCATTTAAATTTTAAACAAGAAATTATAATTTTTTCTTCTCCTTGAAGGCAAAATATTTTGCATACATTCAAATTGGAATATCTCTTATTTAACTTTATGCAATATATATCAAATCAAAAATCATTTATTAGGCAGATATATGAAGATGACCAGTAGTTATACACTCTGTACTGTCAAAATATTTTGAAATATTTAATATTATTACCATATCTTGATGTCCAATTGAGCATATTCCTGGTCACTCGGTTTGGAAAATCGTGTAGTACGTGTCTGGAATATACAAGCAACGTAGTATAGGAGGGGGAGAAAAGATGGTGACGATATATCAAAAGTGGTTACTCTCCTTTAAAATTGGGCGGTTGGATGGCTGAATTGTAAGCACGAGCGAGCTGTATTGAATCCCTGGTTGTACATGACAAGGAGTAAGGTCTTAAGATCTCTACATGCAAGCAAATTATTGAAATAAAATTAAACCATGTGTTAGTCCTGAAATGACCTAGTTTGTTTCAGGTCGTGGATATTAAACCCCATTTCTCTCTCTTTTTCTCCTTTAAAATTTTGCTGGTATTCATTAACAATTTATCCCATTTTGTGTTTATCATCAATACAATTTTCTGTTTTTCTCACTTATGATTATCATTCAATTGAATTATATTTCAAATAACTATTTAATAATCTATAATGGGTAGAATATTTCACGGTTGAAATGTTAATACCTATATCAGATCAATGCTGACTGACATTATTTGCAGCTGTTGTTTTTAAAAATACTGGACTCCATATAAATTATAACCTGTCAAGATCTCTTTATTACTAAAAAAATATTAAAAAATCTTCATAGAATGCACAGCAGCTGTTTAAAACCCTTGTCGAGGTATATCAGCTAAAGTTGGAATTTATTGAGCCATGTGCCAAAGATATATCCAACTTTATAAGAGGAGATATGCCAATGATAAACATGACATCCTGTTTTCATTATTTGCAGTCAGGGTTTTGACAGCTGTGAGCATCGTCAAATAATATATGGGCAGTGAAATACAATGGCCACCAGTGGAAATTTGTCTTTCTCAAAATAATTTCTGATAAGAGAAATATTAACAAATATTTGAGTTTTCTACAATTCTAGCAACATTTAAAATACAGCTCTCAACATAGTATCAGGACAGACAAGTCTTCAGTGATGATTGGGCACTGTTTCAAATGAGTAGGCAAAATATTCCAATGTGAGGCTGCCCATTATGAAAATGATTTTGCTCCCAAAGTTTTTAATTTAAATTGTAAGGTTCCTAGAGGGTAAATGTTCCTGAACAAGTTCCTGGAGGTACACAGACAGGTGTTATTTTGTGAACTGCCTGATATGTTAAACATAGTAATATACATCATATAGACCTTTAATCTTTTTTTTACAGCTAGTTGAATGTACAAGTGTTTTACATTTTGATGTATCTGATGATACAATGACAAAAAGATTATTAGAACGGGGTAAAAGTAGTGGTAGGGTCGATGATAACGAAGAAACAATTAAAAAACGTTTACAGACATTTCACAATCAGACGCAGCCCGTTATCGATCACTATGCAAAACAAAATAAAGTTACTACGGTAAGAACATTAATTGTGATTGTTTGTCTCGATTCCCCGGTTGTACGTGACAAGGAGTAGGGTCTGTCCAACCTTTTCTCTTGGTCCTACTGTTTCCTCCTACATGCAAGCGAATTATTGAAACAAAATTAGGGGATCGCGGTAGGCGCTAGTTCGCTAGGTCGGGTGTTCGATCCCTGCATTGGCCGAGAAAGTTCATCTCGATTTTCTGACGTGATTTCCCCTTGTCATTGATGCAGAAGGAGGGCCTGACAAGGACAGCTGCCTAGTCGTTCAGATGGGACGAAAAACTGAGGTCCCGTGTACACATTGGAGTGCACGTAAAGATCCCTTGGCAGTTGGAATTCAATAAAAGAGTAGGCGATAGTGCCGCTGCCCGGGCAAAATTTCCTTCATAGCACACTGTATGACGTATGCCCGTCTTCAATAAGCTCAGGTTAAGTGCATAACAGTAGGACGTTGAACCCCATTTCATTTTGAAACCAAATTAAACCGGGTCCTCCGGTTTCCTCCCACTACTAATGTGAACTATTGAAATAAAAATGACCTAGTTTGTGTCAAATGGATGTTAAACCCCATTTCTCTGTCGCTCGCTCTCTCTCTTTTTGACAACCAGTAATCTTGGACATCAGGACATCCATTTGAAAGCTAATATTACTATCAGATGTCTTGACATTGTGTGTCTGGGTTGCAAATTTATTGTCACAAATGATTGTGTTGAAATTATTTTTAAATTTTCTGGGCTTATTCAACTATATATAACATGAACCCATTTCGAAATTCAAGACTTATTGCCCC
This sequence comes from Patella pellucida, assembly GCA_917208275.1. Taxonomy (NCBI): domain Eukaryota; kingdom Metazoa; phylum Mollusca; class Gastropoda; family Patellidae; genus Patella; species Patella pellucida. The sequence goes on from OU795038.1 coordinate 11,874,072, forward strand.
TGCCACCAAAACCTTGTAATCCCGCTGCAGGCCAGATTTTTTAATAGATTTTTCAATGAAGTTTGTTGAGCTTATACAATAAGTGTATTTTTTGTTGTCTTAACTTCATTTTTTTTTGACTAAGTATTGTTTAGATTAAAAACAGTTGATAAAACATCACTGAGCTTGTCTCTTGAGTCCAAACTCAACATTTCAAAGCAAAAAATGTGAAATAAATGGAAATTATACACAAATACCACATAGAATGGAAAAACGACTTAGGTTGATGCAGCACAAATGCACAGCGTATACTTTCTTTTGGACATTAGTGGGGGATTGGATGGCTGAATGGTTGGCGTGCGCATGCTGCATCATAAAGCCTGTCATTGAGTCAACTGGTGTGGTTACAAATCCCTGGTTGTACATGGCAAGGAGTAGGGTCGTCTGTCCCGAAATGGCATAGTTTGTGACGAGTAGACATTAAACCCCATTTCTATCTCTCTCTTTTGGACATTAGTATATTATACTTTCATTTTGTTTATTTAGATAAAAGCAGAAGGTGGAGTAGATGATATTTTTGCAGAAGTAAAGAAATTTATGGACAGCAAATCCTGGTAACCATGTAGAGAGTGTAATGTTAGACTTATCCGAAAAATAAATTAGTTAAAACATCCCTATACCTTTGGAAGAAACTACAGTATAATTTCAAAAATGCAACAAGTTCTGCGGTATGCATGAGAACAAGCGGATTGTGGTGCATGTTAACAATATTAGCTGTTTATTAACTTCTTAAAACTTTTTGTCAAAACTGTACTATTTTTATATGAAATATAACTTGGAGAAATGCAAAAAATTATAAAAAGTTAGATGGTGTGCCTCTCTTGCTTTGTATACAGTACTGTTAATATAAACACACATCCTGTTATTGACATTGGTAAAATTAAGTGTGCTGATTCCTCTTTGTTAAGGGGGGTTTGATGCCTAAATGATTGGCACAAGTGTGCTTTATCAAAAAGGTCTGTCATTGAGTCAACTGGTCTGGTTTTGACACCCAGGTTGTACTTGACAAGGAGTAGGGTCGCCTGCCCAACCTAAACAATTCAATGTTATTCCCATTATAAAATTTTTAAAAAATCATATAGGAATTCAATAGCACAATAAAAAGTCAGTTATGTGCTGCAAGATTAAAAAAATTCTAAATTCTGTGTCAAATAAATAGATTAAGAAAAAGACATAGACATATAAACTTCATGGGCTTACAGTGAGTTGTGTGTTCAGGTAATATCTAATCATTATAATGATTCTATAGTTGTACCTTGAATTTGGTTTTTCCACTATTTTGTTTATGGTTCAGATTGCGAAGATTTTCTCTTTTTTTTAAAACTATGTTTATTTTGGACTACTACATGCACAGTACACTACAAAATGTCCTTTGCAAAACAACCAAAGGTCATTCATTTATTCACAGATAGTTTTAATATGTTTAAATGCACTTAATGTTATTCTAAAAATGATCTAGTTTCTCTTGAAATATAATTGAACCTTATGTTAGTTTATGTCAGATCTATGTTATATTGTTTTTAACAATTGACACATAAAGGTACCCACATATATATTAAATGGTTGTAATGGTCTGGGTAAAATGTTAGGCCATATGAAGTTTTGTTGTTTTATTAACCTCTGCGGTATGCATGAGAACAAGCGGATTGTGGTGCATGTTAACAATATTAGCTGTTTATTAACTTCTTAAAACTTTTTGTCAAAACTGTACTATTTTTATATGAAATATAACTTGGAGAAATGCAAAAAATTATAAAAAGTTAGATGGTGTGCCTCTCTTGCTTTGTATACAGTACTGTTAATATAAACACACATCCTGTTATTGACATTGGTAAAATTAAGTGTGCTGATTCCTCTTTGTTAAGGGGGGTTTGATGCCTAAATGATTGGCACAAGTGTGCTTTATCAAAAAGGTCTGTCATTGAGTCAACTGGTCTGGTTTTGATACCCAGGTTGTACTTGACAAGGAGTAGGGTCGCCTGCCCAACCTAAACAATTCAATGTTATTCCCATTATAAAATTTTTAAAAAATCATATAGGAATTCAATAGCACAATAAAAAGTCAGTTATGTGCTGCAAGATTAAAAAAATTCTAAATTCTGTGTCAAATAAATAGATTAAGAAAAAGACATAGACATATAAACTTCATGGGCTTACAGTGAGTTGTGTGTTCAGGTAATATCTAATCATTATAATGATTCTATAGTTGTACCTTGAATTTGGTTTTTCCACTATTTTGTTTATGGTTCAGATTGCGAAGATTTTCTCTTTTTTTTAAAACTATGTTTATTTTGGACTACTACATGCACAGTACACTACAAAATGTCCTTTGCAAAACAACCAAAGGTCATTCATTTATTCACAGATAGTTTTAATATGTTTAAATGCACTTAATGTTATTCTAAAAATGATCTAGTTTCTCTTGAAATATAATTGAACCTTATGTTAGTTTATGTCAGATCTATGTTATATTGTTTTTAACAATTGACACATAAAGGTACCCACATATATATTAAATGGTTGTAATGGTCTGGGTAAAATGTTAGGCCATATGAAGTTTTGTTGTTTTATTAACCTACCATTGTGTATATGTTACCCTACACGTCCAATCGGGTATTATACAGGTCATATGATCCAGGTCATATACAGAATTGACGATATCTTAGGCATCTGATTAGCGATTGAGATGGGAGTGGTACCAAAATGAAGTTGCTGATCTAAGGAACAAGTAAATATGCTTAACTTAAAACACCCAAGATGCGACTTAATAACTCAATTTGACGTGCACTGTCATGTTCTAATAGATGTATACTTTATCACTCTTATAAGTTATTGTATTTATCATGTTTAATTTATGTTATTGTGTGTTGAGTATATAGCAGGATTTAATTCCAAGTATTTTGTTAAAATGATGGTAAACTGACCGTCCAACTTACGTAAAATTAACATTAGAATGTTATCTGGGTGTTGCCCCCTTTTATTTCTAAAATGCTGGATCTGCTGTGTACATTGTTATATTATTCAAATCAAAATATGCCAATCTATGGCTATAAAATTGTTAAGTATTATTATTAGAGGATAAGAAATCACTATAGAGATATGGTGTTTTTTATTAAATAGAAATTCTTATAGATTATGTCCCCTGAGATATTTTGATATTTTGGAGGGAAGGAAAGGTTTTTTTAAATTAGCTTCAGTAATACTTTATTGATCCATTATTTTGCTCTTTTAAAATAGGATAAGATAAATTCATACTTTAACCATCATGTGCCCTTATAACATCGGATAAGACAAATTTCACACTATTCTTCTTTTTAAAAAAACAAACTTACATACATGTACGTAACTGTACAATCAGACCTTTAGTGAGTAATGTAAAAATTGATATGTTCTATTTATTTGTATTTATTTAATTTTATTTATTAATGTTTCTATATAAGCTAATGTGATAATACCCATATATTGTGGTATTTTTAAAGATATGATTTATATGTTTCTGTTATATACTGACATTTGTTGTGCTGATTTTTAATAGGTCATTCTGAGTAATACACAAATTAAAGTTCCTCATACTGGTACATGAATAAAGTTAGCTTTAACACAAGTTTCTCCTAATCTGATTAAAACACAGATCCTATTTCCTTTCATTTTTTATAGTTAAAAATCTCATTTTATTCGTCTTTACTACACTAGGATCTGGAAGAGTTATGGTATAACCCCTATTTTGGATGATGTGAGGGATTAGCCAATGAAACAGTCTGTTATGGCAAGCTTTTGGTGTTAGTTGCACGGAACGGTGGGTAACCCACTAGAAAAATCAACTCTGACACTGATAGCAGAGGGCCGAAAGCCACTTTTATGACCTCTGACACGATCTTCCACTATATCCGATCAGATCTTCATGTAGTGTAGTCCATCAAAAGTATAAACAAAAAAACAAAACGAAATATAGATCTGTATTTTAATCAAATTGATGTTTCTCAACAACTGTTACCAAAGTTTGGATTTATTGATTGCACTGTATAAATTTTAAGAGGGATTAATCAGCTTTTGACTTCATGAATAATTTCTGAAAATAGATTTGAAAAATTACTGGATTTAGGTTAATTTCAATACTGTTTTTATACTGAGTCTGACCTAATTGGTTACCAAGGAAATATAAAGTTGATGGATTGTTTATTATTCATATTTTACCTCTTGTTGTTACATGTTATTTTTATTCAACAAACCTTGTAATAAATCTTTACTATAAATATCATTTATAATTTATGTTGAATTTCTTTTTATAACGAATGAATGAAATGGGGTTTAACGTCCTACTATTACGCACCTAACCAAGGCTAATGGAAGACGGGCATAGGCCATACAGTGTGCTATGAGGGAAATTTTGCCTGGGCAGCTGCGCTACAGCCTACTCTTATATCAAATTCCATCTGCCAAGGGATTTTTTACGTGCACTCCAATGTGTACACGGGACCTCGGTTTCCGTCCCATCCGAACAACTAGGTAGCTGCCCTTATCAGGCCCTCCTTCGGCATCACTGACAAGGGGAAATCACGCCGGAAAATCGAGATGAACTATATCGGCCAATGCAGGGGTCGAACACTCGACCACCAGGCTAGCGAACCAGCGCCTTATCCCCTTAGCCATCGTGATGACATAGTATAGACCACAGGGTAAGTGCAGTAGACAACGACATAATATGGGGGAAACTGTTCAAATGTGCTTACAAGTATCAAAATTGACAAAAAATACTCCTTGGTTATCACTCTTTTGAAATAGCATAGCTACATTAACCATTGAAAAATGCAAGATGGACACCATTTTCAAGATAGACGAAGGGGTGAAAAAAAATTCGCCATTCCCAACTCTATGGGCTATCGGTCCATGAAAAGTGCATGTAGTACAGCTCTGAACGTAGGTCTCAATCTCATTACACTCGCCTCTACGTTCAGGGACCGTCCTTTTGAATCATCGTCGAAAAAGAATCGACACCCAAGTCAATTTTACTGGGCAACTTCTTACTGCTAAACGGTTGCGTGTCAGTCCCTGTGAACGCCTGACAATTGTAACTGAACATCATAGTGAGAAAACAATGTCACCCGCCGAAATCCCAAAATAAATAGATGACACATATTATTACTTAATCGCACATTTATATTTTTCAAAAACACAGAACAATCAAACTATAGGCCTACACAAAGTTTCATCACTCTCTATCAGTTTGAACATCCTACCTCAGTTAGAAGGAGAGTTGTGTTCAAAGTGCTTATCGCTCTGCTTATACCCAAAGCAGAAAATGTTCATCGTCGAACTCCATCAAGGTATTCGCCTAAACAACACCTACACCAAGTGTAAACTGTTCCAAATTGCTTATCGCTTTGCTTACACTGAGAAGAACATGCTCATTATCGAACTTAGTCAAGGTATTGATGTAATGAAACCCTATACTAAGTTTGATCACTCTCACTTAGTTAGAACTAAAGTTGTCGTGTCCCAAAGCATCAACCAATCAAATTGCTTATCCCTGCTTACCCTAAGCAGAAAATGCTCATCTTCGAACTCCATCAAGACATTCACCTAATAAACACCTACAGAGGAGTTATTGTGTCCCAAAGTATCGGCCAATCAAATTGCTTATCGCTTTGCTTACCCTGATCAGAAAATGCTCATTGTCGAACTTAGTCAAGGTATTGGTGTAATGGTCATCTTCTAACTCCATCAAGGCATTGACCTAATAAACACCTACACCAAATTTGAACATTCTAGCTCAATTAGGAAGATAGTTATTGTGTCCCAAAAAGTGTGACGGACGGACGGACAGACGGACGAGCCCATTTTAATAGTCCCCTGCTTTCTTCGAAAGGCGGGGGACAATAAGACCTCGCTTACCTCTCAAGAATCATGAATATGAGCGACACATGACAGTGTTAAAAAATTTACGTCTCCGTCTTCTAACCGATTTCCCCCTTGTCAGTGATGCATACGGATAACTGCCTAGTCGTTCTGATGGGACGAAACACCGAGGTCCCGTGTACACATTGGTGTGCACGTAAAAGATCCCTTGGCAGTTGGAATTCAGTTGCTGTCGGGCAAAATTTCCCTCATAGCACACTGTATCTGTCTTCATTAGCCCAGATTTGCTGATCACCCTTCTTCATTACTCCAGAACAGACAATGAAATTATCTTCTTCCGATCAAGCAAGCAGCCAAAAGAACATAAATTGTATAATATTAATCTGTTGGAAGAAACATTAGGAGACGATGTGTGCAAAAATTTGCTCTTTGTACATGTCTACCCAGGCTGTGATTCAACTTCAAGGATTTTAGGCGTCGGAAAAAAAGTCCGCCTACCGGAAATTAGTGAAATCTGATCCTGTCATGAAGTCCTGTGCTAGTGCATTCACCCTTAAAAACAAATCTCAAGAGGACATATCAGATCTTGCCAGTGACCTGATGGTTGTTCTATTTGGTCGCAATCGAATGATACGCTATCTTCACTGTGTCATATCATTTTCACAAAGAAAGTTGCAACTGCTGAAGCATTCCCCCAAAATCACCTGCAACAAGATTTCATAGCCAACGTGTGTACTTTCAAATTATGGTATAGACGGGGATGGCAAAATAGTAAATAGTTACCTAACTGAATAGGGATGGAAACAGGGAAATGATCATCGCAAACTCATGAAAAGTATTCACTGCAACTTTTCGGCGGAGGGGGGGGGGGGTACAAGTTCTCTCGATGTAGCTGCAGACGCTATTGACTCCCCTACACTGCTGTATGTGGCCCCTATCAAACTGAAAATTGTGACAATTCAAACAACACTACTGAGGTTGGAACATGACAGTCAAAACTAAACGCTCGTAAACTTATTCTATGGACAGGGGTGTTTGTGCATTAGGTGATGGTGGAAAGCTGAGTGTCATGAATTCAATTTCGTTATGATGAATCAGCTCATTGACACCCAAAATTGTCTTAATGTTCCTAGCCCCCCAAAACCTTGGTATAGGCATCAAGATGATCAAATTTGGTTCAATAGTTATTGTCTTTGGCCATTTGAATGTGTTGGTGGCCATTTTTGACATAGAAGGCCAACATCATTTTTAATGACCTCAATGGGTTCTTTGTCCCCCAAAACATAGGAAAAGAACCCAAGACCATCCAACTTGAGTTGATAGATACATAATTATGATCATTACGACGTTTCGGTGGCCATCTTTGACAAATCTCGACAGATTCAGGTACCCTACATCAAATCTCGGCTGTATGACATTAAGTGATATGTCCCTACGCCCATACATTTGCGATGTGGCTACCGATTTACTTCAAACAGGAAAACGTGTCGCTTTTACAAAAAAAAGTCCTAAATTGCGTCTTTTGTAGAGTGTGTATACCTAAATAAGCAGCGATATTGTCTCAAGGCTGCTGGTTTGATAAAATTCCCTGGTAATTCCACAAACCGAATGTCAAACGTGACGATTGTTGATATAATACACTCTCCACAGAAATCTCCATGGGGGCAGCCATTTTTTGCATTCGGAACCATTAAAATAGTTCAAATATGGCTGAACTACATGAAAAGTAGTGCCCGGAATTTGAAATAGGTCTCTGCTCGACCATGGCTACTCGTAATGAATCGCGACGACTGTAAATATGCAATAAATATTGAACCTTATCTCAAACAATTAGACATATTTATTCTATATAAAATATCCAAAATGCGAAAACAGAATTTGTAGGCCTACATCAAATATTTTTAAACGAACATAAAAGGAGCTGAGCCTCACGGCGATGATCCGCAACATCTCTCCTTGGCTTGTGAATGTTCATAATTGTACTATTCATTTCATTTTCTAAAAGCCATGGACTTGGATTGGAAAAACTCAGGTTTATAGTTGAATGAATAGTCCCCCGTCGAATCTAAAACAGACGTTTCGTATTTTAATGAATATCTGTAGGCTTATGACATTTATTTTTCTCGTACCAATCACCAATATTTTCGTACACTTTTTTTTCATTAAGCCACAATCTGGCCTTGTCACATAAGCCACAATAGCCTCGTCTGAACATAAACATGGCATTATCTTTAGTTCCGGACCACCAATATATAGATTCACAACTCTGTTTATTTTCAAGGTATTGTTTATAGGCTGTATCATTTCTGTCTAAGTATAGAAGAAAATTAGCCATGTCTTTTACTGATTTAAAATCACTTGTATCAATGTAAGTTTTTGCTGGGGCTATTTTTGAATAATTTGCTCCACCCCGAGCTATGGCGACAATGTCAAATGATTCAGGGCGAAAAAACTTTTCAGATACGTAATCTCTACACAGACTGTTCTCAAAGGACAGATAGAATTTGTAAATCTTCGCATTTGGAATAAAGCAGTCGTGGGATTTAGGACACGTTAGATTGCCACATCGTCCATAGAAATCAACTGGTATGTACTTTCGTAACAAGTTTATATATTTTTCACGTTGACTCGGTACACCACAGTTACTGGCAAATATGGATACAAGTTTTGACTTTATTTTCATGATGGCCGTGATATTTTTCTTTAAGGGCTCTTTTCTTATTCTATAAAGACCATATGGAATAAATTGATCCGAATCTACGCGATACGTAAACGTTCTGTTGAATTTATTCCGCCATGACGGCTTGAGCCATTGGTGAGAAAAGGTAATATCCGGTGATTCCAGCTCGTGAAAAACCCAAACTTGATTTGGATTTTTCCTCCCTGGTGGGTTTCTAGGTAATGAGTCGCCATTGAAGATTAGAATATCACTGTTAATATCCTCAGTGTATATACAAGAATCGTTACAAGAGGAAAACCGTTTTCTTAGTGCCCGTGAAGATAATCCAGTTGGCAGATTATACCAGTGTATTGTAATAGGCCTACGTCTCTTTTTATCAGACCTAGATTTTTTATAACTTCTAGTGTTGATGTACGATGTTACATTTGTTAAAATATACGGGTTACTGGAATGTTCTGGCTTCAGGTTGCTGGGAATTTCTGGCTTCAGGTTGCTGTGATGTTCTGATTTCAGATTGGTAGATTGTTCCAACTTAAGAAGCATGGAATTTTTCGGCTGCAGACTTATGGGATATTCTGACTTTCTATCAGACATAGATTTATCATAACTTCTTGTGTTGAAATTCGATGTTACATTTGTTAAAATATACGGGTTGTTGGGATGTTCTGGCTGTAGGTCTTCTGACTTCAGATTCCTGGAATGTTCCGACTTCGGGTTTCTGGAGTGTTCTGATTGGAGATTATTGGAATGTTTTGACTTCGCATTGTTGGCGTGTATTGAGTTTGTACCGTTCTTAGATGAATTAAGAGGAATCTCTGCTTTCAAAAAATTTACGAACACCTCATTGGTGGCTTTCATATTTGATAGGTAAAGTATCACTGTTAAAACCATGATCAGGATGACCATTTTATATTTTAGATTTGTCGTCATATTCCCTTTTTCATAAATCTGAAGGTAAAAAAAAGAGATACAAAACAAAACAAAGAATTAGAAACTGAATACATATAATACACTTCCAGAGGTATTAATAATTGAAATAACATCAACCAATGGTTGTCGTACCGTTGGTACCAACTCAAGAAGTTGTTTTAGATATGAACAAACTTTATTACTGTTCGTACATCAAACTAACATTATTACAATCTCTTCATCCAAGTCGTGTCTCCATTCTTACTCCTAGACCACGCCGCGACCCCCGTCTAGCTCGCCTCTCCCCCCTTCCCATTGGCTATCTCTCCCCACTCTCACCTCAATGCCTTATATGGACATACAATAGACTTGCATCATACATGTGTACGGCTTATAGCTTGAAGGTACATTTACACAGTTTGTCACCCCCCCCCTCCTTAAAAGTCAATGCCTCCTGGCATTGGTACATTTAAAACAAAAACTAATTACTGTACTATGCAATAAGATAATGAACTAAATATGCCTATACCTAACCTAGGATTTCGACAAATAATATAATATACAGAAAATTAAACCACATTAGTGATACGTGTATTAAGAAGAAGGGTCAAATCTGACTACTGATTTTGGTTTACGACTAGATCGGCGTAATATAGGACGTGGTGTAGATGTAGACGGTGTGGGTTGTGGTATTTTCGTTCGTTGAGTTTGCTTAGGAGGATCAGGTGGCTGTGCGGGTAATAGAGGTTGTGGTAGTTGGGAAGTGGAAGCTTTGGTCTAATGTTAGGTTGTGATGACGGCTCATAGGCAAAAAGCAAAATATCCTCATCTGGATCAAATGTTTTATGGCGAGTGACTTCAGACTTTTTAAGTGAATTGTTTTCAACAGGCTCTTTAAGTTCACTTTCAGGGACAGCCTCTTTAAGTTCACTTTCAGGTTCATCTCTCATATAGGCCGGTTTCAGGTTTTTATAATGAACGATAATTTTATGATTTTTGAGTTCATCAAATATTTCATAAGTTGTTTCTCCCAAAACTGTTATGACGGTATATGGACCTTTCCAACGATCGGCAAATTTCTTAGATTCACCTTCATCAAATATCATACGACGTAGAAATACATTATCTCCAACTTCATAAGCTTGTCCGCGTACTTTCTTATCAAACCAAGACTTTTGTCTGACTGCTGTTAATTCGGTATGTCGATGAACTTCTCGAAAGGCAGTTCTAAGATTATCGGTTAGTTGTTTAGCATAATGATCAACGGTTTGGTAAGCTGGTCCATTGTTGGTCCCAAATATAGCGTCAAGTGGGGTTCTTGGAATTCTTCCATAGACTAACATCGCTGGAACATGTTTAGTTGATGAATGTTTAGTGGTATTATATGCTAAGCAGACAAGTTGGGGGTAACAATCCCATTTTGATAGTTTACCAGTTGAACACTGTTTAACGATTGCTGATAATGATTCTGCAATAACTTTATTTGACCTTTCAACCTGTCCGTTGAAACTTGGAGTGTATGCTGGCGTTTCCGTTTTTCTAATATGAAGTAAAGAGTATAGGTCTTTCATCAGTTGAGATATGAAGCAAGATCCCTGGTCAGTATGGATTGTTTCTGGTATTCCAAAATGCGGGATGAAGCGATCTATCAAGACATCTGCGACTGTTCTAGATTCTTGGTTAGGTAAAGCGTAGGCTTCTAGAAATTTTGTAAACTTGCACTGGAGAACCAGAATATAACGTTTATTACGAGTTGATCGTGGGAGTGGACCCTGAAAATCCATGGAAACTAATTGGAATGGTCTTTCTGCTATAACAGGATGAAGTGGGGCCTGTCTACTCGGAGTAGGTGATTTCCGTAAAGCACAGAATTGACAAGTTTTACAGAATCGTTTAACGTCTTCTCTCCAGTCTGGCCAATAAAATCGCGATCCGATTTGGTCCAGAGTCCGATCTTCTCCCAAGTGACCAGAAGCAGGGTTATCATGGGAAACTTCTAAAACTTCGTTAATGATGGATTTGGGTACAACTATAAGAAGACCTTGGTTTCTACCATCAGGTGTTTCATCTCTCTTATAGAGCATTCCCCGTTTCACTCTGAGTTGGTCAAAAACTTTCAGATATGGTTTGACTTGTATATCTTGGGTAAAAATAGGTTTTCTTTTACCGAGTACGCATTTATATACTGTCTGGATAACAGGATCTTGAAGTTGGGCAATTTCCAGGACTTGTGAGAACAATATAGAGACGAATACACCACTGGAGGTCATACTAGGAAGATTCGAAACAGCATTCGTACTTAGTGAATTAGGAGATTTAATGACAACATCTGAATATGGAGATGGCTGAATCCTTGAGAGAACATCTGCGTTGGCGTTTTGTTTTCCTGACCGATTTGAAATTGTATAATCAAACTCTTCCATACCAAGGCTCCATCGAGTTAATCTGGAGTTAGTGCCGCTATACTTCTTTAAGTATATCAAGGGTTTGTGATCGGTGACTAATTGAAACTGTCTCCCAAGAAGATATGATCTAAAAACTTTACAGGCCCAGATAATGGCAAGACATTCTCTTTGAATGGTTGAATAATTTTGTTCAGCTTTAGATAGTGATCTTGATGCATACTGTATGACGTGTTCTCGTCCATCGATTACTTGACACAATATGGCACCGGTGGATATTGAGGAGGCATCGGTCTGGACCACGAATTGTTTTTTAAAATCAGGAAAACTGAGGATTGGTCAGTGATCAAACATTGTTTGAGATGAAGAAAAGCGGGCTGACAGTCTTCTGACCATACAAAAGGTACTGCCTTAGCCGTGAGTCTGTTGAGAGGTTTTCTAATTGCTGCATAACTTTTAATGAAGCGACGATAATTTCCGGTGAGACCAAGGAAAGCCTTAACATCTGTAACGTTTCTTGGAACAGGGTATTCTTCAACAGCTTGAATTTTGGATGGGTCCGGTTTATCACCGCCATTGGATATAACGTGTCCAAGGTATTTGATCTGTGTGCTGACAAAATGACATTTGCTGGGTTAAAGTTTCAGGTTGGCATCTTTCAGTCGAGTGAAAATGATTTTCAAGTCACTCATGTGTTGAGTGAAATCCTTGGATAAAATTACAATATCATCGAGATACAAGACACAAATTTCCCAATGCAAACCTTTCAATACGAGCTCCATTAGTCGAGTAAAAGTTGATGGGGCATTAACTAGTCCAAAAGGCATTCTGCGAAATTGGTATTATCCTCCATCTGGTGAGGCAAAGGCACACTTCTCTTTACTGTCAGGATCTAAAGGTAATTGGAAATATCCCTGAGATAAATCGATGGCTGAATAGATATAGCTTCCGGCAAGTGGATCGAGTGTGTAATCCACGCGGGGAATAGGGTAGGCATCTCTTCTGGTGCTTTGGTTGAGTTTGCAAAAATAAATACAAAGTCGGAGTGTTGAGTCAGATTTCTTTGCCAGAACAATTGGAAATCGCCATGGACTTTCACTTTCCTCTGTGATACCATTTCTGTGCATAACATCGATCATTTTCGTTACTTCTTCCTTTAGATAATGAAGAATGCGACGAAGGGGTTCTCTGATTGGTCGATCGGTGAAAGTGTCAATGGTATGTTGAATTTTGTCACAAAGTCCAGGTTGACTATCAGGTTTAACAAAAAGATCTTCATATTTTGCAATTAAGTCGGATAGTTGGTTCCTCTGTTGTTCAGAAAGGTGGCTGAAATGCGATCCAATATCCGCGTAAGATGACTTGGTGGTTTTGGAGAATCAGTACGAATATAACAATTATTGATAGGCTCCTCGGATTCTGTAGAAAGAGGTTTAACATTCCGATAAACTGTGGAAGCGTTAGTAACAGGTGTAGCCCAAGCTACATTATCGCCCTTACAAAGAGTCATGTGTTTATCCCCTAAGTTAAACATCATAAGCATTGCCCGCTTATCCTGAACTCTGGTTAAAGTTCGGCCAACTATAACATCAGTCTTCTCTGATAGTCCACATAATGGTTCAAAGATTGTGTCCAAAAAAAATGTTGGAGGTAATGTTCATTCCCACAGGAAGGATAAGCTGCTCACCGGGTGCTATAGATACATCTGATATTAACGATACACGGCTAACTGTAGGCGCCCTGTTGTCTTCTAAAACTGGAATGACTGTATCGTCCCGAACTATTTTCCGTTTTCCGTAATCTATCACAATGTCATTATGTTCCAAAAAATTGCGACCAAGGATACAGTTCCCGGGTAGGTCTTTGACAATATAAAAAGTCTGGATGTTAGATTTACCTTGGAAGTCAACTGGTAGAGATACAACACCATAGATGGTAAATTTTGATGAATTAGCGACGCGTAAAGTAGTTGTTGATGTACAGACTGCATATCTTTTATTGTGTGGTAGGGACAGCAAAAACCTTAGTATCAAGTAGACAAACATCTGATCCACCACCAAGCAGGGCCTTGGTATTCTGTCCAATTATTTTGGTAGTTATTCATTTTGGCTTCATTAAATAAGATTCCAGTTGTATAATGATCTAAAGGACTAACGAACTTATCTTTCAACATGGCAACAATTTCTTCATAGTTATGTTGTTTATCATTAGGCATAGTTTCCCAGCTGGTTTTTGCATGTTTTTCTAGTTATAAGGACAGAACTTGACCTGCATGAGCGGTATAAAGCGGACTGTTCAGTGCTCTTTGAACTTTATTTAACAAGTCTTTTAAATAAATGTCAACATCAGGTTCTGCACCTAAAAATGTCCCAGTAAACTCCTTTACTTTAGAATAAATATATAAATGATCTCTGACCGGGTTTATATTTGATTGTGGTTGGGTGTATGGGTTGGGTTGGTTGGGTTGGTGGTGCCACTGTTCAGCTGCTAAGCGTTGACGGAGATCTGTAAATTCTCTTCTAAACTTGTCCTGTTCTTGTTCATGCAGTAGTATACTGCTTTCCATCATGTTTTGTAATTTCTCAACCTCAGTAAGTTCCTGGTCTTCTTCGTTGGCTGACATTTTGAATATTAAAGCCAAAATATTACTATTCGAATAACAAAAACTGAAGGTCGGTCACTAGCCTAAAAGATTTCAGGTATCACTATATGTCAAAAAGTACGAAAATTTAACTAACATAAAAACGAAAAAGAAAATTAACTGATAAGACACACAATTATATAGGATTAAATAGTGATGAAAACAATACTGAATATCTAGCGTCAATTAAAATCTATTAAACAAATGACACACACACAGTCCCGTCAATATACAGAGAAATAATCATCAATTAACAACATACATGCAAATATGAACATATACATATTATAGAGACAAATTACCACATTACAATTATTAGTAACACAATCTTGATATTGTTTACGTGACATGTGAATATGTCATCAATAAACGAACAAAATAAAAATGTCTATAAAAATCCAAACTAAAATACTTGAATATTTTATTTAGGTATGAAGTTTATAAAACACACGAGATTTTTGTGGTTGCCTTATATAAATTGAATTTATATAAGATACTAGAGTTCCTTACTTAACACTGGCACTTCACGAGGAAAAAATGTCCGAGCACTTCTTCGGTGGATTGGCAATTCGACGAGAGAACGTTGTAATACTGGCAGTTGACTGACAATAAATGTTTCGAATCATCAATTCAGAAGTCACTTGAAATATTTGATATATAACACATCGTAGGCCTAACTCACAGGTTACTGATTATTCGTCGAACAGATAGTCACAATCCTGGATCGGCGGCGAGCTAATTACGAATCACATGTCTTGGGTTAGGCCTACTCCTTTCGTCGACTTTTCATAACTCGTTTTTGCGAGGAAGGTTTTTCAGTCTCGTTCACACAGTAAATTCCACAGCTTCGTAACTATAGGCGACGCCAAAATGTCGTACCGTTGGTTCCAACTCAAGAGGGTGTTTTAGATATGAACAAACTTTATTACTGTTCGTACATCAAACTAACATTAATCTCTTCATCCAAGTCGTGTCTCCATTCTTACTCCTAGACAACGCCGCGACCCCCGTCCAGCTCGCCTCTCTCTCCCCCTTCCGATTGGCTATCTCTCCCCACTCTCACCTCAATGCCTTATATGGACATACAATAGACTTGCATCATACATGTGTACGGCTTATAGCTTGAAGGTACATTTAGACAGTTACTGTTTGCAGTGCCGTAACTAGGGATAAATTTATGGGGGGGTATCCAAATGCCGATTTTACCGACGGGTCGATCAATAGAAAAATGTGCTATTTTACATAGCTTTTTAAAAGCGGGTTAGATATAATGGCTTCACTTTCCAGGGGCGGATCCAGGAAATTACGAAATGGGGGCGTACTTTGAGGGCGAAGCTCTAATGATGAGCGCCGCAGGTGCGAAGCAGCTGAGGGGGGTCTGGGGGTCCTCGCCCAGAATTTTTTTTAAGATAAGACTCCATATATGCGATTTCCTGGCATCTGATCTTCAAATATTAAACACAACTCCCACCCTATTTTCAGTGTTTTTTGTCGATACAATTTTTTTTTTACATTTTACAGCTTGCCCCCCCCCCCCGTGAATCCGCGCCTACTTTCAAGGATTCTAGTTCATATAAGATTTATTTAGAATTCAGAGCAGTCCCATACATGGGCGTTTTGGTGAATTTAGACATTCGAAAGTTCGGTAATGAAAGAAACAGTGTAATACCGAAGAATCTGGTCGGTAAATCATGATTCTAATATTTGCTATATAACTCTTGAAATTTACCGACTGATGGTTTCGAAATTTCTGTAACGAAACAGTGTAATACCGAAGAATCTGGTCGGTAAATCATGATACAAATATTTTCTATATAACTCTTGAAATTTTCCGACTGACGGTTTCGAAATTCCTGTAATATAATTATAGAATACTGTAATACCGAAGAATCTGGTCGGTAAATCATGATACAAATATTTGCTATATAACTCTTGAAATTTACCGACTGACAGTTTCGAAATTTCTGTAACGAAACAGTGTAATACCGAAGAATCTGGTCGGTAAATCATGATACAAATATTTTCTTTATAACTCTTGAAATTTTCCGACTGACGGTTTCGAAATTCCTGTAATATAATTAAAGAACACTGTAATACCGAAGAATCTGGTCGGTAAATCATGATACAAATATTTGCTATATAACTCTTGAAATTTACCGACTGACGGTTTCGAAATTTCTGTAACGAAACAGTGTAATACCGAAGAATCTGGTCGGTAAATCATGATAAAAACATTTGCTATATAACTTTTTAAATTTACCGACTGACATTTTCAATTTACCGACAAACACGAGAATTTACCGACTGACGGTTTCGAAATTTCTGTAACGAAACAGTGTAATACCGAAGAATCTGGTCGGTAAATCATGATACAAATATTTTCTATATAACTCTTGAAATTTTCCGACTGACGGTTTCGAAATTCCTGTAATATAATTATAGAACACTGTAATACCGAAGAATCTGGTCGGTAAATCATGATACAAATATTTGCTATATACATGTAACTCTTGAAATTTACCGACTTACGGTTTCGAAATTTCTGTAACGAAACAGTGTAATACCGAAGAATCTGGTCGGTAAATCATGATAAAAACATTTGCTATATAACTTTTTAAATTTACCGACTGACATTTTCAATTTACCGACAAACACGAGAATTTACCGACTGAATGCAAAATAGTGGGGGGGGGGGTAAATACCCCCCCATACCCCCCCGGTAGTTACGCCTCTGACTGTTTGTCACAATGGTCTAGCCTATTCATTAGCTAAGCCATTATTAGTTCGGTCTATTGCTTGCTATGTGAATAAATTTCTAAGTAATAAATTAAATAACAATTCAACCCATGAATTATATACTATTGAAACCAGAACAAAAGGCCAACAATAGTCAGATATAGCTCTACATAATACATGTTATAACAAATTCTGAAGGATCTTGGTCAATACCTACGGGGGGTTGGGATGGCCTAGTGGTCTAGAGTGCCGCGCTTCGACCTCTAGCTGGCCGGCCACCTCTGGCTTGCGGCTGTGGTTTCGAGCCCTGGTGTGAGCGTATGTGGCATGGAGATAGGGGCGCCTTCTCAACCTCGTGGGTTTCCTCCGGGCACTCCGGTTTCTTCCCACTGCTAAAGACCCCTACGCGCAAGCGAATTATTGAAATAAAATTAAAACCATATGTTAGTCCCGAAATGACCTAGTTGTGTTAAGTGGACGTTAAACCCCATTTCTCTCTCTCTCTCTCTCAATACCTACGCATGTCCTCCCCTGGTTACTAGGCGATCCTGTCACTCGCGCTCAAGGTTTTCACTGACAAAGAAAATAACCCGGCATAATAAAAGTAAGTTTTAAAAGACAACCTTTACGTTTTGAGTTTTTCACGATGTTCATGTGACATGGGCACTATAATGTTGTAGCTGTAATGGTCTGTCACAGAGTTAATTGTAGTCGTTTTGATCGCAGACGTATACGTAACAAGGAGTTGGGTCAAGTAGCCTTGCTAACTTCAAGCTGCAATCCTTCAAGCTGCAATGTATTCGATAGCCAATAATCGATTTTCTACAGATACGTCAATAAAACTGACGAGTTGGCTATTGATCTATATTGTTGATTTTTTTACCAAGTTATTTTTGTAGCTTTAATATAAGCAGCGGTTACCAGGCAAGATACGCCAATATTTTGCAAGAGATGAACAGTAAACAAGCTAAAAACGAAAGCAACTTTTCCTTACAATCAGGGACCATAATCCCAGTGGCGTCACTAGGGGGTGGCACAGGGGGCACGTGCCCCGGATCTTTTCATGTGTGCCCCGGATCTATTTTGAGCAGACAAAATCGATAATTTGCAATAATTTCACTACTTTTCCCTATCATTATATCGAATGTCCCGAGTACGGAAGAGGAGCTTTCCAGTAGATTCCCTCAATAGCCTGGACGTGCACAGTTTAATACAGTATTATATAACTAAATAAATTTTTGACTGAAAATAGTGTAGAAACGATCGTGCATGACCTAGTTTATCCGCCGTGTATGTTTAGCGGGACAACAATATCACATTAAATTTTAGTTCGTGATAATTTAGCTTACAACTTCACAAGAACTCGTACATATTTCCCAGTATTCGTTTAAATAACTATATTTTATGTCGACAAAAATAATCCGCGGTTTGAAACATCAATAGAATACCCACGGCAACGTCATGTCGTTATTAAAACGAATACTGGAAAATATGTACGAGTTGGGCCTGTGCCTAGTTCAGCTCTGAACGTCGGTCTCAGTGCCCCGGAACTAACTGGGTCCTAGTGACGCCTCTGCATAATCCAGAAATTGATGGTCTGAAGGGCGCAAATATGGACAGGGACAAAGATCGTTGGTATAACTTAATAGCATCCATAGTCTTACACGTTGAAAACACGGATTATTTATCAATTCAAATCAACATCGGTGTTGTGATCTTACCTGGTAAAGGTAGGCCTCTGATATCCAATATTTAAGACAAAATAAACATTTTACCATTGGTACACGAATCGTGAACCATAGTGCGTATTAGCGTCACTTACAAGTGACGAGGCTTAACATATTCCACCATAGAAATTTAAATGTATATCAGTTTATATCATATTACATTATCATAACTACATCTAACTGAAATCCCTTTGTTTGGTATACATACATGTATAGAATAGGCCTACTTTTTGTATGAATGTATTGAGTTTGTCTATTATTATTTGTATTTGAATATGTCTAAGTGTATATGTATGCTGTCCTTAAAGGGGCCAGTCCGAATTTCAAAGAATCTGAAAATTACACGTTCATGAACGTGTGAAATTTAAACGCCAAATTATAGAGGAAAAGTGTATATACCTCTAGAGGGTCCACAAGCTAAAAACTTAATTTGTACACAGGGGCCATACTCCTAGACGTCACAGTCGATATGCGCAAATATCACAATCGCAACCTATGAATTATAAACATCTATTTCAAGTTTCATCGAAATCGGAAAGAAATTGTGACTTCTACAGTGTCCATAACCTTGATATTAGATAATTTAACACTATTTGCGTACATGGAGCGGCCATTCTGTCTAGCAATTTAGGTCAGATTTATACGAAATTCGAACTCAACATTCTAACAATGCGTTTTTTCAACAATCAGGGGGCCATAATTCAGGAAGTTATGGGCCGATATGCGGGATTTTCGACAGAAACCGAGATCTTTGTGATACAAACATAAAGTTTCATTAAAATCGAAAAGAAATTATAGCTTTGATATACCATATATTTTTTACATTATTTGCGAAGAGAGGTGGTCATTTTGTCAACCATCATTACGGTGATATAGTATGCTTAGCGAGGTCGCTGTTAGGCGATATTTTGGTTGCTCAAGGTTTTCACTGACAAAGAAAATAACCCGACATAATAAAAGTAAGTTTAAAAAGACAACCTTTACGTTTTGAGTTTTCACGATGTTCATGTGACATGGGCACTATAATGTTGTAGCTGTAATGGTCTGTCACAGAGTTAATTGTAGTCGTTTTGATCGCAGACGTATACGTTACAAGGAGTTGGGTCAAGTAGCCTTGCTAACTTCAAGCTGCAATCCTTCAAGCTGCAATGTATTCGATAGCCAATAATCGATTTTCTACAGATACGTCAATAAAACTGACGAGTTGGCTATTGATCTATATTGTTGATTTTTTAACTAAGTTATTTTTGTAGCTTTAATATAAGCAGCGGTTACCAGGCAAGATACGCCAACATTTTGCAAGAGATGAACAGTAAACAAGCTAAAAACGAAAGCAACTTTTCCTTACAATCAGGGACCATAATCCCAGTGGCGTCACTAGGGGGTGGCACAGGGGGCACGTACCCCGGATCTTTTCATGTGTGCCCCGGATCTATTTTGAGCAGACAAAATCGATAAATTGAAATAATTTCACTACTTTTCCCTATCATTATATCGAATGTCCCGAGTACGGAAGAGGAGCTTTCCAGTAGATTCCCTCAATAGCCTGGACGTGTACAGTTTAATACAGTATTATATAACTAAATAAATTTTTGACTGAAAATAGTGTAGAAACGATCGTGCATGACCTAGTTTATCCGCCGTGTATGTTTAGCGGGACAACAATATCACATTAAATTTTAGTTCGTGATAATTTAGCTTACAACTTCACAAGAACTCGTACATATTTCCCAGTATTCGTTTAAATAACTATATTATTATGTCGACAAAAATAATCCGCCGGTTTGAAACATCAATAGAATACCCACGGCAACGTCATGTCGTTATTAAAACGAATACTGGAAAATATGTACGAGTTGGGCCTGTGCCTAGTTCAGCTCTGAACGTCGGTCTCAGTGCCCCGGAACTAACTGGGTCCTAGTGACGCCTCTGCATAATCCAGAAATTGATGGTCTGAAGGGCGCAAATATGGACAGGGACAAAGATCGTTGGTATAACTTAATAGCATCCAAAGTCTTACACGTTGAAAACACGGATTATTTATCAATTCAAATCAACATCGGTGTTGTGATCTTACCTGGTAAAGGTAGGCCTCTGATATCCAATATTTAAGACAAAATAAACATTTTACCATTGGTACACGAATCGTGAACCATAGTGCGTATTAGCGTCACTTACAAGTGACGAGGCTTAACATATTCCACCATAGAAATATAAATGTATATCAGTTTATATCATATTACATTATCAAAACTACATCTAACTGAAATCCCTTTGTTTGGTATACATGTATAGAATAGGCCTACTTTTTGTATGAATGTATTGAGTTTGTCTATGTAATATGTATTATTATTTGTATTTGAATATGTCTAAGTGTATATGTATGCATGCTGTCCTTAAAGGGGCCAGCCCGAATTTCAAAGAATCTGAAAATTACACGTTCATGAACGTGTGAAATTTAAACGCCAAATTATAGAGGAAAAGTGTATATACCTCTAGAGGGTCCACAAGCTAAAAACTTAATTTGTACACAGGGGCCATACTCCTAGACGTCACAGTCGATATGCGCAAATATCACAATCGCAACCTATGAATTATAAACATCTATTTCAAGTTTCATCGAAATCGGATAGATATTGTGACTTCTACAGTGTCCATAACCTTGATATTAGATAATTTAACACTATTTGCGTACATGGAGCGGCCATTCTGTCTAGCAATTTAGGTCAGATTTATACGAAATTCGAACTCAACATTCTAACAATGCGTTTTTTCAACAATCAGGGGGCCATAATTCAGGAAGTTATGGGCCGATATGCGGGATTTTCGACAGAAACCAAGATCTTTGTGATACAAACATAAAGTTTCATTAAAATCGAAAAAAAATTATAGCTTTGATATACCATATATTTTTTACATTATTTGCGAAGAGAGGTGGTCATTTTGTAAACCATCATTACGGTGATATAGTATGCTTAGCGAGGTCGCTGTTAGGCGATATTTTGGTGGCATTGAAAACTTTACTTGATAATCGAGATTATGTAGGTGGAGTTAACGCCTGTCAATCAAACGATAGGCCAAGGTGCAGACACCTTTGGCCCCCTTTTTTAGTCAAAAAATGCTAATAACTCTGTACAGAATAAAGTAATTTTCAATATATTCTTCACCATCTACTTTTGAACTGCTATAGCAAGAATGGCCAACTCTCTATAAATATATCCCATATATAATGTCAGTAATGGAGTGAAGCAGGGTGGGGTTGTGTCTCCAATCTTATTTACAGTTTATCTTGACGAACTGCTGAATCGATGTAGGACGAGTGGCCTTGGCTGCCATATTGGTCACGTTTATATGGGAGCATTGGCTTACGCTGATGATCTCACATTCGTGACATCCAGCAGACAAGCTCTGATTGGCCTACTTAATATTGCTAAACGATATTCAGAAGAGTATGATCTTAAGTTCAATCCCGAGAAAACTAAACTTTTTTTCTTTTCACATAGCAGAACATATATTAATCAATTTAAAGGCATATGTATTGATGATAAAAAGATAGAAGTTGTCGAATCTGAGAAACATTTAGTTAACACTCTTAATTCCTCCTCACAAAGACAAAACATATTTCATCGTATTAATAGTTTTCTCGTGAAGGTTAATGTCACTATTAAATATTTTGTATATGCATCATCTTACACAAAATATAAATTGTTTAAAGCCCCAATAACACTCTTGTTGCAACTGAATAATATGTTCCAATCTTTATTCTGGTCAATAGTTTGTACTATTTTACAATATTTCAATTAAAAAATGATACAAATTTCATCTTAACACACCTAATTTTAAAAAATTGGAAAAATTCAACTACATGCCGTAACATGGTTTGAAAAGCCTTACGTAAGCACTTTCAAATGCAACTTGGATTTAAACATATTTTCGAACCCTCTGGACAAGTATGATAGGTTGTAATGGATAATTTACACAACAGGTAGGACATTTAAACATCTTGTAGTTAGAATAAGGCTAATTTTTTTTCTGGACCTGTCAAACCAGCAAGAGTGTTATTGTCCCTTTAAGACTTATTGTATGCCTATGTATGGCTGCCAATTATGGGATTTGAACCACAAAACTATTGATAGATTTTATTGTGTCTGGCGAAAAAGTGTTAGAAGGCTTATTGGTATATCACCACGCGCACATAGCAACTTATTAAGCATAATTTGTGACGATTTGAACATAAAAACCCAATTGTATTAAAGATTTATTAAGTTTTATTTTAGTACAATGTCAAGCAACAATGAATGTTTAAGTATGTGCAACAAGATCGCTTTAAATGGAGCCAGTCTTCTTTATGCAATAATATTAATTTTATTTGTAAAAAGTATAACTTTAATAAACATGATGTCCTAAATGTAGGAATTTCTTCTGTTTTAAATAGAATAAATGACCTAGATCGTAATTATTATAGTGATGATGATGTAAGAACAGGGCTTACAATTAGAGAATATAGTTCTTTTAGGGACTCTTATCCAAATGAAACACTAAATTTGAATCAAATTATCAACTTTCTGTGTACATGTACTTCATAATCAAAGGGATATAATTATTTGTATATAGATTAATTATTATGTATGTATAACCTATGTGTACCATGAGTACGAATAAACTATTAATAGCACCTACCATTTTAAGTTCTAGTCCATTTACTGATTGTTATATAATTTTACTTTTATTTAATTTCGGTTTATATTTTAAAGAATCATACACCTGTTTTCTAATTAAAGATACCCCGGTTTCAACTAATGATTTAAAATTTCGTTTTTCTATTTTAATTAAACAAGAACTAGAACAGCCAGAAACATTTATATTAGATGAGGGCTTATGATATTTAATCTTTCCGTTAGGCCCCACGAAAAGAGTACCTTAGTTTTCCCGTTTCCGTGAATTGTCAAGCTTAACTGATGCATCCCGCCGTTTATTTCTTTGATGTGATTTAAGCCACTCGGCAAATTTTTTACAGTGACGTTTAAAATGCCGCTCCATACCACAAAACCAACAAGTCGTATTTCCTTGAAAACTCGTTTATATGGCGGTATATTAGTGCCAAAATCCTAACATGCTATCGTCTAACTTCTAGTGTGCTATCGTCTAACTTCTAACGTCTATTCGTCTAACTTCTTATCTAAGACAATGTATATTCTAATTTCTTCATTTGTTCCTCGTAAATGGGGCCTTCTAATCTTGCAATTTTTATTCTATATCGTGTTATTTCTATTATTGTAAGGACAAATTTTCATTTCAACAACGCTTAACAACATGTTTAGAATGAACATTGAACAAATGTAGAATTTGATACGTCCAACCTAGCAACCGTCATTATGACGCCGTTTAGTGTCGCAACTGCATGAGCAGCTATCCGTAGGGGAGACGGGGTTGGTTGTAACAATATTTAATTTTTACATATTTATGAACCATTTTTGTTGGATAATTGTAACTACAATACTGAAAGTAGGACAGTCACTATTGGCATTCAGTTGCAATAAAGAGTATGCAATATAGACGATTAATTTCTACATTCAAGTTAAACCAACCGTGTCTATATATTTTTAATGTTATAAGTCGAGCTGAATAAACTGAATGATTTATTGTCTTTTAAAATCCAATATAGCTTGTCAACAGTGTGTAATTAAAGACTATAATTTTTTAAGGTGTCATACCGATGCATACACATAATATAAACTAAGATATCATTACATTCTTTAATTACAATTCTCAGTAGGAGATGGGATGTAATTTATTGTGTAGGCCTAATGTTGTGATTATAATCAAAAGAATAAATCTCACCCTATACTACAATCGTACAATTCATATTCATTTGACGATCGACCTCCTATTTACAAAACCATTGTTTGTGCAAACTACAGTATCAACATGGTTTAGAAACTATATCTGAACTACAGGGTACATCCTGGTTACCAGACTACAGGGTACATCCTGGTTACCAGACTACAGGGTACATCATGGTTTAGAGACTACAGGGTACATCATGGTTACTAGACTACAGGGTACATCATGGTTACCAGACTACAGGATACATCATAGTGTAGAGACTACAGGGTACGTCATAGTGTAGAGACTACAGGGTACATCATGCAGGGTACATCAGGGTTTACAGACCACAGGGTACATCATAGTGTAGAGACTACAGGGTACATCATGCAGGGTACATCACGGTTTACAGACCACAGGGTACATCATAGTGTAGATACTACAGGGTACATCATGCAGGGTACATCATGGTTTACAGACCACAGGATACACCATAGTGTAGAGACTCAATATGAACTACAGAATACATCATGGTTTAAAGACTCAATGCGCTTTACAGGGCACCTCATAGTTTAGACTCTCTATCCGAACTACAGGATACATCATAGTGTAGAGACTCAATATGAACTACAAAATACATCATGGTTTAAAGACTCAATGCGCATTACAGGGTACATCATAGTTTAGACTCTCTATCCGAACTACAGGGTACATCATAGTTTAGACTCTCTATCCGAACTACAGGATACATCGTGGTTTAGAGAAACTCGACTTCCGGTGCTGTCCCTGGTAACATCAAGACCGATAGTTACCGTGGGTTCATTTAAAACAAAAAAAAAACCTTTGAGGTCAATATTGCGGGATAACATTTCACTACTACGATTATCATTTAAAAAACCAAAATGGCAGGTATTATCGGATTGACTCTTATACTGCAATTGTTTTGATGTAGCACCCCTATAAAACCGCACACAATGTCACTAATAAACACATAACTTGTGAAAAAACGAACATTTGTCATGTTCGCGTCCATTTTGCAAATATTTACTACAGCACCCCTAAAAACCCCTAGAAAAAAATATTCAACGACAAAACATAAAATAAATGGCCTCGTTGCTATGGGATTTTGTTTTGAAACATACCAAATCTTTAATTGATTTTTTCCAAAACTTACTTTGGTGATTGGGTGGCTCCACGCTGACGCAGCTCAGTCAATTTTTGCGCAATTCAAACAAATTGTACATCAAAGTGAAGGTACCGAGTTGGTGAAGGGAAAAACAACAATAAATCAGTTTTCAAAATTTCCCAATTGCGACTCATTATGCCATGTATCACAAATGTTTATTTTGTCTTAGATATTAGAAGCCTACCTTTTCCCGGTAAGATAATAACATCTTATGTTGATTTGAATCGACAAATTTTAATAATTTGTTTTTTCAATGTGTAAGACAATTGGATGATACTGAGTTAGGGACTTCGCTACTTTAATATACTTGTGCTATTTTTGTCTACCAATGAAGTAGGCGAAGGGAAGTAGAGCGAGTTATAAAAAGACAATTTTTCCCTGATTTTTTTTCTCCCCTCTTCCTGCATTTTTGGGTTGACTTTTTGGTGTATAATAGGAGAAAAGGGACCAAATTTGCCATTTCAGAGCAGTTTTGGGTAATACTGATGATATTACAGCGGAGGAATGTGGGGTGTAAAGTGTCTTTTTACAGAGCAGTCATTGTGTCGGGAGTGAGATTTTCACCCAAGTCAACCCCAAATCCCCGTATCAAAAAAACTAAACGGCCAACCCCCTACAACTTTACCATGAGCAGATTGCCAAATGTGGTCCCCATTGTGGAACCAACGGAAAGTTGAGCAAAAGGGAAGGCTACAGCGTCTGTGATGTTACAGCTATTTAACATTGAAGTCAATGGGCAAATAATTACTAGTCTGAGTTGAGATTATTGTGGCGAACGTACACAATGGCGCTACGACTGATATGCAAACTGTTTTTTGGTTCGTAGAATCAGCCTACGAACAAGGGGAGATAATTTGAATTCGTGATAGCGCTGTGAATGAACCCAGGGTATAGTAGAAAGGAACGACATCACTGGGGATACCGAGGATACCACAAAGGAGACATATCACAAGGGCAAGTAACCGCACAGAGGACACATCTGCAACCGCGGGATGATCAGCATAATGAAGAGTCGCTGCTTACAGCTAGGGTACGTTAAACTCACGGAATGGACTAATCCAATATGTACTAAACACAGAGGAATTCAACACATGTGAACTGTGATAGTTCCAAAAACAAGACAACCGTTTGGAACATTACCCGTGACAGGGCTCCACTTACGAACCTAAAATGACCGCGCCTCACGGGTACAAGTAAGAATAAAAAAAAATGAACCATAAAATGGGAGGAGAGGTGATGAAGTCGTAAACGATGTGAAACAGCAAATCAAACATTTTAATTTAGGAGAGAAAATAAACCCAAAGATGATCGCCAAAACAAAGTAACATAGGCCTACTAACAATAGAAAAGTTCCGTTGTCACTATAAACCCTGGGAAATGGTAAGAAGTGACAGGGTGTTAAAAATATTGGCTAATAGGCCTACAAGGCCCTGGAACCACCGTTATGAATCACGACGACTGTAAAGGTGCGATAAATATTGCATCTTTTCTCAAACAATTATAAATATTTCTTTATATAAAATATCCTAAATGCTAAAACCCAATTTGTACATCAAATATTTTTAAAACTAACATAATATCCGAAAAATCTCTATTTGGCTTAGTCTCAATATTTGACGTAAACCCCATTGCTCATGCGTGACCGGGAGTTTGGTTTTTAATTTGGCTTATTATCCAGTCTCTTTAGCTAAGTCATGGCGTAAACATCTGTTTTTAAGAGGAGTTACCTCCCTTAGACGTTGTTCATGATAAACCATGTTTGTCAAATGTTGACAACGCATCCAGACTATAATTGGTTTAGCGAATGGTGAGTGTTGTGCGATACATTTCATTTTCAAAAAGGCACATTTATTTTTCTCGTACCAATCACCAATGATTGTTTTTCATATAAATTATGTTTTGTTATTAAGGTTGAATGAATACCCCCCCCCCCCTAGCGTTTCTTATAACAGATATTTCGTATTTTAATGAATATCCGCAGGCTTATGACATTTATTTTTCTCGTACCAATCACCAATATTTTCGTACACTTTTTTTTCATTAAGCCACAATCTGGCTTTGTAACATAAACCACAATGACTTAGTTTACTTATTAATAAGAAATTATCTGCGGTTCCCATCCAACTATATGTAGATTCGTAACCCTGTTTATTTTCAAGGTATTGTCTATAGGCTGTATCATTTCTGTCCAAGTAAAGAAGAAAATCAGCCAAGTCTTTTACTGATTTAAAATCGCTTGTATCAATGTAAGTTTTTGCTGGGGCTATTTTTGAATAATTTGCTCCACCCCGAGTTACGGCGACAATGTCTAATGATTCAGGGCGAAAAAACTTTTCAGATACGTAATCTTTACACAGGCTGTTCTCAAAGGACAGATAGAATTTGTAAATCTTCGCATTTGATATAAAGCAGTCGTGTGATTTAGGACACGTTAGATTACCACATCGTCCATAGAAATCAACAGGTATGTACTTTCGTAACAAGTTTATATAATTTTCACGTTGACTCGGTACACCACAGTTACTGGCAAATATGGATACAAGTTTTGACTTTAGTTTCATTATGGCCGTGAAATCTTTCTTTAAGGGCTCTTTTCTCTTTTTATAAAAACCATATGGAGTAAATTGATCCGAATCTACGCGATACGTAGACGTTCTGTTAAATTTATTCTGCCATGACGGCTTGAGCCATTGGCGAGAAACAGTAATTTCCGGTGATTCCATCTCGCGAAAAACCCAAACTTGATTCGGATTTCCCCTGACTGGTGGGTTTCCAGCTAATGAATCGCCATCGAAGATAAGAATATCACTGTTAATATCCTCAGTGTATACACAAGAATCGTTACAAGAGGAAAACCATTTTCTTTGTGACTGTGAAGATGTTCCAGGTGGCCTATTATACCAATGTATTGTAATTCGTCTCTTTTTATCAGGCCTAGATTTATTATAACTTTTAGTGTTGATATACGGTGCTACATTTGTTAAAATATACGGGTTGCTGGAATGTTCCGAGTTCAGGTTTGTGGAGTGTTCCGACTTCATGAACCTGGAATGTTCCGATTTCGGATTTCTGGAGTGTTCTGACTTCAGGTTCCTTGAATGTTCTGACTTCGGGTTTCTGGAGTGTTTTGACTTCGCATTGTTGGCGTGTATTGAGTTTGTACCGTCCTTAGATGAATTAAGAGGCATTTCTACTCTCAAAAAATTTACAAACACTTCATTGGTGACTCTCATATCTGTTAGGTAACGTATCACAGTAAAAACTATGATCAAGAGGATGATCATTTTATATTTCCGATTTGTCGTCATTGTGCCCCTTTCGTAAAATCTGAATTTAAAAAAAAAGAAAGAGATACAAAACAAAAGCAAGAATTAGAAACTGAATACATATACATGGTCTAACTGTATATATATATATATATATAGTATTTTGAAAAAAGGATCAATATTGTTTCTTACGCCGAAAGAAACAGTTTTAACACTTCCAGATAATTGAAATTACATCAACCAATGGTCCAATCCATGCATTATCTTAGCCATTCTGTGTTAGATCTGGGGGTTGGATGGCCGAATTGTTAGCGCGTGTGCGTTATGTCATAAGGTCTATCATTGATTCAACTGGTGTGGTTTCGGTTGAACGTGGCAGGGAGTAGGGTCGCCTGTCCAATCTCACATGTTTTTCTCCGGGTCCTCCGGTTTCCTCTCACTTGCTAAAGACCCCTACGTGCAAGCGAATTATTGAAATAAAATTAAACCTCATTAGTCCCGAAATGACATAGTTCCTCTCTCCTTCTCTCATATTGGGTATTTTTCTTGTTATATATTTCTCAATAATAAAATGTATACTATTTGAAACCAGAAAAAGGCCCGCAATAGTCAGATATAGCTCTACATAATGCATCTTTAACAAATGCTGAGGGGTTGTGGTCAATACCTATGCATGGCCGTCTCTGATTACTAGTCTTAGTTCCTTTATAGGAACTGTCTCTGAGCGGACGGTGTCCACTGACAGTTCATATCGGGCCCTATAGCTGAGATATGAAAATTCCGCTTTTCCCCATCTCTGTTCTTACCTACTATTTTTCACCTTGCTTCTACTTTATTCGCCAAAGGAATCATTTCTTGTCACAGCTGACACATATTTATATTGATTCAACAGTATTTACAAGGAGAATTCTTCCATTTAAAACATACACAAAATACGTTTAAATTGATAAGCCGTTACGAGACTCAAACATGTACAAACTGCATGTTTACTTGAAAATGGTGTTGAATTATTTTAAATTTATGTCAAATAGAGTGGAAATGATTCCTTTTGCTAAAGTATCGCGGTGAAAAAAGAAGGTAAGGGCAGGGCCGTATATAGGATTTTAATAGTGGGGATGCACAGACGAGTGGTGGTGGTGTGTGTGTGGGGGGGGGGGGGCTGACAGGCACTCACTGCAAAGAATTTTGAAAATTAGACTGAAGCAAACGCGGTTTTAACGCACAACTAGCTGCAATCAAAGTCGCTAGTTTCCATTTCGGCGGCATAATTTCGCATTTTGATGTTAAACACACCAAAATGAGAGACTGCATGTTAAACTAGAACTACTCCAAAACAGCGCTAGGTAGGTACGAACCTCGGTTAAGGTTTGAGGCGATAAATGTCATTTGAACTACGGAGACTACGAGCATTTTTGTTTTTCAATTAGATGATATAAATAAGATGGGGCTAAGCCATGAAAACATTTATAAGCAGTTAAAAGAATCTTAAATTGAAAACGATGTGGAATGGGAAGCCAGTGAAGTTGTTTATGTATGGGAGTAATATGATCATGCCTATTCGTGAGGGTAATAAGTCGTGCAGCGGTGTTTTGAACTTTTTGCAATTTGTATATTAATTTATTGGGTAAGCCGGATAAAAATGAGTTAAAAGTATCAAGTCTTGAAGTAATAAAAGCATAAACAAGCGTTTTAGTTGAATCAGGGGATATAAATTTACGAATTTTGCCAATATTACGGATATGAAAGTAGCAGGATTTACAAATATTGATCACGTGATTAGACATTGTCATTTTACTATCAACATAAGCTCAAATATTGCGAACAGAGTTATTAGGGGTACTTTAATTTCCATCAATATTAATCGAAGTGGAATCAGTTATGGTGTTGAGGTTATGATTAGATCCAAGCAAAATAAATTCAGTTTTATCACCATTTAAGCATAGAAATATGGCCGTCTATAGTGGGCTGATTAAGCAAAAACATCGTGCACTTTAGGTTAAATGCATGAAACTTGGCACATAGATGGCATGAACCCTACTAATTATTATTTTGGGATGTGGATCTTCCTCAGCATCCCTCCCCCCCTCCACCGGTAGTCGTTACGGCCTTTTTTTCCAAAATGGCCGCCTATCCATTAAAATACATATATCTTTTGTAGAATAATAATTTTAGTGTCCATGTGTATAGATCTGAGGTTAACACGGAAGAAACATGACTCCAAATACAATCAAAGAAGTAAAATCATTTAATGATAAGTCACTCTTGATAACAGTTGCCTTCACAAAGGCAAAGAGAAGTGCACTTGCACAAACCCCTGCATACCTTTCTGCATTTGCAATGAATTAGTTCATAGCATGCATCTTGAGGTTGACCAATGGCGGTCCGCTTTGGTTGCCATGATCCATCACACTTGTTTCATCCCCAATCTGTAGGACTTGGTAGCATGGGCTCTTTTCGCAGTTCTTGCCCCCAAACATGCCCTCCTTGGTAGGTTACCCTTAGTATATGCTGCATTATAGTGCTGCTTGGGATGGATATTCTCCAAAGCTCTGGATCGTCTTGAAAAGAGAAGCTGCCTCGCCTCATTCACTTTGGACAGTCCACATTTCCTATCATACATGAGGACAATATATTTCTCCAACAAAGAAAAGCTGTTGCCAGGGATAATTTACGGAGCATCTGCAAGTAACAGGAATGCATCAGTGACATCTTGGAATACAGCCCATGTGCCCCACACTGTCTTTTTGCCTTTGCCATTAAAAAGGGATGTGTTATCACTCCCTGTGAATGCATGGAGTATTGCCAATGCGGGTGCTTTAGATGGACCAAGGGTAGCAGCAATATCATGTGATGCAATGTATCTGTGGTGTTTCCCTACTCCAAACGATATCCACACCTCACTAACTTGAATGCTGTGAAGTTTGGACAGAATCAATACCACCACATCAGTGTCGGATGTCCTTACCATAATTTTATCGTGTCCTGCATGTGCAGCATCCAACAGATGTAGTAACAATCGTGTATCCGCTTCCTCGTGGTGTGAGCATGGTTCTATCCATGTTTTGTCATCTCTCCAAGGTGTTGATAGTACATGTACCTGGTTCCCTTGAGTGCTATACACCTCTTTGCCTTGGAATTCAGTGCTTTTTAGCTCTTCTGCCAGCTGTGGGATGCTGCACATGTAGGACACAAGAAAATTACGGTGAGGACATATAAAGCACCCAAAGCACCCGACCAACTAAAGCACCCGAATTGGCAATGTTCCATACATTCACAGGGAGTGATAACACATCCCTACTCCAAATTATATCCACACCTCACTAACTTGAATGCTGTGAAGTTTGGACAGAATCAATACTACCACATCAGTGTCGGATGTCCTTACCATAATTTTATCGTGTCCTGCATTTGCAGCATCCAACAGATGCAGTAACAATCGTGTATCCGCTTCCTCGTGGTGTGAACATGGTTCTATCCGAGTTTTGTCATCTCTCCAAGGTGTTGATAGTACCTGGTTCCCTCGAGTGCTGTACACCTCTTTGCCTCGGAATTCAGTGCTTTTAGCTCTTCTGCCAGCTGTGGGATGCTGCACATGTAGGACACAAGAAAATTACGGTGAGGACATATAAAGCACCCAAAGCACCCGTCCACCTAAAGCACCCGCATTGGCAATGTTCCATGTATTCCATGGGGTTAAAAAAACACATCCCTTTTTAATGGCAAAGGCAAACACATCCCTATTTAATGGCAAAGGCAAAAAGACAGTGTGGGGCACATGGGCTGTATTCCAAGATGTCACTGATGCATTTCTGTTACTTGCCGATGCTCCATTAATTATCCCTGACAACATCTTTTGTTGGAGATGGAGAAATATGTTGTCCTCGTGTATGACAGGAAATGTGGTCTGTCCAAAGCGAATGAGGCAAGGCAGCATCTCTTTGCAAGACGATCCAGAGCTTTGGAGAATATCCATCCAACAGAAGCAGCACTAATGCAGCATATACCAAGGGCAACCTACCAAGGAGGGCATGTTTGGGGGCAAGTCCTACAGATTGGGGATTAAACAAGTGTGATGGATCATGGCAACCAAAGTGGACCACCATCGGTCAAGCTCAGATTCATGCTATGAACTAATTCATTGCAACTGCAGAAAGGCATGCAGGGGTTTGTGCAAGTGCCACAAGGCCAGCCTCCACTGCACTTCTCTTTGCCTTTGTGAAGGCAACTGTTATCAAAAGTGACTTATCATTAAATGATTTTACTTCTTTGATTGTATTTGGAGTCATGTTTCTTCTGTGTTAACCCCATTTCTATACACATGGACACTAAAATTATTATTCTACAATGTATAGTTCCAAAGTTATATGCATTTCAATGGATAGGCGGACATTTTGGAAAAAAAGGCGGTAACGACTACCGATGTGTGTGTGTGTGTGTGTGTGGGGGGGGGGGGCTGAGGAGGATCCACATCCCAAAATAATAATTAGTAGGGTTCATGCCATCTATGTGCCAAGTTTCATGCATTTAACCCAAAGTGCACGATGTTTTGCTTAACCGGCCCACTATAGGTGGCCATTTTGGAAAAGATGTCCGTAATAGCCACCAGGGGGGGGGGGGGCCACATCCCAAAATAATAATTAGTAGGGTGCATGTCATCCATGTGCCAAGTTTCATGCTTTTAACACAAAGTGCACGATTTATTGCTTAACCGGTCCACTATAGGCGGCCATTTTGGAAAACAAAATGGCCGTAACGTCCACCAGGGGGAGCTGCTGAGGTAGGTCCACATCCAAAAATAATCAGTAAGGTTCATCCTATCTATGTGCCAAGTTTCATGCTTTTATTAAAAAATGCACGATTTTTTGCTTAACCGTCACACTATCGGCGGCCATTTTGGAAAATATGGCCGTGACGACGAGGGGGGGGGGGCTGCTGATGTGGATCCACATCACAAAATAATAATTAGTAGGCTTCATGCCATCTATGTGCCAAGTTTCATTCTTTTAACACAATGTGCCCTATTTTTTGCTTAACCGGTCCACTTTTGGCGGACATTTTGGTAAAAATGTCCGCAACGTCCACCAGGGGGAGCTGCTGAGGTGGATCCAAATCCAAAAATTATCAGTAGGGTTCATTCCATCTATGTGCCAAGTTTCATGCTTTTACTCAAAAATGCACGATTTTTTGCTTAACCGCCCCACTAAAACAGATGATAGCCCATATGTGGTTAAAACAATTGGAACTGTTGAGTCTGGGCTTAGGCCTATTAATCTTTTTATACTGGACTTATCAACTATTATGATTATTATTTTTATTTACACGGTTTTGGATGATTTTTTTTAAAATCAATGAGATAACCCCACAGGACCGAAAACACAGTACCGATTTCCTCGCCAGGCCAAGTTCAGGGACCCTTGCTTGTGGTGCCTGTCGCGAAATGAATCGCATGCAGACATGAACACGTGGTGAGTATCGGACCTGGTGGGGTCGAGGGCCTCTTAGTCATGATCTACTTGTTAATATAGTTATAACACGAGCTTAGTTAGTTAAATATTATGGAAGACCAAACAGGTCTTTATTCAGTGTTCTTAGTTCTTAGTTCTTAATTCATAGTCCTTAATTCTTATTTCTTCATTTGTTGTCGTATTTCGACATTTGTAGGCCAAAATTAACATTTGTAGTCTAAAACCAACATTTGTGTCTTAAAATCAATATTTTTAAATTGCATCTTTATTCAATTTGATTTTATTATAAAATGAAAATAAACTTTCTTATAGAAATATAAAAAAAATACATTTACATCTTATCAAAATAACATTTACATTATATCAAAATTACATTTACATTTCATCAAAAACATACAACTACAAACCAATCTTGAACAAATCTCCAAATACAAATCTCGAAAAACATTTCTTGAAATACATTTCTCGAAAAACATTTCTTGAAATACATTTCTCGAAAAACATTTCTTGAAATACATTTCTCGAAAAACATTTCTTGAAATACATTTCTCGAAAAACAATTCTTGAAATACATTTCTCGAAAAACATTTTATTGAAATGCATTTCTTGAAATACATTTCTTGAAATACATTTCTTGAAATACATTTCTCGAAATACATTTCTTGAAATACATTTTATCAAAATAATAACCTTGTGATAGTTTTTACATGAGCTTAGTTAGTTAAATAACCTTGTGATGTATTATGGCCTATATTTATCAAATCATGGTTGGGCATATAATACGATTTCGAATCAAGAGACCCCGTTATTTATCACTGAGCGATTACAAAATTAGGTAGCCACATCTCCGCAGTCGGTTATCAGGGGCCCCAACATATTCCAGACCTCTGGGCCCCACCATGGTTAATCCGGTGTTGAGTCTATTGCGTGCAAACGTAAAAAAAAATAAGTTCAAGGTAACTGATAAATAAAATGCAGACACCCCCCTCTCTCTCTTAACCAAGGGTTGCCCACACGTACAATGTTAAATTCAATAGTTAATTCCAAGTTAACGAAGTGATGTTAATTTTACGTAAAGTTTACGTAAAAATGGTCAGTCAGTTTACCATCATTTTGCTCGTTATTTTAACGATAAGTTTACGTCATGAAATGACGTTAAACTAACTTAAAGTTTACGTCATTTTTACGTTAATTTACGTCAGAAAATGACGTAAACTTTACGTTAAAATGGTCAGTCAGTTTACCATCATTTTGCTCGTTATTTTAACGATAAGTTTACGTCAGGAAATGACGTTAAACTAACGTAAAGTTTACATCATTTTTACGTTACATTTACGTCATTTTCTGACGTAAATCTAACGTAAAGTTTACGTCATTTTCTGACGTAAATTTTGCGTAAAGTTTGCGTCACGTACGTTAGATTTACATCAGAAAATGACGTAAACTTTACGTTAGATTTACATCAGAAAATGACGTAAATGTAACGTAAAAATGACGTAAACTTTACGTTAGATTAACGTCATTTCCTGACGTAAACTTAACGTTAAAGAGATGAGCAAAATGATTGTAAACTGACCGACCATTTTAACGTGAATCTGACGTAAATATAACTTTATCTTTTGACGTTCATCGGAACCAATTTAAGTGACTCATTCATTCAGATGGTACGAAAACCCAATAACATAACCATTTTGATGGAAATATAACCATTTAAATGTTATACAATAATCCAATATACACTCAATAGTGTTTTCAAATCCCTTCCCACTCAACAATCTTTGACACTTAACACATGGATCAATTTTAATTCAGAAGGACCTTGAAAAAAACAGACGACCCTACTCCTTGTCAGGTAGAACCAGGGAATTGAAACCATGCCAGTTGACTCAATGACACCCTTATGATGTAACTCACACATGCTAAAAATTTGGGTATTCCTTTTTCAAACTCAATTACAACAAACACTAGTTAATAAATGATCTAAATTTTATTTAGAAAATAGATATAAAAAATATATTTTAAAATATAACAGTACGCATACATATACATAAAATGATGGTAATTGAAAAAATGGTTACAAAAAAAAGTCTATATAGCACTATTAAAAAGTAATATTTATTTTTTTTTACATTATGAAAATAGATTAGACAACATATATATATATACAAGAACTGTGATCGAAATGAAATAGGGTTTAACATCCTGGGCTAATGAAGACAGGCATACACCATACAGTGTGCTATGCAGGAAATTTTGCTCTGGCAGCGTCGATACGGCCTACAAATTCCAACTGCTAAGGGATCTTTTACGTGCACGTCAATGTGTACCCAAGGTTTTCATCCCAACCGAGCGACTCGACAGATTTCCTTGTCCGGCCCTCACCCCTGCATCACTGACAAGGAGGACACCAAGCCGGAAAATGTGAACAAATTTTCTCAGCCAATGCAGGCACGTGATCTCTGCACTGTGACTATAAATATGTACAACATAAAAAAAAAACATCATTAAAGAGAAATTTCATTCCAAAGGGATAAATGTGAACAATTAGCACTATAAAGGCCCCCCCCCCCCCAATCACAAAATTAAACAATGAAAATAAAATAAAAGAAAGGTTGCCAGGCAACGAAACATACGCCCACAGCAACTAAATCTTCTGGTCAGTCAACAAGAGTTGTCGCATATTTTACTTTTTTCGGTAATGAAACATTTATAATGATAATTTATAAAAGTAACAACTCATTATGTAATTATCAGAAAATCATTCGAATTTGTTTGGCTTTAATAAGAGTTCTCCTCCATGCTAACGTTTAGTATACGAAACATTTAATATCATGGATTTAGCTGTTTAAGTTATAAAAATTCATTAAAACTCAATATACTTGTTCGTCCCATGACCTTCAACACTGTATAAATTTAAATCAATCAGATATTAACTTTAGCCTTTAAAGCGTCCACAAGCAATTATGGACGCTGGACCGACTGACGGACGTGGGCAACAATATACAGCCACATTTCAATGTGAGCGTATAAAAATGAATCCGAAAGGGATATAATCAGAGCTAGTGCATAAAATTTACTAACATTATAAGAAAATACACATCCAGAAAAATTACA
The DNA here is from genome assembly GCA_917208275.1 of Patella pellucida. Lineage (NCBI taxonomy): Eukaryota > Metazoa > Mollusca > Gastropoda > Patellidae > Patella > Patella pellucida. The sequence continues at coordinate 11,911,919 of OU795038.1, forward strand.
TATTATTTACAAGATACTCTTTTTGATTCTTTCGGGAGCATAACGCAGCCAATTTCTAATACAATCACTTATTTCTAAATTTGTTGTATTCCTTGTCATGGGATTTTTCCGTACAGCCCCTAAAACAAAAAATTATGAAATAAATAACACTTTTCCATATACGTGAGGGCCGATGGCCGAATGGTTAACACAAGGACGCTGTATTATAAAGCCTATCAACTGGCGTAGTTTAGAATCTCACCGGTTAGCCGGTATGCGCCGCTATGGATAAATCAAGCAGGCCCAATGTAATAGAATACAAAGCATACAATTAAATTATCAGTTAATCCACAGCATTAACTTGGTGACAATTTAGGAAACACTTCCAATAACAGGATATCTCATTGAAACAAAACTTTTCATAAAAGAATAATTGACTGTCATAAGATCACACATAAACTATATTAGCCATATACTATGGATGAATTTTGTGCTACCATAGATACATACATGTATATATTTATATCAATACATTTTTAAGAAGTCTATTTCTGTGTTGAGTGGACGAGTGCTCCGATACATGTGCTTTTGATCATCAGGCCTGTCACTGAGTTTAGTGGAATGGTTTTGATCAAAAGTCTGTAGTGTTGACTAGCTTCCATATACAAAGCCCTTATAAAACTCTTTACTGCCACCAATGGTGTTCAAATATCTGATCTGTAAAACAAAACAAAATAAATGAAAAGCAACTTTATACTCCAAAAACAAATGAATTTGTGTTTAACATCCTACTGTTTAGCTCCGTTTTGCCTAATAAAAATGGAAATACACCATACAGTGCGTTATGAACAAAATTGATGTCCAATGGCAATGGGATCCTTTATTGCATATCAATGTTTACACAGGACATTGGTTTTTGTCCCATCCGAATGACTATACGCAGCAAAATTCCATTAAAGGTAGATTTAGATTATGGCCTTTTATAGCCAACCTACTGCGGATCTTTATGAAATGGGGTCAACATCATACTGTTCTGCTCCGACTGGGCTAATGAAGATAGACAAATGTCATAAAGTGTGCTATGACAGAAATAATCGTTTAACCCAATCATATTTAGGAAAAGGAACTAATCAATTTGAGGTACATATTCTAATTCTGGTTCGGCATATTCAATTTCTTTCAACTGATTTCAACAACATTGGAAAAGATACGAAAGAATTTGAGGTACATATTCTAATTCTGGTTCGGCATATTCAATTTCTTTCAACTGATTTCAACAACATAGGAAAAGGTACGAAAGAATTTGAGGTACATATTCTAATTCTGGTTCGGCATATTCAATTACTTTCAACTGATTTCAACAACATAGGAAAAGGTACGAAAGAAATTGAGGTACGAAGTGAGATACAAATGAACTAAGTACGTGAAACCAGGTTACGAAACAGTCTGCACCCACAAAAATTCCTAATGGTTCTTTGGTGGATGAAGAAAAACGTGAGTTGTCAATCATCGAGAATGGCGTCCGTGCGTTGGTTGCAATTATTCCATTTCACAAAAAAACATAAGCCGTGATCGGTCAATCAAGCTTGTTTACTATTTGATAAAAGTAAAACAACAACGTTTTACGAACTATAAACAAATTTTCAACAATATTTTATTGTCAAATAAAACAGAGAAGAACAGGCACTCAACAATCGCTGATCAATTAAATAAACAAAAAGCAACTATCCGTCTCACATAAAAATCTCATACACATTTTCAACAGTCTTTAAATTATTCATAAGAGTCTGTAACGTCGCCAAACGGAGTCCCAAAAGTTTTCCTACTGAGCCTGAAACTTAGTCTATGTTCAGTTCAAAATGAAGGGGGACCAAAATGTCGTGCTACCCATTATGCATCATTTAATGGCAAAACTATCAGTAGAACAAAAACACCCCCAAATATATGAAAGACCCCTACAATATATTTAATAAATAATTAAGGTGATGTAGATAAATAACAACACTATACGTAACTTTAAAAAATAAAAAAAATATAATGTCGATAGAAATAATATAATATACACCGATCTATAAGCCATCACGTGTGTAAATAAAAATCGTGACCTTCACCTTGCCCGACAAGAATAATGGTCTTTCGGCAAACCTCGACAGATTCCGGTACTCTCCGTAACCTACATCTAGACTCGGTTGTATGATAGTCATTGATATGTACCTACGACCATACATTTGCGATGCGGCTTATCGACTACCGATTTACTCTAACAGGAAAACGTTCCGCTTTTACAAAAAAGTCCCAAAATCTGGTTAAGCTGCCCACACCCGTTGGTGGAGTCGTCCACACGACTAAGAATAATTTATGGACACATAATGTATTTGTAAATAGTTTAGTTTTTCTGCGTGGTCACCCTTTCTCTCGGTAAATAAACAACAAAGTAAATAATTTCTGGATATTGTAATACGTTTTTTGGAGTCGTCCACACGATGTATTTTTAATTAGTATAGTTTTTTTCTGCGTGGTCACCCTTTCTCCCGGCAAATAAACAACAAAGTAAATCGTTTTATTCCATAAATAACAAATTCATTAACAAATTCATAAACAAATTTAGTTGTGGACGACATCACTAATAGTTGTTGACGACATCACCAATGCCTTGTGGACGACTCCACCAACGGTTGTGGACGACTTCGCTTGTGGACGACTTGACTTGCACCCATCTCCTGGGGGCAACCATGTTTATCCGGGTCCTTTAAAATAGTTCCAAAATGGCAAACTTCATCATACAGCCGAGTCTAGATGTAGGGCACCGGAATCTATCGAGGTTTGCCGAATGGAATAATGGTATGTAGGTAACTGTAGATAAACAAAATGGCGGCTCTACCAAACCCTGCATATTTCTGATAATGAATCTATTCATATAATTCTGTTTCTACACGCTCTAACATATTTTATATGGGGGTTACACCTATGTAATGGTGTTAAAAGAATAATGAGATCGTGGTAATTTTAATTTTGTAGAGAGAGGTCTTTTATCGAGATAATAAGAATGTAGCTAAACTTATATCAATTATAAAAATCAATTAACTCATATTACCGGGTCATTTTATCTACCGGTAGTAAATAATTCGCTTTTCGATTAAACCGTCTACATGTTTGCCCTACCGTCAATATTTTCGTAAGCTTTATTCTAATATAATATGGTTTTACAACTTATATATTTAAATAAAACAACAATTACAGTTGAATCATGACCTATTTTATATACATGTGTTTGTAGACAGCGGTCATTTTGATCATAGAACTAAATATTACTTAAATCTATGTTTTGGTTGACAGTAACAACATATTGATTTGATTTAAGTAATATTTTATTAAGATAGTTTATGTTATTATTACTTGTACAAATATAAATATAGATCTTAAAGAATAACCATTCATTTTATATTTACTAATGATGAAAGTTACATTTAATCATAAAAATATATCAATAAAATAAATGGTCAGAAATCTGATAACCTTTGATCTCGCGCAAGTGCTTGTAAGACAGTTTTCGACAATGAAACATTATTTGTTTTATCAAAGTTTGGGGTATCAAATTTGATAGAGAGAATTAGTGACTTGACGTATAATTAATGGATTAGAATTTAAGAATTTAAAACTAGTGTACCGGTAATAAACAGTGGCTATACATGTAGCCTATATAGTATTAAGCCCTTTCTTAATTAGTGACTGCTTTATGCATTAGGCCTGGTGGTTCACGGAAGAAAAAATCGTTCATTGAGCACTTCTTAAAATTCTTTGCTTGCACATGCATGCTCAACTGTGTGCATATTTGGATGCTTACATACCATAGGTTTATTTTTGTGGTCCATCAACCGCTCTTGTTGCTGCTAAATTATTCAGGTTGCAAATGGCAAATGTTTTATAAAAAGGTGGCGGCTGATTGTAAACAATGTTAGGCTTTGTGCTGTAAAGTGGAAACCTCATTTATGACATCATTTACGTGGGTTTCTCCAAACTTTAAAAATACATAGTTGCATGTGGAACCTATTGGGTTGGGTTTTTTTTTGTGCCTTTGATGGAAACGCATGGATGGAAAGCACCTTCCATCCAATTTCTTCATGTATAATCATTATTTGTTTTTGTGGCAATCACATATGACCAGCACTGAAGACCGGAATCAGTGAACGCTTAAAACACAAAATTTTTCATTAAGTACTTTATGTTGCCCTCTTCTTAAATCTGGACTTCGGGTTTGTTTTAGATTTTGGTTGCAAAACCACATAAATAAGGCTATATATTGGACCACTTTCAAGATGCTGTACAAGCAGCCTGGAAATGCAGGAATATATGTTTGCGAACGACCTATTTTTTTTATTTGTGGCATTTCGTTTCTTATGCCACTTCGATTTCCTGCAACTGCTAAAGACCACTACGCGCAAGCGAATTATTGAAATAAAATTAAACCAAACCATATGTTAGTCCCGGTTTTGGGGAAGGGGGTAGAGTAGAGTGAGGGGCAGGGCTTGGGCAGCAGTAGATTGTGTATTTCATAATGACTATTACTTTAGTCATTGGGGGGGGGGGGTCTATATTTGTTTAGTATTTGCATGTTACTATATATCTATGTATATTATTGTAGTGTAGGAGGAACCCCCTGAAAATTAGTACACCTGTGCTAAGGGGACTATTCTTATTAAATAAGGTTATTATTATTATTATTATTATTATATAACCTCGTTTGTGTTGAGTGGAAGTTAAACCCCATCCTTATCTCTCTCTTTCTTCCGCCACCCCGACCCCATTCATCAGACTCATACACAATAAAATAATATCAATTTTACCTAATTGGAGTAGGCTAGTTCAGTTATTCAGGTAATTATGGAAATGTGTGTTTAAATTAAAGTTGCTTGGCCCACTGCACAATAGAGAGAGAGAGATGGGGTTTACCGTCCACTCAACACAACTAGGTCATTTCGGGACTAACCTACGATTTAATTTTATTTCAATAATTCGCTTGCAAGAAGGTGTCTTTAGTTTGGGAGGAAACCGGAGTGCCCGGAGGAAACCGGAGTGCCCGGAGGAAACCCACGAGGTTGAGAAGCCGTCCCTATCTAGCCAGAGGTGGCCAGTAGAGGTCGAGGCGCGATACTCTAGACAACTAGGCCATCCCACCCCTCACCCCCGGTCAAACCTCTTGTACAGGATGGCTGTATATGACTAGTAATCTATTATTATATGTCCAATGGAAGCTACAGTTTACAGATCTCTTAAAATATGTGGATCATGTGGCTTGTGGGTAAGGCTCCTGCATTGGCCGAGAAAGTTCATCCAGATTTTCCAGCGTGGCCCCCACTTGTCAGTGATGCAGGAGGGCCTGACAAGGACAGCTGTCTAGTCGTTCAGATGAGACAAAAACCAAGGTCCTGTGCACACAGTGTGCACATAAAAGATCCCTTGGCAGTCGTAATTTTATATAAGAGTAGGCCATAGCGCTGATGCCCGGGCAAAATTTCCCTCATAGCACGTTGTATGGTGCATGCCCATCTTCATTAGCCCAGTTTAGGAACAGAAAAGTAGGACGTTAAACCGCATTTCTTTTCATTTAATTTCTTGGAATTTGGAATATTTATTCCTATACCATAAGGGTAGCTAGCAACTACCTATCTATTTTACCTAATTGGAGTAGGCTAGTTCAGTTATTCAGGTAATTATGGAAATGTGTGTTGCGAGATATCTAAATCTTTAAATTAAACAAATGTTGTATTCCGATAAGTTTCATTTCAAGAACATATTATATTTTCATATATATATGTACAGATTTAAAGCAAGCTTTTAATCAACCCGTCTTATATTTTTGACCGCGATACAAATTACAAATACAAAAACAATGTATGATGATTATTGTTTGAAATGGTAGAAATTAGCAAATTTAATAATAAAATATAATTCATAGTTGGCATAGATGTATGGATTACATGTCTTTTTCGGTCCCGCGTCATTTCGGACCCAGTCTGGCGACTTTTCAGGCTCTGACTGCAAACAATTCAGATGCTACTCCAAAATATTTGGGTTGTAAGATTTTTTGTGCAGTGCAAAAAAAAAAGAATTATTACATTATTAAAGTACCGTTATATAATATTTGGGGGTATTTTTTTTTTCATGCAATAATCCATATTTTTTTCATCAATTTGGAAGGAATTGAAATTAAATAATAATGGGGTTTAACCTCCGCTCGACCCAAACTTGAATTTACATATGATTCAATATTTTTTCAATAATTCACTTGTGCTAGGGTTCTTTAGTAGTTGGAGGAAATCGGAGGAGTTAGAGAAACGACGTGGCTATTCTTACAACGAGGCGTAAGAATTATTGATAGACTATTTTTACGACATGGTAAATGTTCCAATAGCGCATACGCAAGTTACCAAATTTTGGACTTGTCCATCAATAATTCGTTTGGAATAGCCACATCGTTAGAGAAAACCCATGAGGTTGGACGGGTGAATTTGTGCTCCATGTGATGTACAAAATGAAATGGGGTTTAATGTCCCACCATTCTGTTCCGACTTAGCTAATGAAGATGTTTATTTGACAGGAATATTGCCTGGACAGTGTCTGTACTTACAGGCAAAAGGAATGTTTAAGATGCACGCCAATAGGTACACAATCCGAACGACTATGTACGGTTTCGGATTTAACCTCATTTTCTGAAGGAGCTGGTTTTGCCAGATCCTACACCACTAACAAGGGGAACTTTCTCGACCAACACCGAGATTGAAACCCTCATTTGCTAGCCATTTTGTTTCGGTGACTCAGTAACAAAATGGCTAGCAAATGAGGGGTTCAATATCGGTGGTGGTCGAGAAAGTTCTCCTTGTTAGTGGTGTAGGATCTGGCAAAGCCAGTGTCTAGTCATTCGAATAGGACAAAAAAACAATATCTTGTGCTCACATTGCATGTACACGTAAAAGAACCCTTGAGAGTTGGAATTCTTGGGCACTTGGAAATGCATACAAATGGGTAGCAAGGCATGTAAAAATATAACATGAATGTATATAAACTGAATTACATTCAATCATTTACGTTTTTACAGTAACTTCTAATCAGTTATGTTCGGCGAAATACATGTATGCGAAAATTCCAAATTGAATTGGCGTCTGATTATTCCAGCCTACAGCAATAGTATTCTCCTGTGGGTTATGTTTAGGCTTGTTCATTGAGTCGCTTCATTACAAAGGACACACAAAATCTTTCCTGCAGCCACACCCAATTTGATGTCTACAAACCCATTTCTTCTTTGTGTGTCTGTGCCCCTCTCTTCTGCACCTAACCCAGTTTAATTGGAGACGGGCATACACCATACAGTGTGGTATAAGGGAAATTTTTGCCCGGGCAGCAACTAAATTCCAACTGCCAGGGGATCTTTTACGTGCACGCCAATGTGTAAACAGGACCTCGGTTTTTCATCCCATCCGAACGACTAGGCAGCTGTCCTTGTCAGGCCCTCCGTCTGTATCACTGACAAGGGAAACCACGCCGGAAAATCAACATGTACTTTATCGGACAATGCAGGGATCAAACTCCAGGTTTAGCGTCTGAATTGATTGTCTCGGAACTTGGTAAACTTATTGCTTAAGCATGACAACTATTGATTTTGATGCATGATTCGCCCCCCTTGGACGGTGCCACACCCACTTTTTTGTTAAAATCTTGTCTGTATTAACAGATTTGTTCCATTTCGACATGGTCCACCATGGTTGTACCTATTTATATTGGTCTATGTCCAATCCCACAAAGAAGTGGGCCATGTCCAATTTTAGTGCTTCTAATCTGCAGACTGCAAATCTGAATGGATCATCTTGTTTTACGTTATATTTACTAATGTTATATTTATGTTAGAAAACTAACGTTATATTTACGTTAGAAAACTAACGTTAGATTTACGTTAGAAAACTAACGTTAGATTTACGTTAGAAAACTAACCATAAACTGACGGTTAGAAACCAGACATAAAATTTACGTTAGATTAACGTTAGAATTATCACCATGGATCATCTTACGTTATATTTACTAATGTTATATTTACGTTAGAAAACTAACGTTATATTTACGTTAGGAAACTAACGTTAGATTAACGTTAGAAAACTAACGTTAGATTTACGTTAGAAAACTAACGCTAGATTTGGATCATCTTGTTTTACGTTATATTTACTAATGTTATATTTATGTTAGAAAACTAACGTTATATTTACGTTAGAAAACTAACGTTAAATTTACGTTAGAAAACTAACGTTAGATTTACGTTAGAAAACTAACGTTAGATTTACGTTAGAAAACTAACCATAAACTAACGGTTAGAAACCAGACATAAAATTTACGTTAGATTAACGTTAGAATTATCACCATGGATCATCTTACGTTATATTTACTAATGTTATATTTACGTTAGAAAACTAACGTTATATTTACGTTAGGAAACTAACGTTAGATTTACGTTAGAAAACTAACGTTAGATTTACGTTAGAAAACTAACGTTAGATTTACGTTAGAAAACTAACGTTAGATTTACGTTCGAAAACTAACGTTAGATTTACGTTCGAAAACTAACGTTAGATTTACGTTAGAAAACTAACGTTAGATTTACGTTAGAAAACTAAACATAAACTGACGGTTATAAACCAGACGTAAAATTTACGTTAGATTAACGTTAGAATTATCACCAATAATACATATTTAATTATTATGACTGAATTCCGACTATTTATCAATTGTTATAATGTGCATACACTGGTATGGATATTTAATCCAGAAGTATTGAAGCGAAAAAAAATTGGTTATATAACCGTCATAAAATTTACGTTAGACGTCATTTTCTGACGTAAAAGTAACCATAACCATTCTGACGTAAAAGTAACGTAAATTTAACCATACAATTTTACCACTATTGGACGCCAACCTAAATCTAACCATAATGACGTAAAAGTAACGTAAATGTAACGATCCATGTTAACTGGGTTATTGTAACTACGTGGAAAATGAAGAATCCAGACTGCGTAACTTAATTCGTTTTTCAGAGATCAATTTTAAACTTTTAAGTTACCAAGAAACATAACTCTTTTTCAAACGGTTAAATCAAACAAATATCCAAATTAGCAGTAGTTAATTCTTCATGAATGATGATTTATATAATATTTGTTAAAATAATCCCCAAATTAAGCTCGTTTATTGGTTATGTGCATGAATCACTCTACTGACTGGTTGTTTTCTGGATATTTATAAGCATTCCCTCTTTACCCCCCTTATAAAGAAGCTTCCCCTTTATGCGAATATAGGGGGGTGGGGGGTGGGTAGCAACTGCGTGCTGTAACATAAAGCCTGTCATTGAATCAACTGGCGTAGATTCGAATCCCCGGCTGTACGTGGCAAGAAGTACTGTCGCCGGTCCAACCTCGTGGGTTTTCTCCGGGTCTCCTCCCACTACTAAAGACCCCTACGCGTGAAATAAAATTAAACCATAGTTGGTATCGAAATGACCTAGTTTGTGTCCAGTGGACGTTAACCCCCATTTCCCTCTTTCTCTCACATACAAAAGTGTTATGAGGACATCGCCAAATGTGGTCCCCAATTTGTCTTTAAGATTGGAACCAACGAAATGTTACAGCCTGTGATGTTACGGCTATTTAACATTGAAGTCAATGGGAAAAAAAATACTAGTCTGAGACCAAATGGAGGCAGACCACCATTAATTTCCCCATTGACTTCAATGTTAATTCTGGCCGCTTTGCCCACCTCCAACTTTTCCCCAAATTTTCGTTGAGCTGAATGCTTTTCACTATAGACAGAGGAACAAATGACCATATCTTTGCACTAAAATTTGTATGAGGTTGACCACCAAAATTTTGAGATACACCAACTTGAAGAAGCATACCCAAAACATGTAACTAGTTGCCGTACTTATCACCGTAGCCAACCTGATAACTCAGTTATCCTTCCGCCTCAAAATCATGAATATTTACCAAAACCTGGCAGAAAATATTAATTCAAACCCTCTTCTTCCATTCTAGACCAACAAATCAACAAAAATGTCCATGCAAAGGGGGAGAAAAGAGGAGAGAGAATTGATATAAATAGACGAACTACAATTTGTGGGTACCGAGAGTGTAAAATTTAAGGGTACCGAGAGTGTGAAATTTAATGGTGGTCTGCCTCCTATATGGTTTTCAATGTTCATATATCATCAAAATTCTTTTCTCTATAGCTTCACATTTATTTTTGCAAAATTATTATAATACAGAATTTTAAAAAAAATTACAGAAGAAATGGTGTCCCTTTAAAGTTATGTTCTGTTTTGTATACCAGGTTGCGGGTCATGCCCATGGGACTTCTGTTCTAGAATTGAAGATTCTTTCTTAATTTTATCAAAATGTAAGTTCTGCAAAAAGATTTAAAGAGTTTAAAACAAGTCCCACCAAAAATATTCAAAATATTGGAATATTTTTCAAAAATTGTATTTTTTTTTACCTTTTTCTACAAAATGGCCCATTTTTTACACTTTGTATGTCTCAAAATGCCAATATTTCCCTATTTCTTGGAAAGTCTGAGGTGAAAGGCATTTATTTCAAGAAACCTTGGCCAATCTTAAAGAAAACAAGCTGCAAATTGGTTGCATTGAAGGTAACTGTATGGAACTATAATGAAACTTGTAAGCCCACCCCCGAAAAATGTTGCTGTGGTACCAAATCCAACTTGTGTCCACATAAGTAATACTGTTGTTGGAATATGGCTAATAGCCATGCTCTTCTATCCCTGGCTTGTATACATACACACAAACACATGTACTTGTAAGAAGTATGAATCATTTTTTAAAATATGGATTCATAAATGTGAAAGAAATGCTGTATTCAGGGGATAACCAGCCACTCTAATAAAAAGGTCACAAAACACTTTTTTTTTCTCAAAAAATGGGAATATTTCAGCATTTAAATAATTTTAACAATCAGAGGTATCCTTGAAATTACATGTAAATATTTTGTGGAAGCATGTTGTTTTAATTTTCAAAAAATTCCTGACAAAATGAGGTGGAAATGGGGAGTTTTGACATAATTCTTAGCATAAAAGGAGTATGAAAAGGCTAATAATTAATATTTTATTGTTCTGCAAGTGCCACATTTTAAAAGATCACCACAAATAATAGATTTATACCCAAAATGTAAAACATTAAGCTGCAAAAGACAAATCTACAACACATCAATTTTGGGGTCTGGACTCATTTGGAAAAACTGTCAGGATTACATGTTTGGCCATAAACAAAAAGTCTTAGAAATCCTTGAAATCTTATATGTAACTATTTGTTTGTGGAAAATAAAATGCCTGGTTACAATTCAAGCACAAAATCCAATTACTGTAAATTTGGAGTCAATATATGTTCAATTGGATATCCAAATATCATGTTCCAGAAAAGGGGTGGGGTGGGGAGGGTGAGCCAGTCTGAATGAAATGCAGACAGATAAATTTCCCTGCAAACACATAGATTTTATTTTCTCGAGAAGGGAAATGCAACAATTTCAGGTTTTAAAAGATTAAAATTGTGTTAAGTCAGAGGAACACAGCAGCAAAATGCACTTCACTCATGGTTTGGAAATTCTAACATACCTCAGCAGTACATAATTAGACTAAATTTCTTAATTTTTAGATTTATGACAAACACATGGATACTTTTTCAATATCTGACAAACACATGGATCCTTTCCAAGTTATTTAAGAAAGGAAATAAAACCATGCAACACAATTTATTGCATTTTACAACAGATGAATAATTAAAATTTTGACAGCAATATTGGGGGTAATCTGTAGATTTTCAGGCAAATTTTCATGATTTTTAGGCAAATTTTCATGATTTTTAGGCAAAATTGAGTGAAATTATTGTACTTTCTTCCCGTCTAACATTTATGGTGCATAAAAAGTAAAATTTATACATTAAAATATTTCCCACTAATTTTCAAAAGTAAATAAACACTGAAAATCACCAAATTTGGACTAAAAACACAAAATTTCCTCACAAATTTGTCAAATATTTATGAATATTTAACCATTTCACTTTTTTTATTATCAAAATGTCATATATCACATTTTCTGGCAATTTAGAGATCATATCATCAAATTCAGGCCTTTCGTCCACTGTCAGATTGTTGACATATATGTTCATATATCATCAAAATTCTTTTCTTTATAGCTTCACATTTATTTTTGCAAAATTATTATAATACAGAATTAAAAAAAAAAATTACAGAAGAAATGGTGTCCCTTTAAAGTTATGTACCGAGAGTGTGAAATTTAATGGTGGTCTGCCTCCAAACAGGGCCGGATTAACCATGGGGCACAGGCCCCAGGGCCCCCCCCCACTAAACAAAATCTAAGTTGCGTCCAGCCATCTCCTCTAGAAATGCCATCATTTCATAGCACTCGCATTTATCACCAGGGCCGGATTAACCATGGGGCACAGGCCCCAGGGCCCCCAGATTAGGCCCCCCACAAAACACAAAAATACTCAGTTGTGTGCAGCCTCTCCTCTAAAAGTGCCATCATTTCATAGCACTCGCATGGATTGGTCCACTGAAATAACGCTAGAATGCGCTAATTTTGTGGCAGAATTTTATTTTTTTTTCTGGGGAAGGTACTTCTAAATGGCTCCACACAAGTGCCTGAAATACCAGGAAATCGTGTTTCCGGACTCCAATTTCAGAAAATTTTCAGAAAAATAAGGCGCTCCCTCCAAAAGAATTGACAACCTTTCAATTATAACATAATACACTTGATTATGATCACATAGTGATGCTCCTAAGGCACTGATGAGTCGGTCGGTTTTAATGGCGCCTACACCTGATCCAAATTTTCTTATATCTCTTATGTGGAGGCTTTAAGGCGCCGCCACAGGCGCAGACCCAAGGTGCGGACACCAGGAGCAAAGCCTCACCCAAAAAATCTGCCGCCATATAAAATACAAAATTGCCACTCAGATATCACCCCAATGGCAGAAAAACGTGTTTCCTGCATCGTTATTTTCAAACTTTTTTGAGGGAGGACCCCAGACCAGGGTGCCGCCCCCGTAGGCGAAGGGCTTCTCCTATCACCTCTATTTGGTTCGGCGCCCGACCCACCACATGACATTAAGGGGTTCGGTTTGGTCGCCTTTATTCACATTTGACAGGACCTTGTTGGTCTTTGGGAGCGCTGCCACCAAATGACATGATTAGAGATTTTCGTTGTTCGCCCTATCCACGTCGCCTTATGATGTTTCGGACTAGTTCTAGTTTAGAGGATAAGCTCCAATTGGGTGGAAAACGTGTTTGTGACAGTTTAATATTCAAATTTTTTGGGGGGAGGGGCTTCCAGGCCCCCACCCCCATGTACACACACGCAACGTTCCGCACTCAGTAACTCGGGCATTATAATGGCGCCCCCAACACTCTGCTACACCCCCACTTTTAAAATCCTACATACGGCCCTGCCCCAGCCCCTGTTGCGGAGCTTCGCGCCTTCGGCGCTCGCGGTCGGTTATTAGGGGCCCCCACTTGTTCCAGGCCCCAGGGCCCCAACCATGGTTAATCCGGCGTTGGACAGAAGTTTCCACGAGGTTGAGAAGGTGCCCCTATCTCCATGCCAGATACGCTCACACCAGGGCTCAAAACCACAGCCGCAAGCCAGAGGTGGCCGGCCAGCTAGAGGTCGGAGCGCGGCACTCTAGACCACTAGGCCATCCCAACCCCCTCGTATGCCTGTGGCCGTCAGCGTTTATTACGCTAGTTCCGAGTAGCATGATATATTTAGGATTTTATTATCTTCCAATTGACTATTTTGACTTGAGGGCCAATCTATGATAACACCCTGTGGTACATAAAGGGATAGTGGTAAAAATATCCATTAGCTAGGTTAAGTCCTTAAATGATAGGAGGGAGAAGATGTTCTGGAAAGAACACCCAGTAGGTATACCATATCTCGTGCACGACATTCGTCAATGCAAATGGAGCTATGGACTGAAGATGTATTTCAAAATTCGTGTTTTGGGGATATACGTACAATAAACCCGGGATCAAAGTCAACCAATAAATAAATACACACGACAATAAAGTTTCGTTAGCTACGTGAACTATTAAAGTGAAAAGAGATAGAGTGTGTTCTAGAAAGAATCTACGTGATATTTGGATGGATACCCACGATGACCAGTGCCGCATCAACTCAGTATAAAAGGGGAACACCGTCAAGACACATTAACAAAAGCACCATTAATGTTGATCCTCGTATGAAAATATAACCATAACCATCCAATAATTATAGTATTTTGGCATCTACGTATTCTAAAAATCCAGAAGCGTGGAAGCCTATTCCTGCCCTATAAAATTATATCACTTTAGATAACCATCAACACAAAATTTTATTCTATATTTTATTTAACATAAGACCCATAATATTTTACATTTCAAATATATAATTATTGACTGATGGTTCTCTACTTTTACTTTTCATATTGAAATACTAGTAGATTCATTCTTAAAACTTTGTATATTTATCATTTACTTTCCAACTGGGTTCTACTATATATCAAAGTTAAATTTTATGCCTAATAACAAAATAATCATTCCACAAGAGATAAAGAAAGTTCATATTTAATCCAAGTTTAAGAATTTTGACGCCTACACAGAGAACATCTTATATTACTTCTGGAATGAATCAATTCATGAACATCATCGTATGATAGTCCTGTTTGATTTCTTATTTCATCCAAAGATGGTATATCGCTTTCTGTTAGAATCTGGTTCACATTAATGAACATATTATCTTTCTTTAAGGAAACGCTATCACTTTCCTTTTCTACGGGGCCCTGGTCACCGACTAAGAATTCAAAGTCGAGACCCGTTGATCCCTGGGCTGTTTTCTCCACAAACCTAATGTATTCACCATTCGTACAAGGCACACAGTGAAATCTAGGAAGGACTCTATTTTGAGTATAGTTCTTGGTCGAGTTCGTGCCAGGTCCAACAAAAGTTTCTTTTTCCGATTCGTTCACCACCGAAACCTTTTGATATTCCTTAACTGGCCCATTTTGATTATCTTTTCCGTTCTTCTGGTTATCTGTGCTGATTTTCGGTGGCGTTGGTAAAATGGATTCGCTTATATCGCAGAAAAAGTAAAGTGGGTGTATACTGGTTGCCTCATTGGAGAAAACTGAATCCGAAAGTTTTTGCAACTCTGAGTTTTCGTACACCTTGTAAGTATCCTCCTCATTTGATGGACCATTTCCCGGGACCCCTTCTCTTGGTGTTTCATTTTGATGAATCCAGGTCGTGCCGCAGTCAATATTTTCATTCTGATAAGTCAGATATGTATCCTCCTTATTTGATTGCATTTGTTGGTCAACGGTTTGGATGTTTTTTGTGGAAAGGCATTTTGGTAGAACTCTTTCGTTAACACCACGACAATGTTCACCCGCTTTTGCGTACTGGTATGTTGTATATGTTTTCTGGTTTTTTGAATTGCACTTCGGGTCTCTCACTGGTTCATTTCGACATGCCTTATGATCATCGAGTTTTTCAGAGTTGGTCGACGAAACTGTCATATCCTCGCCTGCAATGTATCCAGGGTATAAAGAATTTAGATCTCCATCCAAAACTGGCAATTCAAAACCGATCGGTTCCACGTAGTAATATCCATGGCTACTTGCCTTTCCCTCAGATATTTGATGATAGCTTGATTGTGGATATTCTCTTTTATCTGTAGGGTGGTTTTGGAAGTGATGACGGTCGATTCTGTGGGTGTCTTCAGCGTTTAACATTCCAATCGGCATGTGTTCATCACTAGATAAGGACTGATCGATACAGCTGATGTATATTTTTACATCCGACGAATCAGTTGAGTTTTCTGTTGTCTTTTTGGTTTCGTCCACGTATGGTCTTTCAGCATCCGCCACACCAATAACGATATTATTAAAGCTTTTAACAGTGCATATTTTACTAGATTTGCGTTGCTTTACAGCCACTTCGTCGGACACGCTAGTAGAAGGGATCCCTTCCTCAGGGGTACCAATATGAACTTGTTCACGGTCAGAATGGAAAGAAGGATTAGGTTTGTCGGCTGCAAGGGCGCGGACAAACTCTTCACATTCACTATCGGTGCTACCAAGCTGTTCGTCCCCGTTACTTCTTTGGTTCCCATCATCATCTACTCCATTGAGTTCTTTTCCGTCATCTTCCTGATTATAATACCTTCGTCTGTACTGCTCGAACATTATCTCCCTACTGGCTGTATTGACAGCTGTGTAAGACAGTTCTTTGGATATTTTTATCAACACTTTAGATCTGTTTTGCTGGGCATGTAGTGTCACGACTCGCCATTTATGACAAAACATCTTCCACTCACATTCTCTCACGGCTTGGGAAATAACTGATTTACACAAATCATGCGATGCTGCATTTAACTGACTGTCGGTAGCTACCCCAGCTTCTTTATCTTTTATTGGCTCTTCTTCCGGTCCTCTAACTCGACGAACCTCACATTTCTTTTGGGGTCCAGGATTAGGCGTCTTACCTGTACTGCGTGTCCGTTTTTGTTCTTTCACCGAAGAATTATCACTACTATAAGTGCATTTGTTCTTTTTTTCGAGTTTCTGTTTCTGCTTTTTGGGCTTGTGCTGCCGGTGCTTTTGGAAGACTATCACATCAAGCTCAGTCACGGACAAATTCTCTGATAGGGCTTTAAGCTTCTTAGCCATGACACGTAGTTTTCTTCTACCTTTCTTAATATTGCCGGTATTCAAATGCGATGTCCAAGTTATCCGATTCATTTGAAATCCTGTACCTTGATGTAACCCGTGTTCAATAGATTCTGGTAAACTTTCGACTTCATCCATACTGCTACGTCCCTCTTGCATACATTTTCTAGTTTCATTCTTTTTTGACACCGATCGCACATTAATTTGGGGCACATCACTAATATCTTGCGGTGGAGAATATTGGGAAGATTTTTCATTCTCGTCAAAATCGTGTAGCTCTTTTGATATATCATTCACTCTGCTTCCTGTATTATGTGTTCCGGAAAGGCGTCTTTTCTGACTCTCGGTTATCCCATTGGATGTGCTGGGGCTTAAATTCTCCGCTACTCTATTTTCTTTATCAACTGAAGGTTCTGTGTGTTGTGAATTCTCTTCAACATCGTGTAAGGCTTTTGAAATGCTGTTTTCATTTGTCTTTTCTTCAAATTGTTCTTCATTCTTTTCGCTTCCACTTTCATTTGATCTAGATGGGTATCTTTCCTGGTTATAAGGGAAAATGTCAGTTATGCCTTTGGATGAACTGGGACTGAAATTATCCGCTACTCTCTGGTCTACTGAGGTAGCAGTTATTCCATATACTACAATTTCGTCATTCGTGTTCATGTTTCTTACATTTGTATTTCTTTTACCTCTGTCATATTCAGCACCGAATTCGGTTGGCTTTGAAATAACTTGTGATTTACGCGTTTGAGGAGTCCTAAATTGGTCTACTTCATCAGCTGTACCCTTTCTAAATGGTCGTGTTGTGTTACCTACAACCCCGTCTTTAACATGTCTTTCACTTCCATGTTTTAGAGCCAGGGATAGGGGCGAATTGGAAATAGCCTGCGATTTACTTGTTTGAGAAGATTTGATCCCCTCTAGTGAAATGTCATTATTTGTTTTCAATTCAGTGTTTCTTATATCTACAAAATGTGTTTCACCGGCCGTTTCTGAGATCGGGGATTTTGGTGACTTTGAAATATCAGGTGAATTACCTCTTTGAGAAGCTTCGGATCGGTCTCTTGTATTACCAACAACTGTTTCTTTCATGTTTGAAGGCGGTTTATATTCATTTTCATTGTCAATGAGTCCAATCGATGAGTCAGTTTCAACTCTGTAGAGGAGTTCATCATCCTTGTCGGAGGGTGAATGCTTATCTTGGTGGCACTGTGCAACACCGCTATCTCTGACCAGGGTTTTTGATGGCTTCGAAATAGCAAGTGAGTTGCCTGTTTGAGAAGCTTTGAGCCCATCTGCTTGTTCAGCTGTATCCCTTCTGACTCGTTCTCCTATACTATCTACAGCTGTTCCTGTCATATCCAAACGCTGTTTATATTCATTTTTGTTGTTCATGTGCCCAATCGATGAGTCAGTTTCAACATTTAAACAAATATTTGGATTAATACTGAGATCATGTTCCAAAGAAAGCACGGATCCATTGATATTGTTTGGTGAACATCTGGTTGTTGGTTTGGACTCATTTTGTTTTGAATTATCTTGCCTTTCATCTTCTGTCGGCCTATCGATGACCTTTGTACCGATGGAGTCATTTTTCAACATTCGGTTAGAAACATTTGCAGGATCCTTAGGATCTGGATAATTTCTGCTGTCTACCGAATATCTATAATTAGTAACAGGTCTATCGAAAATACGGGATTCCCCTGTGTTTGAACCCGACAGTTCTGTGCTGACACTATTACCAGTATTCCCCGAGGAATCGACTCTATGGTAGAGTCCAGCATCCTCGCCGGCAGTTAAATGGTTATCTTGATGACCCAGTGTACCATCACTCTCTCCTGATTTTTTATCAGCGACACTTTTTAAGACTGTGATATCCGTTCGGTGTTCCATTGCACGTGAATCTTTCTCTGGCTTTGATTCATTAGATGACTTCGATAGACATTCAAAGAGGGGTCCCCTCTTGAGATTAATTGTATCTTCATAATTTTCTTCCATTCTTTGCTGTTGTATATGACTACATAAATCAGGCCCGGTTTCACTCAGTATAACCTGTTCAATTGGGACACAGTTTTCTTTGTACAACGAGCGGTAAACAGTTATCCCAGATGGTCTGTTAAAACGATCTACTCCATCTTTAGTGGAAGTTAGTACCCAGGGGATATGGGTAAATGGTGTGCTTGGCACTTTGCCGTTTTGGTCATTAGGATCAAACTTCAATTTGCTGGTTGATAGGTGAGTCTGCTTTGTATTTTGTTGATTTTTATCATTTTCAACAGAAGAAAGTGAAATAACACTGGAATATCCCGATTCGTCTCCCATACGTGTACCATATTTATTGGTGCTGTTGATGTTATAGATCGGGAGACTTTGAGGGCCTTTTCTGGATTGTTTTGGTTCCGGTATTGTATAAGATTGTTGTTCCAGACCAACACAATTTGTGTAAATTTCGTCAGCAGGAATGGGGCTGAAAGAATGATAGACTTGCAAACCTCCAGAATTTGAGAGAGTCTTGTACGGAATAGACCCGTCGTTAAATTTCAAGTTTTCTTCTTTGGCATTAGATATTCCTGTGTTCACTTGAATAAAAAGCTCCAATAGATCGGAATTGCCGATTCCCAATTCGTCTTCGGTGGTTGTTAGCGATGGATCTTGGTTGATTACACATTCCTTAACACGCAATTGTTTTACTAGTATCCAAGGATATTTATCACCACTGACATAGGAGTAGAAAGATTCACATGTGCTACCGGATTCCGTTATGCCTGATTGAGATATTTGTATTTCCTCTCCGTGATTTAAAATACTACTATCTGTAGCAGCTGATGTTTGAGAATTACTGACGCCATACTGGAGGTAAAGTTCTACCAGATCGGCGGAGGTTATCTGTGGTAGGTCACAGCTTGGGTCAACATCTCGAAATCTCGAAATAGCATCTGCGAAAAGACCACATTTCCTCTCTTCGTTTCTTTTGCTTGACTCCACTAGCTTACATCGACTGGAAGTAAATATAACATTTGGAACATCCTTCTTAAAAATAAGTCCAGCATACGATGTTGTGTCTATGTCGGTTTCTAATAGATCACTGGTGTCTCCAACCTTAGACGTTAAACGATCACTCTGACTACAAAGTATTTTGGAAAGCTTTGCGTTTACTGGATTATTATCTTCTGGTTTACCGTTTCTCGTCTCTTCTTCCCTAGTATCTGTATTTAATCGCGGTCCTACGAAGTGGCTACGGGGCGAACCAGCTGAAAAGGGTGAATTTGAACCGGGTTGGATTTGGACTAACCTCTTGTCCATTTCATATATTCCTTCGGTATTATCTCGCGGGCTCAGTTTATGTGATTTCGAATATCTGGCCCCTGATTCCGGGGTAGATGCGACATTTGGTAAACATATTTCGCCTGTCTCCAATGAGGATACCGAGGTCAGGGAAAAATATGAATTATCGGATCTGGGTAATATACTTTTATCCGCAATAGAGCAACGGTCTTCAGTTTCTGTTGGGCTTTCAAAACTATCATCACTTTCGTGATCCATTTCCGGTATTTATCTGATTTCGTTCTTAAACACCATCTGAATTAAAAACAAAAAATGTATCTATTATAAAATGAAAGTCATTCAAAAATTCTGATTTGTTCGATCTGAATTCGTTTTTCATTTGAATGATAAAAATCAAATTTTATGTATATATCATGGTTGAGTTTCCATTTATCATTTAGAACTTAGAAGTACTTCTGTGATATTACTATACCAATCTCCAAAAGAAAGTATACGCTCTAAAAACGTAACTAAGTTTTGTTTAGATTAAAAACAGTTGATAAATCGTTTCTGAGCTTGTCTCTTGCGTCCAAACTCAATATTTCTGAACAAAAAAAAGCTGAAACCGATTGAAATTGTACCTAAATACCGCATAGAATGGAAAACAAAACGACTTTGGTTGATACAGCACGAAATGCACATCAGTATAGAATCCTAATAAATACCTTAGAATATAACGGTTTCAATGGTAGAAGTTGATTATCGTAGGTGGATACTTATTATTACGTCATAATACCTTTACGTTCTTTCTAATAGCCAATCGCAACATCGAATTGCTTACCGTCACGTCGCGAATATATCCTGATTGATGTATAACGTAAAACAAATTATAAAATTATATTGACATATATTTCCTATTATTGTATACTTTAGTTTCCCGGCGTTGCACGGTAAAAAAAAAAGATCTAAAGCAAAGCAGTAATCATGATTTGTTATTTCTATCTTTAACTTTTCACCGAACACCAATAATTTTCGTGTAAAAAGTCCAACCGTTTGGTTTCCTATAGTGGACAAGCAAACATATCATCTGGCTGCATGGCACGGGTGACTATTAAAGTAACAACGTTTCTCGGGATTAACACTGTTCACGTCACTTTCCTCGTCAATTTATTTGTCAATTCTCTATACGGTCAGATTATTCATGTAAAAAAGAAAAAAATCATTATATATCATTTGACTTGTCGCTGTGTATTTAATATCAGGCCCGTATTTAGCGGGGGGGGGGCAAGGGGGGCAGCTGTCCCCCTGGGAAAAATCGGCGCCCCACCTCGAAAAAGCGGGCGCCCCTAATGGGCGCCGAAGGCGCCCTTTCGATTGAACACAATACGAGGCCATCGATTTACATGCCCATATCTGTTTGGTGTTTAACATACATGAAAATAAACTGAATTTGCGCACATTTTTATGTGGGAATATAATATGGGTCCAGTATGGGGACCATGTGGTATCACCTGGGCCCACAGCCCATTTTTCCCCATATGGTCCCCATATTGTAATGTTTATTGGGATGTTGTACTTTTTATGTATAATAGGATAAAAAAAGTCCCAAAGATTTTGTCAATGAACTTACTACTGATTTGCCATTATATTTAGAATGCCACAAACCGTTTAAATATAACTTATTGTTACCAATTGTACTTTTTAGTTCACTTATCGTGGGTTTATTCTTAGAAAATTGGTAAGGAAAAGGCAACAAACTCGCTTGCATCCCCCCACCATCATTTCTGTATGGAATTATTGAATTTTGATATTGGGTCTTTGAGTTAATTATAAGGTCGAACACAGGGGCGGATTGGGGCCGGGAACCGGCCCGGGCTCCCGTGTCAGAGCGGCCCCTTTTACTGACCGCGGAGCCCGGACGGGGACCTGTAGCTCTTCCCCGGGAAAATTTTGAAAAATAATCCCCAAAAATGCGATTTGGTGGCATATCTCATTGATGGGGACGGGGACTGAGATAACGTTCTTTCGCTGGGTGGCAGGACCCGAAGTTTACCCACCGCAAACGCCCGTGTGCCGTGTAAGTAACTCCAAAAGTATCCAATGGTTTTGTAGCCGAAATAAAATAAAACCAAGTAAGAACAGTCCAAACCATAAAACAAATTCTTTTAAAAAATCTGTAAAGGCAAAATAGTGTAATCAGGCAATATAGTGTAATCAGCAAATGGACTGCTCACCACTCCAAATTCAAACCATCCAATCAGCTGCATTCAAAAATAATAATCGATGCTCAGTATAAGTAAGCAGTATTCACTTAAAAAACGGGAGAGAGAGAAATGGGATTTAACGTCCACTCAACACAAACTAGGTCATTTCGGGACTAACATATGGTTTAATTTTATTTCAATAATTCGCTGGCGCGTAGGGGTCTTTAGCAGTGGGAGGAAACCGCAGGACCCGGAGAAAACCAACGAGGTTGGACAGGCGACCCTACTCCTTACAACGTACAACCGGGGATTCGAAACCACGCAGTTGACTCAATGACAGACTTTATGATACATCGCGCGCACGCTAACCATTCAGCCATCCAACCGTTCAATTAAAAAAGGGAAATTAGTGTTTTATCAGCGCTCGATGACAGTTAGGGAAGCAAAACTAGAAATGCCCGAAAAAAATTCAGGTTTACTGACAGCGGCACCAGTTTTCTTCGAGAGGCGAAGAAGCGGTGCTGACCATGTATGGACCCCGCAAGAAATTTTGGCATATTTGACGATCGCAAACGCGTTTCACTGCTATTCAAGCCCGTAAAATTCATGTTTTATTAGATTTCGGGCACTTTATCATGCGTACGTCTATGTTGAAGGATTGGTTGCGGACATGTAGTGTATAGGCGTACGGGACACAATTCATTTTTGAGACTATTCCCGACATCCAAATTCTGTAATTTTATTTCTGAAAGTAACGAGTTAAAAAAAATGTCAAGGAATGTTTAACACCAGCCCCCGGAAACTCCTGGAAAGCTTCTCGCACTCATATTCAGCCAGGAGACCAGCTATGGATCAAATTTTTCTGAAGTTGAATTTTTTGGGAGTTACGAACCACCGGCCGACATTTCTGGCGTATCCAAAAACAGGGTGCAGGTGACTTGATAATTAGTAAATTTGCGAGCGACAGTGATGGGTGAATCCGATGACATTTTCGGATGAAATTCGGAATCCCCATTGCATGATTCCGAATTCCGGCCCACACCCAGCACACCCGGCCCAGAAAGTCTAATATACCAGCCAATTCCAGAATCCAGTTATGACTTGGCGGCTGTTAAAGCCACGGGCCCAGTAGCGTTTTATCATTGAGGCGCTGGAGGCGCCAGCCTCCTCGCGAAAAAAATCAAAGAAGTTGAAAAAAAAAACGGGAGAAAAATGGTAAAACCGATGAGAAAAATGAAATGTACCCTAGTTAGGGAGGGCCCTAAAGGCAGACAAAAGGGCCCCACGTTGGAAAAAAGGGCCCCACGTCTGACAAAAGGGCCCCCCTGACCATGGGAAAGGGTCCTGAGTCCGAGTCAATCGTTTTATACACTGTTACTGTTGAATCCACTACTGAATGAGAATGCAGTCATTGCATTGGCATGCAAATCATCAATCAAGAAACCACCTTTTCTGAAAACCTACTAATAAGCCATTCAGGAAAGAGATGGCTAGGTCGCCCAGTGTGGCCTGGTCTTTTAACTAAAACATATTTTAATTCAAAAATATTCTTTACAGAGGAATAATAACAGATTATGAATCTTCTCCGAACATATCAATCAAATTTTTTATACAAAAATAGTATGGCGAACTTATTTTTAATTCAACAAACATAAACATACGTACATCTATTTACAAAACTTCCTTGTAAATTATATTAGCTATATAATGAATACTAATGCGTTTACTTATTGTTACATTATTATAGTATTTGTTTATAATTATATGTAAAACGTTTCGCGTCTTTGATATACCTTTGGATAAGTAAAACTAACATTGTATTTAATGTTTTTGGTAGTAGCGACGAACCATGTAGAAATATTTTCGTGTAATTCAGTGAAAGGAATATTTCCCAGTCATGTCAATTTACTGAAAAGGGCATTCAAAAAAATAGTGATACAATTTTTCGACAGATATAGCATTACAACTACGGTATCGATTTTCAATTATATTTGAACGAAATAGATCAAAATGTAAACTACTACATCTAAGTCGAATACGATTGTGGTTTATAGAGAAAGGCCTAGAACCATTACTTCTGAATTTTGGTGGCTTTATTTTAGGTTTTAAAGATTGTTCAAATTCTTTAACGTTTGCAATGCCTTTTAAATCTTTTGATAAATTATTATATTCACGAATAGTTTTCGAAAAGAATGATTTTGTCTGATACTAACACGACAACGGGATTCCCGAATATTGGAGTTTCGTAAATTGTAAGGTGCTTGGGATTCGTTTACAAAATGTATAGTATTAGTAAAATACACGGGCCAGATTCCATTGATTATTTTATGTGACTGATTCAAACGTCTAATCTTTCTTCTTTCACGTAATTTTGACCATGCAGTTTCAAAATATAAAGATTGTCTGGAGGTGTAAATTGTATTTCTTGTAACAACGCGAGCTGCTTTCATCTGAAAAATTCATAATTTATCTGAATTATATCTACTACAGTTATCTGACAAAACGGCAAAATGCTTATTCAGTTCTAAGCCAAAGGTTTGGATTTCTCGGTCAACTCAGGAATCTAAACCGTGATGACGGGACCAGCATCTACATTGTTGGCCATCTACACAGACGATCTAGACGAACATTTCGAGAACGAACTGCAGCAATTCGTAAACGTCACAAAGGACAAAATTCTCATTAAGGATAGAATTTACGAGCTCCAGATTCTAGAAATGTTCGATTCAGAGACAAATGCTGGAACAGCGTTAATATCGACATTTCCGAACATATATACGACATTGCGTATTTATTTGTCGATCATGGTCACCAATTGCTCGGAAGAGCCTTTTTTTTCCGCCTTCGCGGATAAAAAAATTCACTTGCGTTCAACTATGGGGCATATGGGTGCACTTTCGCGAGCCGCAAGGCTAGAAAGGAGGATGTCGTGTAACTGGAAGATGTAACGTCCTTGAACTTTGGTCAAATAATATTTGAAATCCACCATATTCCATTAATCATTATTTGATTGAGCTCCCGGTACGGTACGAACAAGGGATTTGTTTCGCATTCAAGCTTCAGACAAGTATCAGATTAGGCACCGGACCTCAGAATAAACAGGCCTCGAGGATATGTAAGAATGCACCAATATGTTCCTCGACCTCCGGTTCCTCCCCCCGCGAAAGAGGCCCCTAAAAATAATATAGCCTCCGCCATGATAAACCTTAAAACGCCCCTGCACGGGCCAAATACAACATGATCATCATCACTCAATGGCCGGCACCCCCCCCCCCCCATATTATGTTCAGCATAAAAAAGGTTTTATTTAGAAGAATTGGACAACAAATAAAAATCATTTTTTGGTCGACCGGCCCTTTTTATTTATATCCGACCGGCACTTCGGGGTATCGCCCGATGGGCCAATCCACCCCTGGTCGAACATCACCAAGTTTCTTCCATTGGCACAATCCGAAAGAGGTTCTTCGTTTCTTTGTCGCGTATTATTATACTGGTGGACAATATTAACGTATATGAAGGGAGGCAACTCCAATTGAGAGCAACTTTCCACTTAAGCTGGAAACAGACCACCAACCTTACCTTGAAGCATATCTCTCCCTATCCACCCTTTCGCTTGACCATACGTATTGACCTTTTGGTTCAGAATAAAAGAAAGGGCTTTGCGTGCATATTCATGATCTTTAGGATAACAAATTTAAGGATACATTATGTGAGTTTTAAAAAAAAAGCTGACCGTTCTTGCTATAATAGTTTTAAAATAGATAGTGCAAATGAATACATTGGAAATTTCATTTAGATTACTCTATTCTTAGCGAAGTTATCACTGTTTGTATTTTTGACAAGATGTATGCATCGATATTATCGTAACCACAGTGCTGGTATATTCAAGACTAATACTCACTCCTTCATTTTTAGATTAAATCATTAAATAGCTGAACCTTTCTAATCTATCGGTTAAAATCTTGAGCATCAGATGGCATTGAAAGTTGATTATGGTCTTGTCATGTTAATAAACGTTTAATTAACAGTTTATGTAACATTTAAGACCTAATAAAGACCTTCAATATGCAAATTTAGCTTGAAAATGTTTCTTTAAAAGATGTTACGCTGAAACATGGGCAGTTACATATTTACTGGTGTGCTATTTCCATGGACTACATCATACATATGTTAGAGCAGGAAATAACATTGAAGTCAGTGGAAAAATCTTTTGTTGATCTAAATTCCAAACCTTAAACTCTATTAAAGCCCCAATACCACTCTTGCTGTAACTGAATAATATGTCCCAATCCTTATTCTGGTCAACAAATTGTACTATTTTACAATATTCCAATTAATAAATGATACAAATTTCATCTTAACACACCTTATTTTAAAAATTGAAAAAATTTAACTGCATGCCGTAACATGGTTTGAAAACACTTACGTAAGCACTTTCAAATGAAACATGGATTTAAACATATTTTCGAACCCTCGGGACAAGTAAGATAGGTTATAATGGATAATTTACACAACAGGTAGGACACTTATACATCTAGTAGTTGAAATAAGGCTAATTTTTTTTTTCTGAACCTGTCAAGCCAGCAAGAGTGTTATTGTCCCTTTAAAACATAATCGCAACATCTATTCTAAAAATCGGCCAAACATTAATTGGTTTTACAATCCACATATCAGCTACATGTAAATAGAATCAAGATATTTCCAATTTGGGCTACGATAATTGTTGTGAACTTTGAAGAGAAGGTTTAGCCTGAGGTATAAAGTTTGTAGTAGTTTGTACATCTAATTGCCTTCTATTCTCACACATGTTGTGATCAAACTTTATGAATCAGTAGTGTGGAGATACATATGACTCAGAAGTTTGGGGGAGAGTTTAGTATTATTTAAGTTCATTTTAAAATATTATAAATACAGAAAATCAAATAATATCATCAGCAGTTGTCCTGCCAGCATCTGTCCTACTTCCTATAATAAATAGATACATGTAAACCTTGTTTGGTTTTTTTTCTTACATTTAAGTAACCGATTAGAAATTGGAACTGAAAAAAAAAGAAATACATAAAATTTAACAACAGTTTATTAATAATAGTCCAACATCAACAAATAAACACAAATTTCTAAGTTTAACAAAAAAAAGGGATGAATGTGAATCCCGCTAAATGAGTCGAAGTCACAACTCATTGATTTATGATACGTACAAAAATGATAAAATAGGCTAAATATATCATTTGTAATAACATAACATGAAAGGCCAAATTTTAGATTTATCACAAATAAAGCGAACTAAATAAAAGTATTTGTTAAGCCTATTTCCACATTTTCGTAAATCAGTGACCTCACTCACTAGTTATTCTGTCATGGGTCACAAATGTGCAATGAATTTTTTTCTTTTTTAATTTTCTAAAAATACAGATGAAAATGATCTGGCACAATACATGTAAATGTAATATATGTCTAATAAATTTTAATTTGTTCTGATTCCTAAGGTCTACTAGAGACTCATTTACATGTATATACTGAAGGAAAAAGCCTTCAAGAATGCCTTTTAAAAATATAAATTCAACTATCAATGACAATAGTTTGAATAACTTATGGTAAGGAACATTTCGTATAAATATGACAACAAGTATTCAATACTTCAATACAGTAGTTAATATAAAGAAAATATCAAAACAGAATAAGAGAAATATCAAATCTAAACAAGAAAAAGACTTCTAGAAAAAAAAATTGTATACAGCAGGATTCCCTTAACCCTATTTCATGAAAATATAGCAAAGATAAAATAAGAAATGTTTGAATCATAGTTTTAACAGATTTCTTCTTTACTTTACACTGGAAAGTGTATTTTTAAGAATAAAGAAAAACAAAAAATCACAACACTACATTACTATTCAGTATATATACACTTTCTTTTAACATATGAAGATGTGATCATTGATAGAAATGTGTTCAATAAAAGTAATGGGGCTAGCCCGGGCTACATGTGCAATGTGCATGTTTCTATTTAATTAAGTACAATGCCATAAATATCACATACATGTAACCCAAAAATATTCAGAAAGGTATGATAAAAATTTTAGTCAATAAAATAAATCATAATAGCTGTCAGTTGAAGAATATATATAATGATGTGACAAAAATATTTTGATTCAGAAATACTTGAATCAATATCATTCATAAATAAAAATTTGTATAAACCTCATGAAAGTTTACAATACTATTAAATAGCAGTCCTTTACGTTTAAGGGGAGCTTTTGCTCCTGCTCCTCTCTAAGCACGTCAGCTTTCCTTCGCAGGAGTCATTAAAGACTCCCTCAAATTAGCTAAATCGCTCTTCTAAATATTGAGATTAATTAACTACTTCTAGTTTCCGTTTACTTATAAACGGCATATTCAAGGTATCAGGAGCTTTTTCCGGCTCATGCACAATTTTATAAACGTGAAGGACTGCTATTATCAATGATTAATGTAAGTGCAAATGACAGCATATGTACATAACAACATATCATTTCTTTTTACAAAAATAAGTTAACATTATCTCCCACAGAAAATGACTTGAGTATTGTTTAATGGTCAAGAGCAAGACATTAGCTTGAGGCCATTAAACAATTTACAATACAGACACTCTGCATGTGCGTTAACAGTGAAAGTGCATTTACTGTGAAATACGTCAGGCGAGTCTAATATTTGACAAGGTACGATTGGCAAGTTGCCCGTACGATAATTTCAAATAATGGTACGCCAACATCAAAGGGTGATGTCACATCTGTATCTTAACAAGTGCTAACCGATACAAAATATTAGTTACGATTACAAACACCAAGAGAGAGGGAGTTATCTTTCAATGTTAAATCATTTTCTGAGAAAACAGAAGAATCTTTTTCCTGTCGCGGATTACGACAACCTCGACACATACACCCTACACAGGCCCTTTTATTACTGTAACATGGGCATCTTTGTCCAAGGCAGGTTAAAGGACTAGGTTGATTGTTTCTAGCACATTTACATATTTTTCTTTTCAACATATCAATTGGGTTTGAAGTTCTTGTTCGCTTACATGGTGGCTCAAAAGCAATGCCGTCAGTTTTAGTCTTGTTCCCATTCCCACACATCTCCATTACTGGAGCTTCACCACTGAAATGTTTCTTTTTGGGTCCATTTTTAGACAAATTCAAACTCCTACACGTCTTCACTTTAGGTCTTTTTCTCTCTGTTATCTTTTGTAAACATGGTGGTCCAGATTCAAATGAATTAGATGTCACATCATCTGATGGACTGACAGTCACAACATCAATAGGACTACTGCTGTCATCACTTTTGATATCTGTAGTCGATGATACACTGTCATCCAGAGTGGTTTTAACTGTCAAGTCGTTATCAAAACGTGTTAACACTGGTGGACTGGGTGATGGGGCATTATCCCCACCACCAAAGGAACATAGAGAGTGAGAATCTAATGCTACGTCACTGATTTGTTTTCTTTTTCGTCCTCTTTTACTTGATTCAGAACGAGGGGTTATCATCGGTGGGAAAAGAAAGGCTGGACTGACATCATTACTGACGTAGTCATCTTTAAATTGACGAACTTCGAGAAGAACTGACAGTAAATTTGTTCGTTCACTTGAGCTGGCCTTTGAATTTGAAGATTCAGACAAAAGTTGTAAACCAATAGAAGAATTATAAATATATTCACATAAAGTTTTAAAACATAAAATCATAATTCGCACTGAAGTGCTGTCTATGAAAACGCTAGGGTCTCGGCACCAACTACACCCAGGTTTCAGGCGCATTTTGCCTCCAAGACAACCAGTGCACACGTGATGTTGACAAACATTATGAGATGGACATTTCGGTTTGTGAAGAATTTTGCCGCAAACACAACAGGCAAATATTTGTCTCATATACGGTATGTATTTGTAGAGTTCCGACCATGTTGAGCGGTTATTGGGATCAGCTTTCATAACATATCTACATGTTGACAAATACAGATTCAAAGCTGTCATAATGTCAGGAATAAATTGGCACTGCCAAAATATTTAACAGGCACTTCCGCAAGAACGCGAAAAGTAATGACGTCAATGACAGATCCAGGGAGATTACTCTGGTTTAGACTCTCGAATAACAAGTCTGATTAAAATAATTGAAAACTTGTGCTGCATGTTTTCCAGAAAAGTAATCAGAGAAGTGTGGTTTCTTTCTTTTATCTTTCTAATATAGTAACAATATCATAATGAAAAACATTACGATTCCATTTTAAAAAGAATTAAAAGAATAAAGGAGACAATCTGAAGACGAAAGGGAGATAACCAGTTTTTGGAGTGAGCGTCTTGTATGTTTGTTTTGTTTCTTTTAATATTTATTTTAGTGAAGCTGCTGTACCAGTACTTAACATATTATCTTATCATTAGTCCTAACGTTCCAAAATAGAAATTTTGTTTGTGATTGTAAAGGTTTAATCCGTAACGGCACAGACAAGGAATGAATTGTTCAGCTGAAGACTAAAGGGAGATAATTAATTTGTTTTGAAAGGGATGAACCACAAATAGAAAAATGTCAGTGAAAAAAACAACAATAAAATACCGGTGTCAGTTTCGAAGGATTTCATGCATTATTTAACTTTCACCTTTTTTTAGACACACTGAAGACCCACCATCCATTTATCACATATCGGTACCTTGTATCTAAGAAATGGTTCCACTAGTGATATGTGTTTTCTTTGACCATTAAATTGATAAATCCCATTTACATGCCTATCTACATGTTTGACATGTGTTTTCCATGCCTATCTACATGTTTGACATGTGTTTTCCATGCCTATCTACATGTTTGACATGTGTTTTCCATGCCTATCTACATGTTTGACATGTGTTTTCCATGCCTATCCAATTACATATTTCGGTAAAGTTAGTGGGGAACAAACTCAATCCAGTACATTTTATTGAAGTTCATTTCAAGTTAAAAGCACTTAATTTTCTTTTGAACTCCGATACTGCGATACAATTAACTCACATTCATCTATCATTTATAAATGAATTTATTTCAATTTTATATCTAAATGTACACAACAAAAATTAAAAGATTTATATCAATATATCACAATTAATACTAAACATAAATTATTTATCACATAGGTTTTAAAATGGACCAATGCAGGTTTTATTTCAACACAAAAACGCCATCAAAAAAATTCATAACAGTTGATATTGTTAAGGACCTGCAACGAAACGTTGCTTTAATTAAAATATTATGGCTTGTGTTTTATATAATTCATATTTTTATGAGACATGTAGACATGATTATATATAATTGTCTAAAACTTTTCAGATTTTTATATAATTTATAACCTTTCTTAAAGGATAACAAATTGTTGAAGATCTACAGTTAACCAAATATTAATACAAATTCTCACAATATGGATTTAAGCACACTTCAAGTACATCACTAAATAATAATGTGTTATCTTTTAGTTTAAAGATGCATTATGTACGATTTAGATCAAGAGCTGGTCACCCTTGCTTTAATAGTTCAAAAATAGACAGTGACAGATAAATATTGAAAATTCCATTCTAATTATATTCTGAGCAAATTAATGGGTGTTGGAAAGTGTAGCACAGATTGTTTATTATCATTGCAACAATACTAGATAATCAAGACTAAATGTCTGCCATCCAGTTGTCTAGAAAGTTGATTATAGGCTTGTCATGTTAAACAATAATAAATACCTACAATATAATAGTTTAAAAAACATTTGAAGCCAACGATAAAGGAATGAAATGGGGTTTAACGTCCTACGCTACTGCACCTAACCTGGGCTAATTGAAGACCGACTAACGATAAAGACCTGCAAATAGGCAGATTTAGCTTTTACAAAATACATCTTTAACTGATTAAACACTTTCATGTGCTGTCCATAATTTCAACTCAAGGTAGTTGGGCATATAAAATGAATTTGTGAACTGTCATATATTATGATTCATAAACTGTTCAATAGGTAGTATTTATTACTAAGATGGTGCTAGAAGTCTTGGGGTAGCTACTAAATCATCATGGAATGATAAATCTTGTGTCCATTCATAAAGTTTGTTAGCTTCTTGTTCCCACTCATCCTCATTATCATCAACGTTCATCATATCTAAATATGTAGAATGGGCTAAATAGGTTTCATCATCAGCGTTAGAAGTTTGATTCTGAAAAAAAAAGCAACTCACATTATGTAATTTTCACTAAGGAGTAACTGAAAAATTTGATAAAAATATCCACTGAAAACAACCTCTAAACAAATAATAAAACTGGTGTAGTTTGTGAAATTAAATGTAGTATATCTAGGTTATTTCTAGGAGTTGACCGTAATTGTCCCCCGTATTTTGATGAATGATAAATGTGTTTATCTGTCTGATTGTTCTAGTTTGTGTGCCAGGTTGGTGCTGACGTGCCATAAAACCACATTTCATTTCATTTCAGTTCAGTAACATTTTCCGCTTACGATTAGCACAGATGACCAGTTTAAGTTTAAGTTTAAGTTTATAAAATTTGGGTTCGATCTGGGTTCTAAGGGAACCAAGATTGAACTTTGGTATAGCGCTCGTTACTGCTGCAAATCAGCATTCAAAGGCGCTTTACAAAACAGATGAAAAGAACATAACAAATATATACATATAGATAGTACATCATATACGACAGTAGCAGTTAAATCACTATTAGTAGGGGTTGATTTATTATTGGAATGTACGCTTATATAGATATGTTTTTAATGATTGTTTATATATTTCTAATGTTAAAGATGACTTTACAGAATCCGGGAGACCATTCCATAGTTTAGGACCTGCCACACTGAAGGCCCTGTCTGCGAAAGTTCGTTTTTTAGTAAATGGAACATGAAGGAGATCAGCAGTAACTAAACGTGTTGAATGTCTATTTAAATTATGTGAAATTAGGTTTTTTAAGTAGTCCGGAGCCAGATTGTTTAGGCACTTGTAGATCATGACAAGGAGTTTGAATTCGACTCGAACTTTTACTGGCAGGATGTGGAGTTCTTTAAGTGCAGCAGTTGAGCTCGAGTATTTTGATACACCAAGTATCATTTTGGCGGCCATGTCTTGGACTCTTTGAAGGGGAAGTAAGGCAGAGGCTGTGAGATTGACATAAAAGGAGTTACAGTAGTCAATATGTGAAAACACTAGAGCATTTACCAGTTTGAGACAGGTTGACTTGTCAAGAAATGGTCTCAATTTCCTAAGATTAAATAACGTTAGGGCTGCATGTCGAGATTTGAGAGAGATATGGGATTTAAGGGTTAGATTTTGATCAAAAGTAACCCCTAGCACTTTAACACTTTTCGAACGGCTCACCATGATATCACTGATTTGTTCATGCTTCTAATTGGAGGGGTTGAAGTAAGTTGGTCCATAGTTTCATAACATCAGAGGATCACGGTGGCTAAGTGGATAAGGCACTGGTTCGCTAGCCTGGAGGTTGAGTGTTCGATCCCTGCATTGGCCGAGAAAGTTCATCTCGATTTTCCGACGTGATTTCCCCTTGTCAGTGATGCATAGTCGTTCGGATGGGAAGAAAAACAGAGGTCCTGTGTACACATTGGAGTGCACGTAAAAGATCCCTTGGCAGTTGGAAATCGATATAAGAGTAGGCCGTAGCGCTGCTGCTCGGGCAAAATTACCCTCATAGCACACTGCATGGCGCATGCCCGTCTTCAATTAGCTCAGGTTAAGTGCATAACAGTAGGACGTTAAACCCCATTTCATTCATTCATTCATAGCATCAATACATTGACATATTTCGAGGATGAGCAAAGTGATAAACAATTTAATGAGGCTTTAGAAAAATGTGCAAGTAATTAATGAGTGTCATCTATTTATTTAGGGGTTGAGGAGTGGGACAGCAACTTCTTTAATATAGAAATTAATCAAAAATTGAGACCAACCTAAAATTTGAATATTCCTCTTTGAGAGAGAGAGAGAGAAATGGGTTTTAACATCCACTCGACACAATCTAGGTCATTTCAGGACTAACATATGTTTTTAAATTTTATTTTAATAATTTGCTTGCCCACAGGGGTCTTTAGCAGTAGGAGGAAACCGAAGGACCCGGAGAGAAAATCAACGAGGTTGGACAGGCCACCCTACTCCTTGTCACATACAACCAGGCATTCAAAACCATGCCAGTTGACTCAGTGACAGACTTTATGATACAGCATGCACATGCTAACCATTTGGCCACCCAACCCCCAAAACCATAGTGGACATATTCATTTAATATCTAAAATTAAATATGCAATTACTTTATCATCCAGACCATACATTCTTCTCATTTTTAAAGCTCTAAGTCTCGCTTGTTTTGTACGTCTCCCTGCAGACTGGTTGTTGAAAGCTGATTTGGGTGTAGGTACAGGGATGTTTGGTATCCATGGTGATCTAAATCAAACAAGAATATGACATTGACATTTTTTTATGGAACAGTTTTCACCCCAAATTAGGCATAGATAATTGTTTACATTGATTTATAAATAATAATATAGAATCATGTAAATCTTGCAGGACTCCAAACACATTTTCTCAAAACTTTAACTCCTGACGGCAATAACCGTCTGACATTAGAAAGAACAAAAAAGTGGGGCACAGACGAGCGTATGTTTTTGCCTGATCGCGGAAATTTTTTAAAATCACTCGAAAAATATGCCTGTGTGCCCCTTCAGGGCGACGATGATTCTGCTAGTATGTAGCATTTTACATGTAAATATTTTCGGCCAAATACTTTCCGCCGGCGATTAAATTTGCTTGTGTCTAGCGCATATTGTCTGGCAATTCTTTTTTATAAGCCAATCATCGACATCGTTGATATCACATGATCTCAAAATGGCTGCCATTTTGTAATAATAATAATAATAATGAGTACATTTATAATGCGCTATATTCACAAACCAAGTTTTATGCTCAAAGCGCGACACAATTACTATCCCGGTCTCTAGGATTCAGGTAAGCCTGATTACCTCCCTTTACAACTCTTAGAAAGAGCTCCAACATATGCAGCTTCAACTTGAAGTTTCAAGGAGAGCAAGTCACATGATCGACATATTTACTCACAGAGTGGTGTACGCTCTCGAGACGATCGAATTGCTGCATATCAATCGCCGCGATCGTCCGCCTATCTGTCCATAGCGTAACAAGCACATTATCATGAATAATTCGAATAATACCATATGTCTAAATACCTCATTTGAGCTATTGCATTTATCTGTTGTAACTGTATTTCTTGAGATAAAGGTCGTATCATCAGTAGAGTTATCTCTTCTTTTAATCGGGTAGAAAGACGATTATTATAAGCATAATCCACAATATCATAAAATATTGTATGTCTAGGTAAAACTAAAAAATAAATATTATGAGAATCATTCACAAAAGAGAGAGAAAGAGAAATGGGGTTTAACGTCCACTCGACACAAACTAGATCATTTCGGGACTAACATATGGTTTAATTTTAACTCAATAATTTGCTTGCCCGTAGGTGTCTTTAGCAGTGGGAGGAAACCGGAGGACTGGAGATAACCCACGAGGTTGGACAGGCGACCCTACTCCTTGTCACGTACAACCGATGATTCAAAACCACGCCAGTTGACCATTTACAAAAGAGTAGAAATTGTTAGCTGTATGTGAACTTCCAAATTAACTGAGATACGATATCAGATGTTCTAGAATGAGTTCATCTCTCTGATGCACACCACTTGCTACTGCTTACAATTGGTGATAACTTTCGGATAAGGATTTTAGAAGTTGAGGCTAGTAACTGCCAGTTGAACTAATGATAAACCATCTATAAATTGTTTTAATTATAAACTGTGATTTAAGTGTAATGTACATGAAATAACTCCTGTTTATATTATAATTCTTGTTGGGGTTTTTAATAAAAAAAAAAACATGTACTAACCATCTAACGTTAACTTTCTCCAAAAATTTTCTTTACCACCAAGATAAGCGGGTGTTTCATCTAATATGGCAATATACTGAAAAATCAAAATGAACTGCAGTGTTATATATATATATATATATATATAGAGAGAGAGAAAGAGACATGGGGTTTAACGTCCACTTGACACAAACTAGGTCATTTCGGGACTTACACAAGGTTCAATTTATTTCCATAATTTGCTTAAGCGTAGGGGTCTTTAGCAGGAGTGGGAGGGGGACCGAAGGACCTGGAGAAAACCCATGAGGTTGGATATATATATATAAAAAAGGCCAACCTAATTTTATTTTCAGTCCTTCATGGTCTTGATACAAAAATAGCCACTTGAATCACATGATTGATATTTTGTTTAAAATTTCAAACTAAAAATTTGGAACTACATGTATAAGAGTTTGAACAGTGCACTCAAATTAATTTTTAGAAAGTTTTTTACCCAAAAAAATAACAGAAAATTAGATTGTCTGTAATCATTTATTTTCAGTGTTCATACTATATATCCTGTTCCTGAAGCAACCACTGTGAGTTAAACAACATCTGGCCATTGCTGGTTTACTTCACAATTCCCGAACTTATAGCTACGTTATCTGCAGACACGTCAACAGTAGCATCCAATCAGAGATTGGGACATTACAACCTTCACGAAAAAGACATTGGACGAAGCTTGAACTTTGGAACTTGATTATCACCCAATCAAACTTGTTCTGAAGTGTTGCGTGAAGACTTGATAAGATGTTCGTAGTTAAAGCGGGATCAAGCCTTCTTTTTAAGATGACTATATATATGTACTGATGACTAACCTGCATATAATCTTTAAGTGTAGTAATATCCACCTCATCTGTTATTTTATATTGATGATGGTGTATAGCATCTTGTATCATGTGATCATAAAACAAACGATTACCCATTAACTTGAGAGAATCTTCTGCTGCCTGAAAAATGCAATTAATACTCCATTTTATATTGTAGTAGTTTCCATTCATGGGCTACTGAACACTGTTAATTTTATTACACCAGACAGTGTACATCACAACATGCACAGAGTTTTGTTGTGTCCGATATTTTATGATTCAGCACAAAATATGCTATTTTGCCAGCGTGCAAAATGACCTACGGGTCTGATCCAGTTCCAGCATATGCGGCCAACATGGAACCCAAGCATTGTACTATTATTACCAGGGTGTTAAATACCATTTGTTATAAGTGTGTTGAAGTAATCCATCTTATATATTTTTGGATATCTTATACTCAGGGCTGGATTAAAACCATCAGAGGCCGAAAGCACCGAAAAGTCCATGTTGCTGTCCCTATACATGTAAAGTGAGTTCTAGCTTCGAAAATGAAATAAAACATACATTTATTCTAATTTTCTAGTATTACATAGGTTTATCATTAACCTCTTCAGTACTATACTATTATTGTAAATATTCTTATTGTAGATGGAGATTTTCTTTTTCATCCATTGTGGGGTCCCAATCTTGTGGACCCTGGTTCATCATCTCTCCCGTCAAAAGGCAAAACCTAGTAACTCACTTTGAGAAAACAAAGGAAAACGTAATGCATGAATAGTAAACCCCAGCTCATCCATTGATTTCACTATTGAGTTACTAGGTTTTGCTGTGGTATTCTAGGCAAATCAAGGAGGTTTCAAGGTTGTGTCAATCAAAAGATTGGAAGATGTAGTACAACAACAGAAAGCACATGCCATAGTAATTTTGACAATAGATGATTTTGACTTTCACCTCTATATAAACTTTTGTCATGGCACGATCTTATTAAATCTAATTAATTCAATATGTCCATTACAAGCTATACCGGTACATGTTCTGTGTACAAGCTCCACATGACTTCAAATGTTTATGCACATATGACGAGAGACTAGTTCACTACGATAGTGTTACATTTGGTCCTAACTCAATTTTGATAAAAAAAAAGGTGAGTTACTAGGTTTTTACTCTTGATGGGAGATCTGCACTGTGGTAACTACGACCTTGGCTGTTTTCCCTTGGTGCAGTAACCGCATGCTTAATTTGCTTAAAGGTTAATACAGGGCTGCTTATCTTCTTGCAAAAGAATGAACCAAACATCAGATTCGATTTGATAGATTATTACTAGAACTAGGAGAGTTCTATGAAAAAATTATAAATTGTTTTTAAAAAATTTCACAACGAAAATCTTAACATTAGCCTACCTCTGTTGCTCCTCGGATTAATTTCTTGCCACTCAAATATTTTAATCCTTTTCCATGATTATGAGTAAATACTTTGAAAAAGATCATTGGAGGGAATTCACCTCCACCAAACCTGCAAATCGAACAATAATTCAAACTTATTATAGAAGATATATTATACAACAGAAATACCATATAAATACACTACATACAAGCATAATACACAGAAACTTTTGTGTCATTTGATTTTTTGCCAGTGCGTAATATAAGCTTACTAACGGTATTTGAAAATACATGTCATCAATGAATTTATGTTGAAATTGAGGACCAAAATCTAGCTTGATATTAATGTTAGATAGATGGATCTTTGGTTATTTTAGCTCTCATGTACAACATATAAGCATACTGTTCTAGGAAGAAATGGTGGCTAAGTGGATAAGATGCAGGCTCGCTAGCTTGGAGGTAGCATGTTCGATCACTGCATTGGTCGAGAAAGTTCATAGGTATTTTTCAGTGCGGTTTCCCCCTTTTCAGTGGTGTCGAACGTAAGGCCTGACAAGGACAGCTGTCTAGTTCTTTGGATGGGACAAAAAATTAATGTCCTGTGTACACATTGGAGTGCATGTAAAAGATCCCTTGACAGTTGGAATTTGATATAAGAGGAGACCGTAATATCGCTGTCCCAGCAAAATTTTCGTCATAGGACACTGTGTGGTGTATGCCCTTCTTCAGTAGCCCAGTCGGAGCAGAACAATAGGAAGTTAAACCCCATTTCATTTCATTTTCATACTGATCATTAATGACTAGTTATTTCTTTCAAACATTCCAAAACAAAATGCAAATAATATGGACTTTCAGATATAAATTACAATTGAAGATCACTTAGGGAGAGGGGTGATATAGGCCAAGCTTGTTCCCCAATCCTATTCTTATTGAATAAAATATAATTTAAAAAAAAAAGAAAGATCACTTTTGAAGTTTGTCAAGTGTGAAAATACATCCACACCTTGACACTTGTGAAGTTTGGAATATGAAAGCCCTTGTGCGCCACCATTTTCAATGTATTGACATGTATTATAAGTACCTGAATCTAACTTTAATTTGAGAACTTTTATCTTTGAAAAATTCTGCTTCTGTGGGACAAACTTTTCGTAAAATTTCATAAGATAAGGATGTTTCCTGTTGACAAAAGTAGAAGAAAGAAAAATGTGACATGCATGTCAATCATGCAATTAAACAGTGATAGTGCAATAAACATTGATCATTCCATCATGCTTTGTGAAGAGCAAAGAATAAAATTTTAATTTCTTAATTTTGAGGAATAAATAGCATGGCTTTCATGGATTAAAATTAAATTGATTTTTTAATCTGGTTATACTACATTTCTTAAAAATGTTAAAAATTAATAAAATAATATCAATAAAATTGTAATTTCAAAAAATCTTTAAACTAAAGTAAAACATTTATGACAAACAATGTCAGCACTAATTTAAATTACTTACAGCAGCACATAAAGAATGTTTCAATAGTCGGAACATTTGTTTATCTCGATGTGATATCCATCCTCTTTCAATAATTGAAGCAGCTGCTTGCCTGATTAATCTAAAGTCAAAAATATACAAATTTGTTAGGGCTGTTTTCAACAGTTCAAATATTCAACAGTTCAAATATTCAGTCAACAAAGAAGATTTATTTTTCTGTGGTGAAAAGAAAATTATGCTACCACGCCAAAGCTGAAATTTTTACATTAATCAAAAATCACATATCATTTCCATGTAAAATCACAAACCCTCTGGTCTTTTTAATTGATATGGATTAAAAAAAAACATGTTGATTTCAGTGGATTATTTATGTTGATTGTTTTCTGGTCTGACAAAGCAAGAAAGAGAGAGAAATGGGGTTTAACGTCCACTCGACACAAACTAGTTCATTTTGGGACTAACACATGGTTTAATTTTACTTAATTAATTCGCTTGTGCATAGGGGTCTTTAGCAGTGAGAGGAAAACGGGGCACCCGGAGAAAACCCACAAGATTGGACAGTCGACCTTACTCCTTGTCACGTACAACCAGGAAATCGAAACCACACTAGTTGACACAATGACAGACCATAATATTATAAAGCTTACACATGCTAACCATTCCGCCATCCAACCCCCCTATAGATAAAAAAAGAAAATAATGTTGAGCTACAATAGAATATTCTATTTAAATAAGTACAGGTAAACAAACGTGTGGATTGACCCAAATTAATTTTTCTCTTTGACATAATTCAGAGAATAAGATCCGTAAAAATTAAAAACAAAGCAAATCTTTTCTTAATATAATCATTTCGATAAAAAGTGAGACTTACTCTTTTTCATTTTGTGGACCATTTCGAAGACTTCTGGCCAGTACTGATGTTGTTCTTACAGTACTGGTTGGTGATGGGACTGGATGAGAATGGCCATATTCCTGACCTTGAAGAGTAGCAGAGAATGCACTTCTAGGAGTTACAACTGCTGGTGTTGGTGACAACTTTGATTCTGATACTGATTTTCTATCTGGACTGACAGTTTGTCGACCCTGGGTGCTAGCTGATGGTAGTTTTACACGGATAGATGTTCTACTTTCACCCTGACCACCACCACTGTGCCTACTTCCGCTTGGGGTACGAGACATATGCCTACTTCCGCTTGGGGTACGAGACATATCAAAGGATAAGCTGTCATCTGAAAATTACACAAAATGTTAAGAAATGTATAAAGATTGAGTGCTATGATATTTGGGGACACATTAAGATGTATGTGTACCATAATTTTTTTTTTTTAAAAAACATCCTTCATTTGACAAATATGAAAAAGCTTAAATAATCAAGTCATCAAAAATAAATATATTTCAATGACATATTTCATAGAAATATTTTTATATGACACTTCTCATAGAAATATTTCTGTCTAATAAATGACAGAAATACCTTACATCACTGAAAATAATTCTAACAATTTTTTGTTCTTTTATTTTTTAAATCAAAATTAATTGTACAAGTTAGATTATTTAGATCTGAATTAAAATGAATTCGGAATAACGAAATTATTTAACATTTTTATTAGGCCTATTTGATTTTAGATAACAAACCTCATCTCTCAACCCTCCGTGTTTCGACATAAGTGTTGGTCCTATTAACTTCAACGTAGCAAATGCATTAGGAAACAAAGTTGACAATATTTTTTTATCAAAACAACGATTGATTATCGTTATTTTTATAATATTTCTGCCACACCCAACTACAATTAAGCATATAATCATAAACCTACTTGACATGGGTACAAATCCCCTCTTTTTAAATCAAATCGACAGTAGATTGCTTTTCAGATGTTTGAATTTACGTCTGTAACACATAGAGGCGGTGTGCAAAAACCAATCAAAGTACTAATCTGATGAGAGTTGTGCAGTAGAAATACACTGAACTTCTGAATCAATTTTTATAAAACAACGCTTGATTTACTTGTCTTTAGTTTATTCAATTGTCAATATTTGCTTAATGCATGTTGTTTCAAACTTTTAGTAGATTGGACAGCGTATCATTCATTATGTGTAACAAATACTGATACTATTACATTAGTAATAGAATAAAATTAATTTATTTTTTAAGATGCTACACGTCTCGTAGAACTTTTTCTATGACGCATTTAATCGATGACGTCACATATTGATAGTTTTGACGTCATATAGAAAATAATTCTAACACTAACAATAATTTTTTTTAAACAAAATTAATCGTACAACTTAGATCTATTAGTATTTATTTAACATTATTTATTTCAGTTGAGAAACAGTTGTTTTTTTTTAAACAAAATTAATCGTACAATTTAGATCTATTCGGATTTATTTAACATTATTTGTTTCAGTTGAGAAACTTAATTATAAAGGTTTTATATATATTTGACAACATCTTAACTTCGCTCTATTCAGGCAATGCCTGTTACATATTATCATATCTAGCTTTTTTACGTTCTCAGTTCTCGTAGTCGTAGTAGGGGTTTCAGGTCACGTGACTTAGTATGAAATAGGACAGCCAGCAGCCGAAATATAGCCCACTTCAATCTACGATTCTGAATTACTATTTTATGTAAATGCATTACTAACAATTGTATTTCAATACTTTAATGTCAATCTCAATATCTGCAAAGATTCAGGCTAAAAGTATCGGAATGTAAGCGAAATTACCGTGTGTTTACAAGAGATGCTCGCACGAGAATACGGCTCTGACGTCACACGGCCGAGATTTTCCATTGCTACGACTCACTTCATTGGTGAATCCGATCGTTAGTTTCCAGGGAATTTTCATATAGAACCAATCAAAAGATAGATAACATTTTTGTGATTATTATTGTACATGATACCTCGAGATCGGACAATTAGAGCCGTAGAAAATGGAATTTATCTGTTTTGATGACTGAAAATTGCTAAATTTCGACTAAATATAAAAAAAAATTCTTAAGGTATCATCCAGATTACGATTGTTACATTGTAATAAATTTTAGTTGATAATAACGATCGGATTTCAGTTTTAAAATTAGTACTAGCGATTCTGAAGGGGAAATACCGCTTACGGCTTCACTCAAATATGACTGAAAAGCACTTATTTTGGTGCCGTTCTACGCATTGACTCAGACTGGTAAGTATATAGAGCAGTTTGAATTTTGATTAGGCCTACATATTATTGACGTCGATCTCGAATTTTAAAATTTCATAACTTTAGATCTAATTAGAATATTTTGATGAAATAAAAAAAATTGGGTAGCATTTTATGTATATTTTCAAAAAATATTTAAAATAATTTTTTTTCTCTCATTTGAAACTTTGACCTGAAACCCCTAGCCGTAGCTTAAAAAATGCTAAATGAAATGCTAATTTCAATAAATTTGAATTGACGACTTTCCAGTTCCGCGCCACCTAGCGGCGTTCTCTCGCATATAAACAAAGATGGCGTCCGATGGGGTCATAGCGAGAAATACGTGTTTTTCTGACTGAAATGTTCGTTTACCGATTTATTTATGGAATGACAGTTATCAAATCGACCGTAGTTTGATTTTATAACCTTCCGCTTTTCAATTTGTCTTTTTTTCAGCATCAAAATGTCAATATTGTCGTCGTATTGGCCAATTTATTCTGCCGAAACCGTGAGATTCACAACTGTCAAATTCACTCGCGACCGGTCTAATTATTTCTAACACCATCATATTTGTCGCGTAGAATTTTTTCGGTTGTTTTTTATTTTAACGTAGAAGTCTACACGTTTTCATGTAACTGTGAGAAGATTTTAATTTTCCATTTTACTATTTTTGAGGAAGTATTAGTAAATATAATAAAATAAAAACGTTTGTCAGCTGATTCAGACGAGACACCATGGGGCCTGAAGACGTTTCATGCACATTTTTACATAATTTAATACAACAGTTATAATTTAATAAAACAGAAATTAGACCCTACACCTGTCCTTTTAGTCGAGTTATTGCTTTAAGCAATCTATGCCATTTTCTTAAAATTTAGATAGGCCTAGTCTGCGGCCTCGATTTCGGGGGGGGGGGGGCTACTGACAATAACTCACGCAATGTGGCCGCCCCAACTAAGCACCACAAACATACCCCCCCCCCTAACCATTTTCCGCTTTTTTGAGCTTTTGGCGACATTTTATTTTTCACTATTAAAAATTATTGCCGGGGCTAAAGCCCCTGGCCCCTGGTTCTAGTTTACTACTACAAAAGAATTAAAAAAATCTCTATGAAAAGCAGTCAATCCTGACTTCAGAGTAAAAATTCTTTTTGGTTTGCCCAACGGGAATACCGTTTAATATCATCCAACTTTGGAACATTTTGCAAAATCCAAGAATCTACAGAAATCTGTGAAGACTTTTTTACAAAAGAAGTTATACTTTACCTCTCCAAGTATTCGACATGGCCTAGAGAACGAGAGCTTGGCGTTTACAAAATATGTTGATAATGTGAAATGCTCGCCGCCCCCCCCCCCCTCAGAACCATTATAAACCATATTTTGTACTTATCTAAACTAGTTCGCCCCCCCCCCCCCCGTCTGATTTACCATTTATAGGTGCTAGCCCTGACGGATTTGTAAATAATTCAAATTCTAAGGAGTGTAAACTTATAGAAATAAAATCTCCATATAGCTTTCATATTAAAAAAAAACAAAAATCTTCAACATGTTGATTCAAACTCTTTTTT
Organism: Patella pellucida; assembly: GCA_917208275.1. Taxonomy (NCBI): domain Eukaryota; kingdom Metazoa; phylum Mollusca; class Gastropoda; family Patellidae; genus Patella; species Patella pellucida. The sequence continues at coordinate 11,956,501 of OU795038.1, forward strand.
TCTTAAAACGTCAGGCAATAATTGGCACTTTAGCTCTTAAAGGATACTCATAACTATTTTTCTCAGATTCAATGTCTGTTGAATATAATTGGTATAGATTCCTATGATTTAGTTGTTTTTGTCCCACCTGATGACTTAGTTATAGTTAATGTAAACCGAGACCAGACGTTTTTTGTGACACAGATGCTCCCTAAACTTACAAATGTATGGTTTAGAAAATTACTGCCCCATTTCGTATCTGCTTTTCAAAGCCATCATAAATAAACACACTTGTTTAATTGTTAAATATTTTATTTTATTGATAATAGTAACTACTTTGATACAACCAGTAATAATTTTGATGATTTTATATAGTTCTTTGTCACTATTAAAGACTAAATAACTGGTTTATAATCCTCATAGAAGCTTAAATAATATCAGAATAAATTAACAAAAATGCAGAAAGGAACAGTTGTTGTGTTTTACAGTGCCATTTTGACATACAAGATGGGACAAAAAAAACGAGGCCCCATGTATACATAGGCGTACACCTAAAAGAATAAAAGATCCCTTGGCAGTTGGAATTCTATAATTGGGTCTTTTCCAACCCTGCCATTAAATTCTCAACTGGTGGTGAAAAGGAGATAACATTACCCAGGATCTGCACTTCCTTCTGTTCATGAGTAAGCTTAATCACATGCTATCTTGGTTTTCAATTGACTGTGGAAAGGAGATATCTTGCATGTATCAGGATTATTAGAATCTAAAGTTACATGTAGACAACTTATAATCTTAAAAAATGAGATCTTGCACATTTAATATTTTCTATGTTACTGTTTTACAAATTACATGTATGACAAATCACACAAATATAAAAATATACCTGTAGTACCAAACATAATTAAGCTATTAAGTGAAACCTAGATGTGTGGCCCAGGGCACCCCATTAATACCCCTGCTATATGACCCCCCACCCCTCTCTAACAAAGAAATTTAATTCCAAAAAAGAAACGAGCATACTCTGAAAACCGTTGTTCAATATTTTTTTCAACAGGCGCTATTTCAGAAGTCCAACGAAATGCACCCCCCAAGCGGTTTCGTCATCGACTAATTTTGTTACCAGCCCTGGCAACAGCGATGTAGACATTTTCTTTTAAATTTCCAATTTCATATGAAACATGTTGTGAATTAATTTCATCATCAATTTTTGCCCTGTTTTGACATCTTGAATAAATTGCGAGATGCCTTTACATTCAAAAAGGAATTAATATATTCAGACAATTTCTATATTTAATTATCTGTACAGATAAAAAGGAAATTTTCTGAATTTGTTGATCTGTATAAGCTAATATATAATACATAGATGTGACAATTCAGAAAATTTCTGAATTTGCTGAACTGTAATTATACAGTTCGGCAAATTCAGAAAATACGAGGCTCACAATTCAGAAATTTTCGGAAATTGTCTGAATTTGACGATCGGTACAATAACCCTAGTTCAGCTCTAATTGTCGGTCTCATTACACTCACCCTGAACGTTCAGGGATTGTCCCATTCAATCAATGTTGAAAAAAAATGGAGAACAGTCAATTTTGCTGGACAACTTTTCACTGCTAACTGACGGGGTGTCAATCCGTGTGAAAGCCTGTACAATGTAATGCCTGTACATTGCGTTTCGTCTTGTATGACCGACATTCCTGAATATGGACGTTGACCTGCAGTTAGTGTGCCATGGTGGGGAAATGTAACTTGATGGGAGGGGACGTATTGTGTTGTGTCGCTCATACTGTCTCGACTCTAGCGAAGTAAGCAAGGTCTTATTTTCTCACTAAGATGTCCGTTTACATTGTACAGGCGCCCACACGGATTGAAACCCCATCGTTTTGCAGTGAAAATTTGCCCAGTAAAATTGACTGGGGTTACAATTATTTTTGACATTGATTGAATGGGAAGGTCCCTGAACGCAGGGACCTGGTGAGTGTAATGAGACCGACTTTCAGAGCTGAACTACAATAACCCTAACCCTGAATTGTCAGCTTCGTATATTATGCTGAAATTATAAGTATAATAACCCTTACCATAACCTAACCCTTAATTGTCAGCTTCATATTATTATACCGATCGTCAAATTCAGAAAATTTCGGAATTGTGAAATTAGTAAATTATACCGATCGGGGGTTGGGATGGCCTAGTGGTCTAGAGTGCCGCGCTTCGACCTCTAGCTGGCCAGCCATCTCTGGCTTGCGGCTGTGGTTTCGAGCCCTGGTGTGAGCGTATGTGGCATGGAGAAAGGGGCGCTTTCGATCACAACCTCGTGGGTTTCCTCCATTATTCATTAAATATCTATTAAATATTTAAAAAAGGCATAGGTTATAAATTATTACTATATATATCATAAGCTTAGAGCAATAACTCGTCTAAAAGGACAGGTGTAGGTTCTAATTTCTGTTTTATTAAATTATAACTGTTTTATTAAATTATGTAAAAATGTGCATGAATTCAGAGTCATAGTACTCAAGAGTGTCTGATCGAAAGAAGCAGACAAACTTTTTTATTTTATTATGTCTCGCTCGAATTACTTCCTCAAAAAATAGTAAAATGGAAAATGAAAATCTACTCACACTCACAGTTACAAGAAAACGTGTACACTTCTCCGTAAAAATAAAAAAAACAACCGAAAAAATTCTACGCGACAAATATTATGGTGTTAGAAATAATTAGACCGGTCGCGAGTGAATTTGACAGTTGTGAATCTCACGGTTTCGGCATAATAAATTGGCCAATACGACGACAATATTGACATTTTGATGCTGAAAAAAAAGACAAATTGAAAAGCGGAAGGTTATAAAATCAAACTACGGTCGATTTGATAACTGTCATTCCATAAATAAATCGGTAAACGAACATTTCAGTCAGAAAAACACGTATTTCTCGCTATGACCCCATCGGACGCCATTTTTGTTTATATGCGAAAGAACGCCGCTAGGTGGCGCGGAACTGGAAAGTCGTCAATTGATTACAGTATGAGTATTTTAATTTATATCACTTGAGAAACTTGAAAACGAAAGTTCAAATTTGTTTCGCTCTACTCAGGCAATGCCTGTTTTACCAAATATTTCATTAATTCTAACCTACGTATTTTCAAAATAGGAAAACTGTCAGAAATCCAACACCATTGAAATTCAGCTTCACATCATCATCCGTTTCCATTGAAAACAAATCATAACTTCCGGTAAAAATACCCACAAACCTGTGCGCTTACTTTGATAAAAATATTTTGTACTGGAAATATTTCAAAACGAAAGGTTGTGGAATATACATTTGTAAATTGTTTAGCAAATTTTAGACATACTTCAGGCTATTGCTTATTTATAATACAAATGAACGGTTGTATTTCAAAACAGTTGCATTGTGATTCATAAGTAGCGAAATTTATTTTAATAGTATTATTTTCGTTTTACATTACAGAACGAAAGTGAGGGAATTCTGGCGCATGCTCATTCAACGAATACCAAAAGCTTGACATTTGATTGTTTTTACTATTTGTAGCAGACAACAATTTTAACAAAGACAACACCACAATCTTTTGACTTGATCTACGATGAGACTCAAAACTACCCTACAGAAAGAACCAAAACATATCCTTTTGAAAAACTTTTAGTTTTTACCATTTGTTCTGTTTACTAGCTATTTTGTCCTTAATTTTTCAACTTCAAGAATCAACTATCAAGTCATGATGATTGATTTGAGCATGTCATTGATGCTACGGCTACGAATACAATATTCTGGCCGTATCATAAATATTGTAACATTACTCAAGGGTGCCTTGAAATATAACAGGCATGATTATGATTACCTCAACCTGAGTAGAGTGAAGCTGTAAGTTAAAACCTCCATAATTAAGTTTCTCAAGTGAAATAAACAATGTTAAATTGCCGAATTGATTTTGAGTTGGAGGCCTAGGCCCTAGACGAGCCCTAGATTAAAATTGTATGTTTAATTTTGTTTTGAAAAAAATATGTGACGGCATCGATTAGACGCATCATAGATTTTTATAAGAGACATGTAATCTCGTAAGTTGGCATGCGCATTGCCAGTTTTGCCCATTTTTTTCAGTTCCAGTCTGAATCAACAGACTGTGGTGAGTGACAGTTATATAGTTACGCCCCTGTGCTACCGGAAAAGAGCTTTGTTAAAGCGCTGTGTTTTAGAGCTTGCTAACTCCCCTGAAGCACATTATCATTAGCTTATTACTGCTTTATCATGTATAGGCAAAAGGATTATTGGGCCACACCATAATTATAAATATGGACACCAGATAAAACATTTAAACTACTATGGAAATCTGTGAAGTCTGAAATTCATAGAAGACGTACCGAGTAACGCCATTGTTATATGTCTTAAAGTTAAAGGATAAGGCTGATTATGGTAAATCGTGTCATCAACAAGAGTAAAAGATTTTAAAGAAGTTTTAATATGTTGGATGGGAATAGTAATAATATCTAAGGTAAATTGGAAAGATTTGTCTTTTTCTTAACACTTAGAACATTCAGAATTAGTAAGCTGTGTTGGATGGACGACACCGGACGAATTATTCACATCTGCCGATGATCACAACATTCTTCGATGGAATCTGATTGGCAACCACGAAACATCAAATGTTATGACATTACCAAAAGACTGTTTTCCAACTGGAATGCACTGGTTTCCTAAAACTAGTGCAGGAGGAGGAGCCAAAAAATCTGCTTCTGATGTTTTCGTTCTCACCTCTACAGATGGTGAGCCTTTTAAAATAATAATTTGGTTAAAAGATTTTTATGTGTGAAAACAAAATATATTGTTTGGTTTTAACATGTTTTTGTCCATGAGTTTTAGAAATAAACTTTAGGGTAGACATTTTAAAGTAACAAATAAGTAAATGCAAAATTTACAGTATAAAGAAATGATTTAAATGGGTGAATTTTATGGTTCACATTGTTTTGTTTGTATTAGTAGTTATACATAACCTTTTTTTTTAGGAAAATTCAGATTGATCAGCAGGACAGGACGTATTGAAAAAACAGTTGAAGCTCATAAAGGTGCTGTATTGTGTGGACAGTGGAGCCCAGATGGTACCGCTTTAGTTACAGGTATTTATTATATATTTGTTTACTTTGGTTTAAGCCATTACATTGGGCTAAAAAGTTTATGTCATCATTATTTCTGTCTTGTCATCTCAATGTAAACAGTCATTCTACTTCTCCTATAGTGCTGTATCGATTCCAACTCAATTTGGTAGATATTTGTATGCCACAAAGACTGGGAGAAGTAATTTAAGTGCAATGAATTAAAAAAAAAGGTGATTTGTGCTTTTTGTGTTTTAGAAAAGAGATCTTCAAAAATGTACTTGAATTTAAATGACCCACATTGTCCTTACATAAAGTTTCAAACTTTTAATTGTCTTCAGTTCACGAACAGCAAACTGTCTTTTCTTTGAGTAATGTGTTAGTTAATTCATGTACAATACCTAAATTGTACAATCTGTCTCTAATTTAATTTTTCGGTTAAAGATTGTATAAGATGTATGTTTTTGTTTTAGCGGGTGAAGATGGACAAGTAAAGATTTGGTCTAGGAGTGGTATGTTAAGATCTACATTAACACAAAACAGTAAGTAGTAATAATAGAAGTGATGATGTGGAATAGACTAATCGGTTGATTGAAAGTAGTAATAATAGAAGTCTAAGAGTCTCTTTAATTTTAGTTATGATGTTGAATGTACAGTAAACGATTGTCATTGATTGGAAGTAGTAGTAATAGAAGTCTGAGAGTCTCTTTAATTTTAGTCATGATGTGGAATAGAGTAATCGGTTGATTGAAAGTAGTAGTAGTAATAGCAGTCAGAGTGACTCTTATAGTTTCAGTGATGATGTGGAGTAATTGGATGATCGAAAGTTCCCCCTTTTATTTGTCTGTGTTCTTGTTTATTTTTCCCCCTTTTTTTAAAAACGAAATTTTATTAAAATTTGAAAACAGACCTTTCACCTGGCCTTTATGTGAGAACCTTGGTTTCATTTGTTTCAAAACCGATACAAGCAGCCCAAGACTTCATCAAAATCAAAGTATATAGTTGACTAGATATTTTCCAACCAATATACACAAAAACAATCGAAATATTGATGAAATATATTTTAGGTTTACCAGTATATTCTGTATCGTGGGGACCAGATGCTGATCAAGTTTTATTTACTAACGGCAAACAGTTGGTGTTAAAACCATTACAAGCTAATGCTAAACCTACTATGGTGAGGATTCAGTATTTATTTAGTGCTTTTAATTTCCAGCCCTACAATCTTTTCATAAATGCTTTTGTTAACATTATTTTTCGTTTTATTATTGATACAAACTTATTCGTAATATAATTTGGTTGGACTTGTTATTAGATTTTTTAACCTTAGCCTTCTTATCAGGGGCTTTGTGTCATGTTTTTGAGTTTTTGTGCCCTCTCACAAATGCCCCAAAATCATGTGCTTCCAATGCAGTTTGCAACATTATAATCATATAATCATAATCATACTGCTTAACCAGTGCCAAACATACACTGTGGGCCAGATACGCTACAATTCGACTCTAGCAGTCATGTCCCATACAGCCCAATATTACCCAGCAGCACTGTGACCCTTCTCCCCACCAAACACATACGTAAATATTGTTTTGGGGGGGGCCCGGACGAGATTTCCTTTCTCAATATCATGGGTCACCACGCCCCTGAGTTTTATGTTCATAGTACTTTACAATTACTTCGGATCAATTGTTCTCTGTAAATAAATTGAGTCTCCATAGTCTTAGACTTTTATGTTTCAACATGAAAATCTGATTGAATTTGTTTTATATTATTTACAGTGGAAAGGCAGTGATGGAATTATATTAGTTGTAGATTGGAATCCTGTAAATAATTTAATTATTTCTGCTGGAGAAGATTGTAGATACAGAGTAAGTTCTAGATTTTTAATAGCTTAATTTGGTAAATAATATTTCTCTTGTTAGTGATGCAGGACGAAAAACCGAGGCCCTGTGTACACATTTGCGTGTACGTTAAAGATCCCACAGCAGTTGGAATTTATATGGCGTATGCCCATATTCATTAGCCCAGTTTAGGAGCAGAACAGTAGGACTATAAACCCTATTTCATTTTATTTCATGTAAATAATATGTGATTTTATTGATCATACCAATGTCAGTTTTTCCACTCTTAAAGTATATTTTATAAAATACCAAATCTTGATACATTTACTAGAGTAGAGAGTAGCACTCTGACCTTTTTATAGTCCACCTTTACACTACCAGTATCAATGATGGTTAAATCCTGCATCATTACAGATTTGAACACTTCATCTGAGGCAAACCATGGCTAAAGAGCTTCTGCTCGTTCCAATCAGCACCGACAGAGTGGAAAAGTAGGGGATAGGGCTTAACCACAACTGAATTCCATTTTTATATGCCCACACAGGAGGAATGTTGATGCCCATGCCCTTTACTATGTCTATCCCAGTGCAACTGTTTTTGATGATTACTTCTAAATTATAGTTTCCGGTGTGATTTCCCCTTGTCAGTGATGCAGATGGAAGGCCTGACAAGGATGTGACGAAAAACCGAGGTCCCTGTACACATTGGAGTGCACGTAAAAGATCCCTTGGCAGTTGGAAATCGATATAAGAGTAGGCCGTAGCGCCGCTGCCCGGGCAAAATTTCCCTCATAGCACACTGTATGGCGTATGCCCGTCTTCAATTAGCCCAGGTTAGGTGCTTTTAAAGCGTAGGACGTTTAACCCCATTTCATTCATTCATTCTAGATTATAGAAACTTATCAATGCCACAACCTTCATTGAATACTCGAAACAACTTAGCAGTGCTGTTTCAATGGTCTGGCAACCTATAGATATATATTGTGTTTTGGTAATGAATTATTATTTCTATTTATATTTTGTTACTAGGTGTGGGATACATATGGTCGTATGATATATAATAGTGCAGCACATGATTACCCAATAACATCAGCATCTTGGACACCAGATGGAGAAATGTTTGCTGTTGGATCGTTTAATACTTTAAGATTATGTGATAGAAGTGGGGTAGGTGAATTATAGAATTATACTTTATTTAAACAATATTTTATTCATTTAAATTTACAAAATTTTCATAATAAATATAGGATACGATAACAAGCTTTATCAGCTTATATAAAATCGCTTCCTTAAATTATACTGCGATACAGATGTACAAAAGAGCTTGTTAGATATGTGAACTGCTCAAATTAATAAGATGTTAGGTACATGTATCTTGTGTTCTATAGAGAATATACATATTCTGTCTTGTTTTATTTTATTAGGGGGTTGGGTGGACATGTTGTCTGATGTGCGCACGTTAGTTTATAAGATCAGTCACTTAGTAAAGTGGAGTGGTTATGATTCCTATCTTGTTTTCTCCAGATCCTCCTGTTTCCTCCCAATGCTAAAGTGAATTATTAAAGCAAGATTGAACCATATGTTAGTCTCGAAATTACTCAGTGTGTATCAAGTTGGCAATAAACCTCATATCTCTCTGTCTTTACTTGCTTATATAAACTGAAATATTTTATTATTGTAGTGGTCGTATGCTTTAGAGAAACCTAATACTGGTAGTATATTTAGTCTAGCTTGGTCTAGTGATGGTACTCAAGTGGCAGGAGCTAGTGGAAATGGACAAGTTCTTATTGCAAATGTTATTGAAAGGTAGCTATTCCATACATTATTTAGAAAATTTGTTTTGTTAAAGGCACAAATCCCAATCATGCATTTAATTGTTGCCAAAATATCTAATTCTTCACGACTGAATCCACGCTCAAATGGATATTAAAAATAAAATTATGAAAAAAACAAAATATCACGATAAATGATCTCCCAGCTCGGATTCGATTTGCTTAAAAAAGCCCTTCAAAAGACTTTATCTCAACACTTACAGGAGATATGGGCTTGTTTATGTTTTGTGCAGAGAAGGTTTACCTTGTAAAAACGTTCAATTCAGTATATCTTCGGACTACTGAACAGAATTAAACCAATGTTGGACTGATATTACATTAATTAAGTGATTCAGTGTCTACAATATTGTAGTTGCAAGGGATTCAAATTCTTTCAAAGAAGGTATTAGACATGTGTTATTGTATCAAAACTCCTGTAGAATACATATAAATCAGTTCCATACAACTACCTTCACTGCAATCAGTCACAGAAGTAGACTACATACATATACCTTAAGGGGGGTGGCTCCAATTGAATGAGAAAATATTTGTTTTTTAAATTGCACTGTCAACTATTAAAGCTAATGCTCTGAAATTTTCAGGACTTTATCGTTATCACACAAGTTTTTGAAAAATTTGCATTTCGGCACATGGACCACGCCCATTTCCCATAATCCTTGATGGCCACCCAATGCCGTTGAGGAAAAGCGTAAAAAAAAAATGCTTGATAAAATATAGATTGTTATATATCCTAGTAAAGCTTAAACACCAAGGAACATAATTATCTATATTTAAATGTCATAAACTGTAGTAGAAACAAGTAATTAAAATAAATGTCAATTTTTAAAAATATTTTCTCATTTAATTGGAGCCAACCCCCTTAAATTCAGAGTTTTTATGGGGGGTTGGATGGCTGAATAGTTAGCCTGTCCAACCTCATGGGTTTTTCTCCGGGTCCTTTGCTTTCCTCCCACTGCCAAAGACCCCTACGCGCAAGCAAATTATTGAAATAATGTTAGCCCCAAAATGACCTAGTTTGTGTCAAGTGGACGTTAAACACCATCTCTCTCTCTCTATGTTAGTCCCGAAGTGACGTGTTTGAGTGGAGTGGACGTTAAACCCCATTTCTCTCTCTCTCTGGGGGGTTGGGATGGCCAAATGGTCTAGAGTGTCGCGCTTCGATCTTTGGCTGGCCGGTCACCTCTGGCTTGCAGCTGTGGTTTCGAGACCTGGTGTGATTGTATGTGACATGGAGATAGGGGCGCCTTCTCAACCTCGTGGGTTTCCTCCGGGCACTCCGGTTTCCTCCCACGGCTAAAGACCCCTACGCGCAAGCGGATTATTGAAATAAAATTAAACCATGTTTTAGTCCCGAAATGACCTAGTTGTGTTGAGTGGACATTAAACCCCATTTCTCTCTCTCCCCTTATAAAATATTGAGTAAATGATGAAATTCTACTATATATTCTTTGTTTCAGACGATTAGAATGGAAGAATTTTGAAGCTACAGTAAATGCTAGTAAACAGATAATTGTTAAGAATGTTATGAATGATACGTTAGAGAAATTGGATTTTCGTGATCGTATTGTTAAAGTATCACTGTCCTTCAACCACCTAGTTGTAGCCACATCATCACAGTGTTATGTCTACAGTTCTAGAAACTGGAATACACCAATGATCTTTGATCTTAAAGAAGGAAGTGTTACATTAATTAAACAAGCTGAAAAGTAAGTTTGTTAAATTGATAGTTTACTTGAAAATATACCGTGTTAGACAATTTGGGCGGGAAATAACGAATGGAAATGAAATGTGGATTGATATCTTTCAGTTCCAACTACTCTTTAAAAGCCTGGACAGAAGGCACCCATCAAACTTAGTCAGACCCAATTTATCACACAACATCTCTTTTGTAATATTAACTCAATACCCAGGACTTTGGCTGGGGCCCAAATTCCTTACTCGCTCCTTTTTTTACATGCTTTCCTGCTAGCTTGCATCATCCATTACTATTATTAAACTTAATTAGCATAATAAACAGAATTACCTCCCTTTAATCGTTAATTGCAGTAAAACAGTCCAACATTGATTTGTGGCTGTGTTAAACTAATAAACTGATCTTAAAATGGCAGCTGTACATGTAATTTTTCAAGGACAAATTTTAATTGTGATACTTAATTTAGCTATGATCCACTTCACGGTGTTGATATAGTTACATACAACATTTTTCTTTAATCATATTGTTAGGGGTGAGCAAATGGAGGTTGAATTTTGGTTACGAGTGTTTTCTAAGGCCATTTTGTCTGCTGAATCTGAATCCGATGAGATTTTTGTTCTGTGACCTCATTTTAGGTTGGTTCAGTGGCTTTCAAAATGGCGGCCCAAAAATGACTTTTTTTCTCATAAAAGCAAGATAATATTAGAACTTGTTGTCCAATATGTTAAAATATATGTTTTCATGGCCGTGGATTCTAAAATTCCACTCCCATTTATGATTTGATAACATCCTATATCGAAATGAGGGTAATAACTGAAAAAAAAGTCATTTTGAAAATGGCCACTGAACCAACCTAAAATGACGTCACAGAACAAAAATTTCACCAGATTCGGATTCAGCAGCCAAAATCGCCTTAGAAAACACTCGTCACCAAAATTCGACCTCCATTTGCCCACCCCTAATATTGTATATTTTATTTCAGACATTTTGTGATGGTTGATGGAGGTGGTGTATATGTATATTCATACGATGGCCGTCTGGTCTGTTCACCCCGATATCAGGGAATGAAAGCTGATATACTCAATACACAAACAATATCCCTTAGTAATGATACCATAGCTATCAGAGATAAAACAGACGAAAAATGTAAGATATTACAGTATTACAGTACTATATATTCAACCACTATGTGTGGTTTAATGGTCGAGAGTGAGACATTAATTGATATATTGATACTGCACAAGGCATAAGCCGAGTGCTGTTTCAATATATTACGCCATGTCTTTAGCTCGAGAGCATTAAACAACTTAAAATACAAATACTATCCTGCACGTGATTTTCAATAAAATATGTCACACAAGTCCACTATTTCAGATAATGTACGATTGACAAGATGCCCGTACTTTATTGGAAATACTGCTACGCCAACATCAAAGGATGACGTCACATCTGTATTTTAATGAATAATATAATATAGCTACTTTTCTGCCCCACACACAAGCGAATTAATGAAATAAAATTGAACCGTATGTTACAAAAATTGTTAGTCCCGAAATGACATAGTTTGTGTCAAGTGGGTTTTAAGTTAAACCCCATTTCTCTCTATCTTTCTCCAACTGTAGATGGCCCTAAAACAAACCATTTTGATCTGCAAGGCATAAAGAAAAAGATTAATACTGTAAGAAATTAACATCTAATGCTGATAAAAAAAAATGTTTTCTTGAAGACAAAATCAAATCAAAATTTGTTTATTTTTGGGTTTTGTTGAGTTTTTTTTATTGTAACACTTACACAATCAAACCTAGACCACGTAAGACGAATAATCTTCGGTATTGAGTTAGTAATAAAATAAAGGCGCTGTGTGATAAGTTCACACCCATATGATTGATATTAATTCAGTTATTGAAAAGTTCCCACTTCCATCTTATGTGCACTTTAATATAATAACTACATTTGTTCTGGGTTGTTTGTTTTCAGTAATCTATGTATTTGATGCTCAAACTGGTAAAGTAATGGGAGATGGTAAACCTATTACACACAAGGTACTTATTCTTTATGATCTTTACATACATTCTGCCCACAAAGATCCATCTACTTCATACTTTCAGAATAGATCTCTGCCCTAAATGGCCGTCATAAAATTAGTATACTGTTTTGTAATGCAGTTCTACTCCATTTCACATATGTCATACACACAAAGACAAAATAAACGTATTCACTTTAATTAAATGGAAGAAGAATAAAATCTTAACAAAATTCTGGAAATATACTTAATATTTTCAACTAAAATCGTCGATTTATGACTTAAAATGTTGGTCAACTAGCTTAGTGTCTGTTCTCAAGCGGAGCTAACTTTAGACAGATAGCATAAGATTAGTATGCTTTACATATTGATAGAGTAGTAGTAGACAGAGGCCATATTCATCGTTGAACATACTATATTACAGCACGATTTTATGATAATGGCATTAATTTATTTAATTATCTTCTACAGTTAGAGGTTATGGAAGTTGCCTTAGATCAGTGTGGACCAACCGGAGAGCGCCGTTTGGCAATTATAGATAAAAATAGAGATCTACATATGACGTCTGTTCGTGTTTTTGGTGCAGAAAGAAAATCAGTAAAATTAGGTAATGAGAATTTTTTAGTGGAAGTATTTTATAACATACCACAATGTTTAACATATTACATAATCCCCATTTTCATTAGCCCAGTCGGAGCAGAACAGCAGGACCTTAAACCCCATTTCATTTCATTAATTACATAGTCTTTACCAAGTGGAAATTGATCATTTTAATCTTTTATAGATTAATTTAGAAATGTAAATCATTTAATATTTTATATTCTAAATCTATTTAGTGTTTTCAAACTGATATTACACAAATGTTCCATATTTTTCCTATCATAATTCCAAGCCAAAATAATACTTAATTTTTAACCGAATTACGTACAGTAATTCCTGCTATGAACACCATATTGTTATGTATTATATTTTCAGAATTCTTCTGTTTTCATTAGCCCAGTCGGAGCAGAACAGTAGGACAATAAACCTGATTTCATTTCAGAATTCTTTATTTGAATATTTTTCTATGTGTACCTCCTGTCTCCATTAGCCCAGATAGGAGCAGAACAGTAGGACGTTAAACCTCATTCCTTTTCCTTTTCCTTTTTTCTATGTGTACCATGAGAAAATAATACTCTAAATACTATATTTTATTCAGGTCCAATGATACATTCTATGGCATGGAATGATGAAACTAATATGTTAGCTGGTATGACTGATGGTAAAATATTAGTATGGTACTATCCTAATACTGTATATGTTGATAAAGATCTTCTTACTAGTACACAATATCATCGAGATTCGGCGTAAGTTTTCTCTTTATTAATTTTGGTGTTGAATCTCCGGTTGTACGTGACAAGGAGTAGGGTCGCTGTCCAACCTCATTGGTTTTCTGCGTGTCCTCGGGTTTCCTCCCACTGCTAAAGACCCCTTTGCACAAGCGAATTATTGAAATAAAATTCATCCATATGTTAGACCCGAAATGACCTAGTTTGTGGCGAGTAGACGTTAAACCCCATTTCTCTCTCTCTTTCTTTTTAATTTATCTTCTCAATGCAGTATGGATACATATAGTAAAGTACCTGAAAAGTTTATGACTCTAAAAAATTGATTCTTCAAGCTTATCTTGGAACTCAGTAAAAGGATTTTCAAAAATGGAAATTTCAAAACAAAGAGATTTATTATATTTGTTTTATAGACTTTGATAAAATAAAGACCAAGTACGAACAATCCAAACCATAAGACAGAATTCGAAGTCCTAAAAACGTTATAGGCAAAATAGTGTATTCAAGCAAAATAGTGTAATCAGCAAATGGACTGCTTCTTGTGTACAAAATACACAACAAGCAGTGGTAACAGGTGTCCGGAAGAGTGAGCTTACCCTGCCTGGCGCCACACCCGCCATAGCTGCATCCAAACTATTAGACGAAATATTATGTGGTATTTGCTTGTCATGATTTTGTTAAGGAAAACTCAACTCTCTTGTGTCTTTAATATTAAAATTTCTTGGTGTGGCATATTTTGTTTTTAGAGTTTTATTTACATTAAATTGGAGTGAATATTGATCATTGTCAATTCTATGCTGATTTGATTTAGTTTTGACATGTAACTTGGGCCTATTTTTGGTTTGGTTGAATATATTTTTAAACGTGTACAAACTAAATGTAAACTAAACCACTGTTTTTTGTATGCTAAATGTGCCTTAATGGGTAGGGGATGCTCGTAACTTTTAGCAACCATATCTGGTGTTAAAGCTTCCAATGATCATGTACAAAAACATTTAAGCAAAAACATTTGAATTGATTTACTAAAAATCAACACATTATATCTCTTACTAGATTTTGTTTTATTTAACGTATGTTATTATTATATTTTAGAGAGTTTGGTAAATCACCTCAACTACTGGCGTTTATTGGTAATCATCTTATATTACGTCGTTCTGAAGGTTCGTTAGTCAGTACATCTATTTCTCCGTACATAGCAGTTCTACATGATTATGTTAATGGGTCGAGATGGGAAGATGCCGTCAGACTCTGTAGGTTTGTTAAGGTAAGTTTTTTATGAAATGCTGAAGATAAACACAAATCTCAAATTATTTTGAACATGGGTAAAAAAAGAAAATTTACATTGCTTAAAAGGAGTTACATCCCTTTGTCCATTTTGCAGATATAGTTGGAGAAAACAGTCAATTCCAATTTAAGTTATATGAATGAATGAATGAAATGGGGTTTAACGTCCTACTTTTATGCACTTAACCTGAGCTAATTGAAGACGGGCATACGCCATACAGTGTACTATGAGGGAAATTTTGCCTGGGCAGCGGCACTACGGCCTACTCTTATATCGAATTCCAACTGCCAAGGGATCTTTTACGTGCACCCCAATGTGTTCACGGGACCTCGGTTTTTCGTCCCATCCGAACGACTAGGCAGCTGTCCTTGTCAGGCCCTCCTTCTGTATCACTGACAAGGGGAAATCACGTCGGAAAAATGGAGATGAACTTTCTCGGCCAATGCAGGGATCGAACACTCGACCTCCAGGCTAGCGAACCAGCGCCTTATCCACTAATTTACGCTCTTTAATAGTATTATTTTTGTAATCAATCAAGAATTTATTGTAGCATTCTGAATGGCCTATAATATAATATAGTAGTTGATCAAAATATGTCAAAAAATTATAGTCATCTGGCTTTGATCAAAGTTTAAAAGTTGTATATTTCCATGTTATTTTCAGGATGACAGTTTATGGTCATGTTTAGCGGCCATGGCAGCCTATTCTAAAGATTTAAACACAGCAGAAGTAGCTTATGCTGCAATCAAAGAGGTTTGTTGTAAATTATCTTACATCATTGTTTGAAAACTTGACACCCAAATTAAGAGATATTAGGACACTGTTAATCAGAAAACATGTAATTATTAATATGATTACACTGTTACAAGGGCATGTCTAGGGGGTCTAGGGGATCCAGAGAATATTTTGTCTCCCCTACATTCATGGAAATAACACCAATATATGTATGAACCTAAATGAGCAGAAATGTTGTCTGACAGCTTCTGATTTTATCAAATTAAAAAAATTTCCCCTGACCAAGGAAGAAATTAATGAAAATGAGCATTGAATTAAGTACAACCTAGTAACAATAACAGGTAGTCATGGCAACTCCGAGCATGGTGCTGACTGACTTACTAACCAGAAAGTCTCAGATTCAATCCTAGTATTGGCAAAGAAATTTCCATTGGATTGCATTTTCCAGTCCCCCCCCCCTTTCCCTATTGCAGGACATAAATGTCTAGTTGTTCAGATTGTATGAAAAAAAAGGTGCATACTGAAAGCATGTTAAAGATCCTCTGACAATTGTTAATAGGAATAATAATAATAATAGGTCATAGTGCTGCTGTTTGTCGAAGTAAAAGTTTCTTTATAGCACACTGCGTGACATATGCCCATCTACATTGGCCTGGTTAAATTCAGTTTCATTTGTGTCGTAATTACAATGCATACATGTACTAAATAAAGTAGAGAGAGGTTACTTCATAAAACCATGGATTACCTAGCACTACCTTCATAAAAATAACATAATTCACACTCAATAGATATAATTCCATTGTAATGCATCATACGACAGTGGGAACCTAGTATTAGGGGTGGGCAAATGGAGGTCGAATTTTGGTGACAAGTGTTTTCTAAGGCGATTTTGGCTGCTAAATCCGAATCTGGTGAAATTTTTGTTCTGTGGTGTCATTTAAGGTTGGTTCAGTGGCCATTTTCAAAATGACTTTTTTCCAGTTATTACCCTCATAGATGGGAGTGGAAATTTTAGAATCCGCGGCCATGAAAACATATAATTTAACATATTGGACAACTAGTTCCAATATTGTCTTGCTTTTATGAGAAAAAAGTCATTTTTTGGCCGCCATTTTGAAAACCAAGGAACCAGCCTAAAATGACGTCACAGAACAAAAATCTCATCGGATTCGGATTCAGCAGCCAAAATGTCCTTAGAAAACACTTGTCAACAAAATTGGACCTCCATTTGCCCACCCCTACTAGTATTAATGTTGTCCGTCCAGTAAAACATAGTATACAAATTTATCATTTTGTGAATGCCTTGATTGAATCTTTAGGTGCACCTCATTTTCATTTTCATTGTTAATGATTTATGTCTCTTTCCCTATATCCAAGTTATATATGATAGCATTAGTAAATTTTGATTAAATTGACCGCTTAGATGATTGTAATTAAAGCTGATATCAGTGGCTGTAGTCAACCTGAAAATATTTGTTGTTTTGATATAAGCTTAGAAGTTATACAAAGGATTTCAAATGTATCCAATTTCCATGGAAAAATCAATTTAAAATTGTACCTCTTTCCAAACTCGAAAGAGCTTGAACAATAACTTTGTTATGATCGTCAAATAATATTCAATTGAGTAAAATATTCCAAACATTGAGCTAGATTATCACTAAATGTATTTTTGAAAACTTGTCTTATTTCACTTAACCAGGATACACAATTTATCTTAAAACAAAAATCGTTTGACTTTTAACCTACTGTTTCTCCTACTCAAGATCCATTTCCTTTCAAGAAGTTTTTTCTTTGTGAAAACAACCATTTCTTTCTGTTTTAACATAAGACAGCAGGAAATGCCTTGTAAGGAATGCCCTAGAGGAGTGTTATTAATAAAAGATTGACAGGCCTTGCCGCCTTTTTTACTCTTGATGCAAACAAAGTTTGACCATCCTTGTACTCGGATTTAACCGTATGTTCTCACCAGTATTATTCTTCAACGATGACCTAGTTAATTTGATCACATGTAAATCATGTGGCCACCATATATGTAGGAATCGTAAAACTTCCACTTTTTAGACCTTATATAACAATAAATAGCCTTGAAAGGGTGTGGATGTCATTGTGACTGCCTGCAGCTAGACAGTAGCTTTTGTAACATCTTGCTGGAAGTTTTTGGTTGTTAAAATCAGAAGAGAGCTATATCAAAATAATTTTACATTTTCTGTTGTTGATTGGCAAATTCCAATTAATTATATTCTAGAATATCATAGCTATTTTGCTTTTCCATATCTAAATGTGGTTGTATTTTTTATCCCTACCCCCAACCATCCAAAATACACAAGAACACTCTCCCTAGAGTATAATCCTTTCTTTTAGTGATTTATGTGTTTGCATTTTTCGTTTAATAAAGGATAAATGAAATTGATTTTGAACAGTTTCTTATTGCAAACAACCTTGACATAGTATATAGTTAACAAAAATCCAAGCTTTTGTCTACTTTACTTAGAGTAATAATAATAATATACATTTATGATTGTGCTCACTCAATCCATATCGCATGCTGTAAGTAATATAAGTTCATAGTTTAATGATAATAATTTATTGATTATAGTCAATCACATGGACTTTACAGAGTAAGGTATAAATAGAAAGCAAAAATATACAAGATAAAACATACAAATAACATTATAAATAAATAAAGTTAAAACATTGAATAAAATACTTAAAAGTTAAAAATATACAAGATAAGACATATAAATAACATTATAAATAAATAAACTTACAGCATTGAATAAAATACTTAAAAGTTAAAATGCCTGAGATCTGTGTATACAAATAATTGGAACAATAACAAAAAAACAAGATTTAATTATATTCTAAGCACTAGTGTTACTTTAACATTATATATCTCTATCATGATGACCCAGACAAAAAAAATAAAAAAAACATCGTAAGAGTCTACTTTGTTGCCTAGTAACCTCCTTTTCCCTTTAAAACAGTACTGCTTTTAAAAGTACCCCTCGAAAATAATACAAAATGATTATGGTGGCCACTCCCAATGTTTTATTGTTAGCTATAAATTAAATTATCAAATTGCTATTTTATTTCTGTTTGTATATCACCCAACACAAATAATGCATAACTGGTTTTTGTCCCCCACCTTTCCAAGAAAGCAGGGGACTATTAAAATGGGTCTGTCTGTCACAATTTTGGGACACAATAATTTCCATCCCAATTGAGCAGGAATGATCAAACTTTGTGTAGATGTTTATTAGGTGAATTTCTTGGTGGAGTTTGAAGATGAGCATTTTCTGCTTAGGGTAAGCAGAGATAATCAATTTGATTGATTGATGCTTTGGGACACGATAACTTTGGTTCTAATTAAGTGAGAGTAATGAAACTTGGTGTATAGTTTAATTACACCACGACTAAGTTCTATAATGAGCATTTCTGCTCAGGATAAGTAACGATCAATCTGATTAGAATACAGATCTATATTTCGTTTCGTTTTTTTATACTTTCAATGGCCTACACTACATGAAAATCTGACAAGTTATAGTGGAAGTTCATGTCAGATGTCAGACATTTGATTAACCAATCGACATTGATGGCACTACTGGATTACCTAAAGTTCTGTATTTGGACAACATAACTTTGACTCTCTACCTGATGTGCAATATATAAGAAAAATGATTTTACAGTTCAAAAGTTACAGATCCAGTCTTTGCACCTGGATTAAGCATTATTGTACCCTTTATTATTACAGTTGCTTTTACAGCAATATAATGTTATGGTAGATTTTAAAAATATGCATTATTTCGAAAAAAATATGTTCAATTTGACATCATAGAAACCAAAATAAGACTTGACAATGCCAAATATGCATTGTTTCTAAAAAAAATATTCAATTTGACATCATAGAAACTAAAATAAGACTTGACAATTCCAAATTAGAAACATTTGTTAACAATCCATTTCAATTCATCGGCATTTAATAAGACATTTTTAGAAAGCCTTTTCAAGCCTTTTATTTTCTTGATGTTATTGTTAGATCTTATCAGTTTGTAGATTGTTAAATGTTACCACAGAATGAATAGTGCTAAAAACATTTGTGGAATTCATGTTTGTGGTTGTTTTTGGATTTGTAATGGTTGTTGCTAAAATAAGTACACATAACTGAACCGCTACTGATGTACATATAGCATTAAAACATACTTAGCTATTCTTTAAGCAATTTTAGATAAGTTGATTAGGTGCCAAGTAGCACAAGAAAACAAAACTGGAATACTGCAAATGTTCATCTCATTACAAATGGCTGAGGTGTCTACCTTCGAGTTGAAAAGATAGTGATCTTAAATCATCGCCCCTTATCAACACAACAATCAACAATTAAAAGAGAATTTCACCAACATACTTTCACCATTAGTATGTCAGTTAAAAAACTTTTCTCTCAAGGAAAATGGTAAACAATGCGCACAAGGTATTAACAAAACATATTTGTCTAGAGAAACTATTACATGCAATTTGAAAACAACTGTCTGGGTGACATAACACATTAGCCATCCATGTTTTACAGCTGCACTTGACAGCCTTGCCACACTTGGTACATGTCACGTCCATTTTTTTAAAATAACAGAAACTGACTAGTGATGGGTGTTGTGTAACTCACTCGATCGTGCTTAATTCCAGGTAGAAATTTCAGGTAGAAAAACTGTGTAATTAGAAACTTTCTAATAGTAAGTGCAGGAGTACCACACTACATGCAAGACAAAAATCTACAAGATAAACCTGCGGACAAGACAAAAAATAGACATTGCAAAAAATAAACAATTATCAACATCAACATAAACATAAACCCCAAAATTCAAAAAGATATGCACGATTTTGGTCTGGGTCATTTGAACATTTTATTTAAAGATGCATTATGTAAGAGTTGGCAGTTCTTGCTATAATAGTTCATAAACAGGTAATGAAAAATGAATATCCTGTCCAAAGTTATAAAGTTTTTTAAGCAGAAATTGTCTCTATTGTCAAATACCATTGTCACAAAAATAAACAAAATCGTGATTTTCAGTTGGAAGTCTCTGCTAGTGACATTGATTTAACATTTAATGCTGATATAGCAGAAATTGTATAATCCATTCAATATCTAAGCCCCCTAATGGTCTAGAGAGTTGATTATGAGCTTGCCATGTAAATAGATGTATAAAACAAATTTAAGCCAGAAATAGGACGAACAATAGGCAGATTCAGCTCTTAATACAACATCTAGATTTACATCCTCATACCAATACTGTTCAATTGGATTTAATCTAAATGTTTTTTATTTCTATCAAATTCTAAAAATTCATTATTTTTTTTAATACATTTACATCCGTTAATTGAAATATGTTAACTTTAACAAGCAGGGTATTGAAATTAAAATCATAGTCATTTTGTCTGATGGTTTGGATTGTTCGTACTTGGTTTTTATTTTATTTTTATAGTTAAACGAGGTCATTTTTGTTTTTAAGAAGACAGCCATAGTGAAAAGTTATTCATTTATTGTCTGAATGATCATAATCATCAACCTACTTTAAATATTAAACATTTACCTCTGACCTAACTGGTTGATTCTCGTTAATTTTACATGTAGACATATGACAAGATAAATAGAATAGTGTGGGTTTTGCACAATCCCATTTTTCACAGCGGGTAGACGTGCAGAATTACATGTATAGGTGTACTTTTAGTTTTATGCTTTGTGTTTGGTGATTTTATCTGTCTATTAAAATAGAATAGAAACAGTCCAACTCTGACACTCTTTTTTTGGCATAATATAAGTTATGTCGGGTATCAATAAGATGATTCATTTTTTTGGCCATATTTATAGTATAAACAAAATATAAACTTGACCTTAAATCTAAAACCAATAAGATCTATTAAGATATGTACTTGTCACGATATATTCCAGTAATGGGAATTCATAGGATAATTGGAAACTCTTGGTGCGATCTGGAGACTTTTAATATGATCTGGAAACTCTGGTAACAGACACTGTTAGGGTTGCAAAAATTCTTAGGATGGTCTGAACATTCTTAGGGTTATCAGGAACTCTTAGGGTGATTTGGAAGCTCTTAGGGTTATCAGAAACTCTTAGGGTGATTTGGAAGCTCTTAGGGTGATTTAGAGACTCTTACATGTAGGGTGATTTGGAAACACTTTTAGGGTTACAGAAATTCTTAGGGCGGTCTGAAATTTTTGTAGGGTTATCAGACACTCTTCAGGTGATCTGGAAACTATTAGGATGTTCTGGAAACTTTAGGGTGACGTGGAAAATTGTAGGGTAATCTGGAAATAATAAACCCATTCGTTCCGTAGTACACTTACATACATATTCCTGAAGCAACGGCCCGAGAAATCCCTCTCTGGCCATTGCTGGATTCGCTTCGGATTCTTGACATTTAAGTAAATGTGTCTATTCTTCTCGTTCAATCAAATCTACTACTTACGTACAGTAACATGACATTCCGTCATTTAATCTTGGGTCTTCCTTAATATTTTGGACAAAGATTTAAGTTATTAAAAACGTTAAAAGTCTGTTCGTTACCATACCGTAGTGTTTACTTTACGTCAATACCGATAGCCTCGTTTGTCACGCAATTAGTTTTGCTGCAATATCCTGCTATGCGCTGGTTAATATAGCATAAAAAAAACGTGCAGCCATGACGTAACGTTACGTAAACACAGTTGTCCTAAATTAAACGTCTTGTTTTAAAGGTAATACCTTTGTAACGAATTCAGTGATTGGTCAGTAATAGGACCACTGGCCAGTCATAATTAGTGACAATAATACCCACTCAGTCCAGCAGGGAGTAGTCAGATTAGCTCTAATCAAACGGAACACTGCGAGGAGGATGACTTACATATTGAAATGAATCGTCCATTAGTTAATATATTGTCAATAGATAATTATGTATAAACTAAGATGATGGAACTATTTTAACTATTTGATATTTTGAACAGCCTAATTTCATTTCTTTCCAGTAAATTAAGATTTTTTCTTATTTATGGAATCAGGGTCTGCCATTGAGCCAAGTGGCGTGGTTTCGATTTCCTGCTTGTAGTTGATAAGGAGTGGGGTCACCTATCTAACCTCATGGGTTTTCTCTTGGTCCTCCGGTTTCCTTTCATTGAAACAAAATTGAACCATACATGTATGTTAGTCTTGAAATGAATTTAACCCCATTTCTCTCTCTCTCTAATTATGGAATGTATATTTTACTTCAGGTAAATAAAGTACAGTTTATTATGAATATTAAAGATATACCTGTAAAGGAAGCAAGAAATGCTGAGATGGCTTTATTATGTGGAAACCCTCAAGATGCTGAAGCTATTTTACTGCAAGCTGGTTTAATATTCAGAGCCATCATGTTAAATATTCAGCTTTATAACTGGGACAGGTATAAACATTTATTATTATTACTATTATAAAATCAGTTTTCAATCCTTAGTGTTTCTTTGATTATATAACTGAATAATTCTTGATCTGTTGATGACTATGATGTTTCGTCAACTGTACTTAAGTTTGCTATTGACCGACTAACAATTGCTGACAAACCTTCAGGGTTGATAAATCATTTTCCAAATGCACCCTTCTATATATGATCTGTATTATTATTGTATAAAATATGTAATATTCAGTAAGTGTTGAGTACATTGAATATGGCAGGTGGGTGGATGTGTGTTTTATTGCCATGCAACCTATTGTTTACTACTGTTCATATTTCCTGGGTGTTTTTTTCAGGGCTCTTGAATTAGCTGTAAAACATAAGACACATGTAGATACTGTTATGGGATATAGATTAAAATACTTGGATCGATTTGATAAAAAAGAAAATAATAAAAGATTTTTACAGTATAAAGATGGGGTGAGTGAAGTTTTATTGATTACTGTGGTGTACTTTTTAAAAGATTAAAGAGCCATAGCAATAGATAAATTATTATGGGTTTTTCCCTTTCATAAATATATCAATATTGGTATAATAAAAAACACAAAGCTTCTAATTAATTAACAGCAAAACAAGCTGTTTATTGCCTGTCTTCAAAGCTAAAATATAATAAAGGAGAACATAGAAATACTGAATAAATGCAAAGCTTTTTTAAAATGGATCTCTCACATTATCTAGATCTGGCACTTATTCAAACTCGATGGAACCTATCTAAGCTAACAATATCCAAATATCTACTAATTCACTTAATAACCCTTTCTAAATAAATGCCCTTTTTATACCAGGAACTAGACCCAACTTATCTTATTGTTCATTTTGTTCTTCTTTGAGGCGATGCTGGGTGGTTGGATGGCCGAATGCTTAACACATGTACGCTATATTATAAGGTCTGTCATTCTGTCAACTGGTTTTGATTCCCCGGTTACACATGGGAAGGAGTAGGGTCGCCTGTCCAACCTCGTGGGTTTTCTCTGGGTCCTCCTGTTTCGTTCCACTGCTAAAGACCTCTATGCGCATGGGAATTATTGAAATAAAATAAAAGTCCCGAAATAATCTAGTTCTCTTATTCTCTCCCTTGAAAAAAGCTTCAGCTCCATCGATTCGAGTACGATCGACATAAAACTTGACATGCTTGTATGTTTCTTGGACAATGGGCATCCTCGCTGAAGGAACTCCCACCAGGTGTCGCTAGTAAAAACTTGGTTCCACACGACCTTATCAATGGTAAAAGAACCGTATCGGTATTAAATTCCATATTAAAAACAAAAACTAACGTTTGTCAACACATGACTTCATAATGAATGTACAGGAAAACTGTGCTATAGTATAAGGTAAACAGTGAAGGCACGTGGGACCGCCTCGTCTATAAATTATGTCCCTTTATCTCGAGCGAGAATGCCCATTGCGCATCAATTGGCGGACTTCAATGTCATCATTTCAGGATGGCTGCAATGATGTGTCATGCTTGGTTCCTGATCCATATAGTTAGTAGATTAAATCGAAATAAACAAGATATTCTGTCCCTTTAACAATATCAGACATAAGTTAAAAAAAAAGTCAGAAAGATCATATTGCTAAATTTGAGCTATGAAAGATGTCATACAGGATGAAATATTCTCCATTTAAAAACAAATTCTTTAGTCTTTGTTTGCAACTAGACATGTGACAACCCCCCACCAACACAAACTTTTTAATACAATTTCTCCAGGGGTGTATATTTAATAAAATTATTAAAATGTAAATGATAATCTACATTTGAATATATCAAATCTCTGACAGCTGGCCCCTGAATCCATTCACTTGATTTGATATATATATATATTTGTAGTATATTGCTTGCAATGTCTGTGTGGTTTTTGTGTCATGTCCAAAGGTTTGTCTTATGGGTTTTGTTTGTGTGTAGTGTGGTCCTCCTGCCCTTAGTATCACAATATATAAATAATGCCAAGAAGATGTAGAAAAAACCCTCACACACGATAGGAAAAGAGGGGCGGAAGAGTCCCCTTAACAGTGCAAGCAAGTTTGGATCTCAGTGATGCATCTGAGGGAAAACAGTAACCATTCCTTGTTGATTAATCATAGTAACAAAATATATAAATGATGTCAAATATTTTTTTTGCAAGATAGTTTAACCTGCTGTTAGTGTTAACTTTTGTTGACTCATTCATTGAATAGATATAAAATATATATATAATTTCTGACATTCAATACGTCGCCTGTCCAACCTTGTGGGTTTTCTCCGGCTCCCTCTCACTGCTAAGACCCCTACGTGTACCCGAATTATTGAAATAAAATTAAACCATATGTAAATCCTAAAATGACCTAGTTGTGTCGAGTGGACGTTAAACCCCATTTCTCTCTCTTTGTCTCTCTCTTTCTCTGACATTGAATACTGAATGATGTGTTTCTAAGTGGCCATATGTTACCTTTTGATACATAACATATGCAAATAAATTAAGTAAAAAACAGATTTGGCTAAAAATAAATAATAATTATTGTAATTTAAAGGGAGGTAGATTACATTCAAAGATAAATATTAAAATGATATAAAGTGATGTAGGATAAAACATTAATTTATCTAAGGAACTCGTGAATTCTTCTTTAAACACACATGATAGCGTATTCTTGTAAAAATAAAATATGTGGTAGCCTATTTATTGCTTTATTCAGAAACAAAATGGTGCTGCTGTTAATGTTCCTTTTGTAGACGAATAAACGTGTGTTCGTTCAAATTAGAAATAATTTCAGAATGTCAAGATGATTTTAATTTAATCCATAATGCAATTCAGATCTCTGGAAATAAGCTCTCTTTTAATTGGTTGTTTGTTATCACCTCATGTCATAGCAAGGTGAAGGTTACATCCAATCCATTCCGATACATGTTCATTAGCAACGGGAAGATAACAGACGCCTAAATCTTCTTCAGATAGAATTCAAAAAAAGCTGAAAAATCTATTTTTTATGTAGGTATGTGATCTATCACATTAAGATGAGTTTAACAGCTGTGTCAAATTGTATTCCGTCAGATAGGGAATAAGTTATTCTTTTTTGATATGCTTCACGCTCACCTTTCAACACTACAACTGTTGGTTCATGTTTCTCACTCGTCATCACCTTGTATAAGAAGAAGCAATAAAAGACCAATAGATTGTTAAATGGGCCTAATACTATGATCTAATGTCAGACGAAAGTTTTTTATTTCCCGTCTAAATCTTTCCTTCCAAATATATTGGATTCATTTTTAAAAACAGATGTTGCGTATTTGGGAAGTAATCATCCATCTGCTAAGATAGTTCTAAAGAAGAGTTTATGTTCCTGTAAGAACTGATAAGGAATATTTATTATTTCATAAATTCATTCCATGTGGCATTTACTTTTGTCTAAGAATGAATCAATCTATTCTTTTTTTTTTTGTCTCTTCCTTGTGTCTTGTTATATCAGGGAAAGAGAAAGAGAAATATAGTCCTAAAATACAACAGTTGATGATTAAGATCTATATCAAAAATAAGAATAATTAAATTTGTTAGATATCCATTCTAATAAAATGTTAGGATATATGATTACGATTCTTTTTTTACTGCCCTGTAAAACAGACAGGGAGAGGGGTTTAATATAGGCTATGCCTGTTCCCCAATCCCTATTCAGATACAAATCTGAATAAAAATATTGCTTATAAAAAAAAAAATAACAGCCAGTTCTATTTATATATATATCGATAAAATCTCTTTTAAATATTATCTTTGATAACGGCTAGCTCTAGCCCAGGTAAGGTGCAGAAGCGTAGGACGTTAAACCCCATTTCATTAATTCATTATATCAGAATATGATTTGCGACTTACAAATATACATTTATACTTGATAAAGTTGTATTTGATAACGGCTAGCTTACATGTCAGAATACAATTTCTGATTTTTACAAATATACAAATTTATATGTTTTTTTTTGTTAAAGAACTAGATCAATAATTATAATGTTACAACCTTTAATTTATTTAAATTAGCAATATTGTTGTTGATTTATAAAAGCAGACTGTGTCCAGTCCTTGCATACTGTATTTCTTATGAGTCCTTGCATACTATGGCCACCTCTGGCTTGCAGCCGTGGTTTCAAGCCCTAGTGTGAGCGTATGTGGCATGGAGATAGGGGGCGCCTTCTCAACCTCGTGGGTTTCCTCCGGGTACTCTGGTTTCCTCCCACTGCCAAAGACCTGTATGCGCAAGCGAATTATTGAAATAAAATTAAACCATATGTTAATCTTGAAATGACCTAGTTGTGTTGAGTGGATGTTATAACCCCTTTTCTGTCTCTCTCACCCTTGCATACTATATTTATTATGAGTCCTTGCATACTATGGTCACCTCCAATTCAGAGTTATTGCAATGAAAATTTTGTAAACATGTTAGAGAAAAGAAATATTGATAAATTATTCTTAATTGGCATGGTTTAGTCATCATAATTCAATGATTGTTATTATCTTATTAACTTTCCTTAGGAACCTTGTAGAGAGAAATGTCACTTTCACTTTTCTTCTTTTTTTAAACCTTGCTTAATAAGTTGATTTAATCATATCATCTTAAGGTCGAACTCTATCGAAAACCCGGCAATTTTGCTATTATTTACAGGGTTATTGCCCTTGCCTTAAAAACCTCTGAAATGTGTTAAAGAGAAAGATACTATACTGAAAAAAAAAAAATCAAAGTTGACAAATGGCCAAAAAAAATTTTTTTTTAAATCCCCAAAGGCTAAAAGTAATACTTAGATGAGATTTAGATGAATAAAACAATAAATTAAATGTAGGGTAGACAATCTTTTATTATAACAGGCTTACTTTTTGTGGATAACAGTCAAAAAATATTTTAAACAATTACAAATAGCAGATCAAAATCCAGCGAAACTAATGTAAACTGCAAATGGCTAAAACATAGGTTACAATTGATTAATTTAACTAATTTTGGGCACTGATATGTTTTTGGTAATAACACTAAGTATTTTATTTTATCTATATAATAATAATGTGAGTATTTATAATGCGCTATATCCATCAAGTAAGTTTATGCTCAAAGCGCTACACAATTAATATCCCGGTCTCTAGGATACAAGTATAGCCTGATTACCTCCCTTTACCACTGAACTCTTTAATCTTAGAAAGAGTCCCAACATATGCTGCCCAAGGAGCGCAACAGTTTTTTGTGTAATACATACACCATCCTACCGGTACCCATTTACAGCTGGATTGAATTACATTCTTAGTTTGCATCACTTCACTACGGTACTTTAAAAATTAAAGGGGCCTATCCAGTATTCAAATAAGTATTCAAATCAAATACCAAAACTTGACAATAGAGCCTATTATTTAACTTATCTGGAAATTACAAACCCCCAAAAAAGTAATTTTATTAGAGTGAGTTGGTAATCACAACAATCACACACAACTATAAATTTGACCAATTGTCTTCTGACCAATTCCACATGGGAACGTGAACATAGTTACACAACTAGGATTAACTGTAAAGGTTAACAAATAAATATGCCTTGGGACAGTCCCTTTAACAAATTTCACTTTTCTTTTTCTTTTTTTTTTTTTAAATTTTGCAGTCATCTGATCAAAATGACAAATTTCACATGGAAACTTTAGTGACTAATTAAGGGATGTGCTCTAAGAATGTGGTAATATGGACCTACTAATAAGACAGTCAGAAAGATACCAGGTGTCTTACTTGACATTGAGTTAGATTTATTCTCTAACTTATTATCTAATTAGACAGGATATCATGATAGAATTGATTTCTACAGCCATGTCAAACCTTCATGAGCTCGTAATGAAGGCTTTAAATCATCGACTTGTTACGCGGCTGACAAATTTATAAAACACAGGCTAATTTATCTGTTCAAAGTTTTAAAACATGTAGTAAATATCCATTATTCACGCTCTTTTACTCCATCGAAATCATTTTTAAAAAAAAACTCATTTAGGTTTATCCTATATCTTTTTTAAAGTAAAAACAAGATAAAAAAGGTTTCCATGGCATCAGTTAAAGAAATAGTTTATAGCAAAATTATACCATATTTTTTTGTATTATTCAAGAAACTGGTTTAATCTTATCATTTAAAGATACATTAGTTAAGAGCTAAATCTGCCTATATAGCAGTTCTTTCTTTGGGCCTGAAATGTTTTTAAAGTATTAATTAGACATTAATTAACTGATCCAGGCCTTAATCAACTCAGGATGGCATCAGATTTCTCCGATATTAAACAGATTAAAACGTTTCAGCAATACTCTGATTTAATCAATATGGCAGGTTCCAGGCGTTTCGAGACTAAGCTTCAATCAACCAGGACCGTGGTTGAAATTATTGCACACGTCTGCTAAACTTTCAAATGCCAATACCTTCGCATGCATTAGAGTAATTTGAATGAAATTTTCAAATTATTCACTTTACATCACCTTCTTTCAAACTATAATAGCAAGAATGGCTAGTTCTTTATATCTTGAATAATATAATTTTAACTAATTTAAACTTTATAACAAAAAGAGATACAGAAGTTAAATATTTATGGAAAATGATGGCCATTAATTTGAAATATTTGTTTTGTTAAAGACAGATAATAGATGTGGTATTTAAATGTTCTGCAAATTGGCACTTAAAACTACAGAATTTCTTGAATGCAACTCATGAAATAAATGGTATTGTGAAAGTGTATTTTAAAGTCGTACATGCAATTTACATTAAAATAAATTTTTAATCAAACCTTGTCGATTAAAACTAGTGTAGATAAAATGTCAAAATCAAATTTGGCATGATTTGAGTTTTATATCGTTATAATTGTCTGCAAAGTTTAAGACTGTTGATAGATCAGTTGAGTTAGAAAAATACATTGGTACACTAAGTGGTTTTTGAAGGTTTTTTTTTACACAAATCATCCAAAATGATAAAAGATTAGTTAATGACATGCAGCTTTTGGGGTATTACTGTTGGATACAATGTGTGATGATGTAACTTTATAAGATTACGATTTTTCACTGCAATTTTGGAAAGAGGAATAACTTAATTTCGTCTCATTCGAAATATAATGTCTAATTGTTTCAATACATGGTAACTTTGTAAATGTAGTTACACAATGAAAGCATTGATGATTTTCCACGTATCTTTAATCTTTAAATTAATACCGTGCCAATGCCATTCGAAATGTGGTATATGCATACCACTTGGTCAGAGTTCAGATGATTGACTTTTGTCGACAAAGACTTTGTTAGTATCAGTATCTTTATCAAGTACATGTACCTCCTATATTACATTAATATTCTTCGTGTGGTAGCCATGATAATCTTTTGATAGAAGTTCAACGATTGAAAGGTGTTACTATTAACGATATATCTCCTCTCATCAGTAAACGAAAACCATCTTGATTGGCTCAATTTTCTTCAGCTCTTCTGCATTGTTTACTTACCGCATGTGCACAAGATTGTGAATTTAGTTGCTGTAAACTTCTTTCTGTTACCCCATGCCTTTTAGATTTCTGTCTAATTTGGTCTGTGTCTGAAAAATCTTAGCAGAAGTAGAGTCAGGAAAAGTGAGCTAAGACTTATTTATTTTCATCTTCTGCCAATAATCCTCATTTCTTTATTTATTTATGCTATCACAACCATGTGATGAAGAAATATGTTCGACACATTTTATAACCCACAGAAACAGTAGTAGACAAAACATCAAACAGTCAACAACCTTCCTGCATAAAATTTAAAAATTGTTTATTTTGTAAGGATTGCAAACAAAACTAAAGTTAATAACATATGCTTTATTTCAAATTGCAAATGACTTATTTTAAAACCAGGGGCCTGTTTCTCGAAATCTTAACTAAAGATAAAATCCAAATTTAAGTATGATTGGATGATATAAATTGATTTTAGTGCTTAGCCAATCAAAATTGAAATATCTACTAAAATTTGGATTTTATCTACTAAAATTTGGATTTTATCTACTAAAATTTAGATTTTATCTTCTAAAATTTAGATTTATCTACTAAAAATTTGTATTTTATCTACTAAAATTTGGATTTTATCTACTAAAATTTAGATTTTATCTTCTAAAATTTAGATTTTATCTACTAAAATTTAGAATTTATCTACTTAAATTTGAATTTTATCAATTAAAATTTGGATTTCATACTAAAATTTGGACTTTTTACTAAAATTTGGATTTTATACTAAAATTTGGATTTTATCAACTAAAATTTGGATTTTATCAACTAAAATTTGGATTTTATCAACTAAAATTTGGATTTTATCAACTAAAATTTAAATTTTATCAACTAAAATTTGGATTTTATGTACTAAAATTTGGATTTTATCTTTAGTTAAGATTTTGAGAAACAGGGCCCAGGGTTGTAACTAAGTGAGACTTGAATATGAAGTTTAGTGTCTACTGTGGTTCCTTTAATAAACTGTCATAACATTCACATGTTAGTCTTGAATGTCTTGATGGTTGTTTAGTTTTTGCAATGTCTATATTCTGTCTTGTCCGCAGGTAGTTTTTTTGTTTTTTTGTTTTGTGTGTAGTGCAGTCCTCCTGTATTTACTAATAGAATCAAATGGCATGATGAATCTTCTACCTCTGTAATGGTGTTCAAGGGATCATCCTGATTTTAACAAGAGTCTCAGAAATAAAACTCCATGTATGTTTGAAATTTAAGCGCCAAATTTAAGGCATATTTACCTTTTCTGAAAATTTCAGCTCAAAATATTGAGTCGTTTAGATATGAACGTCAAAACAGCTTATCCAGACATGTAACCCTTTACAGATTTCGTGTCATTTTTTCCTTGACTGGTAATTCAGCTTGGGACACCAGTCTCTATTTCAAGATGAAGACTGACAAGTTTAGGTTGTTTGAAAACGTATTTTATATATTAGTTAGTTTCTCAGCGCTAAGTTAGAGGTTCTTAAGGGTTTTCCACACAAAAATAAGCAGTTTTATTCTCAAAAATATAATCAATATTGCTGCTTTAAGCAGCAGGGTGATTTACCCAAAACTACTACCAAATATATCACCCAACATCAGACAATACTAACTCATTGTTGTCAAAAACAGACAGAATACTTCAATTATTTTAAAAACAGTGAGTAAATTGAGTAAAACTTGTAAAGATTGTATTCTGCCAGTAAGGTAGTATGTGAAAGCATTCTGTTAGAATTTGGTGGTATTGGTGAAGAAAGAAACTAAAAAACTAATAAATAGTAAACAATAAGCTACTTCCGCTTTTAAGTAGTTTTAAATGAAAATTTGATAGTATAGATCTTGCCTGATCAATTAATGCTGCACTGTGGGTGGGTTTTTTGTTGCTTAACTCAAAGAGGTTTATAAGTTTCAAAAATGGCTGTTTTAAATCAGAATTTGTCTAATTTTAATTTCTGCAGACAGAATGGAATCTTTGAGATTCCTGGAATTCACTTCTTTATTTTTTCTGTCGGGGTAAATATTGATAATTGTAAAAACCAAGATATGACATTCTTGGTGTGTTATTTACACTAATTTTACACTTATCCTGCCATCCTCTCATAAATAACTATAGGTATTTGGCATTACAAAAACAAAATGGTTTTAACACAATAGGTGAGGGTGATTTTGGTACAAACATTTTCCTTTCTCATTATTTCTCTTTTAGATGATACTAAATAATATTTTAATGCTAATTAGGAAACCATGTTTGTCATAAATAAGTAAGTTTTCTAGAGCTTAGCAATAGCAATGAATTGGGGTTTCAATGACTATCCATCCCATGTTATACTATAACGCTGAACTATTGAGAGTCATGTCGACCCCAGTCTTATTCTGAATCACACTGTACACAGCATGTCACGCAAATATTGAGCTAGATGTTATTACCTATGTCAAAGGATCAGCAGTTGGCTTCCTTGATTTCCGGCGTTGATGCCTATCATCAGGGATGCAGGAGACAGGGCCTGTCAGGACAGCTTCTAACTTCTAGTTGTTCCAATGGTACAAAAAACCATTTCCTCATGTTCACATTGTGAGTTGGAATTCAAAATAAGATTAGGCCGTAGTGCTGCTGTCTGGGAAAATTCCTGCATAACACACTATATGGTACAGAGCAGTAGGATGTTAAACCTCATTTCTTTTTCCGTTCGAGTGCAGAAAAAAGGTTCTAAATATTGTTATTCCCAAAATGACCTAGTTTGTGGCGAGTGGCCGTTAAACCCCATTTCTCTCTCTCTTAAGCAGTTTATCAGAATTAAAAGATCTCGCTGCTGAAGTGTCTTCATATTATATTTTGAATTCTATAGATGACAAATATTATTAAATGATAATCTGAGTAAATCCAAAAATCAGATTTTATAAAAAAAAATTCAACTCATCATCACATTTCAACTACAGACAAAAATCTTGGAAGTTATTTGAAATATGCTGTAAACAACATGTATGTTTTCAAGTAACAAAAAACATACATGCATAATGCAGTTTTGTCATATAGTGTGTATCAGATAATCAGATGTCTTAAATCTTCTTGAACAGACCACACTGATTTGATCACTAGTATGGGGGGTTGGATGGCCGAATGGTAAGCGTTTCATAAAGCCTGTCATTGAGTCAACTGGCTTGGTTTCGAACCCCCCATACTAGTTTTACGTAGCAATGAGTAGGGTCACCTGTCCAGCCTCATGGGTTTTATCCGGGTCCTCCGGTTCCCTCCCACTGCTAAAGACCCCTACGTGCAAGCGAATTATTGAAATAAAATTAAACCATATGTTAGTCCCGAAATGACATAGTTTGTGTCGAGTGGCTGTTAAACCCCATTTCTCTCTCTCTTGAGCAGTTTATCAGAATTAAAAGATCTAGCTGCTGAAGTATCTTCATATTATATTTTGCATTCTATAGATGACAAATATTATTAAATAATAATCTGAGTAAATCCAAAAATCAGATTTTATAAAAAAAAAAAAAATTCATATATATTTGATTTGTAATTTGTACCCTTTTTTGAAAACAATTTTTAATTTTTAGGCAACGTTGTTTAAATTTATGAGTTTGGAGAATATCTGTCTTGTTGTTGCGGTGTCTAATTATCCAATGACTGGTTTCCTCTGGTTTATTACATGTTGTTCTAAACTGGTCAGTTTTCTAGGAGAATGAGTTATGTACAAAATGAAAAATCGCCCATAATGATCGATATACTATTGGATCTAGCTGCGTAAATGAATCAACTTATCAATATTTACTGACTGTATAGCTGACCGTTCGTATATAAATTCCAAATAAAACTAAATGTTGACAAACATTACAAAACATAGTTGCTATTAAAGTCATTTTTTTAATGGTTGAAGCATTTTGTAACCATGAGCTATGGTTGTCAAGCTCCTCCTAGTCCTAGACTTGATTAAATTTGGCCGTTAATGTCAATCAGAAGTGTGCTAGTCAAACCAAGTTTTAATTATATCTTCTTGCTACACATGCAGTAGTTTTGTGCATCTGTTCTTAAAAATTAGGAGAGTCAATATTTCATTCGCTCATTCAAACAGTTTTTTGGGGTGATTCAGGGTTGCTCTGACCCCAGAAATGGGTTTTTGCATAACAGTTTGTATTGCATCATGCCATAAGAGTTTTTGAATAAAATTTAGTTAGAAACAAACCTTCAATTTATAACATAAATGTATCAAGATTTTCTTTTTGAATTTCAATTTCATTATGTATCCCTTCACCCATTACGCTTACATCGGTTATTTTTGATATTGGCTTTCTCATATTACAGAGCAATAGTGAGTGATCCGTTCAAATTTTTCGAGGAAATGAATCCAATAGGCCTACTCATATCATACTCATAGTTACATAAGCTAGACAATCTCGTAGAGAAATTAATATCAATTTGATATACACTGGGGAAATTATGACTAATAATTATTGATATTATAAATGAAGTTGAAGATAATGAAGTTTAAGAAGTGAAGGGAGTTTTGACAACACGTTTTCTACCATCTATTATTATGGTAATTCTAACAACAGAACATTTGTCATGTGCATTATGTAACTGTCAGTAGCAGGGGGAAAATGCAATGGGTTTTTTTTTCTTCTGGAAAATCACAATGGCATTGTTTTGTTTCTGCAAGGAATTGCGCATCATTGTTTTCAGCTAAAAAGGAAATCTGTGTGCATGATCTAAGGTCATTTGGGTACCCAATTTATTAATCAAAGATCAAGTTATCTTTTTGTACATTTGTTCAACTTTGAACTGAACCGTCCTCACAGTACACAGGCGTTGACTATATATTATAATAGAGAAATAGAGTCAAGCTGTAGTAAGAGATTTTATTTTAATCCTGTAAAGTGCCCGTGTCTCAGTATTGTGCCCAGCCATTCCATGAAATCCTTATTTTAACGTTTAGTACCGTCAATTTGAAACCAGGGTGATTATTCCCTGAAATTAATTAATAGACGATACAGTTTATTTGGTAAGCCTATTTATCCCCTTTTACAAAAGATAATGGTTTAAGTTAATTACAAGTAATAGACAATATAGGATTAATCTGGACGTTTTCAAGAAGAGAATATATCGTCTAGTATAAAAAACATACATGTTGAGATAAAGCCAGACATTTTCATTATTCTGTAGCTATTTCTAGCCTTCAATTAAATGACAAGTCTGGCAAAATACAAATAAATTTTCCACCTTTGTGTTCGTAAGTGTAATAGCTGCTTCTACTTCAATTCGATCGGACGACTGATTTACACATTTTTGATAGACATAAAAAAAAACCTAGATCACCCTGGGTAGTCTATTCTTTTGACATCTGACAAATTGAAATGCGATTCTCACATTGAGAAGGGTATTGTTCGATAAAATACAAGGCACGGTCGCTCTTTGTCTAGACAAATTCATTAACGCTGAGTTTGGAGTGAGTTGTGAGATAGTGTGACACACTTTTACTCCTGCCTCCGCGGCTAATCCATTACGAAAAAAAATATTACAACACTGCATTGGTAATCAATAGAGTGTAAATCTTCAATTTACATCTAACTAGGCTCACCAGCTCCTGTTTCTGATTAGAAATTGTTTTTTCTCTCTCGAGTTTTCCATCCCCAAAAAATAGCCCGAGATTTGATTCACTGCAACATGAAATTGGGATTTAGCGTGCATTAAGTTTTCATCTGATATTTCTGACAAACCTGCTTCATATAAAGGAATGTCCATCACCTGTGAGCTCTTTGACATTCAATTCGCACTTTGAGTTGGCCATGTTAGGAAAGAAAATATTCTCTCACTAATCCTATTCACTGATTTTAATTTCCGCTTGTTATGCAATACACTGATAAGTCAGCTTGCATTGCAACTTTTTGCACAAAAAAATACTTTTAATAACTCCTGAAGAAATTCTTTTAACAATCAAGCTTCTTAAGATCTTCCTGTTTTCTTTTTCAAAGGAAAAGTTTCATGTTTTCTATTATTTCATACTTTTTAGAAGGTTTTTCTGCATGTAACACAAGGTCCTTTGTATTCATACATTTATTTAACAAGAAAAGCAGCATTTTCTTTGAAAATATAAATTGTTTTAGATTGATCATTCAAACTTTAGGAGATTTTAGTTCTTGAAATTAAATGTTTTGAGCATCTGGTGCTTTGGGAAATGTAAGCTTAGATTAACTAAGGTGTTGTTTCAAGTCAAGCAATTTAAGGAAGACTGTAAGAGTGTTTTTTGTAGACAAAACGTGATTACCATTTCCCTATGGCCGTTTGCGCTTCAGACATTTTTTTTTTTCTCAGACAAAATTATATTAAATGTTCAAAAAGGTTAATTTAAAGCATGATTGAGAAGAGAAAGGTCAACTACCTCAAATTTGAATGTAATTTCCCAAAAAAATCACAAGAAAAAATTCTGTTAAATCATGTGACTGTCTGTTACTGAATGACATCTATACAATGTAATGATTCCGTGTAAATGATATTACATTGCATGTTTCATTCTGGTCTATACATACATCATTTTTTAAATGAATGACAACGGAAAAAGGACCTAACAAAATGAGACAGAAAAGGAATAATTTTGTTTTCCCTAAAGAAAAAGCGATGAGTTGGAAGCGAGTCTAATTATTTCTGTCTGGATGTCTGATCTTTATATTGTTTGTCATGATAGCAAGAAATGAGACGGAAAACGACATGGTGACCCACAATCAATACGGGCATGTCACGTACAGATTTTTATGTTTAACTAGTAAAAGATTGAAATATTTTCCCTTGGCCAACGCAAAAAGAAAAAAAGAAAAGTCCATAGCGATGCAAAAGACATGTTGGTTAGCCAATATATTGATTGTGAATTTCAAATCTAGTATTGCATTTCAAGTATTGATCTCCAGTGTGCTAAAAGGGCCGCGTTCCTGCCATTACATAACTCCATTTCCAAAATTTCATTTATTAACTGCAAACATAACGCCTGATCTGATTAGAGACAAATTATACACTAGGTCCTTCTATTTAGTTTGCGCAGGTTTACAGGCCGTATTTCATGATTTTTGCCTCTTATAATTGAGTTGAAACATAATCCTAGACTGTTATTTTTAGTCTTTTGTAAGAGGTTGAGCCCTTGAATCAATATTTGTTATATTGACAGATTGGTGGAGTGAAAATTCATAAATCAAATGAAGGATGTATTTCTTTCTCCAGACATGTCAAAGAAAATAAAATTGATCATTTCTAGTTTGAAGTTTCAATAAATCTGAAAGTCAACCTCAAAACTGACTTAAAAACATAGATCTTGCAAGATTTCTGTTAATTAACACTTACAGCTGTAAATTGTTGATTTATAGCTTTGTAACTTTGCATCCTTCTTCCGTTTTGATTTTCCTACTTTGTATAATATTTACTTTTTGTTGTAGCATGTGGCATGTGTTTCTGTAAATTCTTCCAAAAGAGTTCTATCAATCATTTGTTTTATTTTTTAATTTTTTTTTTGCAGATTGAAGTGGACTGGGAGAAGATAGAATCCAAAATAGAAATGGAATATCAAAAGGAACGAGAGCGTCCTTCTGGTGGTGGCAGCACAACATCTTCATCTACCAACAGTAGACCAACACCATCCAGCAGACCTACTGCATCACAAAGATCTTAATCATGTTTTTCATAATGCTCACTTTATTTTAAATGGTATTTCTACACAAAAGACAAATTAACAAACCAAGAAATATATGAAAGGTCTAAATCAAACTATGATTATTATGTCAATACACAAAAAGACATACCAGCTACTTAATTTATTCCATAAGTATGTGTTTTTGTGTATTGCTCTATCCAGTTACTAAATGCCTCTAAAAGAAGATTATTAGGTCATTCAGGAGTATGGTACATGTATATATCCTAAATAGAGAATAACCTTTCTAACAATGTGAGCTCTTCAAAATACAGTTTCACGTATCTTTTGGAATATTTAGTTGAAAAACATCACCTATTTCCCATCCGTACCATCAACCAGTCGAACCCTGATGTAGAAATTTAATCATGAATAGACCATTTTGTTATAAGATATATTAAATATGTAATTAGTAATTTCAATAACGTACATTGTATTTTTATCAAATGTTACTCAAGACAGTTTCTTTAATGTACATGTATATATAAAGTTAACTTCAACCAATCAACAAGAAGGAAACCAGGAAAGAAGAATCCCTTCAGAGCACATGGTGCCAAATGGGACTAGATAATTCTCTTTAGTCTGAGCTTGTAATCAAGTTCTGACACTTAACATTTTTGCACTGAATATTTTCGAAGTGCAGATTTGTGTGAATTCTGCTACTATTTGTCAGTAAGTGGAGATGTAAATAAATTGTCCAATCAATATTCTGTTAAGTGAGTCTTGAAGTTTTAGCCGATACTGATATTGGTGGTAGAATATTCTAATACAGCCATTTAGAACTAAAATAATTATAATCTAAACAATCTAAATACATGGTTATAATAAGTATTACCTGTATAGCCATTTAGAACAAAAATAATTATAATCTAAATACATGCTTATACTAGTATCACCTTTAATATTACAATAGAAATGAAATATTTATTGTCCTAATAGACATATGGTACTTTCTAAAAGTTCCATTGTTAAAGAATAATAGTGATGTTTTTGTTTGGTAATAGTACCAGGAGGGGGTGTCAAAGACATATGACATTTAATGGACCATATTGTCAAACTAAATTATTTTGGGGTTTGCCTTATATAAATATTATGTCAATATTAGTACCATTAGAAAGCCCAGGCATTTTATGGCTGAGAAAAATTAGTTGTTTGTCTAATAGGTCAATAACAACAAATGAATAGTCATTGAAGAAGTAAATTCTAATTAGTGTCAATACCAGTTAAGATAGTTGATTAAGCTACCCGTTTTTGCGCAATTCACAGAGGCATTTCTTCAAATCAGAAGTTGAAAGGCTTTCACTTATAGCGCTTTAATACTGCTAGCAGCTAAAAACAGCTATTTTTTTTTTTAAAAATGTACTAAGCTCAGCTCATTCTGTAATGATTTTTTTTGTGTTAAATGACGAATGTACCAAAAGATCCAACAAAATCGAAAGATTAAAATTTAATGAAATTAAATGTGTAATAATACAATTAATACAGAGCTTTAAATTTAATTTCTTTGCTAATGCTAAAGGTATTCCACAGAAATGTTCTAAATTTGAAATAACCTAATCTTTACAAGGGTTGATTATCGTACTTCTAAAGAACTAGAAATGTACTATTTTTGTGTTCACCAGAAAATAGGTTATGAAAATAGAAGGTAAACCATATAGCTTTCATCAAATAGGAAGTATATCAACTGACATACTAGATAGACAACAGTAAAACTGACAACACAGAAATAGTTTATTTTAAAAAATGTGTCAACATCTGTTTTTAGTATTCATCCATCTACCTTTCAACTTCTGGCTCTCTTCTACTTATTAAGTCTTCAGTACACCACAAAAGAAATGTATCTTGGGTATAACATCTTCTTTACTCTCTCTCTCTCTCTCTCTTTCTCTCATTCTCTCAGAAATCCATAATTCAGATAATAAATCCAATATATATAATCCATAGAAATTAATCTTGTTACTTTATTTCAAACTATACAAACTTTCCTATTTAAATCCAAACTGTAGCCGAGCCATCTGTGGGTCTAGAGAGTTGATTTTGGGCTTGTTGTTTAAATAAAGGACTAATTTATAATTTCTATATCATCTGAAGCCTAAATTAAGACTTAGCTCTTGCACAATGTATCTTTAACATTTGTTACTAACATTGCTTCTGTGGTCTTTGTATAACCCTCATATAAGGTTGATTACGGAATACCTACATCCTTCTCTAAAAACAATGAAGTTTGATTTTGATGTTCTTTTTCATGTACTTTGATGTATGATTTAGTATGTTATAAAGTTAATTTTTTCTAAGCTCTGTGAAGAGACCTCGTTCTTATCTGAAATATCTATTAACATCCCTGATTGCTGGTTTATTACTAGTTCTTAAGAAGATGAAATCAACCAAAAAACAGTCAAGTCCGTCCACAAAACTCATTATATTCTTTGTTCAACAATATGTATATCAGATTAAGTTATTTATATATAATGTATTGTTACTATTTATATTTATATTATGAGATATAAAGTATTTAACGACTTTCCATGAGTTTGGTTTGTGACTGAAATAATTATTTTGGGGCTGGGGTTTGGGGTTTATTGTTTGCTTATGGGTGGGGGGGGCTAACGTGGATAGGGCACATCGCGAAATTGAGAGAGGGACATGAATAGTGCGGCTATTCCGCAATACGTGAGCATGTGCACAGATGTCACTCAGGCGGCTCAGTTAATTTCTAACGTCACTTTTGGTTCACGACTTCACGTATAGTAGGTACCGGTTAATTAGCCCTTTTCATTGGAAACGGTAGTAAACTGTAACAATTTTTCAATTGTTACAAATATTCCCACAACTGTAAACCAGTCTGTTTTTTTCTAAATTGATAGAATTGTATACAGACACTATTTGTTCTCAAATCTTTGTTTGAGTTATGACGGTAGCGATAAGGTAAAACCGGATAAATGCAACAAACATAAAGTCCCATTATAGTGCTTCTTTTAATGACGTCTATGAACAGACTAGTTTCCGATCAAATATCAGTTTTTATTACCCACTATTATTACAACGATATCAAAATGTTCTACCACCAAATCTGTCTGGAACCACATCAAACAGGAACATCACAAAATATTTCGGATTATCTTTTACTACTGTTAACGGTTCATTTTGTTGAATTAAGGCCAGTCGCATAGAGTGAATCACCCATACCAATATATTTAACAAAGGGCAAAAGCGGAGTTTGGATTTATCATCCTAGATCAATCCCCATCCTTTAAAAAAGAAAACGACCAAAGGGCAACATTCGGACGTCTGGAAGTGCCAGTATATGAATACTTTTTGCACTAAATAAACTGAGTATATGGTCGACAGATTTTGTATGTGTGGAATAACAAGTTATATGAGTTTATCATTCGGCGGATGTCTACAAGAACAATGTGATGGAGGCGACAATGCAACACAATCAGTGTTTCGTAATGATGAACTTGGATCACGCAACCCTGTTTCTGAGAATTTTTTTCGCCTTGTGGACTGCTGGAGCTGGGGAGATTTTCATGACCGTTAAAATCGATTGTCATTTACGTCAACTTTATTTCTTTAATTTCACATCACGGGAAGTGTGTAATGATACAATCTAATTACTGGGATATAGTCTGTTTCTTACAAACAAGGGGGGTTGGATGGCCAAATGGTTAGCGCGTGCACGCTGTATCATAAGGCCTGTTATTAAGTCAACTGGCGTGGTTTCGATTACCCGGTTGTACTGAATTGACAAGGAATAAGGCGCCTATCAAATCTCGTTGGTTTCCTCCGGGTCCTCCGGTTTCCTCCCACTGCTAAAGACCCCTATACGGGCGAAGCGAAATATCGAAATAAATTGAACCATATGATTGTTAGTCACAAAATATCCCAGTTTGTGCCAATTGACGTTAAACCCAATCCCCTCCCCTCTCTCTCTCTCTCTCTTTCTCTCTCTCTCTCTCTTACAGCCGTCATCGACATCACCCCAAGTGTGTCATTGAGGCATGTCGTGTGGTTTCAATATTACACCTGTATACGTGCCAAGGAATGGGGGTGCCTGTACAACCTCTCTCTCTCTCTCTCTCTCTCTCCCTCTCTCTCTCTCTCATAACTTAAATAACATTATGAA
The DNA here is from genome assembly GCA_917208275.1 of Patella pellucida. NCBI lineage: Eukaryota > Metazoa > Mollusca > Gastropoda > Patellidae > Patella > Patella pellucida. The sequence continues at coordinate 11,999,049 of OU795038.1, forward strand.
AATATCTTTTTGGACAGCGTACAGCTATAATGATTCAAAATAATGTATGTAGTCTTTAAAGCAGGCCCGTATCCAGGGGGTGGCACGGGGGGGGGGGGGGGGGCAACTGCCCTCCCAATACTGAGTCTTGCCCCCCCAATATCACAAGAAAATTGGCCTTTACCACAAAATTCATGCAGATGCCCATGCTAGTTGGCCCTCCCGAAAACATCTTTGCCCCCCCCCCCCCAAAAACAACTTTCTGGCTACGGGCCTGCTTTAAAGATAGATAACCTGGGCTTCTTTAATTCACCCAATGAAATGTAAGGGAAGGTTAGCCACATGATTACATACTATAGTACATTTTGATGATAATATATTGCATGACAATTTGGCTTCCAAAATCTGCATGCTATCAATCACAAAATACCATCTCCCTAAAAACCTTTGTTTATATATGATTTTAGTTTTTTGTATAAATCAATGATAAATGCAGGTGAGCGTATTTATTTACGGATAAAGAAACGCATATATTGACTAGCATATAAACTGCCATCTAACTTACTGTAATAATAACGATCTTAAAGTGAGATCAAGTAGAACAACTGAACAAATATAACATAAGATGGCTTTTTTTTCTCTGGCAATCTCAGATACCTTCTTTTTTTTCGAAAGACCCAGATTAGCAACTTCAACATTTGAGACATCACGCACGGATAAAACACCCAACAACAGTATGCATTCCCGCGTTTAAATACGTCCACTATTTCCATACGGCGTCTGAGGTTTCCTGCAAGCAAAAAAAAAACGTCTTCCTAGACTTTCGTCGACACATGCACGGATAAAAAAAAACCAACACCAGTACGCATTCCCGCATTTAAATAACCGGTCACTATTTCCATAAGGCGTCTGCGGTTTCCAGCAAGCAAAAAAAAAACGTCTTACTAGACTTTTGTGATCTGAAATGTTCTCTTATGGCGCCTGATGTTTGTCAAGCATGTTTTGTATTAACACCGTTTGACACGTCTGCCTGGATTCTGTTTATGATCCGGGGGTTTTCCTATCCAGTGGGCTAGACTTGAGATCACGTGATATGTACATAACATTTATCTGATACCTGTATAAAGTGTGTAAGATCTGGGTGGTTCTTCCAACCCTTTGTGACGCTCGACATCATTCTTTAACATTTCAATTTTTTCTTTCGACGTTATTATACTCAAATTCTTCGCCCAGTTGACGAATCTCCTGTGTCCAAAAAACAAACCGAGACCTACACCGTAGATACAAATACAATATGTATAGTTTCTTTTGTTTTTCTTTCTGCATAGTTGGTTCATCTTTCCAGAATAATTGCAACTGTTTGCCAAACACCTACACGGTGAAATTTGGGACTAATGGGCTTTAATCTATATAATGGATAAGGTTCTGGCTCGCTAGCCTGGAGGTCGGGTGTTCGATCCCTGCATTGGCCTAGTCGTTCGGATGGGACAAAAACCGAGGTCCGTGCACGTAAAAGATCCCTTGGCAGTTGAAATTCAGTTGCTGCCCGGGCAAAATTTCTCTCACAGCACACTGTATGGCATATGCCCGTCTTCAATTAGCCCAGGTTAGGTGCAGAAGCGTAGGACGTTACACCCCATTTCATTCATTCTATATAATATAGGTGTCGGATAAAGCACGAGACTTGGGTTATGATGCGGGGAAAGAAAGACTGAAGAAAATAACCCGAGGTTTTTCTGTCGAGTTTTTTTTCTGAAATCTTTCTAATAAACTTCTCTAACGGTAAATCTCTTTGATCTTTTGGGGTATAGGCTGTGCCTGGAATAACTTAGGTTATTCTTGCGAAGGTCTTTCTTTAAAATTGTAACGGGTTATTTTTCCAGGTTAGGGTTTTTTTACCATAAGAAAGCGTGAAATTATTTTTTCTTACTGGAATTCTAGGATTTACCGAATGATTAGCACGTACGCTTTGTATCATATTCATAAGGTCTGTCATTGAGTCAACTGGCGTGATTCCAATTTCCCGAATTGTACAAAATAGACTACATGTACTCATTTTTGAATGTTGTGACCATTACAGAGACCCGTACTTATAGTAGACAGTTCTCTGTGTGTAATGTGAAGAATTTACAAAAAATTAGTTACGGGTAAAGTACATATGAACTAAGACAATGTGATTCCAATACAGAATGACATTATATATACTCAGACGAGTTTTTGTTGCCTTAAAGCAATATCTTGGCTCAGATAAACATTTTGAAATCCAATCTCATAATAAATCACCCACTATGCTTTGAAGGGCGAGTCCAGGATTTCCCGAAAGAAGGAGTTGTGTCTATAAAATTATCTAAGTCCTTTAGTCGTGTGGAGCACTTGTAGTGCCTTATTAGCCCACAATAACAGGGCAAATCTAAATCGTCAAACCTTACAAGACAACGGTCATAGTACGTGTTTTTTCTGTTTTCAGATTTAAATATTCGAAAGCATATTAAATGCGTCTTATAAAACAAATGATATCTTTATTTACTATAACATTAAAACGGATGTACGCACATTTTCGTTTGAATCGATGTCGTTCCCTTTTCTCGGCTACTCCCAATTTGGTTTTCTATAGTTACCAAACAAATATTATACTGGCATACTCTCAGAAAGAAAGACTAAAAGTAAAATCAGGTCAACATACCAGTGTATGTGTGAATAACTAGATGTATTTTGGCAGATGTGGCTGTCAAAATCCTCTTCTTATGTCTAGAAACAGATTATCTTAACAGAATTTTATGTAATAATATGTTGTCTTGTTTTGACAAAAAGCTCATCCGTGTACTAAAAGCGTAAGGTATTTGTCTTCCTTTTTTGAAGGAATGACGTTTGGACGTTCCAGTTTTAGAAAGTTAAATATTAACAACTACAAGTCGAAGCATTTCTTTCCTTCTATGTAGCATGCATAATCGAATTCCATTCTAGTGAAGTATGCTCATCTTACTTGATGTGGAATTTTGTAGGCTTTCTGTCAAACGCCAACTAAATGTAGCGTCTCCTTTATCGCAATCTACCTGATTCAATTTTTCAACAGACGATTAATTGGAACAGATATAAAATCAGGAATGAGGAATCTCAGACATGCGGAATTGGAGAAAATTGTTTTACGCACTCGGTGTCAAAGTAATTCAGGAAATTAGAGGGCTTCTGGGAGCTCGATGGTGAAAAAGATGAATTGGACTCGGTTTGTTTAAAATAAATTAGTCTGTACCCGATTGGCTGTATTATGGATTACGGTAGCGGTCGATTCCTTGGAGTTGTTAACATCACGTTTTGCGTGTGTTTTCTAAAAGCTTTCTCTCTTTTTTTCGCTAGGTTGACTTGGCATTTTCTACTCTGATTTATCCAAGTTCAATGGTTTACCTCAACTTTATTTATTCATTCCCATTCCCCGACATCCTTTAAAAACAAATTGTACTCATTCTAGTTGAAAGACTATTGATAGATCGACCAAAATCCACTTCCAGTAGAGATCATTTTATGACGTGAACAGATATTTGACATGAATAGACGCCTGTCTGTCTACCATAGTTGAAAAATTTTGAATTTTGAAAATTTTATGTACACGCTGTTTGTCTTTCGATAAAATACATTTGAGTTTCAAAATTCAATGAATTTCAGGAAGTTGGTCGGCTTAGTCAAATAACTCTCGGTTTTAAAATACTGGCGTGTACATGGCAGCATCAATCAACAAGCGCATGGAAATTTATAACATCATCGGATACAGAAAATGTATTCTTTGTATCTGCACAAGAATAGCCTGACGGGTGTAAACGGGATAGCTCAGGGAGTAAGGCCGTGGCTCACTAATCAGGATTCGACATTGACTGGGTGGTTTCCAGTTGTAAGGTGTTCAGGACAGATGGCCTGCTTAGGAACCGAGGCTAGTCGTATGGAAGGGACGAAAAGCCGCGGTTCCGTGTTCACGTTGGAATTATAAATAAAAGTAGTCCACAGCACAACACATGGCGTATGCCCGTTTCATTAATAGTGTGAGAGAGGGAGACAAATGGGGTTTAACGTCCACTGGACACAAACTAGGTCATTTCGGGAGTAACATGGTTAATTTTATTCCAATAATTCGTTTGGGCGTAGAGGTCTTTAGCAGTTGGGGGAAACCGGATGACCCGGAGAAAACCCACGAGGTTGGACAGGCGACCCTACTCATGTGCAACCGGTGATTCGAAACCACGCCAGTTGACTCAATGACAGGCTTTGTGATACAGCGCGCACGTGCTTACCATTCGGCCATTCGGCCATCCAACCCCCCTCCATTAATGGGACATTACCACTAGTTCATCTCATTTCATTTTGTAGAAGAGATAAATGTTTTACTACTCGTATCAACAGTCATGATCAAATGCGAAGGTGAAATGACACAATTTCCCCATCAAACTATTCATTAAAAACGATGAAACGCAGATGAAACACCCATTTTCTTTTTGCGTAACTTTTCTTTGATGTTATTGGGAAATAAAACTAAAACTAGTGGATTAGATGATAATTGTTAGATGTATGAGTTTGTTATGAGTAACAAGTGATTCAAGACAAAGAAAGATGAGTCGTTAGTTTTAATATCGTCATCAACTTTCTTCCATTCTATTGATTTTTGCCTTCTGTGATGTCGGAAGAGAAATCATAGTTTTACACGACACTGTTCAATAATAGATTTATTGTGCGTCTTTTTTTCCACCGTGGAAATAGTCATAGTAATGAACGTAATATCCATCCGGGCGAAAGAAGTTCCAAACGATATCAAACAAGACGGAACACGCTGAGCTGAGATATCCGATCTAAGTTACTTCTTCTGAAATAGAAGACAACGCTAAACAATATCCGGAGACAACAAATGTCATAAAAATACGAGAAAAAATAAACAAAAAAAACCCTGAATGATATCTGAAGACAACAAATGTTCATCTGTTTGCATCCAACAAATGTTCATCTGTTTGCATCCAACAAATGTTCATCTGTTTGCATCCAACAAATGTCATAAAAAAATGAAGAGAGAAAAAACCAAAAACCCCTGAAAGATATCTGGTGACAACAAATGTTCATCTGTTTGCAGATTGAGCAATCTTTGTTATATAACGAATATGTCTCCAATAAATTAAGAATAACACATTGAAGATCATCACACAGTTAAATAAACAATAAACTATACATAAATTGTTTCAATGACATTTGGTTATTAAACTAAACACACACGAGACACAATTCTTTGGAATACCATTCTTATTACTGAGCGACGTTGCTTGGTGAGGATACAAGAAGCCTAATGGGAACGTCGCTCAGTAAAAACAGTTATTTTATTCCAGAGAACTGTGTATAAATAGAGATTCTCCTATAGGTATTTTTGATATCAAAAAAGACGAGTAGGAGATTTTATTTATCACCCAATCCCTTCTCACATACAGATATAAATAAATATAACTCTTTGCTAAAGATTTCACCTTTACTGGACCTGAATACATTATTGCGTAGTGATACATCAATTTTTGACAGCAATTCAAACATTGCAAAGTGCTTTATATTGACTCAGTGTTTCCATCAAGGTCAATTAGATCAAAATAGTTACTTTTTAATAAGAAAGAAGTTAATTTTAATTAAATAAATGAACTGTTCTTTGAAAATAAAAAAGTAGTTCCCTTTTGATTGATTTAAGTAAAACGATATCTCATAAGGAGATATCGCAGTAGATTATGAAAATTATCACACAAGCGATATCTACTGTAGAATGTATTATTGGGTGATAAAACTAAATATTGGCTGACTTAAAACACACACACACACCTCCTACTCCAAGCAGAAAGTATAATGTCAACGTGATATTCAGCACATCCAATATAAAAATGTATATGCAATAACATACTACCTAAATATATGGTTTAGATGACGTGATTTGACACGGAATTTATAACCAAGGAGTTGATCATGCATCTGCTTCATGCATCCATATTCATGTGTCCATATTCATACACATTTCTCAAATAACTCTTTAATTTGTGTGTTGGAGACATCAATCAGATTGCAGCAAATTATGGATGGGAAATGTGTTGCTCTAATTACTGAAGATGGCGTGTAGTAAAAAGAGAATGATTTCAGAATTACCATTTTCTTTCGAAACCAAGTCAGTTACTTGATGCTTTACGCATGTTTTGAGGAGTCTGTTTGGTACAGAACTGGCTCTTGTAGGTAGTTTATTTTAAAACATGGGATTGCCATAAAACGAATATACGTCTACCAGCAATTCGTTAATGATATCTTTAAACATTTTGGGTCAGGAACAATCAGGGTCGGTTTGGGTGGAGGGCAGCTGGGACGCTTGTCAACGGGCCCAGAGCCCAGAGGGGCCGGAGATATGCCAAGTAATGATGGTATAAATTAACAAAATACTTATACTGTTACTTAATCCTGCGGAAAAAGAAAACCGATGATCTGTACATAGAAACCAGAATCTTGGTTTTGTATTTGTCTCCTCAAAACGACTTTAAGTCTGTCTTTGCTATATCCCCTATCACTGTTTTCTTTGCTCGTTACAAATGGTGCCCGAAACCACAGCCTACACGACTCGTGCTAAGATTTTCAATTATTCATTGTGTCTTATGCTGTGTTCACACTAGCCTTTTAATGCGCATCGAATGCGCATTAAAGCCTTAAGTCGCTAAAACGCGTCACACTCAATGCGCATTAAACCAAAACTAAGCCGCTTTAGCGAAACCGCATTTCTAATGCGCATTGGCTGAAGCGATATAACTGACGCGCATTACAGCGTTGAGATCGAACAGCGCTTGCGCAGTGCAGTACTTCCGTTTTATCGCATGGGGAAAGCTGTTAATGCGCAATGAGTGTGACGTGTTTTAATGCGTATCGAAAGCAGTTTAATTTGTAGTGTGACGCCACCCGTGGTAACGAAAGCGCCTTCCGTAGGGCGTTTTACGGAAAGCGCTTTGAAAGCGCATTAGGTGTGAACATAGCAATAAATATTGGATATTGTCTTTAAAATATTGGATATCTCGATTCCATGACATCATCAATACTGATTGAAATGGACCAATATTGAATTCTAATTCGGTTTTTTAATTACATATTATGGAAAAAATTGTGTTAAGAGGTTTGGCTTGTCTGTTAATTTTGATGAGGCTATTGGAGAGTTCGCTTCCAAGTGTGCACTGAAACTGCCGTCTCAAACCAGTTCAACACGATTTAGAGTTTTGAACAAAATAAACGAATGGTTTTTGTGATGAAAAAATATCCTTTTTAACATTAATTTGCGTCTGGTGGCCACGATTTTTTTTGTTTTTCCATTTGTTTGCCTGCTTAAAATTTCATATCAAAATCGTGTAAAACTTAAACGTAGTACATGACGTATTTGGTATGTCATATTATGTTGTTGTGTTCAATCTCATTTTTTGTGTTTTAGCAAAGTGACCCCAAGATATACGCCAAAATCAGGCAAGAGACCTTCTATCTTTCAGAAAATTTCGAGACGCCCCCCCCCACCTTCTGCCGAGTTGTTTGTTTTAGGGCCTGGAGAACCCTATCGCCCGCCCTGGGGACAACAGCTACGAGTCTGACTTTCTATAGGTTTCTTCTCCACTGTGTTCAGTACTGTTCTTATTGGCTACGCAATAGAATTTCGATAGGTTTATTCCTTTTGATCAGTCAAAATCTCACGCCCCGGCTCTTGTGTCCCATAAGGTGCCCCATGTACCCTGGGGTTTAAAAGGTTATGTTCAATATATTTTTAATGGGTCTGTTTTCTAATATTGCTTCACAGGACGATGACTAATCTTAAAGGGACAATAACATTCTTGCTGGCTTGACAGGTCCAGAAAAAAATAGCCTTATTCCAACTACAAGATGTTTGTGTAAATTACCTGTTGTGTAAATTGGCCATTACAACCTATCTTACTTGTCGAGAGGGTTCGAAAATATGTTTCAAGTTGCATTTGAAAGTGCTTACGTAAGGCTATTCAAACCATGTTACAGCATGTAGTTGAATTTTTCCAATTTTTAAAATTAAGTGTGTTAAGATGAAATTTGTATCATTTTTTAATGGAAATATTGTAAAATAGTACTATTTGTTGACCAGAATAATGATTGGGGCATATTATTCAGTTACTACAAGAGTGGTATTGGGGCTTTAATATTGATATATAATTCAATATCCATAATGGCACCGTCTATTCTGTGATAAAAAGCCGTAGAAAATACTCCAGTGTATCACGACTTGTAGACTATATGTATTATTTATAAGGTTCTATACCAATTTCTAATGGCAGGCAGTTTAAAATATAGGAATACATAGTACTGCTTGTCTAGACCATATTTATAAGTATAATAGGTGTAATTAACAGACAGTTACAGATCGCACCAAAATGAAATTTGCATACATGCCAATAAACTATAATGATACCATTCATTATTTATAGACGTATAAACGGCTTGAATACGACGAAGTAGGCTAGACATGACAGCGGTTAAAAAGATGTTCATTACTTTAACCAATAATCAAATTTGAACTTATTGCAGACTATTTGTGTTATTGAAATTTCACACTTCTACAAAAATATTCTTTAAGTGGCATTTAGTAATGGACATACGTAATATGTTAACACGAGACTGGTACTTATTGGGCATACGATCTATGAAAGATATTAGTCCCGAAATGACCTAGTTGTGTTGAGTGGACGTTAAACCTCATTTTTCTCTCTCTCTATTAAAGATAAATTCCCGTGTACGAACCAGGTGATTTGGTGATATAATTAGACTAAAGACAGACTCAAACTAATTAATCAATCACAATTTTGCTCTAAATCGCTCTCAAAACAGCGCTATCCACAGGAAACACCAGAAGTTGTAAAAATCTATTTTCAGAGTCCATGTTTGTGACGTGATTGAACGTCACGGAAGGGAAGCAAGACGATGTATCGTTTGTCAACAAGTATACTGTTACATTGAGTGCTCCCTTTTACAATGACCCCCATACAACCTGCGCGCGCATCCCTGGACGTCACGCATGGGTGTTTTACTAATCGTCGGGATGTCAATTTGGGATACGCTGACATTTTTGCCAAGTGCTTGCCCCATGTGTGTTTTTCAGGAGATCCAGTATTTTTCGCGTAAGAATGGATGTTTCTACTTTCCATACATACCAAAATTGCCATACTTTTATTGGAAATAACCACCCGATAAATCTTTATCTGGGAACCCATCTTTAAGATAAGATAAGATGACATATTATTGTATCGAAACATCTATTAAGGACAACATACAATATAAACAAAACATGTACATAAATAATTGAAAAGGGTCTCATTTCATATTTCATGAATTTCCGATCCAATCCCAAAAAGTGATTTTAATTCCTTTTGACGCCCCCGTATACACACAGTCTGTATTTCAAACCCATTTCATATTAGCAGCCCCAACTTGCCTCAAAAAATCTCTAACAAAGTATCAGACACGAACATCTTTTAAATCTGCAACTTAATTAAGAACATGCCCGTAATGAACCCAGTGTAAGCCTATTAAATTAATATGCTAAATTTAGTTAATTACAATTGTTATAAATTTTTAAAAAGAAAATCCCCAGCCTTTAAAGGGGCAGTGAATCTATATACAAGTCATAACAATTTGTCATGTTGAATATGTCTATTAATATATCCTTGGAAGATGTATGTATAATATATATATATATATCTTTTAATAAAAAGGTAGGAGGAATTCTATTGAATTGCATCAATTTATGACATAACTTTTATCGTTATTGCCCTTGGTCACTTTGTATAATGCTGTGAACTACAAAAGCTATCATCCGATTTGTTTTACATTTACATTTACAAGAATGTAAGAGGAATTCTATTGAATTTCAGCAATTTATAACATCTAGAGTTATGCCCCTTGTTCATTTTATAGAATCTTGTAAACAATCTACCGACAAACGCTATCATCCAAACTACATGAAATTCATACGCATTCTGTAAATAATTGAAACGCAGGCACTTATTGAATTTCAACTAGCCGTTAAATCCCATTTTCATTTCATTTTATTTAGAACTTCATCAATTTCTAGTAACAAGCTAATACCAATATTGTTACTTTAATAAATAACTCTAACATTCCTGTTATATCATATTTCACCTAGATTATATCGGGTATTAGATAAGCTTTAATGGATCTGTCTAACAATGTTAATGCCATCTCCTGTTTTATGTATGACTACATATAGTAAATGATAAAGAATTATAATTTCCATAATCGATAAAGTTTAATCATATTTTCTATTTTATGTCTAGCTATAAACATAAAGGCTAATCAAAACTCTTTATTTCATTAGCCTTTAATTAGTTAACTGTCTGGGTCAAATTATGCTAATTTGATATACTACATGACACGAGAAGGAAGAACATTAGAAAACAAGCCTGTCTAAAGATCAGAACTTACAAAACATCAGAATCTTTAATGATGAAAGAGGAACCAAGAAGTCCAGCCCATGGACAAATCATAAATCTATTGGATCAAAAACTTTTAATGATAAAAGAGGAACCAAATGAAGTCCAGACCATGGACAAATTATAAATCTACTGGATGTAAAACTGTTTGTAAATGGTCATTTCTAGAGTGTATATTAAGTTTGTAGCGTGTGTCATCTAAAAGACGTAAAGTTGCACCAAGACTAATAAAAAGGGCCCGAAACTACGTGAGAACATTCCCTCACGGCTCCTTCTAGGCAGTTCCTTTAGGATCTCTCTCTGATCGGACGATGTTCCTACAAAACTACCATCTCAGTAAATCATCAGTTTTTCCTAAAATATTTTGTAGCCACATTTGATTTTTCAGTACGAACAAACATATTTTTGTTTTAAAATATTGAGTAGCAGAAACTTATGTTTATATGGTGTAAGTATAACCGGTGTCTATCCTACACGTGGACGATGTACTTGGGCACTTTAACTGATTTTAATCATGTTAAAATATTAAATGAAATATCACAATGAACAGATCCCGAATCCAGATCGTAGCCCTGTACGTGTCTAGAATAAAGGTGCGTGTGGATTCAACTATCAGAAAGCGTGTCCGTGCTTAGTGAATTCAGATCGCAACAGAGCTGAAATCAAGCTGAATGGGGAGAACTATTAATTAGTCTAAAATAAAGTGGTCCAATTCTCTCTTTCATAGATTACACAATATTTATTACCACTCTGCCACTATTGGTATCTTTAAATTGCCTCATGTGTGCCCCCAGATGGGTCAAGTCGTTTACACATCCCCGGTTGTACGTGACAAGGAGTAGGGTCGCCTTCCAACCTCGTGGGTTCTTCTCCGGGTTCTCCCACTAGCCACTGCTAAAGACCCCTACGCGCTAGCGAATTATTGCAATTTTTTTTTAACCATATGTTACTTCCGAAATGACCTAGTTTGTGTCGAGTGGACGTTAAACCCCATTTATTCCTCTCCCTTCTCTGTTTACTCATGAGGTCTTAATCACATACTAGTATCTATATGTACTTCAATAGGTATTTCTGGTGATATATATAAGAAAGTTCCTCGTAAACCCGATGTCCCGTGTACACATTGGCGTGGACGCAAAAGAACCATTGATATAGCTGAAATTCAAAATATCAGTAGACCGTAGCACACGAAAAAAACTTTCGTGCATCATGGCACGTACACTGCATTGGTATCGTATATCGTATAGGAACCAGAACCTAAAGGGACAATAACACTTTTCTGGCTTGACAGGTCCAGAAAAAATAGCCTTACTCTAACTACTAGATGTTTAAGTGTCTTACCCGTTGTGTAAATTATTCATAACATCCTATTTTATTTGTCCAGAGGGTTCGAAAATATTTTAAAATCTAAGTTACTTTTCAAACCATGTAGTTGAATTTTTCCAATTTTTTAAATTCGGTGTGTTAAGATGAAATTTGTATCATCAATTAATTAGAATATTGTAAAATAGTACAATTTGTTGATCAGGGTAATGATTGGGACATGTTATTCAGTTACAACAAAGGTGTTATTGGGCTTTTAAAATCTTTATATAATCTCCCGAGTTGTATTTTGTTCATTAATCGTTCTGATAATGGATCTTGAGGATGGGGTGTTTGGTTAATTATAGTCATCAACAATCTACACGCATGCATCTGTAGAAGATATATTTATTCTAAATGGAAATCACCAGACTCAGTGTCTGCAATTTACCAATCCTTTCTCCTTTATTTGATCACACGATTGCTTTGATTTGATTCACGTGATTCGATATATTTGTTGTTTTTTTTAAAGCAAAAATAAAAATAGTATTGCGTAGATAATATACCCCATTGTTTTCCACCGGTGTCTATAATAGACTTTTGTAATAGTAACTATGTTATTGTGTAAATTGACAACTGTAGTGACAATCTCTAGCTCATATATTTATGTCTGGTGTAATTTCAGTAGGCCCTATCGATTTCGTATATGTTAATGTGTGAACGGGGGTCATATTGACCAGCTCTAAAATACTGACTACAAAATGGAGGGGACGATATGTTTGGCGCAAGATGTTCCGCGCTGTATCATAAAGCCTGTCATTGAGTCAACTGGCGTGGTTTCGAATGGAGACCCGGTTGTACGTGACAAGGAGTAGGGTCGCCTGTCCAATCTTGTGGGTTTTTTTCTCCGGGTCCTTCGAACCCCACGCTGCTAAAGACCCCTACGCGCAAGCGAATTATTGAAATAAAATTAAAACCGTATGTTGTATGTTAGTCCCGAAATGAACTGGTTTGTGTCAAGTGGACGTTAAACCCCATCTCCCTTTCTCTCTCTCTCTCTCTCTCTCTTCAAAGACTTTCGAAATGATTACACTTGGGTGTATATTAATTTAGATAAAGGAAGACAGTAGGTTTATAACAGAAAGTCGATATGATTAACCATTTGCACAAAAATCAACAACAATCAAGTCGTGTGGAGACTCGATTTGTGTTTTCCCAACTGCAGGATAAGTCAGTGTTTGAGCGGCAGACAGTCAGGTGCCTTACTGATTACTCGTACACACTATTTGTGCAGCTATTTTGTCCATATTTATTCTGGTCGGAACATGGACAATAAAGGCTTGCATGATCTAGTCTAGAAATCGTAACATATACCATCACTCAAATACCAACCCTTATACGAAATTTTATTTCGTTTTAGCCTTCGCCAGAGCCTTATATATAGACTCTGGCCTTCGCTGTCCGCATTTAAGTCTCGAGAGAAAACGAGATTTTGACGAGATTTTAATGACGCGGAAACCGGATTTTGACAGATACCAGACGAAGGCGGTTGACGCTAACTTACCGGGTGGTTGCATTGTAAGAGACATGAGTAAGGTAAGTTATACTTGGGACCTACACGTCTGTGAAATTGGAATATTTCACTTCTAATGGCAATAAAAACGCCAGGCCATATTCTTTTTAGGCATATTGGCGTTGTAGAAATCTTTAAACGATAGGCCTACATAGGCTACCCAATAATCAAATATAGGCTTAGACCTCATAATTCACAAACAAACAATGCACCTTTACCATTTTGAGAAAGCATTATATTCAGAAAGCATGTTAATAATAGTTAACCTATTATCAATTTGGTGATATACTGTCACGCTCTTTCTTTTCGTCGTCTGGACGTTAAACCCCATTTGGCCATTTCTCCCTATCTCTCTATTCTTTATACCGAAATTTGTGGTTTTATATTATAAAAGAGCAACGTCAAGTAAATGTAATATATGTATACTAAATCCATAGCTCAGCGGCTAGGCTAATTAAGACGGGGCATACGCCATACGATGTGCTATAAGGGAATTTTGCCCGGACAGCGGCGCTGCGGCTTACTCATTTTTCGAATTCCAACTACTGGTACCATGGATTCTTTTATGTGCGCGCGATTTGTATGTTATAGGGGATCTCGACTAGACGCATTTCTTGCCAGGCCCTCTGCCCCGAAGCACTGACAAGAGAAAACCCGAGGAACTTTCTCTACTAACACCGCAATCGGTGTCGGAATCTACTGGTTAGTTATAAACCAGCGCCGACTTGATACTGTCCTTGTTAGGTTCTCCGACCCGCCCCACTGACAAGGGAAAAGCACTTTAGAGAGATCCAGCGGAACTTTGTCGGTCAACACCGAGAGCGAAACCGAGACTTGGTTAGCGAGCAATCGTTTATGGGAACAATCCTTTTTCATCGTTGAGTAGGTTGGCCACATTCTGTAATCGTATATATTTGAACTCAGTGCAAGACAGGGAGAAAGGGGGGGGGGGTCACATTCCTCTCCCCATAAACCCTCCCTGAGTCCCGTCGACGAATAATCGAAATGTCAATTAAAAAAATTGATTACGTCGAAGATGTTTGTGACAAATAAAAGTGTGTTACGGTTGATTGTATTGATGAGAATTGTCACTTGTATATATTTACGGTAGTAACATCAACATGTATGACTTCACGTTGAGTTCGGCAATTAAATAAATGATTTTGGTGATTGATTCCTGGTGAATTGTTGATGCATTGGAAATATTACATCACCATTTCTTTGTACGTGGCAAGGAGTAGGGTCGCCTGTCCAACCTCGTGGGTTTTCTCCGTATTCCTCCCACTGCCAATGACCCCTACTTGCAAGGGAATAAAATTAAACCATATGTTAGTCCCGAAATGACCTAGTTTGTGTCCGAGTGGACGTTAAACCCATTTCCCTCCCTCTCTCTCTCTCCCTCTCTCTCTCTCCCATGTCTGTGTTGACTATCAAAATCAAAACAAACTGTTAACTAACCTCAATAGGTCTCGAATACTGACAGAGATTTACAATGAATCGACGAGTGTTAGATATCCCAAACCAAAAAAGATTGATTATTTTGGTTTCAGATCCAACAACATATTATACTAAAATAGGCCATACTATTGTTTTCCCACCCGTCAATAATTAATATGACACCATGACACGGTGTTTATGTCGGACAGGATCTCAATCAATGGAATTCCATGAATTCCTAGAATGTCCAACCCTTCTGCTAAGTAGTTTATATTTTAATCCGGGTAATGTATAAATGCGCACAAATTCGAATAACAACCTACACTGGCTCATATCTATATAAATACTATTTACTGTAACTCATGATACTGCACTAAACTGGAGGTCTGGCATTCGATCCCGACAAAGCTCCCCAACATCTGTCGTAGTGTAGAACGGTGAGATCTAAATATTAAGGCCACCTGCAGGTTTCATCAAGGTCACAAGATGTAAACATGGTAAGGACACATGATTTAGCCGAGGATTGTTGGTTAGGTTTAGCGCTAGCCCCGTTTACATCTGCAGGTGGCCTTGATATTTAGACTGGGGCATCACAAGGAACGGAGTGTCAGCGTTTAGTCAGAATATCCGCGTTCAATTTGATGAGTGTAGGAGAAAGTGGCGCTGTCCTGGCACATTCCCCTCGTGTCACCGCCTGCAGTCTTCATTAGCCCAGTTGGCACAGAACATAGGACGTTAAACTCATTCCATTTCATTTCTTTTCAGTCTAGCAACACTAACTTTCTCGGGGTTTTAACTTACTCCAATATTAATTTATTCACACTGGTGCCTAGCAAATCATATCTTTCTATGTTTTATATAAAACGTACTTATCACAGATAGACTAGGATGTAAGTAGTACGGTACCATCTTAGTTTATGTGCATTGTCTATTACCCAACTTGTTTTTGTCTGTAGGACTAAAAAAAATTAAAGATACGGTTTATCATTGTAACCTCATCACTTTAACATGTAAATTATTAATAACTATTGATGCTGTGGGAATTTGACTCGAAGCAATTTTAGAAAGCTGTCTATGATTTTCTGATTTATTCTTGATTTATTCAGTGATAAGCTATTAGAGGTTCATGTAAACTGAATATAAAATTACTACAGGGATTTCTTTCTAAATCCTATAAAAACGAAGTAATTGGAAAAACAACCTATGGAAGTCTGTGTCTGAGAATTACGTTTTTATGAAAGCAGGAAAGTGATCCCAAATCATCAGTTGGCTTCAGCAAACTTTGCATATCACCCACAAAAAGATATTGAATATTTTTGATAATAAACAATAATCATTGCTCGTGATAAAAAAAGAGAGAAAGAAAAAAGAAAGAAAGGAGAGGGGGTGAAAGAAAAGAAGGAAGTAAATAGAGGGCAGGGCACAGGACAGGAGAAAGAAATCTCGAATTCATCTAATGATATTGCTCTTGGGTCATTCTGCTATCTAATTGTATCAGGAAATCAAAAATTTGCCTTCTTCTGCTTATTATTTTTTATCATTGATCTGAAATGCTTGGAAAATGGGTTTGCGATATCAATTTCAACCCCCCCCCCCCCGACCTCGTACTAACTGTTTATAACATGGACACAAATTTTCTTAAGCAATACTTGTATATTTAAATCAATGGCTGCTGATGACCCTTGGCAACGAGTTTCTTCCTAGTTACTTTGTTCTAGCTTCACGAGGGATACATTTTGTTTACCATTTTGTTAACAAGGCAGTAGATGCTGAGACCGTATAGATGTCGCAGTGTCGCGTTCGCATAGTTCATCATCAGTCAGCGTTTTTCGACCTGTTGAACAATGACGGCATTTTTGTTTAGTTTAATCATCGAGGCCTCGTACAGTTAATAGTCCAGGCAAGATAGCATAAGTGCGGACAGTTGCTGCAATTTAAATGGCGACCACGGTTTGTGATCGGTTAAGACGTATATTATTATCACCCAAAAAAAGACACAGTCCGAAATCTGTGCCCAAATGGGTCAAACTGGCCAAGATCCAAAATGACCGCCGGTTTTCGCCTGTAAATTCCGATTTCTACCTAAAATGATAAAGTTTGGTATTCAAATATACGTTTTCGGGGTAACTGAACCCATCTCCATACACATTTTTACGATAAGTGTTACTAGGGTTTATTCAAGGTGGCTTGTACATATTTTAGTGATTGAGTCTCTCGCTAGAACTGGGGCTGAAACGCATTATGGTACACGATTCGTGTACCAATGGTAAAATGTTTATTTTGTCTCAAATTTGGATATCAGGAGCTCATATTTTCCCTGTAAAATCACAGCATCAATGTTGATTTGAATTGACCAAAAATTCGTGTTTCCAATGTTGAAGATTTTAGGTGATATTAACTCCTTTAATCTACTTGTGTTTAATTACTTGCACATCTAAATACTAGCATTAAAATTGTTCATCCCTCTGTGTAACCTTAACAAAAAATCTCACTGTAGAGGCGTGCTGGGCAGGTAGTCAATCGTCGGCCCTGTTCTCATAAAAGTAAATGAAACTGGAAATGGTTGATAACAATCGAATCCGATGGGATTTCTTACCAGTGTATAAGGGAGTGCGCACGGGTGGCTATGTGCCCCCCCCCCCCCTCTTCCAAAAATGCGCCCTCGAATTTCAATGTACGTACAGAATATGTCAATTTTTCATTGATGATGTAAAGGCCCCATGCAAGCTTAATCAGACCCTGATTTCCCCACGGATGACTTTCAGAATAGATTTCACAGCCGGATTAATATTTCCATAATCAACTAATTTGTCTTAGTTTTATTTATTTATCTAAATGAATTTAGGAAAATTACAAAAAGAGCGACGGGAAAGTTTTTGTTGGTTAGCATACTCAGGGCCAATAAGTAACTTCCTTGCTTAAAGAGTATCCTGGTCATCTTCTCGTTCTAGGTTAAGTGCATAACAGTAGGACGTTAAAACCCCATTTCATTCATTCTTCTCGTTCTTGGTCAATCTAATATCTATTCTACCCCCTACCTCTCCCCTAATTAGGGAACAGAATCTAATGAAATTGGCAGGTACCCTTTGTAAGGAATACAAGTCCTTTTTGATGCTAGTTTTTTTTATATATTCACAGGTCGTTTAGTCTTTGATTTCAGCTAACTATGCCCATGTTCAGATCCTTAGGACTTGTTCATAATCCTACAACCATGTGTCAATGTATGGTATGTAATAGCTTCTACCAACTTACGTTTTCCCGATCCTGCCCCGGCCCCGTCTAAAGTGCCCTAATTTTGGTCTGCATACCCTCATTCGGAGACTCTAGAATGTCCTTGGATCATTGTCGAACTTAATCATGACTTTACTCTAAGTTGTACTCTATACTAACTTCTCTGTCAGTGAAATTGGTATCTGCGCTCATTATTGAACTTTGGCCAGGGGTCTTAATCGTCATGCATGCTACGCTGCTTCCATAGTGAACAGTGGTAGGCCAAACCGTCTAAATCCGCGTTTCTCAACCTGGGGTGAATTCACCCCCAACAGCTTGCATTCAGGGGGTGAATGAACCACACTCCCAGTAACTTTAAAAGAGATCATATAAAGGTTGTGGAGTCATATGAGAGGTGAAGTTGCATTTCAAGATTTCAGTTGTCAACCTTTTCTCAATTTGAATTGATGATCGTGCTCGATCCATGCAGCCTAAATGACATGAGATTAGCACCCTCAAACACTGCCCCGAGAATAAAAAAAAGTCGTTTGTGACAATCACTAGGAGAAAATTTGCACTGAAATGGAAACAACGTATTATCATTAAAAATAAATTTGATGATTATTGAATCTAAACTTCGATCCGTATTCATTCCATGCTCAATGTGTTCAGGGGGTGTAGGCCCGTGCAAGGATCCGCCGGTCATGTCGGGTGGTTTCTATAGAAAAGGGCCATTTTCAATTTCCTCTGAAACGCCCGGAAGAGTGCCTAATATGGCTGGAAATATAGTTTCAAGACTCGAATTTCTAAAAATTTCATGGGGGGGGGGGGACCCTGACCCCCTCGATGGACTTCGTGACTAAGCGGCTCCGCAGTCAGTAACCTCCTGGGGTGAATGGGTCGGTTGCGAATTCATTTAGGGGTGAGTGGTGAGAAAAGGTTGAGAAACGTGGGTCTAAATGAAATGATCTAAGGCAGATTCGACTACTCTTACTCCCCAAATCTCCAATTGAATTTCTGAATATTTTGAGCCAGGGGAACTAGTTAATTTCCAAGATGTACTAATGTATCGAAAGTGGAATCAGCTGCCCCCAAAACGTATATATTTACACCAAATGTGGTCATTTTTTAAAATTCGAATTTTCACGCCCAAACTGACCGCCACCTTGAATAACATAATAAATGTGTATCGAAATGAATTCAACTACCTCGAAAACGTATATTTTGATACCAAACTCGGTCATATTATGATAATTGGATGGAAATCGGAATTTACAGCCAAAACCGGCGGCCATTTTGGATTTTGGCCAATTTGGGCATGGATTACGGACTCGGGCTTTTTTGGGGTGATAATATACGTCTAGACCGACCATAAGCCGTGGTCGGCATTTCTATTGCAGCAACTTGGTGTGATGGTGTGAAATTGAGCTAAAAGGCCTGGACTAAAATGGCTGTTTGGTTATTGTTAACCAATCCTTTATGACGTAACATGCTGGGGATGAGTTCGGTTTGCAATTAATTACAGAATTACATCGCTAAATTAGAGGCTTTAAATTTAATTTACTGTGAGCTGATTATTTTGCATTTAGAATACTTTTGTAGCTCAGAAAAATACAGACTGATGTGTATGTAGCAGCATAGCGTTCGATTGCACCGATCTCTGACTTAGAAATAAGGCAAGTGGAATATAAAAGATAACAAAATATCGCTATTTTTTTACAGATCTGATTTTATTTGATTTTTCGGGTTACTAGCTAATAAACATCATTTGTATACGAAACAATCGATGTTTCCATGGTTTGATACTAGATAATATATACTTTCAAGATTGGATGGGGGCCACCATTTGAGATCAATACCGTTTTCTTTAAAACAAAATAAGAATCATTCGTGACACAAGCACTTGACAGGATTAAAATCAAATTTCTTACTAATGGTGCTTGACTATATATTTTTATGGGGATCACGGTGGCTAAGGGGCCATCCATAAAGTACGTACGCTCAAAATGGGTAAAATTCAGACAGCCCCCCCCCCCCCGTACGCCCCTGTACGTATTTTTTGCCATTGAATTTATGCAGCTGTACGTTTTTGGCGTGACCCCCCCCCCCCCTTCAAGCGTACGTACTTTATGGATGGCCCCTAAGGCGCTGTTTTGCTAGCCTGAAGGTCGGGTGTTCGATCCCTGCATTGGCCGAGAAAGTTCATCTTGATTTTCCGACGTGTTTCCCTTGTCAATAATGCAGAAGGAGGGCCTGACAAGGACAGCTACATAGTCGTTCGGATGGTACGAAAACCCGAGGTCCCGTGTACACATTGGAGTAGGCCGTGGCGCCGCTGCCCGGGCAAAATTTCCCTCATAGCACACTGTATTGCGTATGCCCGTCTTCAATTAGCTCGGGTTAAGTGCATAACAGTAGGGCGTTAAACCCCATTTCATTCATTCATTCATTGGCTATATATGTAGTAAGAAATTTAGTTTAATCTTTTCAAGTACCTGTGTGTATCAACGCCACTTTCAATACGGGTTCTTGTATTCAGAGTACATCCATTAAATGTGTTGATTTCATAGTAACTATAAAACTCGTAGCATATTT
Source organism: Patella pellucida (assembly GCA_917208275.1). Taxonomy (NCBI): domain Eukaryota; kingdom Metazoa; phylum Mollusca; class Gastropoda; family Patellidae; genus Patella; species Patella pellucida. The sequence continues at coordinate 12,019,641 of OU795038.1, forward strand.
ATTGTTGTTTACAATAGTTACTACAGGGCAGAATTCATAACATTTTTTCCCTGTGGTGCTAGCACCATACGGGGTTTAATCCCCAGCCTGCACCATACGGGGTCTAAACGCCAGCCTGCACCATACGGAGTTTAATCCTTAGCCTGCACCATACAGGGTTTAATCCCCAGCCTGCACCATACGGGGTCTAAACCCCAGCCTGCACCATACGGGGTTTAATCCCAAGCCTGCACCATACGGGGTCTAAACCCCAGCCTGCACCATACGGGGTTTAATCCTTAGCCTGCACCATACGGGGTTTAATCCCCAGCCTGCACCATACGGGGTCTAATTTCAGCCTGCACCATACGGGGTTTAATCCTCAGCCTGCACTATACGGGGTCTAATCCTGGCTGAGGTCCATTCAGGTCCATTGTAGATTTTGTTATAGGTCACGAGATGTAATATGTCTAGAGAACCCTAACCAACAATCTCGTGAACAATCACATGGCCAATCTGATTAAAACACAGATCCTTTTTCGTTTCGTTTTTATAGTTCGAAATTTCGTTTTATTTGTCTTTACTACACTAGGATCTGGTAGAGTTGTTGCACAATAGGCTAGAGAACCCTAACCAACAATCTCGTGAACAATCACATGGCCAATCTGATTAAAACACAGATCCTTTTTCGTTTCGTTTTTATAGTTCGAAATTTCGTTTTATTTGTCTTTACTACACTAGGATCTGGTAGAGTTGTTGCATAATAGGCATTCTCGGCCAATGAAACGGGCTGTTATGGCAAGCGTTTGGCCTTCTTCTCGTGGACAGTTAGTTTGTGTACAGAATAACTCGTTCATGGACGCAACTGGTCGAAGCTCAATGGGGTGGAAACCACGGGGTTGGTTTAGACGTAGTATGGGCGCAACTGGGCGAAGCTCACTGGGGTGGAAACCATGGGGGTTGGTTTAGACGTAGTCGACCTTGATGTGAGAATTCGCATTGATTGTTAATTTTTCATTTGAACTTTTTTATTTTGTGAACGAATTTCTAGAATATCCACATTATAATTTATATTGGGGCAAAAGACTCAATTACTCGATCATATTTAAAGCCAATGAACTTCTGTTCCCGGTAGAAGGTTATAAATCTGTCAACAGAAACCCAAATCCGAAATTTCCTCCACTTTCCCGGCTCTTGGTATTGGCTACTGTGGCCTAGGGAGAGTCAAAAAGGAAGTCGGAAGAATGGGTTGTGTCGCAGCTTTTGAAAGTTTTAATTAAATACATGTTAAGTTCGGGTTTCGATCCGAAACCTCATTGAATGGAGTCAGACATTTCGCAGCAATACTCTGTCGGAGGATTTTTGAGAAAAATCTTGTCTCGATACATTGGAGTCTATTGGTCTTAAAATACAAATTGTGTACAAATTCACAAAATATTTAGAACATATTTCAATGTCATGTAAGGAATTAAAGATTTCAGCGACTGATTTAAAAAAAAATGATTAAACCTCCTTTCAAGTAGACAGCGGGGCAATAGGTTTGTAATGATAGTAGGTATGGGTGAAAGTACAATTAATACCCGACATGTTCACATTATATAGCTCCCGAGCTAGAACTTGAACAATCAATATGTGGAATTATGAGATACTTTTAGAACTTGTATTGTTCTGTATAATTTTAAAAATTGTAAACAATTAATTAAGCAGATGATAAAGAATTTTAATGGATTACCCCTGCACTGTATTTAAGAAAAAAAAAGATTCGACCGAATGATTTAAATCTTGCATTAGATTATATTATTATATATGTTACATTGCACTTTTAATTTTAACGTTATAGAATAAGGTCTAGAATCGGGGGAGGGGCATGGAGGATTTTTGTTAATATTTATATAGGACCTTTTGTGGAAATTTACCCATACCTATTCAAGTCGTGGGTCATAATGGTTGACTGTCCTACAGGCAACGTGACATTTTGCAATGCACCAATTCACCTTTAAAAAACAGTTGGTGTCAAATACAAAATGTCATCTTCGTCAAGATTTGTGTATTTTATTTCCATCTTTAAAATGTCAGTCGCTTAATCGGTAAGTAATAACATCTGGTCAATTGTAGTAATTATCCTGACAATCGTGTTCTAGACTTGTCCTAACAAAGGTATCTCAGACGAACTAGAAATTTATTCAGATGTAGTATATTTCTTATGGGTTCGTCTACTGTGAATAATTGGTCATATTCTTAGTTTTAAATTAAGTAAAGTATCCCACAGAGCTATACAGAGAGGATTCTCAGACTTCCATCCCCAATAACCAATACTTTTTGGAGTCTGCTTGGGACGGATAATCCGTACATAAAAGCTTCCAGTCTTGTTGGCTTCAAAAAATATTTATTTACTACAGGTTCGACATTGGTCGAAGAAAAGAATTATTTATTTAAAACGAAAAAAATATAACTATTTACAAAATAATAACAAAATGAAAACAATTGTGTCTTCTTTGACATAAAAAAATCACACTGATGTATTTTGAAATTCTTTCACAAAGAACAAAAATGATAAGGCAGGTCTCAGAAGACTTCCTTGTTGTGGTTTATGATTGGGAAACAAATTGGGAAAGAACAGGCATGGAGGGATGTTGACTATATTATAATTTAGTTAAAGGACAAGTGTTTCCGAATAAGAGTAGGTGGGATATCACAGTTTTATTGTTTTCAAGAGAAGTAAGGGTTTACTTGTTTGTAAAAATGTAGATGACATAGAATCGTACAATAACAATATGTACTTATAACTGTAAATAAACATGAGATGCTCACAAACTAACCATTTCAATTGGATTTCCTGTTTAAATATAGTGGATTTTGTCCACTTTAAACTGAACAATGGGTTTTTGAATATGACATCATGTCACTGTTCCTTTAACTAATATAATATATATATATTGTTGACTGTATAGGACAGGATCCATACTTTATGTACAGTATTGTAATGGAGATCACTGGAGATAAATTATCTCCTTATTAAAGCACCGAATTCACATCTTCTTCCATCTCTTAACAGTTGCTTTGAGCATCTATTCTTTCAAGATAGAATATGATAATAATATAATAAATTGAGACCAAATTTGGTCTGACAACATCTGTTTGCTTTTATACACTTTAACTTCTATTTAATAGAATAACTACAGATAAATAGGGAAAAAAGTTGTCTTAAAAGGGCAGTTCTTTGTTCCAGGGTCTTTACCGGTTGTGGCATCAGATTGAGTACTTTGCAAGCTTAATCAATTTTTGTGAACACAACCAGAACTCGGGTTATACACCTATAGGCTATAACTGACAATTTCTTTGTTGTATTTTTGTTCGAGAAGTTAAAGGAAAAAAAATGTAAAACAAAAGAAGGAAACAAATAGTATAAACAAAACATTGGTATATAATTAACTAATTTATAAATTCAAATTTTGGAATTAAGTATTGCACTTGATCAATTTTAAAACAAGAATAAAGTTGAAACAAAAGTTCTTAGCAAGGGGAACAGCTAAAGCTTTCAGTTAACATAAAAAGCCAAAAAATTTGTAACCTGGGTCTTTTTGAGATTTTTTCAGAACAAAGCTCTAAAATAGAATTCCAGGGGATTGTTAATTAATAAAGCAAACCTGTTATCTCAAGTACACATGATATATAAAAACAAATTATTGTAGATATTTAGGGTTTAGCACCATAAATGAGACAGTTTGATATTTGGACAAAGAAAATACTAGTCTTTTGTACAAGTTCTGACAGTTTAGGGTCCCTCAGACCATTAAACAAATATAAAAATGTTTAAAAATGAACCCAGTTTACTCTTTCATTTAAAATGTAAGCGGTTATCTTAAATTTGGTCATAAAAAGTCATCAAGCTTGCAAAGCATATGCAGTAGTTACAAAATCAAAGAAGGCATTAGAATGAAATATCCATTTCCATACTTAAAATGCAATATGTAGTGCGTAATAGGAAAGGGAGATTTAAATAGCATATCTACAAGAAACTACTATTAGGCAATGTTTCACAATGACGTCAACATTTAGGGACTACAGACCAGGAAAACTAGTGTTTCACCATATTCCTGAAGCAATGGCCCGAGAAAACAGCTCTAATCAAACGGAACACTGGGAGGATTATGGTGTTTCACTGGCTTAACCAACAGTCTGAGAATCACTGATCATGTAATCATAGATTCTTGTTTAAAAGTGCCACGCCCAGCAGTTTTGATAGGAAATTTTTGCAGTTGCCAAGAATTTTAAAAACATTCTGAAACATGCCTTGGTTTGGAAAGATTCCTCCCTTGTGATAGCAGATGTGGTATTTTAGAACAATGTGTCGCAAGCAGCAAATCAAAAATGCTTCTTCAAAGTACCCTCCTTCATAGCATTTAACTATTTGATCATCTGAAAGTGACTCCACATGAAGAGACAAGAGGCTTGAGGGAGACTCTTCTGTGCTAGCTTCTTAATCTATTAGTGTAGAGTTAATAATATTAGGCTACAAATTACGGCACTAGATATAGTAGATAAAGTGTTATTGCTTTAAGCTCCTCTGTTGATGTTAATCTCAGACAGTTCAAGATAAGATTCTATATAATGTTGATGTGTCAACTGACATGGGTCTGCAGCATGAAAGTAGCTTTACATGGCCATATAATATTATGAAGGCAAGGGGGGCAACGCCTTGGATAAATCCTGAAAAAGCGAGTTTTAAAAAGAGTTGAATTGTTGGGGGGCAAGGGGGATTTAAAGCATGCAAAAAAGCAATAAAACACACACTACAAGATTTCAGAATATAATGATAATTTTAGTATTTATTTCAATTACTTCTGGTGTTTGACACGAAATAGAGCTACGCAGACAGACACATGATATAAAGCAGTAATAATAATAATGTAATAATAATAATTCCAGTATATTGCGACTACTAACTCATAGTAGCCAAGCCAAGCCTTTATAATCTACTATCAAATCACATAGTCAGGGGGTTAATCTTAGCATAACTGCTAGTGTCCAATAGATGTGTCAAGACACTGCCATGATCCTATTGGTGATGTTATTTTTATAAAAGGTATCATGCACACAGACTAGCAGTGTGTATTCTAAAGATCTTTCAAGATATTCTCGTTAATGTAAGAAGGTCCCTTGTCATTTCCTCACACACACACACAACTATAGAAAAATACTCAAGTCAATTCGGCATAGTTGCATCAACAGGCACTTTTGTTACTTTTTTTACTTGACGTCACAATCAATAACATGCTAACTGGTAATATACATGTGGTATGAACTCCTTTTCATTATGTGTACTTATATTTTTTTTAAATAAAAAATTCAATGACTGGTTGGCAAGTGTCATGCCAAGTTTGTCCATTTGTTGCCAACCAATCCTCTCACAGCTTACATCGTAAAGGGACCTTCTTACACTCTCGAGAAAAAAAAAAGTTAGAATAATGCAGCAGAGCATATAATCATTCAAAATGAACTAGCGAACTGTTAGACAGTTTCTTGTTGCAAACTAACTCACACAAAGCATTTAAAGCATTGGTGACGTACGTGTCTGGAAAAGGCCTGGCCGACAAATATATCTTGAAGGGAACATTACATGTTCATTCAAAAGGTGACTGGCGTCAAAAAATAAACAAATTCATTGTATATAACAATCATTCAACAAAGGCGGGCTTTGTGTTTTAACACCTTACCACCAATTAAGTTCAATTAATTCAAACAACAGAGATATCAACAGTAGACTACAACACAAATAAACACCCTGCCCGATCTAATAGTTTGCTACGATTTATAGTACAAAATGCTTGTCCAAGCCTTCGTCTGTTAGATAATAGAAATAATTACACATTTGAAAGTCTTTAACCAATACAATATCTGATCTAAACACCGATGAAATATCATAGATCTAAAATCCAGCAAAAACCGGAAGTAGTAATAACTTTTAATAACAGTTTATTCACGTCTGCGACTGATTTAATCAAGTAATTATTATTATTTTATCTAACAGACCATACAATTCAAAATCAATGATGTTAGATGTACAATTACAATCTAATAGTTTTCAACCCTTATAGAGTTTCTTAAAGCACCAATTTCAGTTTTATAATTCTGGGACCGCAATTTGAAAAGTGGGCTATGAATTAAGCATGTCCTTTGAGGACTAATTGCAAACTACATACATAAACAATCACTGTTTTGGGGTATTCGAAACATTATCTATTTAAAAATTGAAAGAGCTACGTTGTCCATTTTGGCAGGAATCTTAACGAAACAAAAATATTTTTCAAAGATTTGAGTAGATTTGTGTATAATTTGTTGTGACCTAATCATCATCATTGTCATTATTATATAATGAATCTACATCACTATTTCATAATGATATACAGTTGGTATTTTTTTGCTCAAAGAAATGATTATACATGTTTCATCTCAAAACTTTGAAATAAGGTCAGACAAAAAAAGTTCAGTTATCACATTTTAAGAAGAAATTGTTGTACAAACATTTTATGTCGAAGTCTTTGAATTTCGAAATAGATATTGTTTACGTCATACGGATGATTATATGATAAAATGGGCAGAGATGATATAACATGAATTTGATGTGATTACAATTAATAAACATATATTTTTCTGATATACTTGACAGTACCAAGTATTAAATCACATATACACATATACAATGATCTAAAAACGAGAGTAATGTATATATATATATTTACTTATGTAAAATAAATATATATACACCCACACATACATACAATCCTTTTGGGGGGAAATGGTTAAAAATAAATATATTTTCTTTAAAAAAAAAGGTAAAAACCAAGCCAAATATTGAACAGCGGGGGTAGGAAAAAAATATTTAAAACTGTATCACATTGTCAATTAATGCTTATATGTCATCAATTTGAAAAGAAAATGACAGTACAAAATAAAAGAAATGAAATTCCCAGATACATAATTCATAAATCAATGAAAAATATCATATTTTGTTTACCCACAGTGTCCCAAAATGGATTGTACATATCAATGAAAATTATCAATATTCCTTTCACAATGGTTGTTTTCATGCCTATGGCAAATATATTAAAGATGTTAAAAAATATTAACTTATAACTAGTACAATTTTTTAAATTGAAAAGGGATTTTTTAAAAAACATCCTTCAATTAACATCGTAACATTTAACAGATAAAAATGTTTAATTAATAAAATTCTTAATTTCAGTAATTAAATATTATTAAAAATTGTAGTAGACTTATTTCATAAAATATCAAAATGTAAAATTCATTAGTTTTCATAATTCTTTTGCTTAGAAGTACATTTTAAAGAAACCAAAATCTCACTTTGAGAAAAGTTATTAACATTTTAAAGACTAAAAATGTTAAAAAAAAAAGAAGAAAAAAGTAATCATGTGACAAAATTTCCAGCAGTGACATAAGTTTTAGCACATCTAAATAAAAAACTAAAAAAAACTGGGGGATTCGCGATACTTTTACCTTATATATATGTACAGGTATGAGAAATATTTGATATGCTGTCAAAGTCTAACTAATATGTAAATTAATATGTTTTTGATATTTTTAAATTATGTACATGGATTATAATGTTAAGTACAGTGTACAATGGTAATGAAACAGTTATATTTAATATTATATATTTCACTGGAATATGATCAGTCAAATGGTATCAGATGCGCGCGCCCAACATAACAATGTAAGAAAAAAAAGAAATAAGAAAGAAAAAGTTCTTTTAATATACAAATATTGAACACAGTTTATATATATATATATACTTTGAGACAAGTTACGAGACTTAAAAAAATGGTTTAAAGTGGTTTTGTTAATTTATGAAATTTGCTGGTTAATTATTGATTGCCTTTTAGAATATCTGACCAATCAGTATCCAGTATAAAAATTTAAAGCTTCTTACGATGATTTTGGTTTGGTTTCAATTAATAAAATATTATTATCATTTATTTTTTCACAAACCATACGTTGATTATATTGATAACACGAGAAAGGGGGTTAGGGGTATTTTATAAATGCATTTTTCTATTAATTAACATACTGTATACTAATATATAAGAATAAAAAGTACCAGTAGGGGTTAATTATCAACAAAAATGAATACATACATATTTAATAAACTAGATTCTAGAAATATCAACCACCGTTCTCTTTACATGTAACTAAGAAAAATAAAAACCATCAAATCAGACACTCAGTAAAAGGATAAGAAAACTAACTTGTATTATTAACATAAACACCAATTATTACATAACTGGTATTATATACACCACATCAAATTATTTCCATGATTTCAGTCCGTGTCTACCTCCCTCCTGTCCACTGCTGAACAAACAGACATCTTCCTTCTTAAAAATAATCTTCCAACTCTTTCTTAACCAAATTCATTTGAGAAATTGGCTAGAGAGATTAATTTGTCAGTGAAATCGGTCTCATGAACAAGGCAGAATATGCTCTGCTTACTCTTTTTAGAATACCTGACGCCATTACCGATTTATTCTTTCTTTTAATTTGAATATTTTCAAATTGCTCATTATTTAACTTAAAAGATCAATTTCAGACATCTGAATTGAAATCATGAAAATTATCCAAAGTGGTTAAAGATAAACAGTACATTTCCCTTGGCAATACACAGTAACATCACTGATATCTATACTATGAAAAACATTGGTTTACGTTTTTTTTGTCGATCATGAACAATTAATTAATTCCTAACACTAAACATTTATTAACAATTTTGGCTTGAAGCACCAACACAATGCCAATAAATAGATAACAAAAAAGTATATAATTTTTTGTAAGAGCATAAAAATTTCTATTAAAAAATTGCTGTAGACCTCTGAATAGCACTATTTGTCATAAACAATAATAATAATAATATAATCATAATAATATACAAAAGTAATAAACACAAATAACCAAGGGAAATGTATCAGTAAATGTATCTATACAATATAACAATCATTAGTTATACACATGTAATCCGTGTATATATGGCACATGGAAAAAAAATTTAAAAATCACTTTATTTTCTCTCAAAAGAAAATGGTGCATCATCAAACAATATGGCACCATTTTATAAATTGTTAAACAACTCTTATAAATGGAACTTTCATTAAAAGGATAATTATTCAAATAAGAATAAAAATTTATCCCAAACTCTTCATGTTACGTAATTTTTGTTTTCATTCATAAAAAATTATATGTATGATTACAACTAGAGAAAATACATTGAAGCAAGGGTTAGGTCTTGATCAAAATGATATGGATTTTGTTTAGAAGTTTAATCATTAAGAGAGAACAAGGCCTGGAAATATGATTTTAGTTGTACCTGACAAACTGTCGAGCACTGATGAACTAGTACCTGACATGTATCTTGAATATCAATATAAATATCAAGAAATTCTGTCCTAGACAAAATGACAGGCATCTGAATTCGTGCCGGACAACCTGTCGGACAGGTTACATATTTCCAGGCTTGTCAAATCATTTAGATTTTTGGCAGACATGTTAAAGAAGACAAAGGCATTTTATAAATGACCCTCAGATGCACCATAAAATCTACCATTTGGTATTTTTGTGTTAACCAACAATTAAAGTAAACAAAATCCATTCATTAATGTAGCCATAAGCATCTCCTTTACAAGGCATGATTCAGTCAATGGAAAAAAGGCAAGCAAACTTTTGTCACAAGCGGTTACTATTAATTAACTAGATTTTAAATCCAAGCTTTGGTTTTGTGCTGCGTGATATGAAAATTTGTATGTAAAAACATAATTTGTAAAAATATTTCTTTCATCACAGTTTGTGTATGGTGAAAAATAAATATTATTAAAAATTATTCTCATTATATAAATTGACCATTGCTTTCTCGTTATTTGTAATTTCCTTACTTATAAAAAATATATTGTTACCGGGTATAGTTACAATATAAATCTGTGGTATAGTTCGTACCATACATTGAGATGATGTTTCAGTAAGGAGTTCAACAGATTTCTTGTATGTTGATAATTAGTTATTGAGAGTAACTTCCCTTGTTTAAACTGATGGCGGTAGTATGACCGGGATGTGGTAATACTTGCACAGAGGACGCTGACATTTTCCTCTGACTGAGTCACGGCAGACTACAACTTTTCCATCCGTTACTTCAACATTTTCTGAAATAAAATGTTTTACATGTTTACCAAGCCTATCAATACAGCCCAAAATAAATAGTATCAAATAGAGATTCAAATTAGCTGTTTATTTTTAAAAAGATATATTATGTAAGAATTAGATAATGAGATATATTATGTGAGATTTAGATAAAGAGCTGGCCCTTCTTGCCATAGTAGTTCCAATATAGATAATGCAAAATGAATAATCTACTAAAAGTTTGATCCGTCCCATTGCCATCAATTAATTATATAACATTTACACCCCCCCCCCCCCCCCCAAAAAACAAGACCTGCAATAGGCAGATTTAGCCTAGAATAATGCCTGTTTAATGACCAACACAAAATACAATGTATGCCCACTTCACCGGTTGTATCTGAGAAAAGAACATTTTGCTAATACTCCTAATCAAGATCTTACTCTTTATTATGTTCACAAGGTTTTTGGAGCAAGGAATTCAACTAAATTTACATGTTGAAACAAGAATGATCACAAATATTCTTATATTCTTGTATTATCTTCCCAAGGTTTTTGATGCAAGGAATTCAACTATCCAGTGATACTGTAAATTTACATGTTGAAACAAGAATGAGCACAAATATTCTTGTATATGGATATAGAGTGACAAGAGAAAGTCTAAAACCAGAAATAAAAACTCACCCTCTTGGAGATGAATATACTTGCACTGAGGCCGATCACACTGACCTGCCTTAAAATCTCTGCACACTGGGAGGGTGTCCCGCAACTGTAAATGAATACAAATTGAAGAAGTTTTATTATTTGTGAAACAGGATTGTACTGATAGGAATGGTTACCATACAAATTTTCCACAAGCTTTTCATCCAAATAGTCACAACAGTAAGCAACTGAAAAGAACACTTTTTAAGCCCTTGTTCATAAAATTCTGCTTTGACTTTCCATCCTTCAGGTCAAGAGGGTTTTCCAGTTAGTTTGCCTTGATTGCTTATAAACTAGTTTTTGATGATAGATCAAAGTTAAATTTGGGGATCTCATGTATAAAGACATGTGAGGGGAAGGTAGTTACAATAATAACTATTCCTGAACTAATTGTTTAAAAATCTGTCATCTAATTTCTGAAGAGATAAAGATCACAGGTTTCATTTCAGTCCTATTTTCCAGTCTTTGTCCGACTGGCAGTGAAGATGTACACATAGTTCGTTGACTGAGTTTTATTGTTTATTTAAAGTAATAATAATAATCGCGTCATTTTACAAGGGTAGCAAATTAGGCCTGAGGCCTATTTCCAATTCGGCCCTTGGCACAGATTGTGTATCATCTATTAGATTTAAGTCTACTGTCTTTGTTACAAGTTTTGTAGGTGTTGACCGTGAGATTGCATTCAAGCAAAAATTTCATAGCGATACTTTCCTTTTTTCTTCCTGTTGAAGTGAAATAATTACGCTTTAAATACGGTTGTTCACATAATGATTTTACCTGCTTATATAGAGTATTTTGAAAGGCTCTAAGTCACACAGATGTAGAGGGCAAAAACGCAAAATTTTGGAGTGTCTATGTATTTTTACGCAACTCGAAATTGATCCACTGCGACCTCTGCAGGCCCTGATAAAAAATAATAATAATAACATAATTTATGAAGCGCGTTAATACTGAAGAAATCAGTGCAACATCAGTTACATAAGAAACTTAACAGAAAAGTCATTTTTTAGTTTGGTACAGTAAAGGTTGTATTGTAAGAAACATCATCACTGTCACTACTAAATACATGGACATGTGTCCTGAAATAATCAGAGCAGCCTTGGTTTCCATTTACGCTTTACATGTCAGTGGTAGAGAATGAGGGCCCAGGGAAGTTAATAATCTTGTGTCATGTCATTTTTCAAGCTAGGAGCTAGGGAATTTTATGGCAATCTGGCAAAAAATTAAAGTAGAAAACCTCTTATAGCTTTTTCTTTTTGGAATATAATCCTGTGCAATCTGTTGGGGGAAAAAAACTGAATCAATAAAAACTAAAAATTTAAAAATGCCAAACAATGCAAAAAAAATTTACGAAATTAAATACCACTGAAGCAACTATCCACCATAAAAAGCTTGGGTAAAACTTGTGTGAAAAAATATCAACTTTTCAGGTGTCAACATTTCCAGCATGTTTTTAATTTGCAAAGCCTTATTTCTGTTTATGTTAGAGAAAAGCAAGCTTGCTTATGTAAGGCCTTATGTTAGTAAGTCTAAAAAATTGTTGTTATTGAATGGTATTAAATGAATTTAGCTGATTTCCAATCATTTGGAGTTATTAGTAGAATGGTTAATTGCAAATTATTTAAAGGTTCTCCATATATTCGAGTAATAAAGCAGAAAGTAAACAATGCCCTCTCTGCCATTTGTTGTGTTTAAAAACAAGTTTTATCCAGTCAAGGAAAGCTTTTAAATTTTAAAAAGGAGCGGTAGTAAATCAAAGTGGTTAATTTCAAGTGAGAATTTGTATGGCGATTCCACTATCATATGTATTCAATCATGGAAAAGAATTTTACGGACTCTCAACCCAATACTACCAAATATGGGCATTGTTTTCTCTCTATATCAACTCTACCTGTTTATTTTCATCAAAGTAATCAACACTAGTGGCATTAGAAGGTATTGGATAAGCGGGGGCCTTCACCACAGTTTCAGCTGGTGCTATGACCAGCGGATCTGTCAATCAAATATTACCACAGTAACAAAATGCAAATTGTGCAGGTGAAGCAAATGCCATGCAGAAATGGCAACAAGCACACAGGTATTTGTGAACAGCATGAAACAGATAGAACATATAAAAAATAAATTAAGTTGTTAAAAATGCAACATAATAATAACGTAAATCAATCATTAATAATAAAGCAAAAAAACAAATCTAAGAAATAACAACATAAGAAAAAAAAGGAAAAAAATATTAACCATAGCGGTTTAAATCAATTGTTAAAAAATAATATGTTAATTGCATCTAACGGTAAATAGTTTCTACCGGTAATGGTGGCTATATTATATAAAATTTTGTTTATTTTTTTGCAAGAGGCCAAACAAGACTAATTTCACCATTACAAAAAATGAAAACCATTTACTGTTGAATGCAGGTCAGGAATGATTATTAAAATATTATCAACAATGCTAAATGTTAATGACCAAGCTTCTCTGATTGAAAAAGACAATGTGACAAACACTGAAAAGGGCCGTTTTTCTAGCACATTTGACCAATTTCCCCAAATTGGACCCTGCACTAGAAATATCCATTTTTAGGCTACAAGAAAAATAGAGAAATATCCATTCATATTTTTGGCTATATGTGGGTGGCTGTTTCATAATCAATGTATTCATAACTTGATGCCTCCCAAACTGGGCCGTGCATTTCCTACAATTGGCCCTGTACTCAAATGTGTTAAGCGAATGAAACAACTAATTTAGAGTATGTTAGAATAATTCAGATTCAAACAGCATCCATGTAAGGTCTTTTGTCTTTTTCAATGTTAAGATCATACAATTTAAAGGTCACCGGAAAAGGTTCATAAATTTTTTAAATAATGCCAGTAATTATGTCAACATATCCTCTCCATAAGTATAACACGAACCAGAATGTCAATATTACTTGCAACAGGTAAATTTCAACATTAGTAATTTTCGCCATTCTCCGTGGATAGACGTAACTTTCCGGAGATATGCAATCCATGACGTCATTTTAGTCTTCATGCATATAGAAATTTAGACTAGAATATGAGCAGAAGGACTAAAATGACATTTATTTACGGAAAGTTACAACTACCCAACTGGTGGAAATTACTAATGTTGAAATTTACCTGTTGCAGGTAATTTTGATATTCGGGTTTGTGGAAAGGATGTGTTGACATAATTACTTGCATTATTTAAAAGATTTATGAACCTTTTCCGGTGACCTATAATGCAAAATAATAACAAGGATGAATTTCATGCATTTTAATAAACTAAGTCTGAACAATTCTTAAGCTTCCTACAAACACAATAATTAATACATGTAATATGTAATATTACTCCAATCTGATGTAAATTCTCATATGATTCAATTTCTTTTCTTTCTTTTAATATCAAATATTTTTTCATTTGATTTACATAAAATCTGACAAATTTCATCATTGTCATGTACCCATTGAACAGCCAATGAAAATGGCATCTTCAATGGATTTATGTAAAAAACTCACAGAAGTTTTGTGTATAACAGAGTTGACGTCTGTCATCTGACCAGCAGTTGTTTGGAGTACATGTTTGATCTTCTGTAGTGTGGAAATTTGGAACTACAGAGACGAAACGAAATAAAAGACATATTAATTAATTTGATTTTACTCTCAAATTAAATCAGGACTTGCTTGATGAAGCGAGCTTTATTAAAACTTCAAATTTATGTTAAACAAAACTAACATAAGACAACAATCACTGGTGTATGAATCACTATCTTTATCAACATAAGCGGACACATATCGAAACGTCACACTTAATTATATAAAAAACCAGTGATTGTTGTTCCATATAACTGCCTGCGTTAGTTAGGTTACGTGTCCAAGCGCTAAATGCCAAAAAGGATTATATATTTTGTTACTTTGAATTAATCAGATACTCTTTACATGAAGCTTAAAAATTGAACAAAAAACAGACATGCATGATTATGTGGACATTTACATATGTCACACACAATCTCTATGAAAATGAATTGAAAATAAATTAATTTCAAACTATTTCACCCAAAAAAGGAATGACAAAACTAATAGATTGCATGTGATTACGTTTACAATATGTTAGTATGGCATTTATTGAACTGTAATAAAAGAACAGTCCATATGCTGATTACACTATTTTGCCTATATCGTTTTTTAGGACTTCGAATTTTGTCTCATGGTTTGGATTGTTCGTACTTGGTTTTTATTTTATTATCCTTAGTTCACTTCTTAGATGTTGATTAAAAGGAATTACATGTTAGTCCCGGCTTATCTTTCTTTAATTTGTTTTTTTTTCATTAAACCCACTTGAGCCAATCCACCAGAGCTATAGCACCACCCCCAGTAAAACTTGCATGTACATATGATGTCATTCCTTTACTGAGGTAAATATACAGAGAATCCACAACTAACATTCATCAAGACAAAAAAAAAAAGAGAAGAAAAGTCTACAAAGTGAGAATATAAGTGTTATTTTACTTACATGTGACAGGGATATAGGGCTGTTGTTGAAGCTGCATCATTGTAGCGTGTTGGTAGGCAGCACCCATGCCCATGGAACTAGGTTGATAGACTGGAATGCCACTTTTACTGTCTGTTACAGCCAGGCGTTTTATATGCGGAACCATGTTTGGGAACGCCCCCTATAGAGGAAGAAACAATAAAAGAAACCTAGTAAAATTGTTCTGTTAGAAAGAGGAATAAAAGAAAGATAAGCAAAAAAAAAAAAAAAGAAATCGAAAAAAAGCACCCTTTCCCTATCTGAATGCAAAAAAGTTGTTTACCCTCTAAGGAGGAAAAATTGGAGTAAGGGTTTTGATTAATTTTCAATTTCTCTGCAAAAGCCAATTAAAAGAGACAATTTAAGAGCTTAATTTCTAGAAAATGGAAGCTTCATGAGTGGCACTACTTTTTACTAATTGTTTAATCATCAAGAGTGTTACATACTTTCATTAAAGTGCAGGACTACTTTTATAATCATTTAAATAAATAAAGAAGGAAAGAAAGAAAATACTTTTTTTTTACTTTAATAGTCTACTTAAATTGATTTTGCAGAATCACATGACAGTTAGGTGTTAAGATGGTTTGTTTCCCCTTATCACCAATTTTTTGGCTAATAAATTAAATGACCAAGAGAACATCCAAAAGTAAGCTGCCATGCAAGGCGTGTATTGTATTGTATTGTGATGCTGTAATGAAAACCAGATACTTTTTCACCATCAGAGGAAAAAACAAATTAATTCTAACAAAAAAAGCAAGAAAGGTAGCCATATTTTGTCATGTGACTGTGCAAATAATCGTATTTAAGCTTTCTACAGCTACATGCAAAGCATCATGGGAATAGTACCAGAACTAGATCATCGGCAGGGTCTCGAGGTCTCTTCTTGCCAGCGGTCAAGACCTCAACCACTTGCGGCTAATTAGTATGCGGAGCACATGATGGCAATGGCCAATGAAATGGCGGCATTTGCAGGGTTGGCGGAACATGACAACGTAGAGCAAGCGGCAAGGCATGTTGGGTGATGAAAATAAAAAAAAAAAGCACCATCGGTAAAAACAGTTCCATAACATGCATTTAAATCATAGATGAACATACCAGTATCGAATAAGGCAAAAATACAAGACCCACAACCAAACAAAAACGTATGCACAATTAGTCACAAATTCAAAGCTAAGTTAGTTGAGTAAAATAAGATGTCTAAAATAATTAGATAAACTGCTGGTAAATA
This sequence comes from Patella pellucida, assembly GCA_917208275.1. Classification (NCBI taxonomy): domain Eukaryota; kingdom Metazoa; phylum Mollusca; class Gastropoda; family Patellidae; genus Patella; species Patella pellucida. The sequence continues at coordinate 12,036,247 of OU795038.1, forward strand.
CATATAAAAAGATTTGGTTAATAATCGCACATCATTAGAGAGAAAGGTTCAACAAAAAAAGTTTCATAAATTTTCATTAGTTATCCATTGAAAGGTATCAATGAGTGAGGATATAGAGTTTTGAATTAGCTATACAAGGACCGTCAAGGTGAGACTATCAAACTAAAAAAAAAAATTTTTTGGGGTGATATGATCTAAGTATAACAGCGACTTGAATACCTAATTTAACATTTAAGCTACACCTACAGATCATGTGACATCATGACACTAATAATAATAAATAAAATCGCAAACTACACCATAACACTAATCACATATACATCGCAAACAATCTCAGAGTTTCGACAAAATTGGTCACCAACTAAATTGCATTACTGTATAAAGCCAAAGAGTGTTGTTTTTTTTTATATATTTTCTTTTTCCAAAATAAATCTTTGAAGAAACTTGGTCTTCCTTTTTCGATACTGGTACTGGTCAATAATCAATTAATATTCACAATGTCAGTTCTCCTCAATTCAGAGCTTCGTAGGTTAAAAAAAATTGTAAAAGAGATTTTTAGAGTTCTCATGCCAAAAGAGAAATAGTTCTGTTCCGATTTTTAAAAATTTTGGTGGCAATTTCTCCACAGTATTAAAAATTCTAAAATAAAACATGACAAGATTTTTTTAAAAGATTTGAGCTGCATGTATACAGTATATGATGTATATAAATTTATATATATATATATATATAATATATAGTGATGACAGTGTGCCAAACATGAGTCATGCAAAAATAAAATTGTTAGAAATCAAGAAAAATAAATCAAGAAACAGAAATAATGTAAATGATCACTTTCTTTTTGTATGTAATCTTGGGGGAAATTTTGAGGGGATTTTTGTTTCATTTAAAGAGAACTTAACATGTTGTGTTTTAATGTACAAATTTAAAAAAAAAACAATTTGATGTACAATTACATGGACTTATTAATTTTCGATTAAAAACATTTAAAAGTTTATTTCCAGTCAAAAATATTAAAACACATTTTCTGGAAATAAAATAAAATAAAGAGATATATAGTTTACAAAATTGAAAAGATTAGCTGAAAACAAAACAGGATTTTTGTTGTACATATTCTTGTTAATTCAAGATTAAATTATATCAGAAAAATCACAGTTCAATGATGAAAAAAATAACAGTAACCGTCTCATAAATTACAACAATGATCATGGGTTTTGCTAATCCAATTCTCAACAAAAAATAGATACTGCATGGTACTAATTTTGAATTATATCACTCAAAAAAATGTTCTAAAACTAATACGATTTTTAGATTAGATTTACATCTAAATTTTTGTTTTTAATCAACAAGGCCAGTAGTCAATATTGATCCACTATCTGCCATTCCATTTTTTCGAAAAACAAATTAAAAGCCTTTTGATAATTTCAATTAACCAATACATAACACTGTTGTAATTTTTTTCAGAGAATCACATGAAGGTAGAATTTGGTGGGTTTTAGAATTTGCTAATGAGCAAATAACTTACCGGTGAACTCTGCTAACACTTTCCCGATTTAATTCTATCTCGTTCTATATAGTGTCAACATCCAATATACGGTTAGTATAGCTTACTTGTTTGTGTAGTTCATGATTCACCGAAGGACATATTTGCATCACGTAATGGAATTAGCCTACTTTTACAAGTATTGAAAATAACTATCCTACACATTTATGACCGATCGCAAGTATCTGAATTTGGTTTCTGTGTGAAATCTGATCCGATCTAAGTGGAACTCAATTTAGAAATCAATGATGTACGGTATAGTGGATATATAGAAGGCAGTAAGATCTGTGAGCATGTCCCAAAAGTCAGGATGGTGTGAGAGGTGGTGTGGATTGTTTGTTTGACATAAATGTATTAAAGCATACAATACACAAGATATATATCATATATATGGAGATCATAAGATATACAAAATACATTTATATAGATATATATTTATCACAAATCATGCACAGGGTCCTATCTTGTCCTGTGATTTTGCAATATCGTGAGTTACCCCCCTTCAGAATATGGTGATAAACCGCAAACTGTCGCCATGTATTTTTTTATCATTTTTCATATTCGGTGTACGTTAGGTTTGAATGTACACGTGCTTCGTGTAAATTTGAGGAAAATGAGGATAAGGGTCAGGTCAAAGTTTAGGCATAAAGGAAGGCAGACTGAAACTAAAATGAGGCAAATCTACTTTTGCAGAAAGCTGATCTATGCTTTTTTTTTACTTTCTTTTTTTTACAATTCAAGACAAGAAATGTGCATTATTAAATTGAAAATATTTACAAGCAGGCAAAAGGTTTTAGGTCTAACACCACACTAATTATGCAAAAAGGATTCCTAATCATTCAATAAAATAAAGCAAAACGTAACCAAGAATTAATGCTCATCAAGTATGGAACACTAGCATGGTATAAGCTTGATGCATCCATTAAGGGGAGGAGGAGCAGGAAGGGCAAGAAGATATTAAATTAATGTTTTGTCAGTGCAAGATACTAAATTAATCATTCATGAAAAGAGAACAGTAAGTTTTGGAAATAATAAAGGGGCAGATTTTAGGCTTCTAAGACAGGCGCAAGATAAGTGACCCATATTTCAGGGACTATCAAAATTAAATGTAGGTATCGTATTAAAACTTGGAAAATTAAAAATAAGTAATACCACATACATTATTACTCATTTACAATACACTACTGCATTAGTGAATTAAAAAAGTTCGAAATATAATAATTTTTAAATTCCGCCGGTACTGTAATCAAAAATATATTTTTTTTAAAAAAGAGATGATTTAATCTCATTGTTCAATTTTGGTTCCATAATTTTGTATGTCATTTATATGTTTTCCGCTTTTCAAACAGCGTAATTTTCCAGATTTCAACAATAAACTAAAAGATAATTCAAGCTAAGGAAAGTTGTGACTAAATAGCATTTAAATTAAGAACAACAGTTAGCAAGAACTAGTGAGTTGAAGCAGAAAGGAACCCCTACCAGAGATGGGGTCTGCGTAGCGACTGCGTTAGCTCGTTGTTGTGCAGCCTTTATCTGAGTCTGGAGGTGAGATGGAGGATGGAAATATCTACACGAATCCCGTATACACTTTCCCTTAACGAAATCCATACACACAGTTACATGGTTGTCTGCGCTCTCTATAGTAACATTATCAGGAGGGTGCGCGTAGCGACATTCACTAGGCTGTCGCGTACAAGTACCCCTTTGAAATTCACGACATACCTGCAAAGAATGTAGAAAAGCAGAAAAAGGTTTGTGTTAGTAGCAAGCAGGTGGAGAATATCCACCAATCAACTACACAGCGAGAATGGGACTTCAATTTCATGGAGGGAGGGAAAGGGGGGGCTACTCTAAAACAGTAGTACGGTGAGGGACAATTTAAAATCTAGAGTATAGATAATTAAAAGAAAGAGATAATATGGAAGTACTAAATATAGGTGACTATTTTAAAAACAAGCGAGACAAGATGGAGAAAGGGTATTAAAATAGTAAGATGACAGGTTCCTCCCCAAAACAGCTCGGATCTGATCTCTCTGAAGCAGAGAGAAACAATATGAGAAAAAATTTAAAAGTGCTTGACTACATTGTTTAAAATAACGTGATGACATACATATAAATATATTTCAACGAAATCAGACAGGAACTTAAAAATAATCACATGTGCACAGAGTTTTGAAATTTTTGTCTTAAAAAAAAATCCATTTTACAAAAAAAAAAAATATATATCCAGGCTTGTGTCGTTATGTCATGTCATATTCAAATTTGCTCCAATCAAGCATTTGCAGTTGTCAAGCGGCAAAAGCCAAACAACAATGATCACCAACAATGTGTGTTTTGAAAGTTTTTAATAAAGAAATTAAGAGCTTTGAAAAAGAACCACATGATAGATGGCCCAACTTCCATAGCCTATTATATCTATCTACATGTAAAAGCGTGTAATTCTAAAGCAGTACTGCTTAGCAGAAATATGGCTGTTCATTGCAAGAAAATATCAACTGTCTCGCCAACAATGATATAAAATAAAAGATAAAAAAAAAAGCCCTTGATTATTTTGACGGAAGAGAATAATATACATGTAGTAAAAAAGATCAATCCACATCTACATTCAGCCAATACAAGATGGATGGTTTTAAGATCATATCTTTCATGGCACAAAACAAGTAAGTTATAAAAAGAAAAGTTTGTAATGATTACCAACAGTACCCTACCTCAAGACGATCAGGACGAGCCACTTTTTGTTGCGTGTGTTGAATCTGTGTAGGTATAACCCCACCTGGAATTTGCTGTGAAATGTAGGAACCTCCGTCACTAACTCCACTTGGGACGGTCATGTTAATAGAAGCGTTCATGTATGGATTAAAATTGACAGCTGACGGCATGGTGTTCATATATGGTGGGGCCTGTCACAAAAACAATACAAAAGCTATAACGTATGATTTCTTGAATTATTCTACATTTTCGTTAGCTGAATAAAAATGATTTCATGTTAGTAAAATAGTGTTTCTTCAATTAAAAACAAAATAGTGATATTTTGATTTTGAATAAAATCATGTAGCAACATCACAAATAAAATATGTTAGATCTGCTAAATTTAGTTTTCTTGAAACTGGGATTCTGTAAATACAAAGAGTTGAAAATAATAGTTTTAACAATATCATGCAAAATGCGCTAAACAGGGTTAAAATATAGATCTAAGTGAGGCATAGTAAAATTACAAGCATTACAACAAACCAAAACCAATCAAAGCAATCATAAGTAATGGTCTGATTTATACAAATAGCCCTGGGTCCTGTTTCACGAAATTTTAACTAAGATAAAAATCCAAATTTTAGTAATTTGATTGGATAATATTAGATTGATTTTAGTGCTTAGCCAATCAAAGTTGAAGTATCTACTAAAATTTGGATTTTATCTTTAGTTAAAATTTCTTGAAACAGGCACCTGATGTAGAAGTTATCTGTCTTGTATGCCAATAACAAATATTTTTATGTCACACTACAAACTCCCTCAAATCCTGGAAGATAGATTGACTGAAGTTAGTTAACACTTTTTCTGTCCAGAATGGGAATAGTAACATCATTGTTTTGAAGTGGTTGAATACAGTCGTCAAGGGTAAAATCTGACCCCAAGATCATGCAACTATTTTTATTTAAACACTAACATTCTCTCTATGCCTCTAATTCAGGTTTATTTTATTGTATTCATTGATATGACTATAGGAACTGTACATTTTACTCTCGCTCTGACAACAAAAAGTTGAAATTTGAGTAAAAATTTAGCTGGTCAAAAAACACCCCAAATATTTTATGATCCTGGGGCATAATCAGTTGAAATGTCCACACCATGGACAACAAATTCCATTTTCTATTGTACTCTTTAAAACGACAAATTATCTCTATTTACAATAATTTCCATTGAAAATATTAACATTTCTCTCAAAGACTAAACAGAACAATTTGGCTTGAAATAGACACCAAAATCACAAGCAGTAACATTCTTAGAGTTCACACGATTTTAACAAACATGATTTATAGTGGAATGAAAGTCAATATTACGCAATTTTTGGTTTCTAGTTTTAGAGTACAAGTCAAACATGGATTTATAATCTATGGAACGATGGCGTGAGTTTTAAACATAATAATACATGCATGTTTGTTTGTATGTATGATTAAGCACACTCCTTGATTTTGTCCTAATCGTCAAGAAAAAGAAATCAAGCATAGAGAGAAGCAGACACATGTAGCCAAGAGCGTGATGAAATAAAGAGCAAGGCTACGGAATTAACAAATACCACTAACCAGAAACGGGTAATGCCCCGGAACTACGGATTGCATGGACTGGTATGCGGCAGAATATTTACCACTAGTATTCTTTTAGGACAAAAATAAAAAAAAATCATGCTGACTATTAGTAGTTCATGGTGGTGCTTTCAAGAAGTAAATGACAAAATCTAAGAAAAAATTTCTACGTATTTTCATCACAGATAAAATGATCTGGATTCAGAATTTTTGAAAATTATCATTCAAATTGAATATCAAAAATCTTTAAAAGATGAAATAAACATAAGAATGTTTTTACTACAAAATGTTTTAGATTTTGTTATTTGCTAAATCTTTTGTTAGATATAATAAAAAGGGGAAATTTTGACAAACTGGCATTTAATAAGCATATAAATACACACTCAATGCAAAAACAAATTAAAATATAAAATGCATAACAGTTACAAATATATATGAATATTAAAGCATGTAGAAAAGAAAATAATTGCGACTAAATATATACATGTACCACTAACCATTAATGGGTATTGGCCCGGAAGTATTGAATCTAAGCTTACGGACTGGTATCCAGCATTCTTACCACTTGTCTAGAGTTAAAAGATAATTTAAAATCAAAAATCATGATACTGCATGTTATTTCCATCTTGGAATTTCTCACTTTAATATCTATCATCCATTATTTCACAGAATGTAATTTCTCTGTCTATTTTGATTTTATTCTTTGAGAGAGGGAGAGAAATAGGGTTTAACGTCCACTGGACACAAACTAGGTCATTTCGGGACTAACATATGGTTCAATTTTTATTTTAATAATATGCTTGTGCGTTGGGGTCTTTAGCAGTGGGAGGAAACCGGAGGAGGACCCAGAGAAAACCCACGAGGTTGAACAGACGATCCTACTCCTTGACACGTACAATCAGGGAATCGAGGCCACGCCATATGACTTAATGACAGGCCATATGATACAGCATGCACATGCTAACCACTCAGCCATCCAACCCCCCTTTATTCTTTGAATCAATGTAAACTATAATCTGGGGTAAATACAGGAAACTATTTATAAATAGGGCTGCAAGATTTTGGAAACATTTCAATTAATGACATACTTGTTAAAATTGTTTTATAATGTGTAGACCTGTGTTTTCGATATCAATATTCAGGTTACTGCATAGGCCTCAACGAAACGTCGCTTTAATTAAAATAGTAATTGTGTTCCATATTAAGTGTTTGTGTTTATTATCTATGTCAATTGCTAAATGCCGCTCAAAGAAGATCAATATTCAGGTTACTGCATAGGCCTATGTGCAATTTATCTAAGGTTATAACTTTACTTTCAAGAAATATAAATGCCATGTCTTAGTTTTGTAAAGCGCCTCAGAGAAGCCATTAGCCATTAGATTTTGCGGGACTGTATAAATGAATGAATTATTATTATTGCCATGGGATAATTATTTTTTTTTTTTATAAACAATATTTATTCAGAAACTGGGGGAATTGGAGAACAGGCAAAGCCTATTTAAACCCCTCTCCCGATTATTCATATACATAGTTATTGGTGTCCGGCGTGATTTCCCCTTGTCAGTGATGCAGATGGAGGGCCTGACAAGGACAGCTGCCTAGTCGTTCGGATGGGACGGAAAACCGAGATCCCGTGTACACATTGGAGTGCACGTAAAAGATCCCTTGGCAGTTGGAATTCGATATAAGAGTAGGCCATAGTGCCGCTGCCCGGGCAAAAATTTCCCTCATAGCACACTGTATGGCGTATGCCCGTCTTCAATTAGTCCAGGTTAGGTGCTTAAGCGTAGGACGTCAAACCCGATTTCATTCATTCATTCAGTTATTGGTGTACATGTAAATAAATTATTCTGCTTTGATGAGTTATCTCCCTTGCCCTATATATTCAATGGATGTTGTGTGATGATTTGTTATGGAAACCTAACTTATTACCTATAATTAATCTTTAGAGCAGACATTGTTACTAAATAATCAATATGATTAACACTATAATGTAGGTAACCACAGGAGTCTCTAGTATTGTACTAGGTCATATCTCATAATTAATCTTATCTACAATACGGTACTACTAAACAATCAGAAGGCTTCCAACTGTGTTGTGTTAACATGTTATTATAATAAGGCCAAACTAGTTTGATTTTTTCATTCTTCAGGATCTTGATGTTTAGCCTAGTAATCGTCTGTGAGCAATATTTGTTTAATATTTTGTTCTTAAAAAGTCAAAATTTTGGTATTTTGAGAACAGATTTTCTTAAAAGTAAAACAGTTGATTTTTCATCTTCAAGATCTTGATACTGAGCCTAGTACTTGTCTGTGAGCGATATTTTGTTCTTAAAAAGTCAATTTCAGTATTCTGAGAAAAGATTTAAGAAAAACAAACAAATTTTTCATCAGTTTCAAAATATTTTGATGTTCAAGTAGGCCTAATAGTAAGGGAAACTTTCATAATGGGTTAAGAAGAATTTAAACATAAATTTATGTTGTCTAACTTTCAGAGCATAAAGATATTTAAACATCCTGGTAATAATAAAATAAATCTAATTTCTTAAACATGTTGATGACCTTTTTTTTTCTAATGCTTCTCTATTATAGATGTTACATTTCTTCTAAGGGGTAATGTTATTACTTGGAAACCTTGTATCCATTTTTCATTATACAGAATTCAATCATAAATTAATGAAATTTCTGCTATTACAGGAATCGGTTATAAGTCTTCATTTTTTTGAGGATTGGTGCTTTGTACAATCAAATGTTTCCTATGTGCAGACTACAGATATGAGATCTCAACGAAAAAGGTGTGAACTTCATTGCCTAAGGTAGGAATGTCCTGTTAAAGGTGTTACACAGGTACCAGTTTATATCAGATCTAAAGAATTCACTAAGTTAAAGAAAAAAAACCCATTTTTTCCTTTCTTTGAGCCCCAATCTCCCAACTCTTTGGTAATCTATGTATAATTTTTATATTAACCCTGGAAATGTTTGGGAAGATCTGCCGAAATTCACTGTGAAGTAAGGTTGCAGAAAAACAAACTTTTATATAAAAATTATTATTTCTATTTTGTAGATTTTGTTAGTAAAGTACTATTAAAATGACCAACAATAAATTCACTTGTGTTGTTCAATATTGAAAATCACCCAGGGTTTATTTTTCCTTTGAAATGGAACCTTTTTCTTAAATCCTTGAGACTGTTTGTAACTTTGTATCCATACTAAGTATTCTACTATCACAGCTTAATTTAACCAAGCCTAGTTGGAGCAGAACAGTAGGACGATAAACCCCATTTCAGTTCGTTTAACCCTAATTGAGAGTAATAATATAAAGTTGGGAGATGGTTCATGGCTATCATAAAACTAGTTTATCTGCTGCATGAGTTATTCTAAACATAAAAACATCAGACACAACAAAACACCCTCCCTGTCTCATTTATCATAGTTTTTTTTTAATTGGCTTGATGCCATTTGGGATCAAAGAGAGAGAGTGAGAAATGAGATTTAATGTCCACTCGACACAAACTAGATTATTTCGAGACTAACATATGCTTTTAAATTTTATTTCAATAATTCGCTTGTGAGTAGAGGTCTTTAGCAGTGGGAGGAAACGGGAGAAAACGCACGAGGTTGGCCATGCTACCCCAGTCCTTGTCACATAAACCAGGGATTCGAAACCATGGCAGTTGGACAGGCTTAATGATACAGCACACACATGCTAACCATTCGCCCATCCAATCCCCCCCCCCCATTTGGGATCAAAAAGTGAAATGTGTTTCCATGGAACTCATAATAACAGAATGCTTTTTTAAGGGTTTTTTTTTTCTGGCCGAACTGAATGTTTTAAAATATGAAACTAAATCTTTATATGTAGCTACCCAGTACTACTGAGTGTTAGTTCTATTTTTTTTGTCTAAATATTTTACAAGAATAAAATGGAGCTAAAAATAGGCATTGGGATAATGATAAATTATTCATAGTCAAACTCGTCAGCCAACAAATGTAAAAATTTGGTGGCTCAGAAGTAGCATACTTCAAGGGATTAGCATCTGAGCCTGCAAAATTGAGTTTCACAGACCTGCTTAGTTGATTTGAATAAATGTAAATTGTAACAACAGACTATTAATAATGTTAATGTTGCGTAGTATCCAACAGGATTTCTAGTAACTGTATTGCCAATAATTTGGTAGAAGTGCAAGCAATATTGTGCAAAATCACACATAAACAACATAATATTATAAATTTTCCAACCATTTACCATGCAATATTGAAAGCAGAATGCTAGCATGTGTATCTGAAAGTACATCCAGGTATATGTAAAATACGAAAGTAATTGTTGACCAGAAATTGAAACTGTTAATTTAATTAAATTATAATTCTGTGAAACTTCTCATATGGACAATACATTTTACTGTTTCACTTCTACACTAACAATAAAAAACATAGCTTTAGTATTTTCTCATAGCATGCATGAAAAAACATAAGTATCTGAAAATGCATGTAGAGCTTAGTTCAAAAAGGTAACTAATTTAACATCTTCTAGCAGGATTTTTTTGTTGCTTTTTTCAGACAACATATTTTTGCAATTATTTATATAAGGCATACTTTTTTTAAAATGAACAAAGCAGATTTTCTAGATGTTTTTTGTACCTGCTAGATATAAATCACATAACAGTTTCTGTGGACTATCTATATACCCTGATGTACTGTATTAATTGATGATATTATAATATCAAGCCAAAACACATGCCTCAACTTATTACAGTTGTGAAATTATTTACTAAACTAGATTAAAAATCAAAGTTATCAAAAGAAAATAATGAATTCGCTTGAAAAATTTGTTTAGAAGTGTTCACAAAAATTGCACAAAATAGATGCTTTGGTCTAAACAATATGACAAAATAACAAACTTTTCAAGATTTTCATTAATGGGTTCATTTGATATAATCTTGAAGGATTGAAAAGATTTTATAACTGTAATATACTTACAAAGGGAATCATCCCTGGTGCAGGCACATACGGATGCAGGGTTGAAGCTGCAGCTTGTAACTGCAGATTTTTTAATATCAAGTTATTACGTCCATTCTGTAACAATTGTTCTCTTAAATGTTGGGGTGGGTGTAGGTATTTACACTTGGGGTTTTCTCTTTGACATTTGCCCTGAAAGACACAAAAAATAAAGCACCATAAATAAATTTGATTAGAAAATATTCCCAATGGTAATTCATTCATATATTGTTGTTAGTTTTAATAGATGGGTTTTTTTATTTTTAAATCACAAGGGTGTACTGACATTATTCAGAAGAAATTATTCCTTAGAAACATATTTTCTCTGAATTTTATCTTAAAAGATAATATGGATGCATGCCGGGAATAATTCAGTGCACAAAGAAGAAAGCCCCGAGGCTATGAGGCTAGCTGCACAAATTAAAGAAACATCAGTAGTGCAAACCATCTGTCAGTTTCATCAAACATTACCACACAACTAACTTGTCCTGATTTCATATTATGCAACTGTGCCAACAGCAACATTTTTTTTGTAATGAAAGGCACTTAGGAGATTTTGTCAATGCCACATATAATAATCATGAACATGTATCTTTAAACATACAGAGAGAGAAATGGGGTTTAACATCCACTCGACACAAACTCCCGTCATTTTGGGACTAACATATCGTTAAATTTTATTTCAATAATTCGCTTGTGCGTAGGGGTCTTTAGTAGTAGGAGGAAACCGGAGGACCCAGAGAAAACCCACGAGGTTGGACAGGCAACCCTACTCCTTGTCATGTACGACCAGGGATTCGAAACCACACCAGTTGACTCAATGACAGGCTTTATGATACAGCGTGCACATGCTTTACCATTCGGCCATCCAACCCCCCTAATAATCATGAACATGTATCTTTAAACAGAAAGAATGCCTAACATACATGTTATTGTTGCATATTTATGAGATGGCTCTTGTGTCAATATATGATGGTTAAATTAGGTTTCGAGGTGTAAATAGAAATGGTTCATATACATTTGGCATTCACCATGTGGAAAATAATTTTATGTTTGTACATTTAAAAATCAAACACAGAGACAACTGAAACTAAAAGTGAAAGTGTCTGCCTTTCGGTTTACATGGAAACCATAAAACTTTCTACATTGATATAATTAAATTGAGCGAACATGTTATGTCTGGTCTCAAAAAGCATCCATGATAGATATTTCACCTTAAGTGGTTTGTTTTCGATATAGCTAGCCTATGTCATTATCCAATCCATAATAAATGAAATGTGTCTGCTAAAAAAAAACATGTCCTAGGTAAATTTCAAGTTGCCAGACATGTTTGCATCTCTTACGAGCCCCTGGCAATAAATTCTAATAATTAAAGCTATGTCTTATTGACTTTGGGCAATAGTTTCTCGCCTGACAGTCTATTAGAGAAACTATTATTTGGTGGAACTACATGTATCTATTCCTACACAGAATGAGAACAATCTCAATGATAAAAGCGATCAATAGTTGTTAAGCAGGGTGTCTAGACGCTCATCAAAATCAGGTCATAAATTCTTGTTATGATCTTTGTGTTGTAATGAACATAATCTTCTCTTAATTCACCCTTCATTTTCTGATAATATCTGAAATTTATTTTGACTCGGAAATCTTTAACTGAAGTAAATACATGTATGTAGAAGTGATTTTCACAAAAAAGAATGGAGGAAAATGTTTCTTAACTAATTTAATAGTGGGTAGACTTTGTTCTTCTAGCTACATGTTAGCGAAGGTACTAATAGGATATTGTCTATGTCTTTTGTTGCCTGGCTGGGGATCACGTGGCTAACTGGGTAAAAGGCTGGCTCGCTAGCCTGGAAGTCGGGTGTTCGATTCCTACATTGGCCGAGAAAATTCAGAGCGTCTGACAAGGACAGCTCCCTAGTCGTTCAGATGGGATGAAAAACCGAGGTCGTGTGTACACATTGGCATGCACGTAAAAGATCCCTTGGCATTTGGAATTTGATATAAAAGTTGGCCATATAGCGCCGCTGCCCGGGCAAAAATTTCCCCTATAACACACTGTAAGTGTATGCCCATCTTCAATTAGCCCAGGTTAAGTTGCAGAAGAGCAGGATGTTAAACCCCATTTCATTTGTTGCCTGACATATTACCCTTCATGACCCACAGAATATTTCTAGTCACATTTTAGAGAGAGTTCATGATTAGAATTCTATTAATCAAATTGTCATGGAGAAAAGTAGCTTGTAAGTTTGACATAGAATTTAATCACACATCAATGTCAATTCCTCTAATGCATTTAGACCTCTTTTTGTCTGTCAGATTACTACATGTACATTTTTTTTTCATCTACGTTTATCTATAATCAAATGGATCAACATCATAACATACTACTTGGATGTAAAATAAACGTACATGTAGAGTTTCTGTGTGTTGTAAAAAATCTATAAATTTGCTTAGAGCATCAACCAACATGCATTGGCTGAATAAGGTTAAACAAATCAGGTTTTTTAAGTTCCACTGGATGCCAATACTTGTTAAAAGTTAAAATCGAACATCTAATACATTTAGCCTTGAATTCAATTATAAAGTGAAAAAGCTTTCAGGGATGCAGTCATGATGAAGACCTTAGCACCTAATAAAATGCTAGAATGCGAGACCACAAACTATAATGAAAAAAGCCCATTCCTTGTTATTAAATGTCGTTATGACCTATATGCTATTAAGGAGCTATCGATTATTGTCTTTCCTCATATTACCAACACTAAATACAAAAAATTACGTCTTCCGTGAACAAAATAATTTTCCGGTGAAAGTGTATATAAATGCAAATCGACTTTAACAAGTTTGCAGTTTTTTGGTCATTGCATTTTACGGGTCATTGAAATGAACAATGTTTTAATAAATGATGCCATCAAGCTGAGAGTGCAATACTGTTCTTGTTGGGCTTCGTTCACATTGACATTACCCAAAATAAATTATTAGAAACAAATAGGTTCGGATCAAAATTTTTGTTCACACTGACACTAGGATTAGGAATCAATTAAGCAGATAATATTGATTGATGTGTGACGTGAGAACATGCAAGCAAAGAAAGATTTTATTGTTATCATTTTCAAGGACTTCATACCAAGTTCCTACCTGCACCTTTGGATGAAGATCCTAGCTTCCCCCACGAAAATTACCGTATTTCCTCTAAGCGCTTATTGTTTCAGCATCCCTTGACCCCCCGGCGCTTATTGGAGGCCCGGCGCTTACTTCTTTAATAGCAAATTAAATTTAGGGTAAAGCCGTCATTTACCATGGACATTGGGCCGGAGAATCTCTCGAGACCTGGCGCTTATTAGAGACCCGGCGCTTATTAGAGACCCGGCGCTTATTGGAGGCCCGGCGCTTATTTTTTCAGCACCCCTTGACCCCCCGGCGCTTATAAGAAGCCTGGCGCTTATTGGAGACCCGGCGCTTATTAGAGGAAATACGGTACCCACAATATCTGCATGCACATACAGTAGGTTGATATGGTAAGTAGAGTTTAAGTCGGATATAATCTAACACAGCCTTAAAACAGATTATTTGTCTTACATATACAAAGATTGACTGTAATAATTAAAGATTAGAATCTATGTACCGGTACATCAAAAAAACCCATCCCAACAAAATATCAAAACATTAATAGATTACTTTTGTTTGAATTCAATTCTTGAAAACCTGACCTGTATGTGTTATGAAACGTCGTTATTAAATAATAGAGAAGTAGTTATATCCATATATACCTTGTGTTGTGTTTTGTTATGAATACTTTTGTATGTTTTGCACTTATTACATCCATGAGAAGTTACCAAAATGAGATTATTCGACAGAACATATCTATAAATGGTCAATACATGTATATAAAATATCCTATCCTATATGAGGGGATCACGTGGCTAAGTGGGTAAGGAGCTCGCTCGCTAGCCTGGAGGTCGAGTTTTCGATCCCAGCATTGGCCGAGAAAGTTTATCTCGATTTTCCGGGGTGGTTTCCCATTGGCCTGACAAGGACAGCTGTCTAGTCGTTTGGACGGGACCAAAAACAGAGGTCCCATGTACACATTGGCATGCACGTTAAAGATCCCTTGCGGTTGGAATTCGGTACAAGAGTAGACCGTAGCGTCGCTGCCCGGGCAAAATTTCCCTCATAGCACACTGTATGGCGTTTGCCCGTCTACTATTAGCCTAGGTTAGGTGCATAACAGTAGGACATTAAACCCCATTTCATTTCATTCCTATCCTGTATGAGACCACCTGTTAATGTTTACTTCACTTCTGGCAAAAAAACATCCTTTAATATGATAAACAACATCAATACTGTTCTCAAATAGCCTAATAAATAATTCATATTAGTTCTTTATGAGTGATTCTTAATATGAATTTTAACTACTACTTCCCCACATGACATATTTTTATAGCTAGGTTTAACAGAGTATAATATTTCGCAAAGGACGTTAATTTCTTATCAATATATCAAGAGTTATTATTGAAGATATCAAGCCCCAGGTAACTGTACCGGTATATGTGTTTGACTGATTGAGAATTTACTTAAAGGAGCAGTCACAGATTTCCCAGGATACTGTAAACAAAAGTTTTTTGTTTTTTATTCTAACCATATTTATTCAGTTAATATTTACATATTTTAAATATAATATATATAAATCTGGGATCTGAAAATAAGCCGGTGCTTATATAAATTCATCTCCCTGTATGCAAAAGTTGGTTTAAATATGTAAATCAAAGTGTGATGATTGCTGGATTTACTCTTTTAAAGGGACAATAACACTCTTGCTGGCTTGACAAGTCCAGAAAAAAAAATTAGCCTTATTCTAACTACAAGATGTTTAAGTGTCCTACCTGTTGTGTAAATTATCCATTACAACCTATCTTACTTGTCCAGAGGGTTCGAAAATATGTTTAAATCCAAGTTGCATTTGAAAGTGCTTACGTAAGGCTTTTCAAACCATGTTACGGAATGTAGTTGAATTTTTTCAATTTTTAAATAAGGTGTGTTAAGATGAAATTTGTATCATTTTTAAATTGAAATATTGTAAAATAGTACATTTACCAGAATAAAGATTGGAACATATTATTCAGTTCCAACAAGAGTGGTATTGGGGCTTTAAAGAGTTCCATTTTTCAATTGTATGAGTGACTTTATATTCATGTTGTTACTTAACACCGTAACTGCGGCTAGTATATAGACATGGTTATCCAGTGACCTACACAGAGCGCAATTGGGGACTTCTGGCTAATTCCACGAGGAAAAATTAAAGGTGGTCTCCAATTTACCAGTTATATTCTTTAAAGTATATCTGGGATTCCCTCTTTAAAGTAGTAATACATGTACAAATGACAAGGAAGAAGATGCCCTAGAAGTTTGAAAGGAAAACTTATAACAGTTTGGATTCTATTTTAAAAGGTTATTTTTAGTTGAATATATTTGTATAAGTGTGTTAACTGGAATGGGTTCTTTCGCTCTGGATCATAGTGTCTGTCACTGATGAAACTGTCATGGTTTCAAATCCACTAACGACTCTGCATGATGCTTGCTCAATCTCCGAGGTTTTTATTTCGTTCCTTCAGTTTTTATTCCACTTCAAACACACATGTGCACAAGGAAGTTACTGAACTAATAATATACAATATGTTAATCCAAAATAGAAATAAATTATATTAAATGAATTTTACATTACATTTCTTTTTCTCTAACTGGAGGGGAGTTGGATAGCTGAATGGTTAGCATGCGCGCTGTATCATAGAGCCTATCATTTAGTCAACTGGCCTGGTTGCGAATCTCTGGTTGTACGTGACAAGGAGTAGCTTCGCCTGTCCAACCTCGTGGGGTTTCTCTGGGTCCTCCGGTTTCCTTCCACTGCTAAAAGACCCCTACGCGCCACCGAATTATTGAAATAAAATTAAACCATATGTTAGACCCAAAATGACCTAGTTTATGTCGAGTTAAACCCCATTTCTCTCTCTCTCTCTCTCTAACTGGAAGTGTAACACCTCTAGGCCTTTTAGTAATAAAGATAGAATTAATCGATAATTGGTGTGATTTTAAACTGTAATAATTAGATATAATATATACTGGTTGTTAAAAGGTTTATATCTATAAAGGCAGTGAGCTATGTCCGTGATAAATCAAACGTCAAATTAATAGCTCCACATGCTGAGAATTTGGCGGTTGGAATATATAAATACATTAAAATTAATATACAGCGATTTTATGATAGGGATTAAGGCAATGAAATATTTGCATGGGTGCATCCATGTCAAGAAAATACACTTGTCTACCAATATAGAGCTGTTATTGAATATAATTTTCAAATAATAAGAATGGTAGAATGTGTCCTAATTGTGCTTCAGTTTGTATGAAAAGTTAGATGAAGTTTATATGCATCCTCACAGACAAATCAATGCATCATTTTTACTTGTTTGAAATGGTGAGGGGGGTGGATGGCTGAATAGTTAGCGTTGTATCATAAAGCCTCTCATTGAGTCAACTGGCGTGGATTCAAATCTCTGGTTGTATGTGGCAGCAGGGTTGCCTGTCCAATCTTGTGGGATTTCCTCCGTTTTCCTCCCACTGCTAAAGACCCCTACGCACAAGCGAATTGTTGAAATAAAATTAAACTATCTGTTATCCCGAAATGACCAAGTTTGTGTCGAGTGGACATTAAACCCCATTTCTCTCTCTCTCTCTTTGAAATGGTGACATTGTCAAAAACATGGATGGTTATTTATATTTAAAGATGAGAAACTAACTCGTCAGTCAATTATTCAAACAGCTTATTTACCCAATCAATACAATGATTTGCCTGTCTGTTGTCATTTAACCAGCCAATCAAAAGCTCTGTTTAATCATTGGAAGAGTGTGTTTGTTTGGGCAGAAGCCCAAAGAATTGTCAATTGATTAAGTTTGCAATATGAAGACAATTTTCTCTGTTCTTCTGCGGCTTTGCTCTGAACTAGATTCGAAATAATCTTATTCTCTTTATCAACATTACGATACATCCCATGTCTTGATGGGATCTGACAATATTTACCCAAGCTTGCTCCCCCTCCTTCTGTTTGGTTTTACCAGTAAATACTCTTTTCAGCTCGCAACTTGTCAAAAGTTCAAAACAAACAAATCGTATAGCTGTAATCCCAAAATCTATTTTAAAGAAAAGCTGGCCAATACCATTACAAAACAACTTTAGAACCAATTCATCGTCTATCACATGTCTTGGCATTCCCTTTTCTCTTAAACTTCAACACATTTAGCAGCAGTAGAAAAGTCAAAATTTTATGTGATATAATGCTATCAGCGGTACTTGATTTGCTGCTTTTGGTCACATTTAAGATCAATTAAAGCATCCCATGTAAAAAAGATACTGTTGAAGATGAAATTCTTCGTGATTTATGAAGATATGGTGTATTGGTCACATTTGGCATCCTCTGCAAGAAGCAAAACAGTCCAAATTTTATGTGATCTATATACATCGCGAAATCTGCAGTACATGTATTTGGATAAACACTGTCAGAGTTTCATACCATTCAGGCTTTAATCAATCAGCAAGTCACCAAAAAGTAAAACTTTTATGTGATAAATGCATTGCACAATCAGCCTTGTTTGGATAATGCTGAAACATTTTTCAGTACTTTAAATCCTAATTCACTAAACATGCTTAATTTTGGTAACATTTGAGATCTTTTGATATTAATATCATTTTTGACCAAGGGAAAAAATATGCAAAGTGAAATCTTATTATGATGAAAGATCTAACTATAATCGAGGACATGCGAGATGATTATCACAAATAGCATATAGTGTCAAAATGTATCAAATTAATGCCATGTGCATTACAGACCCTTGACTAATAATCTGTTCACATCTAACCTGTTTATAACTCTAGGCACCCACCTAGAGACTAGAAATGTCATGTTTGTTGATCACGTTGTAAACCATGACGAAAATTTACCAGGATTAAACACAGTCAACAATCTTTGACAATATTTTGTACCAAGGATACTTTGTTAAAGAGGTCATCGCCTTAAGACAACATTGCTGACAACATTTGCCAAGAAAGTTAAAGAAAACAAAGTAACATACAAATTCATTGCCAGTGCAGTTGTTGAGAATTGAATAGTACATAAGACACATGCTGCCATTGTTCAAATCAATACAGGCGGAAAATTTCAATTTAATATGGGAGTACATATCCGCTATAGAACATACAATCCTGTTTGACAGCATTTTTATTTTTCAGGATAAGAAAGCGGAAAAATCTATAAAATCAATTTGAGACAATAGAAATGAAATGGGGTATAACATCCTCCCTTTCTTCACCGAATGAGCTAATGAAGACAGTCATGCGCTATTACAGCATGCTGTGTGGGAAATATTTCCCAGGGAGCAGAATTTCAAAACTGTTACTGGTTCCTTTACGTACATAGCCATGTATACACGGGACCTCGATTTTGCATATCATTAGAACGATTAAATGTTGAGAAATTATTGGCATGAAAACAAACTTTCTCAGTTATCTATTTTGTTGTTTTTTCTATTTTGTTGAGAATTTCACAAATTTGGTAGGCCTAATCTAACAAACAAAACCAAGAAAACAAAAACTGACATCAACACGATTTTAAAAAAATAAACAACGAACAAAGTAAATTCCTTGTCTTTCATACTTCAATGATCCTGCTTTTGTGATGTTTTCACTCTACAGGGATGGTTATTACAAAACAATGTACAAATACGATACTAATCAGAAATACATTGATACATCTCTAAATATACTTAAAGATTTTCTTCTTAATGCAATGTGATTTGCATGAGTAATTTCCTTAAAAAGTACCCCTTAGAAATTTTTTTTTAAAAAGCAAAAAAAAATTTGCATACAGGTGAGGCTTGACCCGTGTCTTTGTTACGTTAGATAATGTTACAGCTCTGAACCATCTATTTCTCGTTGGTTTCTCAGAACAACCTTATTTACATTACAACTACACGCTAAGAATATTACACTGTACGCCATTTTAGTTAAAAAGGGTAATTAATGCATGAACATGTCAGGATAAATCATAGCCATGGGTTTAAAACCAGTTTCCTCAATCTAATTATAGACCATTATACATTTAATGTTTAAACGACTTGATCGACCTAACATACGATTATAGGCTGACACAATGCGGAATAGAATCGATCATAACCCCCGTCCGTATATTGTATGCAACATGTACATAAACCATATCAATTGAGTAACATTGGATATTCAAGAGCGAAGCAACCTTTCAAAATACCTCCAGCAATATCATTTTTTTATACTTTATAAAGCATGTACCTCTAAATGTCAATAACTGAATAAAAGACGTTTGAATGGAAACGTGAATGTCTATATTCATATCACACCTTATAAAACCTTACAATATATTCTTGTTGAATACCTTAAACAACCTTATACAATACCTTATATAAAGGAATAATCTCATGGTGTGAGTCAATAATAGCTTTCATCTGCCTAAATCAATATCTGTATTCTTCTTATGTAATCATATGAAAGATGTGCATGTCATGCAACGAACCTTCATATTATTTCATAAAGAAAATATTCAAGCTTTTACTGGTAAAAAGTTAAGCTTAAATACACATTGTTTACAATTCTATGGAATTATTTCAATTCTAGCATACAGGTTGTTCATTTCTTTACCACGTTGAGAATTTCTTTCCGCTGTAGAGATCAAGGTAACCTGGACATATTCCTCCTGCACTGACAGGGCTCACACTGGCTTTCAATTTTTTCCGCCGCAATTAATCCAAGACAACTGAAGCGATCCAGATTATCAGCCAGTTGATTAATTTATAGTATTTTGCCGCGGGGTTGACAACTATCAATGGTTAATCCAGGATAAATACAATTAGAATTTTAAGATTTTATTTCGCAAGTTCACAAAAAAACTTGCCAGTACCGCAAAACATTATTGCCAAAATCAAATTTTAATCGCCACTCTCTTTTTTTTATCGGAAATTGCGACTTAAGCGACTGACAGTGTGAGCCCTGTGCACTGAGATGACATACTCTCTTCATCAATGTCGAAAGTATGCTTCTCAGCCTTCTTAAATTTGTATCTAATCAGATCTAATCAGATAATTTCAGAAGTAATAGGATATCAACCTTTTTATGATACAAATACTCCTTCTATTTATCCCCCCTCTAGTCACAATACATAAGCAGTTAACATATAAAATGAGATAAAAATTAATGATAAAACATTAACAGTCTAACAAAGTTTTAAAATATGAAATAAATCTAAATGTGATATATTTAATCAATTTGAATATGGTTCAAGATTTGTATATATTATTGTCATAAATGTGAAATATTATCTAAATTATGCCCTAAATGTAAATTATAAATTACCACGATTTTTGTTATTATACTATTAATTGAAAATTACTATTGTAAAAATATTTCTTGAGCACAATGTACTATGGGCCGGAGGCCTTGAATACTGAATAAAGTTATTATTATTATTATGATAAAATAAATGTGCTGTATTAGAGAGTGAAATGTTGTAATTCTAGAACAGTCATTCATGGGTTTGATATAACTTCAAGATAAAACTGCTTAATAGTTGCCTTTTAATAGCTACTTGGCACTTGTAGCTTCCTGATTTAATTTGACCCCCAGCACACTCTCAGTTTTTAAGAAGTGATCAGAGATAAGCTACAATTACACTTCAAATCTACAGTTGGCCTCTTCAATTCCATACTTGTTTACATATTACTGTTAAAAGAATAAATGAAAGTATATTGTTTCATCGTTATTATCTACAAGATACATTATATACATGTATCATTATCCATCCCCAACTAGATCTCTTTTATTATTTATACAGTTTCAAAACACATAAAACCTCAAATGAAGACCCTTTCCTGAATGCTGAAATTTAACCCAAATAACAACTCTTAAATATCAGGCTTATAAATATGTCAATATTGAAAACTGGTCAACCAGACAGAACTGTTCATGGTATGATTGAAGGGAATTCCCCAATAACCTATTTAATGAGAGGTTTCCCCCCTGACCTTGACATTGTTTATTACTTTACTAATCGTAGGCCCTATATTTGAATGGGAAATCTCTTTAGGATGATCTATACCTTTGACAATGTAAGTATTGTTACGGTACTTAAATAGCTATCTTATTTGAATAAATATTGTTTACATTAGGCACCTAATAACAATATCTTTTAAGTAATGGACACTCTTTAGAAGAATGATCAAAATACTAATTTATGTGCAAAAATATTCTGTTGTTGAAGAGGTGAATGACCTGGGATATCAAACCTCTTAAAAATGTCAGTGCGACTTGTTTAAATCGATCTATCCACGAAGAATTCCTAAATATGCCAGACCTTTAATGAAATAAATCTATTTCTGAAATAATTGAAGTACATGAAGTAGTAGTGTATATACGAATAATTTAATGCAAACATCTTCTTATGACAAAATAAAAATAAGAAAATTCAAAAATTCCACATCTGTATAACATCTTGAAAAAATCACAGGAAATTCTTTAAAACAGCCCAAAAAATGGAGGACAAAAAAAAATTGTAGTTTTATGCTAAAAGAAATCTGGCAGTGAGGTAATTGTCTTGGGAGTCTTACTTATCACACTAACTGCGGCAACACATTCCAGTGTAGATGTAAGTTTATATAAGTTTGTTTTGCCAACACCCTTCACCTGTTGGCAGACAGTCTTGCGCTTTATAAGAAGATCTTATCAGGTTAATTGGGTAGGATATCACTAATTAACATCACGATTAACGAGGATCTATCAATGCCACCTATGATGAATTCCACCTGTCAATGCCATGCAGGCCCATCATAACATCTTCCACTCTTTATTTAACTTTATGTCAAAACTTTTTGTGATGTTTTTTTAGAAGTCTGTCTTCTATGATGGAGCCTTATCCTAAAGTTTTTCGTGTTTATATTAATTTTGTATTCAATCAATCATCATGTGTATTAATCTATGATATGAAAATACTAACTCTACTCTTTTTTTTAAATTTTCATTAGTAGTAGTAGGCCTAGTATATCACTTCCCAAAAGAAATATTAGTTGCTGATTTCAAGAGAATGTACTAATCTTTAATTAATTTCAAATAAAAAATTCCCCAATTATAAATCTTAACACTGATGTCGGACCTATTTATATTGTAATTTATAGCTTGTTCTAAAATATTAATAAACATCTCAAACATGTCCAGTACCAGTAATTAAAAGTTTTCTCTTTCCACAATAAACTTTGACATGGTATTTTAATTAGGTAAAATCGAAAATTACTTTTTACAGATCATTGAATTATTAAGGAAAATGCTACAGTAAAAGTTGGCCATAAAGACAGTGTTTTTTTTAAAAAAATTGTCAATGATATGTGATCATCTTCTAGGATTGCACAAGCATGTGATCATCTTCTAGGATTGCACACGCATGTTATTTGGGGATCACGGTGGCTAAGTGGATAAGGCGCTGGTTCGCTAGCCTGGAGGTCGGGTGTTCGATCCCTGCATTGGCCGAGAAAGTACATCTCGATTTTCCGACGTGATTTCCCCTTGTCAGTGATGCAGAAGGAGGGCCTGACAAGGACAGCTGCCTAGTCGTTCGGATGGGATGAAAAACCGAGGTCCCGTGTACACATTGGAGTGCACGCAAAAGATCCCTTGGCAGTTGGAATTCGATATAAAAGTAGGCCGTAGCGCTGCTGCCCGGGCAAAATTTCCCTTATAGCACACTGTATGGCGTATGCCCGTCTTCAATTAGCTCAGGTTAAGTGCATAACAGTAGGACGTTAAACCCCATTTCACACAAGCATGTTATTTAAATATCCACATATATCTTGATCGTTCACCCATATGATATATGACCTGTTCTTATGCAAATATCAATTTTTAAAACATGTTTGCACCATGAATATCATTTAAACTATATTTATTTTCTAAAGATTACAATGTTATATATGCTAAGCTGCTTAGTTATAAATTTTGGCAACCAAATCAAGGTAACAGACGTTACCAATAAATTATATTTGAATGATAAAGAGACGTTCAATTTTCTATTAAAAAGCCCAATAATTTCAAATATTTGAAAATGTTCCCTGGGTAGAAAAACAAGCGACTTATGTTTTTTTGTTTCATGATTCAAATGTTAGGAATGTGACTTATACACAAAAAGTTAATCCATTCAATTTATGTAATTTTCAAGTACCTGGTAGGAGTCTTTTAAAGATGGCGGTTTGGATGGCTGAATGGTTAGCGCGTGCACGATGTATCATAAAACCATTCATTGAGTCAACTGGCATGGTTTCAAATCCCCGGTTGTACATGGCAAGGAGTAGGGTCACCTGTCCAACCTTGTGGGTTTTCTCCGGGTCCCACTGCTAAAGACCCTATCGCAAACAAATTATTGAAATAAAATTAAATCGTATGTTAGTCCCAATAAAAACTTGGTTTGTGTCAAGTGTACGTTAGAACCATTTCTCTCTCTCTTTTAAACCTTGTGGGTTTTCTCCAGGTCCTCCGATTTCCTCCCACTGCTAAAGACCCTGCCAACGAATTATTGAAATAAAATTAAATCATATGTTAGTCCCCCAAAAAACTTGGTTTGTGTCGAGTGTACGTTAGAACCATTTCTCTCTCTCTTTTAAACCTTGTGGGTTTTCTCCAGGTCCTCCAGTTTCCTCCCACTGCTAATGACCCTACGCACAAACAAATTATTGAAATAAAATTAAACCATGTTAGTCACGAAATAACCTAGTTTGTATCGAGTGGACGTGAAACCCCATTTCACTCTCTCTTTTAAACATGAAGAATGCAAAACGTCCTTAATGGATCTTTTTGTGTAGAATAGGCAGGTTTAGACAGTAGAACTCTCCTACTTAATCATTTTATAATCTATTTCAAACTATTTTTTGAGGTGCATGTCGAGTTACAATTATACTGACTAAGATCTTTGGTTTCCTATCCTCATTATACACACACACTCTCATTTGCTACTGGGTTTGAGTGATGGGGTTGCTAAAAAAATCTTCCCGATAATATGGAATCTTAATGGTGTTTGATGTTTAGCAGACAAAGGGTAAATCCTGAATTTAAATCTTCAATCTCATCAGACAACTGGCCACCAGATGTCGGATGGGAAAGGTATGTTACAGTAGAATCCAAAGAAATCAATGAAGTAATCCCCTCCTAATCTCAGACTGAAATGCTGCAGCAGAACTTCACTTAGAACTATTTCACGGTCGAACAATAAAATTTGTACCTTGTCAATAATCTATTTTGTAACAGCGTTCCATGTACAATGGTATTATAGATCATAATAATGGATTACTAGATGTTTCTTATTTTTTTTGGTTTCCTAGTCAAAGCTATCATAGATTTGTGACCCCATGTTAAACTTAAACAATAATTGGCAGGTCTAAACAACAATGGATATTGAGGCGGTGCTTGTAAACAGAGCTGGTGCCATACTCTTTATGTTCTAAGGATTAAAATGAATGAATGAATGAAATGGGGTTTAACGTACTACGCTTAAGGGCCAATTGAAGACGGGCATACGCCATACAGTGTGCTATGAGGGAAATTTTGCCCAGGCAGCGGCGCTACGCCCTACTCTTTTATTGAATTCCAACTGCCAAGGGATCTTTTATGTGCACTCCAATTTGTACACGGGACCTCGGTTTTTCGTCCCATCCGAACGACTAGGCAGCTGTCCTTGTCAGGCCCTCCTTCTGCATCACTGACAAGGGGAAATCACGAAGGAAAATCGAGATAAACTTTCTCGGCCAATGCAGGGATCGAACACTCGACCTCCAGGCTAGCGAACAAGCGCATTATCCACTTAGCCACCGTGAACCCCAGGATTAAAATGAAATGAAATGAAATGCAGTTTTACATTGTACTGTTCTGCTCATATACTGGGCTAATGAAGACTGGTCTAAGTATTGAACATTTGCATCAACAGAGAAAATTCATGTGCAACAATGATGTCAGATTCTGAATTAATTCCGTTCAATAGATGGTCAGAATTGATATCGCTCAAACATGTGAAGTTGAAGCTGTAGTGAGAAAATTACCAACAGGCATAAATATTTATTCTCTGTACTTGGCAAACAAAAACTATACTAGTGTAAACCCTCTGTAAAAAAAATCAGTACCCGCTATGTTTATTCATTCGTCAGGGTTAATGTCTGGTGGTATCGCAGATACAACTGCATACATATTTTTGTGTACTCATTCATCAGGGTTAATGTCCGCTTACACCTAGAGTGGTATTACAGACATCAGATGGGTCCAGTTTATACGTTAACAACTTTACATATACATGTATGTATAGACATTAAAAAACACAACACAGTTTATATGGAAAAACAATCACTGGTTTATAAGCAGCATAGCACAAATTCTCTTATCGTTATCAAGCACAAATGATGTGTTGTTTTTTAATGTGTTCAATTGCTAAATGCCACTCAAGCAATATATGTATACACATTTTTGTGTACTCATTAACATCATGTTTACTGATCCTCTCTCATCTTGTAGAAGTAATCAAGCATGCGGTATATTTCTTCATGTCAAACCAAGTGACAAGGATGTACATATGATTATTCATAAATTATAAATAATTTGTGGAAAGGTATAATCAATCACTGGGCCTGAAATAATGGCAATTATACAGGGTAAATTTTGTTGTAATTGATTCTTAGCTAACTATTATTACTGTTGTTACTTCATGAAAACTTAGAACTGTATTATTTGAAGGGTCCTACAACTTTTTTCAATGGTTGAGGGTTTAAATTTTAGTGCAAATGCTCGCTCTTAGCCAATAAAAGACTGTTGTGTTAAGCAGGCCCGTAGCCAGGGGGTGGCACGGGGGGGGGGGGGGGGGGGGCAACTGCCCTCCCAGTACTGAGTCTTGCCCCCCCAATATCACAAGAAAATTGGCCTTTACTTCAAAATCCATGCAGATGCCCATGCTAGTTGGCCCTCCCAAAAACATTTTTGCCCCCCAAAAACAACTTCCTGGCTACGGACCTGGGCCCGAGTTCACAAAGCATTCTCAGACTTAAGTTGAGAATTTACTCAAAATTGTTCGCCTTATTTTAACAAAAATATAGCCCTGTACTAAATGCTTGTTGTTTTAATATATTCAATACACCAATAAGATGCTATGTGCAACGTTTTGTGATTCTGGATCAAAGATATTTCTCATAAACAGTGATTGAAAGTTGAGTAAATTCTCAACTTAAGTCTGAGAATGCTTTGTGAACTTGGGGCCTGGTGTTAAGTTTTGGGGAATAAGGCCACTGATTTTTAACATTTAATAGTATTAGCTTATTTTACAGGAATTGTTTTACTGTCTGAGAAATTACAACAGTTAAATTATTGCAATTTAAATCACAAAAAGCTTTGATTTTGGTGATTTTTTTTATAAAAATACATCGATGAATTAAAACACATTGTCAATTAATTTCGTACAAATAATAAAAACATGTTTTAGAACCGTAAATATACAATATTATATCAATAAAGAGAGAAAAAAAAACACAGATGTGAAATGAAAGGCAATTTCTATACTGAGTAAATAGACTTTTTTGTTTTCCTATTCTGGCATTTATAGATGACATGACTGACACAATGTTTGCTTTTTACCAATATTTATCTTAAAGAAAAATAGACAGGTGTGACAGCTTGTGTGCTTCTATAGAATATAGTATATAATAGTACCCTCTCTTGTAACACATAGTCTGAAGCACAGGTCGCTACAATTATTCAAATAAATTGAATAATAAATGAAGATATTACAATCCAAATCCATTACTATTTCAACAAGGTATGAAATGTCAACATTGATATTATGAATAATAAATATAACAGTTCACTCAATATTAAACACAATATATTGTTTAAAGATATGATGATTGAAATTATTAATACTTTTATTTCTATTCCCAACAGTCAAACATCAGCTTGTTCCACTAGCTATTCATTAAGTTGCATTAGAAGAGTATTTGACATTAGAATTTACGTTTTTATTTTTTAACACATTATTCAAACATGCTCATATCAGCATAACCAAAATCAATTGTTATTTTGATCAAACATAGCATGGAATAATGTTAAAATGTCAAAAAATAATGTCTTTTGCGCAATAGGTTATCTACTCACTATTACAAGATCATTGGCATTATTTCCCAAACTTAAAAATCATTGACACAGGAAATAATAACACAATTACCTCCCTTGTTTTCCTATTCCCACCATGGAATAGATATCTTCAAACATTTGAATTTGATGTTGAAAATGATATTTTTTACCAATTTCTCAGCTGGCATTACTGAATCATAGGATTATTCTTTAACAAGGTAGGACTTTTTATGAATACCATCTATTTTAAGGCTTTATCGTAATAAATCTTAAAAATATAACTTGAAAACATGAAATTGTAGCTTAAATAGAATTGGATTAGATTTGATATGAATCTAGTATTAACATGTCAATCATAATTTGTATAACACCCCATGTTAATGTGTGTAAAAAATATTATGACTGCCTATATATACCAGCCTAATTATATATAACTATGTTATTATTACACATATTAATATGTTAATAACTAATTATTGCATGTAGTAACAACTATCATATCTACAGGATGCTACCATGTTTATTTTAATGTAATTAATTACTTAATTATATAATGTGGGTCATGTTTTGTTATATTTAATTAACAATGTCTGTGTGGCTATTGTCATGGGAGGGGGGGGGGCGAATGGGGTAAGCACATACATGCTGTATCATAAAGCCTGTCATTGAGTCAACTGGTGTGGTTTCGAATCCCGGTTGTACGTGACAAGGAGTAGGGTTGCCTGTCCAATCTCGTGGATTTTCTACGGGTCCTCCGGTTTCCTCCCCTAAGCGCAAACGAATTATTGAAGTAAAATTAAACCATATGTTAGTCCAGAAATGACCTAGTTTGTGTTGAGTGGATGTTAAACCCCATTTCTCTTTCGCTATTGTCATGGTATAGTGTAAATTTTGGTAGTTCAATTCTTGTGGGGGTCATGTTTTGTTAACATGTCAAACTTTATGATGGCTATAATTCCTTCTTTTCATTTTGGAGGAATTTATTACTAAATCCCTTCGATTTAATTCTTAATTTAACGTTTTAATTTAGGTTGAATTTATTATGTAATCCAATCAATTTCTTTTTAAATATTTTTTATTTTAATTAGTGCAAAAAGATTTAAGTTGACATTTTAAATTCCTTTTTAATTTCGCTGAATAATGAAAAATCATCTCTTTTGTCGAGTGGTTATTGAATAGGAATTACACATGAGAATAGCATCAGCTGTCGAATATCACCCGGTTATTGGATCTCTCATCTCTTTATAATAATTACGGCATTAGTTCCATAGCAGTGAGTCAGTGTGTGCCTGTTAATTATGCTAAGCATGATACTATCACTTCTAACTGTTTCACACTTAAACCTCCCTGGAACAGTATCTGTATATCTTATATCACACCTTAGTCCTTAGATAACCTTTGTGGTGAGACCAACAATTCAAGTGGACTATTTGATTATGTGTGTATTGTAGTAATTATCTATTACATAATACTACATCACAGTATCTGATAATATTACACACTATTACCACAGCTGACCACAGGGTGCTCTTTGCTCTAATTCCATAAGGTCACTAGATTGTCCTTAAATCCCAGGTCACTCTAGCAATACAGCATATAGCAATGTAAGTGCTATTTTGTACATGAGAGTGAGATAGAGAGAGGGAGAGAAATGGTCATTTCAGGACTAACACATGGTGATTTTAAACCTATGAAACAGCTATTAGATAACTACAAGATTACAATACCAAATAGATAAATACACATATTTAGATAATTAAACATTTTCATGGATACATATAATTAGATGGATACACAAATTTACATAGATGAATAAACAAATTTAGAGATGAATCCACATATATAGATGAATACACAAATTTAGAGATGAATACACAGATTTAGATGAATGAATGAATGAATGAAATGGGGTTTAATGTCCTACACTTACAGATTTAGATGAATACACAAATAGAGATGAATACACAAATAGAGATGAATACACAGATTTAGATGAATACACAGATTTAGATGAATACACAGATTTAGATGAATACACAAATAGAGATGAATACACAGATTTAGATGAATACACAAATAGAGATGAATATACAAATAGAGATGAATACACACAGTTAGATGAATACACATATTTAGTTGGCTAGTGGATAGGGCCTACACATATTGAGATGAATACACATAGAATATACATAGACTTTACACATGAAAAATGATTCACTACATAGACTCAGACAAGTAATTGGTGTATTTCTGCAAATTGGTTAAAATGAAAATGGATGGCATGAATTATGTAGTAGTAATAAGTTTAGTAATTTATATATTTCACCAAGTAAATGCCATTCAAGGAGAAATCCAGAATGAATTATAGTCAACTTCCTGAATTGTTGCAGTTTCTCTTCAGTAACAAAATTAAATTGGTAAGGAGGAATTAGTTTGGCGCCAGTTATTGTAGCCTACTGCTAAATAATTTGGTCTAGTTAAAATTAAACTATACATTGATTACCAGTCACAAATACAGGTTGCAAGGATTAGACTCAACAATTATAAATATTTATTAATTAATATTTTTGTTCATAAGGTAACATCAATATTTGCTAAAGAAAAAAAGAAGAAAAAATTCCAAAACAAGATTCAGTAATAAGACCTTTCGTATTTCTATAATTGCAAAAATTGATTGATTAGTAATGATTTTGTGAACAAATAATGTGTTTATGTTGAAAGCCATTAACCTGTCATCGGACTCTTAACACGAGATTCAATAATTGGATAATTACAGGCAAATTATAACCAATAAAATACATTTCACCTTTGCTTTCAACAGCAGCAGAGAACTGAACTGTAGCAGAAGTCATTTAAACAAATACAAACTATATAATGCTTTCATACAATTAAGGGATCATTTAGTTATCAAGCGTTTGGATAAAGGGAGCGAATTATAATGGATTACATAACGATAAAGGGATCATTTATAGGTCTACAGCACCACGACATATAATTCTTTGACCCGGAGTTCATAGACATAATTTTTATTCATGTATTACACAATAGATAATTTCCCAAGAATATACAAAAGTTAAAAGCACTCAGATAACTCTTTAGAAACAATCATGACAGTAAGTAAGTAAATTTATTGCATAGAAACGCCCACGAGGAGCAATATACAATTATCATTACAAGACTTGATCATTAATGTCAATTTTGTTGAAAATACTGGGAATGATACCTATAAAAGATACATTAATAAAGCTTGATATGTTTCATCCTTTGGCCAATTATTGTTCCATAAATATCTCCCGTTTAGCATGATGAAAACAAATACACATTACTAATATTCACGTTATCATTTTTGTTTTGAAAAGGTCAACTAAATATATAATCACACCATTGTTCCACCCTATTCTGACAGGTCTAACTTAAATCAACAATTAACACTCCCATTTTCCTCTAATTTTTACAACATCATAATTTGGGCAATTAACGGCCACCCGAGTGGGAGATATCTTTCAGATCATGATAACCTGGCTTGACCCAAGATGACCTATGACCCTATGAGTAGCAGACAGCAGTAAGTGATGATATATTGAATTACAGGAATGTAGAATTCAAGAGATGAAAACCAGCCAACTCAATGCTAGATATGACTGATATGATAACTAAGCCCTACAGCTAAACAGCTGTCAGTGAAAACATAAAATTGAAGGAAATGTCAACACCACAAAATTTAAAGAAACATTATATGTATTCTTCATTTAATATTATTTTAAATATTCAATAAATGGCTATATTAATTTTTCAATTCGGAAGAATTATTCATTTAGATAATAATGCTCTGAATTATCTTAAAAGGGAATCTTTTGAAACACACGTATATCTATGTTCTAGAAAAACTACAATTTCCAAATTTATAAATTCAAACGGTCAGCTTTACTAAAGTTATTAAATGGGGGCCATTATTTGGATATTTACAAGAAATGAATGAATGAAATGGGGTTTGACGTCCTACGCTTCTGTACCTAACCTAGGCTAATCGAAGACGGGATTTACAAGAAAACCCCAGAAGAACAAAGTCCTGCTACTATGGATTTGTTATTAATTCTAAAACAACGAAGATTTTGTCGAGAGCACGTTAAACCCCATCTCTCTCCCTTCCTGGATTTTTGGGTGTGAAATGCTAAACAAACCATTATTACATAACATTTTGTAGGACAGAAACAATACGAATATCAGATTGGTACCAATTTAATCCCTAAACTACAAAGTTTGCAGCGAGTGCATGTTAAACCCCATCTCTCTCCCTTCCTGGAGTTTAAAGTGTGAAATGCTATACCCACCATTATTACATAACATTTTATAGGACAGAAACAATATTAATATCAGATTGGTACCAATTTTCTCATATTACTTGACAATCCTTATTAATCCTAAAACGACAAAGTTTGTGTTGAGTGCACGCTAAACCCCATTTCTCTCCCTCCCTCCCCACCATTATTAGTAATATTACAGAACATTTTATAGGACAGAAACAAAACTAATATCAGATTGGTACCAATTTTCTCATATTACCTGAGAATCCTTTTAGTTATTGTTCGCAAATTAATCCAACACCCTATACATATCTTATATATAGGTCACACACTGTTTACATCGGTGGTCAATAGACAAGTTGAGGTGAGGGTCAAAGGGGTCAGATACTTCTTGTCCATTGTTTTCAACAGCGGTAAGTCATATATTTAAGTGCGAAATATGACCCTAACAGCCATGTCTGACAATCACAGTGTGTGATTAACTTTTCAGTTATTCTAACTGTGCAGATCACTTAATGATTTTGAGGGCATGTGCAAAACAAGCCGAATTATAATGCACATCAAAGCAGGCCAGCCACAAACCTGAATCAGAATAACAGAATTGTTAATATAATTTTCACATTTACTTGTAATTATTTAGTCTGTAAACACACGTTTTTCAAGTTCTTTTGGTGAATGGTGTATACAGATACTCAGTTCCTTTATTTCAAATACCTATTTGTAAAATCAGAACACCATTGATGTGTAAACTATGTAGCAATTTACTCCAGAGCAATTTTGCACTGATTTACATTTAATTTAGATTTATCTACCAATTCCAGTTTGTGATGCAAAAGATATATTTATAAAAGCTGGCCTTGTAGATGTATTTCAAGATGTATATTTGTTTAATCTAGTGACCCTATTTAACAAATTGCATGGCTACTGATGAGTTTCAACATCATATTAGAAGGAATATTTTTGGCAAAGTGCTAAGTAAACATGACCCAATTATGTAAGATATTTAGAACAGACAGGAAATTAGCCAGATGGCTTTCATGTTTTTGTCATTTAACATCAGTTTTTTTAGTCCAGTTTTCAGGAAAACAGTTATGGCAGTAACTTCCAGAAAGAGTGAAAATATTTCCACTTCAATCATCACCTAAGAGAGAGAGAGAGAGAAATGGGGTTTAACGTCAACTCGACACAAACTAGGTCATTTCGGGACTAACATATGGTTTACCTTTATTTCAATAATTTTAGCAGTGGGATGAAACCGGAGAAAACCCACAAGATTGGAGAGACAACCCTACTCTTTGTCACGTACAACCAGAAAAGAATTAAAAGAACCCTGTTTCTTATTTGTTCTTTACTTGAGACACAGACTTGGAACAGATTTCTAAGCACAAATATCATGTACGATTATTCAAATCAATATTTAAAAAAATTCCACTAAGAGGAGATTTGTGGTCTTCACAGATTACCATGTAATAGCCAAGAATGTTTTTTACAAAAGAAAAAAAATATCCAGACGCAAACTGAAAATTGAGTGAAGATACATAGCATTTGAAAGGTCTGGACAACACTGACTAGTTATAATTATCCTCATTATCCCATCCAGCTGTTTCCAGCCAATTGGTTTGAGTGGATGAACATAGTCACATTACCAGCCGACAACACAAATGTCAATTTTTCTCATCTGATAAATTTTGCCAACAACGCTTTCTTTACACACAAGAAAGATTCATCCACTCAAAGAAAAGCTGAGGATAAACGAGAATGGAAAATATTGACAGTAGCAGATTTAGTCATGTGAAGGCTTTAACACACTTACAGCCATTTAGTTTTGTCATTAGCTATGATGTCCCCCATTTTGGTCGATAGAAATAGATGATGTCTGGTCGGACACTGGGTCAATGATCTTTCCAGAAGCTTCGTGGCAATTTATTATATATCTGTATATAGCTTATACTGGTCATTATTCTTCTGCCAACCTAATTCACTTCCTCGTTTCTGGGATTATATTTAGTAGCAACTAATAATACAATGTCTCTCTAATTATTATCACATTACATGAACACAGGCAAGGTAGTCATAAATAATCTTACTATCTTTATGATTAGTAATACTGACAAGCAAATAATTGCCTGGGATTCAATTGAAACAAGACAAAATGGCTCTACTAGGGCACAGCAAGTGCTATTTATCATTAGCATGGAAGTCATAAACTAGAATAATTTATACAATTTTGAATTTATACAAATTGGTTCCATAAAAGTTCAAGATTATGTACAGAAATATTCTAGTTGTCATTGTTAAGAATAATGAGGTCAGATATCAAGAACAAGAAAACTGTGGTTATGAAACAATTTTAAAATACTAAAGTTAATAAAACAATCCATGCAAAATTTGGGACTAGTTAATCATGTTGTTATTAGTCACTGCCCATAAAGTCCGCAGACACATGTACAATGTAAAACCATAGTCTGTATTTTAATGGGCGTAAAAAATATCGTGAGCAGTTATCAGTATGTCTATAGAGATATACCAACTATCCAACATTCTGCTGGCCACATATGGGTACCAGTTAAGGTTGGGGAACATGGGTACAGAATATGGACTATAAGTACAAGTTAATATGCCAATCAGACATTTAAGTTAAGATGGTTTAAAGATTCCGTCGATCATTAACTTTGTCATTCGAACATGAATGTGGGGCTAGTAAAACTGTTTATAACTAACTGCCAGTTCCAGCTTGCTCAGGGCATATTGGCATTTTTAAACTAGCTTATACTTAGGTGTCTGAAGGGAATAGAATTCACATCATCCTGTTATGTTAATGTGAGTAATCAGTCCACAATCTCTAGACACAACCATAACAATACCTCACTCTTGGGTTTACTTTAAGAATGCGACATATGAATAAATGGTTGGCATATGTATTGTTTCACAGCGGGTGTTTATTATTTGGTACACCTTAACATGGTGCATCACACGGCAACATAGTGCAAGGTGTGAACCAAAGGTGTTGAACAAATGAAATTGATATATCATTGTAGGAGACATCTTGAATCAAGACAATAAGACGTCATACAGAGAGAATATTGGCCCGTAAGTACCATCAGGTGCAACTCTTAATGGTATGTATAATAGCATCCAGTTTTCTTATCTGAATAAAGAATCCATTTAACATATGACCAAACATAGACTGCCAGGATAGGAATCATATTCTTACATACAGAATGTTTGTAAATTGGTACAGTACAGACTACTTTTTATCACATAGTTTACGTTTTTGAATTCATACTCTATATACTTGTCTTGAGACACTAAATAATATGCAAAATGCCAAACTCAACTTTCATTAAGATTGCCAGATACTAACCAGGTACTCATGTCAAATAAAATAAAACCAAGTACAAACAATCCAAACCATTAGACAAAATTAGAAGTCCTAAAAAAACGGTATAGGCAAAATAGTGTAATCTGGCAAAATAGTGTAATCAGCATATGGACTAACCTTCCTACCTACTACAGAATATAGAAGTTTAATATATGTGTATGTCGTCCAAGGTAATAAAAGAAAGATATGGACTAAATATTACTAGTATGTAATCGTAACAAATTTGATGGAAAAAAATAAACCATTATTTGATAGGCTTCTGTACAAATTTGATAGCGTATGATTTTTATGTAACAGAATTTTCGAGATGTAATCAGACCTTCAAACAAATTATGGCA
Organism: Patella pellucida; assembly: GCA_917208275.1. Classification (NCBI taxonomy): domain Eukaryota; kingdom Metazoa; phylum Mollusca; class Gastropoda; family Patellidae; genus Patella; species Patella pellucida. The sequence goes on from OU795038.1 coordinate 12,072,328, forward strand.
CTAAGAAAGAAAACCACAATCTCCTGACAAAAAAACAAATGAAAATTTGTTTTGGATTCTATATTGTAAAAATTAGAGAGTATGGATATTGAAAATAGAGATCAGGTTATTCTAACTCGTGAATCTAAACAGGATTCTGTATAGCACTAATGGATGCCAGAGAAAATCGTGAGGGTAATTCCGTTCAATAAACCCATAATAGAATTTCAGCTGGCTCACAGACCAATATCTTTAATATGATGTAACCAGAGAGAAAATAAAAAGCCATTTCAAGTCACCTGTTGCACAGACAGGCCATTATTTTTAGCCAATTTCAGTCAAAGAACTGATTTGTACGTGTATTAAAGCATGAACAGAGGCCATACAATGCACAATGCAATCTTTTCTTCAATTTACATGATCTATTTTGTACATTAAAGACAAAATTGTCAATTTGTGTTCAGATGAGATTTGATGATAGAAAGTCAAAACCATAACATACGACTTGAAAATAAATGTCATATTTCTCACACCCAGTAGATAATTCACATTTCCTAAATCATATCATAATTGTCGCTACTCTCATGAATTCAGTAAATATTTGATATTCTGCTGAATTCTCAATAAATTAATCATTGATATGTTGGTGCCAGTTGTAAGAAATGCTATGTATAAATAACTCTTGTAGTCTAAATAAGTCAGACTCCTTATGCATTGCATAATACATGTATAACATTTTCAGAACAGTTTGTGGCCGGCATAACAGATAACACACATTTCATGTAGTGAGAGTTTTGAATCGTATTAAATGATGGATGTTACTCACAGATGGTAAAGATTTTGTAGATATAATATAAAGATCAGATATATTCGTAATGCTACAGTGCTAATCAATATTGTATGGTAGGTATTGTGTATGTACTACTTATATACGAGAGGGAGCCAGAGAGAGAAATGGGTTTAACGTCCACTCAACACAAACAAGGTCATTTCAGGACTAATAGATGGTTTATTTTTTTAATTTCAATAATTCGGTTCCGTGTAGGGGTCTTTAGCAGTGGGAGGAAACCGGAGGACCCGACGAGGTTGGACAGGTGAGTCTACTCCTTGCCATGTACAACAGGGGAATTTGAAATGCCAGTTGACTCAATGCAGGCTTTATGATACAGCTCGCACGTGCTAACCATTCGGCCATCCAACCCCCCTATTGTGTATGTACTACTTATGTATGTATATATATATTTCTACTGATAAGAAGGTAATGTATGTAGGTAGATCATTATTATTATTATTATTAGTTCAGCAATTTATTAACAAATATACATTCCTACATTATTGATCTCTTGCATACTGTGCGGGTTATTGAACTAAGTGTAAGTGCAGGGGGACTGCGCCACATATATGATTTACACAAAATACAATTATAACGACAAGACATCATACTCAGAAACAACAAACAAACAAACAATTCAATAAATAGTGAATGGATCCAGGAGCTAGCCCTAAGCGTCCACGGTGTGTACAGTCCCAGGTCTGAAGTAACAGACTTCACTCAAAATTGAAAAAGATCGTAAATACAACCCGAAGAAGTAAAATATTATGTGATGTCAGCATGAGTCATGGTCTTCCATATGCTACAAGAAATACGAATGTAAGCATACTGTAGTAAAAATTTCAACTTTACAAGCACCACATCAGTGAAATGTATAAAAAGGTTTAAAAAGGTTGTCTAAAAACACTCAAGAAGTGTTTAAATATTAAATTAAATAGATGTATAGTGAATGTATTGAGGGAACATATTTAGTGAGACTTGAGACAGAATGTGTATGAGAAATTTCATACATATACTATGAGGTGGAAGTTTATGATATTTATTTGAAGTTTCATCTTCACCTGCATTCAAAAGCAGAACCTAGAATTTCAAACTTATTCTTATAGCAATACATCTCATACAAAAATATTACCATTGAAAACAAGTTTAGCTATAAAGGTGCACCCATGAAGCACTCAAAGTGTTGTAATATGGTTGTCCAGCAACAAATGTACATGTGAAACGGGTCTGAACATTTTCCTTTTATTTATTTCTTCATGCATTGCACAACAGCCATATTTTCTTTTAATAATATTAACAGTTGCTACATATTATATGGCTTTAGACATAATTTTTTTAGTATTCTGTACTAAAATAAACATAGACAATTAGAATGCATGAATATTATGGACCATAAATTTTCTAAAGAGATTTATAAATAGCCAAGGTAAAATAAATGGTGTTTATTTCTTTTTGCTTTAAAATTTTATTTGGCTTCGATGTCAAAGCTGGAACATGAGTAAATTTACATTTAACATGATTTAATGTAAGAGTGAGATTTCAATGAACAATATTTTAATTTATTCTTTTATTGCATTATTTTTAAAATCTGTATCCTAATATATGGAATGTCACAAGTTTAAATTACTGAGTGTAGGGCTTTTGGTTCAGTCAAATTTTGACAGTCTGGCAATGAGAGAGAGAGAAATGAGGTTTAACATCCACGTGACACAAACTAGGTCATTTCGGGACTAACATATGATTCAATTTCATACCAACAATTCGCCCGTGCGTATGGGTATTTAGCAGTTGAAGGAAACCTGAATACAATTAAAATTATTGTTTTTATATGAAAGAGGACTTAAATGTATATAATATTTTTTAGATAACACTAAAAATTGCCATATTCTTCGGACATAATATCTTGCTTATCCGAAGTGAAAAAAAATTGACTTACAAAATTTTGAAATGAAAGTACAATTCTTTTGTCAAAATTCAACTACAGGAAAGCAATCCGAACGAAATCATGCAACTAATATGTTATTTCGTAAACCAGGACAAATTTACCTATTATGGGTTTTTCTATGGATAAAAAAAATATATACCATTGCTTTGATAACCCCTGGGTCTCCTAATTCAATCATTCATAAAAGTGTCAAATGATGACAGATAGGTATCAAAAGGCAAGTAAAAACATTAACAAATTTCATCAGTCACAAGAGAAATAACCTTCATGTAGTTTTAACTGCCTGCTTTAATCTATGGGTGAAGATAAAAGTGTGTTCTCACTAAATGACATGTACTCTATTTTAATATTTAATGAAGGATGAGGATGTAGTGGATTTACTTAAAAACAAAAAGCAAGCCAAAACCAGAAAGTGAAGTCTCTTTTTTTTTAATCAATTTGTTGATTGGATATGAAGCTACATATGTATGTATATCAGAGAGAAACATCTTGAAAAACTTGAAATTCGTAGCAAATCTTTTATCATATATTAATGAGGTTGATCCCAACCCCAGTAAATTAATTTGGTTCACCATTTAATTACCCTGGAAAAAATATGTCTTAACTATTCCTCATTTCTTCCTCTCTTGAAATTTAAAACACAGTGGGGAATGCAGTCTTAAATTACTCAAATAGTCAACTAACATCTGTTAAAGTTAATCATCAAAAAAATTTCCAAAAGAACAGACCTTTAAAAGATGGCAGAACATGGCTTTTCAAGATAAACTTTGGTAAACTAGTTAAGTAAAATGTTTTTATAATGTCACATGTCTTGAGTCTGAAGTGATAAATCTTCGTTGTGATCATATCTCCACACACCTACGCTAAATTCAACAATCTGTGTTCTGGGACATTTAATCTCCTGAACTTCAATAAACTTCCATAAACTTTACACCAGGATGGGACAGCTAAAAGACCCAGCCCAACGCAAAATATTCTTCTAATTATCTTTGACACAATTCTCATGTAAATAAAGGCCATACGTTTGTGTAATTTCTGAACTGGTGGTCCTGTTATAGCACACTATTGGATGATAAGTTACCGGATGGAATACTTGAAATCCTGTGCTTTATTTGTTATTTTAAAGTTTTTGAATGATAGATGTCTGTGAGGGGTTTCAAGAAAACTTAAATCTGACGTCAAACTTTCAAAAGAGAGAATGAAATGACCAGACAGATAAATGTCAGAACAGTCTAACAAGACTTTAAATACTTAAATACAGGAGTTTTTCTGTTGCTGCTCCTAAATTGTGGAACAGACTACCATCACAAATTAAAGATGCAAAATCATTAAGTACATTCAAATCCTTGTTAAAAACACATCTATTCAGTGCAGATGAAGGGAATCTGTAGTAAATGTGACAGACTAACTCAGCGCCAGTGAGCAAACTTTTGGATACAAGGCGCTATATAAATTCATTATCATTATTATTAGGTTGTTTTCAACACATAGGCGTATTCATTTTTATGAACTACATTGTTTCTCTTTAATATATTTTTTTTATCAAGGTTATATTTCTTGTCATTATTACTTTCAGTTAATGGCATTTTGTTGTAATAACTAAATTTAAATTTCAAATTTTCTATCCATAATTTGAATTCTAAAGATAGGTTGCCAGGCAACAAAACATGACCTTAAAGTCAATTGCATATTAACTTTAGCCTTTAGAGCGTTCACAATGGACAGACGTGGGCTGGGACAATATATGATCACTTTTCAATGTTGGCGTATAAAAACAAAATAGACAAAAATAGACAAAAACTCAAAACAAACAGAGATAAGATACTCCTTGGTTCAATGTGTATTTGTCAATACTCGAAAGTGCATTACAAATACTTATGAACTGTATTTATTTTTGTTTGAGTATATGGAAAATTAAAGGCCTTGTGACTAAGACTAATTCACTTTCACTTTCTATTTAATATAGTAAACATATTCAAAATAATCAATAAGCCACACCCTCTTTAACAACCACTGCCAATATTTCATTATAATAAGGTCATATATTATAACCAAAATTATGTTGTGTATATTTGCTATAAATAGGGTGGATAGACCTTAAAATTTAAACATAAACTTATATTACTATGTCAAAGCTAACTACATTGTAAAACTTATATCATTAATTTAGCACCTATCATGTAGGAGTGTCTATTGTGTAAGTACTTTACTAGGACATTAAACCCCATTTCACTTCATTTCATTTTTAAAGTACATGTACTCCCAATGTTTTTACATCAGCCTTGCAGGCCTGCATACATGCTTTATACACTTCATTTCATTTTTAAAGTACGACATGTACTCACAATGTTTTTACATCAGCCTTGCAGGCCTGCATACATGCTTTATACCCAAGACAAACTATTTATGAAAGAACTGTATAGTGGTAGTTACCAGCTATTCAATATATGAAAGGCAAATGTGTTTCTATATCCGGATCTAAAATGGTTGTTTATTTCTATAGAACACCCTTTTTTTTATAAAGGATTATTTAATATTTTAACCATGGAGTACTTCTTCAATTTCAACAAAAGCATGAATCATGCATGTCAATATGACCTGATCAGCTTTCTCTGAGTTAACTGTAAATTTTGTATTCACAAAATGTTAGATCATGTGGCCTGTTGAAAATATTTTGTATCCTTATACATACATTAGTTATTCACAATATACCAGGAGAAAAGTTATCAATTAATATTTGAATTCTATGCCGCTAACATCGTGATCAAAATATAGTGTTAAAAAGCAGTCTTGATTCAGGCCTTTAAAAAGAACACAATTAATCTACATAAGATGTAGACTCTGCTATTATAAAAGATATAATGTTTAATTTGGATGCACATTTACATAACCTAGTAACAAACATTGTCGGAAAACTGCACTAAGAACTGCATCATATTAGAATTAGAAACCCAAAGGGCAGTACATAAAAGGCAATCAAAACCACGCCTATTGACTCAATGACAGACCTTATGATACAAGGTGCTTGTGCTAACCATTTGGCCATCCAACTCATTTGTTAAAAAGATAAGCTAATCAACAGGAAAATATCATCCACAAAATACACTTCTCTTGTCACCCGAATCAAACTTCCTTGTTAATATATGATAGCTAGCTCATGACCCTTGACATGACAAAAACACTGATAGGGAGTTTCCTTGAGATTTAATCTATTAATGTACCAGTACAATCTCTCAATATATTCAAGGTAAATGACTTGTCCTAAATTATATACCGGAATTAATTTGTATCATTTCATAAAATGGAGCACTACAATTAATAGATCATGTCAAATGAAGTTGTAAATTCCTGTGGTTGCTGGCATTGATCCATATAACCATTTAACGGATGATAACATAAGACCACAATTTAATTGGTACGAAAATATTTAATAGGGTTCACGTTTATGATTAAGCCTTATTATGTAGTAATTTTAGTAGTCACTGTCTTGCCAAAAGACCATCTACCTTTCCGCTGGGATACAATTTTCAAATTTAACTCCTAGATGAAAATTCTGTTTAATTTCAGGTCTAAGAATTTCCAGCACTAACAAGATTTTTGAAGGCTTTTTGGTGTTTTATGTATCTATTGTATTTGTTTTTTAAATCGGTGGTCTGAATAATCCTGATTAAAGGTTTGATGTTTTGTTATCAGAATTACAATGAATGAATGAAATGGGGTTTAACGTCCTACGCTTCGGCACCTAACCTGGGCTAATTGAAGACGGAGGTTCTGGATAAGGATAGTTCAATGGTAATACATGTTATTTGCCAATGAAGCCATATCCAAGTTTTTTTCTTCAACTATCAGTTACTGAAACAACCAATCCTGTTTTAAACGTATGCCAGATGTACAGTATGATAATCTATTCAATTTTTTTAAAAAAAGGAAAGAATCTTGAACTTTAAAACACTAGGATCAATTTCTAATTAATTGTCATATGAAATTCTCTTTCAAGTATTTTCACATTTAATTTTTTTTTGGTCATTTTCTGTTTTTGTAACAATAAAAGAATCATTACTGTGTTTCAGAGTTCTCTTAGTATTTGAACTGTTCACACCCAAGCGATCATTTTAATTCCATTAAAAAAACAATTGGGAGGGGTGTCACACAAATGACTGTGACTGTTCAGGTACTGCACAAGCAATAGTGTGGACTCTCAACAGGGTGTACATCATATCATGATGGAGCGATATCAACTCTAATAGTGATTAATCATCCATACACTCATTTCCTTTGTTAAAAGATGGCAATCTATTTCAATATCCCGCTAAGAATAGATCATGTACTTAACACGTGACATTAATAAATCTTCTTGCTTATCTCCTCTCTTTTAAAGATTCAATCTGCATTCTAAGTAAATATAAATTTCCGTTGTTATTGCTGTCGATAAACAGTATTTAATGTAGATGAAAACTGCTTGCTTTATGCATATTTGTCAAGATTTAAAAATTACATTATTCACATGGTTCAAGCTCAATTTTAATAGGAAACACCCAAGAGAAATTCTGCAAAATAAATACTCAACATAAGGCTCGAAATATTGACCACATGAGAAATATTCTAAGCTTCTCAGATCTCCTAGGAATTTCTAAGAAATCAAAATATTTTAGAGTTTCCCACTCTGAGTCATTGTGTCATATGATATGCAACTAGGTCACCGCTGGCGCTTTTTTGTTGATAAAGGGAAGACATGTTCTGAAACAAGAGCCTTCAATTTGATGTCAGATACATTATTTCACACACTATAATACCAAGACAGGTGCAAAATAGACCCTGTTTATTCCTTAATGGAGTGAGCCCACAATGGTAGACTCCAATTTCTATTCAGTGTCTAATAAGAAAGGAATTATGTACCTACAATGAAATTGAGGCGAATGCATAGAAATAATTATGTATTCAAAATCAAGGTGTATGATTCGTCGGCATTATTAGCTGTAACGCACAGCATATAACAAGCATAAATAATTAAATAAGTCTTATATTTTATAAACATAATTGTTATTCTAAGTCACCCTAACCCATCAAGTAATCATGCGAAATTTATGGCTAATATGATTTTAATAAAAACTACATTAACTTCTATCTATTGTACCATGGTCATAGGCTACATGTGTTTTCTATTAAACATAATAATTATTAAACTATGCCAGCTTTCCTCTTAATTAAATCCATGTGGAATTTATCAGCACCATTGTAAGCACTGACCTGAATTTTTTGATGAATATCTTAGATAATTGGAATAATAATCTGGTTATTTTACTCCAAGTGTCTATTTTTATACATACAGAGTTATTTATTGCTGTTTTCAATTATTTGTATCCACTTAAAGCAGAGGAAATTAAGATCTCAGCGTTTCAGCGCAACTTGGTACCCCGATTCTTATTATGTGCATATTTCAGATAATTAAACAACTGAATAATCTAGTTATTCCTTAACATACATACTTTAATTCCACTAATCTTCTCTAATACCATTATGGAACCCTGGTCTCTAACCATAGGTTAAACCACAGGAAGCAGTTGAAATCCTACTGACCCAAATGCAGTGATGAATATATAAAATAATTCAAATAGCAATTTAGAAGGAATGTGCTTTAATTACTGGCAGTAATGGATAGATACTGTTTATTTTGCTAGTAACCAGAAGAGATCATTTGGAATAGACAGATAAAAACTTTTCATAGTTGTGTTCAGGGAGAAAAACAGAGGAGGAAATCTGATAAGATTACCGACACATTTATCTATTTGGGGAAAGTAGAAAGAGAAGTGTTTTTCTGATGGTAAAATGCAACTGAAAATAGAAAATGGCGATAATTTTGACAAAATACACAGCTGTAAAGGAGGTGAAAATGTCTTTCAATGTTTATATTATCACACCTGAAGCTTGTGTAAATAGAAATTTGTCTAATTGCATACAACAACACCTCTTCCATAAAAACCAGCATGTATTTTTTCAACATTAACTACATGCCTTCCTTTAATTTCTCAAAAAACATCAGCCATTTTCCAAATATCACATCTAATAAGAGAGTTAAAAGTTTTGTTTTTTTTTATGTTCAAAGTGAACATGAAGAGTTCAAGAAGCTGAGAAAGTATCAGATTGTCAGCAGTTACACAGAAAGCAACTGTTTGACCATGTTCCATGTAGGAAAAAAACAGATTCTGAAAAGTTTGGAGTAAAATTTTGTTTATCTTTTAATATTGGAGAACTATCTTAAATTGTAAGAATACAACAGAACAACGTTGTTAAATATAACTATATGTATGAGTTTCTAATTAAAGACACCTCTTCCCCTATACAATAAAATATCAAATCTTCCCCAAAAATGCATTGCCATTTAAAAAATGACCAGGATGTACTGAATATATATCATATAGCATTTTATTAAGAGTATCGCCTGTCCAACCTCGTGGGTTTTCTCCAGGTTCTCCGGTGTCCTCTCACATGCTTAAGACCCCTAAGCGTGAGTGAATTTATTGAAAAAAATTAAACCTTATGTTAGTCCTGAAATGACCTGGTTTGTGTCGAGTGGACGTTAAACTCCATTTCTCTTTCTCTCTTTATTAAGAGTAAAGTCTTTTTTAATTTTGACCGAGGTAGCCTAACATGACTTCTGAAACGGTCAAAATAAACCAATATGCCCAGAAGGATAAAGAATACATTGGATGGACACTTACATTAAGCGTATCGTTAACTAGCCACTAACCAAGCAAGATTGTCCAGAACCTGATGGATTTAATTAGATTAGAGAGTTGCCTATAGATTTTATAGAACATATATTGATTAAAGGGGTGGTGTGCGTAACAATAGGTAATTGTCTTCAGACAAGTTATTAAGAGATCAAAGACAATTAATATCCTAATAATGACTAGCATCTAAAATATGATGTATTAGATGAAAAAGGTATCAGGTCTGGTTGTTTATTAATAATAACAGAGGATCAATTGTTCTTCACAGTATGGTATGTATCAAGATGGTTGAACCAAGTTTGTTTGGGGCATTTCTGATATAAAATCTTGACATTTCATGGCAGCCAGTGCTCCGAGTATGATCATATAAAGTGGGTTTTAAATGTGAAAAGTCATGAAATGAGGTTTTAACATCCTATTTTTCTGCACCAAGTGGGAATTTAGATATGAACAGCTATTCTTAGTTTCTTTTTTCAACTAAGTTAGTTTTGTGAGGGGAGGGAGGGGGGTCAAAATTTGATCAGTACAAAAAACACCAAAAATCATATTAATCTTGTTCTTATCTAGATTTGAATGAGAGATCTTCAAATGCAGCAAAAAAGTAGATCCCTGACTCCTACAAAGATGGCAGATTACACGTTTTAATGGACCATGGTTATAGCAATTGACTATTAAGTATTAACCATGGCAATAACATATATAAAAAACTGTAAAGACCACTCATGCATGAAGATTCATTCAAATTAGTTTATAGAGCATTTTATATCAATTCAATACCTAGGCTAATCCCTACAGTTTAATAATGCGAATATGTGTGTGTATTTGGTTTATTTTTGAAACCTAGGATCATAGACAACCCAAAATTTGAGTGTGTAAATTCATAAAGAGGTGTAATGTGACAATATTATTACATATATCACCACCGGATACAAATAATCTAACCACACCATATAATGATATATATCTATCTATTTATATTATCATAAAATCCATGCACATGATACATAAGTCGTCATCAGCTGGCATCTACTTTTTACTTAATGTTATTATATCTATCCATATTTTAAACCTTTGTATACATGTAGATGGTGACATGTTAATAAAATATATTTTATCTTTTTTTTTTTTTTTTTGTATCTTATGTGAACACCCATTTATCTTCTTCCCTTTTAAGTGTCCAAAACATTCCATCCCTAGGAATGGACATGTTCAGGAAATCCTTGAAATAAATGTCTTTATTTATACAAATTCTCTATTTATTTACTTATATCAATGTCATAAGAGTTGAGCTAAGAAATTTGGGTGTTTCCTTCTCAAGAAATGTGGACTAGCTTTTTTCTTCAAGTCTTCTTTAATCTTTGAAAATGTCAAACGGTTATTGGCTTCTCAGATTTCAATACTCACCATACTTTCGCAGATATTTCAGAATTTTTTGTGAAATGAGAAAGTCAAGGCAACTAAAAACGGGGGAATATGACATAAATTTGAAGGACTGTGCACACAGCCTATAATCATTATAAATCTACTTTCGAAATGACATAAAATGTCGTGAAATGACTGTCTATAACTACATCCGTTCCAATATAGTGGCAACCAGGAAAAAAAATTATTGTAGCTTATTATAGCAACAACCTTGACATGGAAGTACACAAACATAATATTTGAGAGCAAATAAATATTTAAAGAAACAACACTGGTCTGTAAGAGATTACGAATATTTTGTCACTGAATATTTTTAATGCACTTCATGTAAAGTGCAATGCATCATAGGTTAAAATGTTAAAATGCCTAAAAAGTCATGTACACTTTCAAAATTTCAATTATCTTCTCTTGATGTACACTCTTCAACCCCCGATAAGAAGGGCGTTTCATGGCTTTTTTCTAGTGGTTAATGTCTGTGATGTTTATGAATACTATAAAAAAATTAACTTACCTTGATGGAATCAAAGCAAGCAATCACTCGACCATTTTGTACTTCAACATGGGGCGGAGGATGAGCAAATTTACACTCTTGTTCCGTTCGTGTGCATTTATTCCGCTGAAATTCACGGCAGACCTCCAAGGTGAGCCAGCGGGAGTCCTTGACATTAGGATTATTAACCAGGTTTAACATTGGATTGACCATGGCCATAACAATAACCTAATATTATCTCGATAAAATAATTGAAAGACTGGTGGCGTCGAACCGAATAAAACAATAACAAATAAATATGTCAGTATCGATAAAAATAATATAGCACTTTGTTCGTAAAACACAGTTTAAAAGTAATAATATAGCACTAATTAAATATATGTATATATCTAATGATAATAATATTCACTAATAAAATGAAACACAAATGAAACCACTGTTTAATAAAATGACGACTCCACTTGGTAGAATCCTAAACAGTCAATATAAATCTATATCTAATGACTAAATGATATCTTGAATTATTAAACTCTCAACAAAACTAACGGGTTAAAAATTAGCAGAGTTTAAAATAGCGAAGCAGACACAAGTTATGGTTTGTTGTAATTCCTCCCAGACTCGCCAACCAATCTGAAAAATAAAAAATAAAAATAATTAGAAAATAAATAAACCAATTAAACCAATTATCAATATTGAATTACAATGAATAGTTTTATTCCATTATTGCATACATACAACACCAGATGTAGAGAGAGTAGGCCTATTCATACATATTTTTTAATGTTTAGTCTTCTGTTTTATTAGCGTAATGGAATATTCATGTACGGTAAACTTCTATAATTTCATGATGTGATATATCACTGAAGACTGCATATGCAAAGGGGGAATTACTCTTGTTTTACAGCGAATTACGCGAAACGGATATGTGACCTTTGACACTGACCGGGCCTACTGATACATAAAACAGTAGAAATTCACACAAAATCTCCTACACAACGCACTCAAATCCCCTACACGACGCACTCAAACTATCACAGATATTGTTAATTGAATTTCCCTATATCACGTAGAATAACAAAAAAAAGAATAAATTTTATATAACTTCATTTGAAGTAACATGACATACGATTAGACATACGATTAATATAGAGATAAAATCAAGTTTATTATCTATATCAGTTGCACGAAATTGCTGCACCCTGTCTGTCCCAACAAAAACTACCCCTGCATGTGATATAAGAGGTACATGTAAACAGTTAACTAAACCTGTACTCTACAAGGTTAAATTGTGTTGGGGTCTTGTTGAAATCATAACTTTTTTTAATGATTCGAAAATAAAATGTCAGAGCTGCCATAACGTCACACACTACCAAATTTAATTCTTTTTCCCAACATATTTGTAAGACTAGTTATCTCTGTCTAAATATTGATCAAAGTCGTCTGCTGCCCAAATTCTCAAATTTAAAAGTGTTTTTAAATATATTTAAAAAGGTGATTTAAGAACTCTGAAACCCTTTTTTTGAAGACAATATGGACCACCTATCAGGTCCGTTTGAAACCGGACACAGTTATATACAAATGATAATTATTCAAGATGTAAATCAGTACCGGTATCAAGTAGCTGTCAACACCCATCCTCCGAACAAATAGCTTGCCAACATGCAAAGGTGCAGTTGTATAAACGCCACTAATATGTACTTAGTTTCCAGTGACAAATATAGCAACTGAGAAATTGTATAAGATTTACAATCCAGATTGTCCCACTATTTTCTCTCTCCACCCTATCTAATACCATTAAATGTCACCAAAGTTCACCTTTAAAAGCTAAACACCTCCTAGATAGACAATCTATTTACTGTAGACACTCCCAAATTAAAACAAATAATGATAAATCATCATTTTTAATCCCACAACACTAAAAACTTACAGGATCATGCTGTTAATAGGTAGACACTGAGAAAAAAAAAACGGACCTTGTTGAATACAATTTCTATTCCAATTTGAAATTGATACAACCATTTTGAAATATTATGTACAGTTTGTATAATATAAATATATATCTCAATGTTTTCTTAATAATTTATAATGTAGACGACAACAATAATATCAAAGGTTTAAGTACTTTTAGTTTAGTATCCTATATAGCAAATGTGAGTTACTAAGGTCAGACAAATATTACAAATGTTCAAAGATGTACTCAATGTAATCTTATGTTTAAGATTTAATGTTAAATGCATTTATTTTAACAATAACACTATTATTCATACAGTAAACCTGTTCAAACAAAACATTTCCTCTTAATATTTGTCACAAAGGTGCAAGAGGTCATTCCAACAAAAGAAGAAAACGTTGACAAACCTTTTATACTCATAAAATATATAATAAATTAAAACTTTGAAGAATAAATGTTTGATATAATATTTTAATATATCTATCCGATAAGAGATGATACAATCGGACAAAAACAGATGTACATCATTTGATTGATTGAACTCTTTCAAATCAACTTTCTTTGATCTGCTTTATGCCTGGTTTAATCTTCCATAATCCTTTGTGATGAATATGTTTTAATGTAAAAAGGGAACTTCAAAAAGGAACTTGATCGGTCTTATTAATTATTACATTAATCATTACATTATTAGAGGTACATGTACAAGTTATTGATTATTACCAATCTCCTCATCTCAATACAGTTGTTTGATCGCATTTCATTTTTAATAAAATATAGTTAGATGTGAGTGAGAGAGAGAGAGAGAGAGAGAAAAAGAGAAATGGGGTTTAATATCCAATCGACACAAACTAGGTCATTTCGGGACTAACATATGGTTTAATTTTATTTCAATAATTCGCTTGCGCGTAATAGTTAGATGTAGTTTGTTGGCTGTATGATTTTGCGGTTTAGGTGGGCGTGTTGGTTTGGATTCAGGGTGGATGGGAGTGGGGAAGTGTTGACATCGGGCAGGTATTTGAAAAAAAAACCTAACAAATAATTATTATGCAAACAAGAACTAGAGCAGAATAGAAATAAAAGTAAACAAATAAGTAAGCAGAGACCTCTTTAATCATTAAGTTTGAAATTGACACTTTTTATTCAATTCCTTTTTTTTTTTAAATCTTCCCAAATAATCATTAATTTATGAACAACTAACCCAAAATTGGAATCATATATGCAGACACAAAATATGTTTATGAAGGCATTGTTATCCTGCCAGTTAAAAAACTTCACTCCAAAAAAATTATCGACAATGCCTTACCACTTCAAAACTTTAAAATGTATACCTTTATGGCAGACACGAGAAGGGACGAAAACAAAAAATGTATTTAGCTAAACCTTGAAAAAGTATAATCATTATTCGTTATCAACCGTTTTAAATCTATATTTTGTATTGTTTCAACTGATCAGCGCCCCTAAACATCGCGATGTATCAATTACATTGTCATTCTAGAAATAATATGATGTTGGGTATGGAAAAATAGCAGACGAAAAATGTATTTAGCTAAACCTTGAAAAAGTATAATCGTTATTCGTTATCACTAGTTTTGAATCTATATTTTGTATTGTTTCAACTGATCAGCGCCCCTAAACATCGCGATGTATCAATTACATTGTCATTCTAGAATAATATGATGTTGGGTATGGAAAAATAGCAGACGAAAAATGTATTTAGCTAAACCTTGAAAAAGTATAATCGTTATTCGTTATCAACAGTTTTAAATCTATTTTTTGTATTGTTTCAACTGATCAGCAGCGCCCCTAAACATCGCGATGTATCAATTACATTGTCATTCTAGAAATAATATGATGTTGGGTATGGAAAAATAGCAGACTAAAAATGTATTTAGCTAAACCTTGAAAAAGGATAATCGTTATTCGTTATCAACAGTTTTAAATCTATATTTTGTATTGTTTCAACTGATCAGCGCCCCTTAACATCGCGTTGTATCAATTACATTGTCATTCTAGAATAATGTGATGTTGGGTAGGGAAAAATAGCAGACGAAAAATGTATTTAGCTAAACCATGAAAAAGTATAATTGTTATTCGTTATCACCAGTTTTAAATCTATCAAGATGTATGTATCAATAATATTATCATTCTAGAATAATGTGATGTGTTGGGTAGGGAAGAAATAGCGGACATGCTACCACGAATTGAAACATGTTATCAGGTTGAAGCACTCTTTCTACAGGAAATCTACATGTTGACACGAGGAACAGGATAAATACAACAAGAGGTACACATGAAATATTGACACAAGCTAAACCTAGAGAGCTCTTCAACTTAGACCGAAACAAAAATTCTCTGCGGTCGTCTTGTCCTTGAAGTTTTTCTTACCGAGCTCATTTCTTTGTTCTCAAATCGTTTCTTATAAAATTGCCGCCACCCTAATCCTATGTGGACATTGGCGAGATTCATTGTTTTAACTTGGTGCCTAATGGCTATGTTTTTTAATGCTTAGATAAATAATCTTGAGAATATTTCTTCTTACTACTGAATAAAATTTAGACAAAAGACATCAAACTATTGCTTTTTTTACTTCAAATTATATATTTAATATAGTAGACATTTACTTTGGAATACAATTTGAAAAAGAGTCATCGATCTTTTGAATTTATTTTTCCAATCAATTATATTTTATAAATTTTACATTTTAAACGTCCCAATTCATAAGATAACATTTACTACTGAGTACAATTTTGAAGGCGTCTTTTTCAAATTATATTTTATATAGTTGACATATTTAAACATTGGCATTTCTTAAATTTATATAATCCCCTCCCATGAACATAAATCTACCTCAATCGTGTTGACTTTTGAGGTTTACAAATGACGGTTCACCCAAATGACATCTCTATAATTATATATAATATAATATGTAGCCTATACATATTATATAAGCTATATCTTTGATCAGTAATTCACTTAAATAAGTTGTTGAATGTTTATGTATCAGTTATATATTATCATTATACCTACTGATCTACTAAACAAATATTAAACTAAGTTCAACTCACTTTTCTTTACTGTATCACATGGTCATAGTTGTCCTTAATGAAATCAGATAATATCTACCACATGTGATCCAACTATTCTCCAATCAAAATGAAGCACTTTTCTGGTTGCTTAACCAAATGTGACCCCTTTGTCAAAGCCTCCCGCCAAATATCATCCTACGCAGTCCTTTTTATTTATATCTAAGATTTAGTATGATGACTGCTTTGTACTTTATTATATCAACCATTTCCTTAGTTACGAGGATAAGGAGATCTTAGATATCAGTGTGATACAACTGAATGGTGGTCGGTCGCTGGCTATGAATATATATACTTTTTTTAGGAGCTGACTGTGTAAACAAGCAGACTGACAATAGCACGCCATTGAAATCTGGGGACGTCTTGACATTAAAGATGACTAATATTGTGAAATTTTTTAAAAGGCAGGAAATGAAATATTATACATCTTGAGTGAAGTGTACATCATTCACGCTTTTAGCTGAGAGATTAGTGAGAATAAGGAAATATTACATGAGCAATAAGTTTCATATTTACAACAATGCTTTCCTTTTATAATGTAGAAATTTTTGAATATTGAAAATCCCCAGAATAATGCAGTATCACATATATTTACCTAGAATAATTATTTATATTTATAATTTGCAGAATGTTGGTTTTTCATTGTTTCAAAATTCCTTTGTAAATGAAATTTCAATAATATAGGGTTTAACATCTTACTTTCCTGCACCAACAAGTCTAATAATGACGTGTATACTCCTACAGTGTTTTACACGTACGCTGAAATTGCGCAGACAGCAGCATTTCTCTCCACTATTTATCAAATTTCAACTGTAACTGTCTATATTACATGCAAGCCCACAAGTAAACGTGTGGTTCTCTATTTTTTGGCCTATTCAAACAACTAGACGCCATTACTTGCAGGGCCCTTTGTTTTACCGCTCTAGCTAGAAGAAACCATGCTGAAAAATCCAGGACCTCCTGGTTTGTTAACCAGCTCTAAATTCACTGAGTCACACGCAGGGGCCGCTGAGCCGGGGGGGCTAGGGGGGGCTTAGCTCCGGCAATAATTTTTAATAGTGAAAATAAAATGTCGCCAAAAGCTCAAAAGAGCGAAAAAAGGTTAAGGGAGGGGGGGGGGTGGTATGGTCAGTAGCCCCCCCGAAATCGGGCCCGCTCCGCAGACCCTGGTCACATGTCAGTTTAGTAATATTATTTCTTAATTTCTGAAAACCAAATTAGTGTAGACCAACAATTTACAACGAGAGACTCACCAGATCTTTACTGACTTGATCATTTCTCTACGAAAAAAACACATATCACTATCATATATAGGACAAACTTTAATATTTATGTAAATGTGTCATCACACATTACAATCTCACACAAATAGATTAAAGAAATTGTATATGACAAGAGTTATCTCTCCAGGATATCTCTCTAAATTCATTGAACAATATTAGTGTTATCTTCACTCCAGTAATCTTGTTAAAACCATTTAGCTGTTGCTTGAAGTGACAAATCCAGTCTTGTGGACCACCTACCACTAAACTTTAATTTGATTTATATAGCTCATCATAGGGTCACCCATCAGGTTAGATGAAAATCAAACCAGTTACTTTATGATAAAAGTCAGGGAGTCTTAAGGTAAAGAGATAGGAGAAATGTTACTACATGTACTGTAGTTAAAACTTTAAAGGAAACTTGTATCCCAGTAGACGTATATCCTAGGCAACAGACTTAATAAATATATCTTATCCATCTTAATGGATGTACTTTGTCATGACTACAACATTGAACCACCAACTAATGAAGATTTATTCTAAGTATTTTAGCCACAGTAACAATCACATTTTTCTATTTTAATAGCCTGGGAATTGACATAAATCAAACGATAAATTTTACTATGAACATCCAAATATATCCTTGTTATATTTCATAATTTGAAAAATTATCAATTATTCTTTGTCTTTTTTTTTCTCATAGCTTAAAAGATTATTAAGTTAAAGATGCACTGTCACATTGGTAACTGGTGTCAATTATTAAAATATTTTGATTTAGTATGAACATGAATGCTAAATTTTGATCACAGCATCCACATAAAGCAACCTACATAAAATTTACCAGGACCTGGACATAAAGCAACCTACCCAAAATTTTCCAGGACTCGGACATAAAGCAACCTACCTAAAATTTACCAGGACCCAGACATAAAACAACCTTCCTAAAATTTACCAAGACTCGGACATAAAGCAACCTACCTAAAATTTACCAAGACTCGGACATAAAGCAACCTTCCTAAAATTTAGGAACCTACCCAAAATTTACCAGAACTCAGACATAAAGCAACCTTCCTAAAATTTACCAGGATCCGGACATAAAGCATCCTACCTAAAATTTACCAAGACTTGGACATAAAGCAACCTACCTAAAAATTTACCAGGACTTGGACATAAAGCAGTCTACATAAAATTTACCAGGATCCTGACATAAAGCAACCTACCTAAAATTTACCAAGACTGGGACATAAAGCAACCTACCTAAAATTTACCAGAACCCGGACATAAAGCAGCCTACCTAAAATTTACCAGAACCCAGACATAAAACAACCTACCTAAAATTTACAAGGATCCGGACATAAAACAACCTACATAAAATTTACCAGGACTTGGACATAAAGCGACCTACCTAAAATTTACCAGAACCTGGACATAAAACAACCTACATAAAATTTACCAGGACTTGGACATAAAGCGACCTACAGTACTGGCCAAATTAAAAGCATATTTTTATAAAACGTTGCAGAATTAAGTCACTAGAATTGAAGTATGGATAGAATTATGCACGGTGCATATATTGAACTGAATCTTCTAACACATAATCAAATTGACATCCACTTCATATTGCATGGTTGGTCGACTTTTTTGATGACGTCATGACGTCGTAACGGCCGATGACGTCATTGATGTCCGTCATGTTGTTTTTTTGCTGTTTTTGGAATACAATCATTAGGGAATTTCTCTAATACAAGAGCACCAGTTACGTTTTGAGGAATATTACAGGACAGACACACTCAATAACAATGATTTCAATGGTCGTCCTTGACGCAATTACGACTGTGTGACGTCACAATGACGTCATCTCGCCAAAACAGGTTGTGTACGAGAAAACGCCTCAACTTGATCGATTTCCATGTTTTTGGTGTAAAATTATATCTTTTCTGGGACGCCGAATCGAACTAAGGCTATTAAAATGTTAAAAAATCGACATAAATTTATTTTTTCAACGAAAGTTTGTCTACAACGATGAGCAAATGGAGGAGCAGACTGTGATTTCAGGGCTGCATGCGTCCTGAAATTGACTAAAAACGATTTTGAATTTTATAGAAATTATATTTCATAAATATAGAAACTTCATGTACAACATGTACAATTACAGGGGGCGATTCAACTAATTATGCAACGCAGCGTCTATTTATTTCATCCGTTACTAAAGTTAGTCCGTTCCATTAGTTTAGTACTTCGTCTGAGATCATAGTCTGGAATCATTGGCCCATCGTTGTAGACCAGCTATTGTTGAAAAATTAAATTTATGTCGATTTCTGAACATTTTAATAGTCTTAGTTCGATTCGGCGTCCCAGAAAAGATATAAATCGACACCAAAAACATGGAAATCGATCAAGTTGAGGCTTTTTCTCGTACAACACCTGTTTTGGCGAGATGACGTCATTGTGACGTCACACAGTCGTAATGGCGTCAAGGACGACCCTTAAAATCATTGTTATTGAGTGTGTCTGTCCTGTAATATTCCCCAAAACGTAACTGGTGCTCTTGTATTAGAGAAATTCCCTAATGATTGTATTCCAAAAACTGCAAAAAAACAACATGACGGACATCAATGACGTCATCGGCCGCGACGACGTCATGACGTCATCAAATACGTCGACCAAACATGCAATATGAAGTGGATGTCAATTTGGTTATGTGTTAGAAAATTCAGTTCAATGTATGCACCGTGCAGACAACCTGCATACATAAAAATATGGTTAAAAAAAAATAACTGGATAGGTGAATCTATTGTTTATAATGATATTGTTTATATTGTTTATAAGATTGTTAATTTTGATGAAGGTTATTTCACTGCAATCTAACACGTACAACACCTTTCTTTTTTTATAAACAATATTTTATTCACGGGATACCGAAACAAGCCGAAGGCTTATATAAATCGGCTTCCCAAACACCTTCTTTACTATCCTAATTTATAAACCTAGATATAACATCCTGTTGTATTTTGAACACCTTAAATATCCATTTCATCATACATAACTAATATAACTCACAATTCCCTGGAATATAAATGACGTAATATCAAAAGATTCCCTCATGCTTGCTTAAGGCAGCCATATTCCTTATTAGCTCAGTATGCTCTAATTTATGCATTAGGTATAAAAAAATAAACTACTTGAGCAAGTATTATAGGATCAATAAATTATGACAGATATGATGTTTATAGACCACTCCTATTGACAACAGATTACTTGTTTGATTAATCGCATGTCACTTTTAAAGATAGTGCATAAACTTTAAATTCAAAATCGAGAATAAAACATGGACGTGGGACGAAAAGATTTTAATGAATATTGATAAACCAAATAATAGATCGCATAGATGATAATCGGAAAAGAACACAAGGCTTTCTTATGATAGATAAAAATAAAGGCTTATCAAAACAAGTTACTCACCAGAATTAAGTAGACCTATTGAATTACACG
This sequence comes from Patella pellucida, assembly GCA_917208275.1. Taxonomy (NCBI): domain Eukaryota; kingdom Metazoa; phylum Mollusca; class Gastropoda; family Patellidae; genus Patella; species Patella pellucida. The sequence continues at coordinate 12,093,515 of OU795038.1, forward strand.
TAGGTAAGACGACACATCATATGATCAGAAATAGGATATTTTCTTAATAGCGTTTAATATTTAATGTTCGTTCGCAAATGATTTACACAAAAGAAAATATAGCTATGAATAATAATAAGCAACTTTGTTTATTGTGTAAAGGTCTTGTTGAACATGTAATTTTCTGCATACGATATGACGTGTGGTTGACTATCTTTTATGTCTTTTGAAAATGTATTCATTACATAGTCTACATATATGGCAGTTATGAGTAAATGATGATAGCCTATTAAATATTTTGTGTAGATTACACAATATCAGTAGACATTATTATAGGCCGTTCATTATGGTGGCATTGTGAGCATAAACAGTGGAACATTGATGATGATCTGGTTGTTTGGATTGCCAAAAAAATAAGGTCCGGGGGGTCCCTATTACAAATTTAGTACTGCACATAAAAGAAATAAAAAGAAATAGGGTTGAATGTCCTACTGTTCTGCTCCTGCTAGACAGTTCATATAAAAGTTATAATAAAAGAGAGAGGGAGAGAAATGGGGTCTAACGTCCATTAAAAGTGGGCAGGCCCGAAGCCAGAAACCAAAATTTAGCCGACATAGGGGGGCGAGAAAGATAAATTTCCGACAACAAAAAATCAATGAACGAAGGTCATCGCCGACTGCCGTAAGCAGGTGGAGGGGAGAGCACGAAAATTAGAAGCTGTGAGAGTGAATTTAGGCCTCTATATCGGAAAATAAAGAGTTTCAGTCCGACATTAACTATCTCTCGGCCGAATTAAAGAGGATATGTCGTACTAAAACTCTCTCCCGGCGAAAATACGAGCATAGCTAACCAGCGACAGAAAAATTCCGACAGGAACGCCCCCCAGCCCCCCCCCACTAGCCTCGGGCCTAAACGTGGGAGGAAACCGGAAGCCCTGGAGAAAACCCACGAGGTTGGACAGCCTACCGTACTCCTTGTCACCTACGTGCTAACCATTCGGCCATTCACTCCCCCCTGTAATAATAAAAGAACCCAAGGTAGTTTGACTGTGAAGATAAGTAAGCATAAACATTGCCCTCAAGGCATCATTCTTGCACTGCACACAAAACCATAGAAAATAAATTATTGTGTTAAATAAAGTGGCAAGTATTGAAAAGATGATAAACCCCCTACACAGGTCTCAAAATTGAAACATGCCAAATTGTAATTTTATCATTTTTGTGTCCAATAACTAACTGCACATTGAGTCTATTGACTATTCCATTGTTAGTATTCCAGACTTCAAACATAAGTGAACTGTGCTATCAGATTTGGTTCTCCTTGTTTAAGAGGTTTTTCCAATTTTTCAATTTATTTAATAGTAGCTGATCAAACTCAGCCGTGTCTCCAAGACTGTCAAATATTTACCTATCCTAAAGAAAAAGTTTGACTCTCATTTTTCTTGATATGTTTACATGTATCTAGTAGGATATATCAAGATGTATCTTGGTTACGGTTCACAAAGATTGCAGAAAAACAGAAAATATCTTGTTATTAGATCAGCTTTGATGCGTTCCACTCTAACAGTTTTATCTATCAAGTCAGTGTTTTATTAATACTGTTTTCAAAACATGTGAACTCGATAATTTGCAAATCTTATAGAGAGAGAGAGAAATAGGGTTTAACATCCACTCAACACAAACTAGGTCATTTTGGGAATAACATATGGTTTAATTTTATTTCAATAATTCACTCGTGATTAGGGGTCTTTAGCAGTAGGAGGAAACCAGAGGACCCGGAGAAAACCCACAAGGCTGCATAGTCGACCCTACTCCTTGTCACGTACAACCGGGGATTTGAAAACACTCCAGGCTTTATGATACAACACGCATGTGCTAACCATTCGGCCATCCAACCCCACACAAATCTTATAAATTTTGATAATATAACAAATATTATGCAGACAAAAACAGCTAATGACACGTAAATGAATACCCAGTTGAATAGACCATTTTGGTATTTCAATAAACTGCATGCACACAAAGCTATCTGGAGAAAACATATAGGTTTTAGACAGTAAATATACAGCTTGTCGTAGGATGGAACCCGCATTCAAATGCATGACAGATCTGACAGCCATAATGCAACAGTTCAGATCACCAGGTCATCAAAAATCATAATAACTAAAGTAATTTTGATTATTTGTTTCTGTTTAAAAAAAAGTAGCATGCAGAATTTAAGCAACATGCATTTGTAATGAATTTCAACAAATTCTTTTATCTGTTGCCAAAACATGCACTAAATGTACAAAAAATAAGGGATTCTTCAAACATCTTATTTGGTTCCAAAATCATAAACAGTCATATTCCCTGATCGTCCATCATAATATAGATAAAATCAGACACATATATACCTACTAATATTCTATATAAAGAAATATGCAGAACTGCCGATTTCTAAGCAACTTATAATCTGGCAAAATAAACAAAATCTTTTGTTGTTGCAGAGAAGATGTGTTTTTATTTCTTTTGTTCAGAGTCTCAGATTACTATCAGGAAGCATGGATCTCTGTTTACCTCTGACAAATGACAAGTAACTATGTGTAGCCAGAAGTTATTATCTAGGTTGAAAAAATGCTCGATAACAACAGATGTTTTTACATGTGAAGGCTGACAGGCTATTATATACCCCATGGAACATAGAACACAAAAGAAGCTACTTCATCTACTCGGTTTAGGCTCTACTGATGTTCAGTTCATATATTGTACAATATCTTTTTGCATCTATGTCATTTTGAGCTCAGCACTATGTAAATCTGCATTTCGTTATTTCATTTGCATACAGCAAGAAACAATTTACTATCTGATAAAAAACAATCTATGTATTTTAAGGAAGGTAATCATTTATTAAACTGGTATAAATACTAAGTGACTTAGTAACTCACAGATTTAATGTAGTGTTTTGCATACAAATCTTTCGGATTTTTGCTAAAACTCAACAATTTCCTAATACATGCATATTGGAAATGAATACCGGGAGTCGGTTAAGATTCAGACTCGTCAATGTTGTGTTTAATTTGTCTTTTTTTAAAAAATGTCAAATATGATAATTAAACCTTTTCGTTGTGTGCATTAAACAAATACAATTTTGTGAAAAACTTGGATCTGTATGCATAAAAAATAAATTTAATTGTAATAAAGTCCTGAAAATTGCTCTTGGGATGTGTTTTTTATCATGTTATGTGTGAAATTGTTGTGTAGCATGTGCTAATGTTCGGTGTCATGTTTCTCTAAGAGCAGATGCTATACCTATCAAATAAATTCCTAGATTCTGACTTACAATTTGACAGATCTCTCCAATTGTTTTTAACTAAAATTTAAAAATACAGTTTTAAAGACAGAAAATGTTAAATAAAGAGGAGTTTAAAATCTCTGTGGATTTCAGAGAAAGCAGATGAGATTTAATGACACAAAAGGTAAATGAGGATGATGATACACTCATGGTAAATGAAGATGAGACAAGACTGGTATACTCAAGGTAAATGAAGATGAGATGAGTGTATAGTCAAGGTAAATTAAGATATGATTATATACTCAAGGTAAATGAAGATGAGATGATGATATACTCAAGGTAAATGAAGATGAGACAAGACTGGTATATACTCAAGATAAATGAAGATGATGTGAGTGTATACTCAATATAAATGAAGATGAGAAGATTATACTCAATGTAAATGAAGATGAGATGAGATGATTATACTCAAGATAAATGAAGATGAGATGAGTATATACTCAAGATAAATGAAGATGAGATGAGTATATACTCAAGATAAATGAAGATGAGATGAGTATATACTCAAGGTAAATGAAGATGAGATGAGTATATACTCAAGGTAAATGAAGATGAGATGAGTGTATAGTCAAGGTAAATTAAGATATGATTATATACTCAAGGTAAATGAAGATGAGATGATGATATACTCAAGGTAAATGAAGATGAGACAAGACTGGTATATACTCAAGATAAATGAAGATGATGTGAGTGTATACTCAATATAAATGAAGATGAGAAGATTATACTCAATGTAAATGAAGATGAGATGAGATGATTATACTCAAGATAAATGAAGATGAGATGAGTATATACTCAAGATAAATGAAGATGAGATGATGATATACTCAAGGTAAATGAAGAGATGAGTGTATACTCAAGGTAAATGAAGATGAGAAGATAATATACATGTACTCAAGGTAAATGAAGCTGAGATGAGTGTATACTCAAGGTAAATGAAGATTAGATGAGATGATTATACTCAAGGTAAATGAAGCTGAGATGAGTAAATACTCAAGGTAAATGAAGATGAGAAGATAGTTTACTCAAGGTAAATGAAGAGGAGATGAGTGTATACTCAAGGTAAATGAAGATGAGAAGATAATATACTCAAGGTAAATGAATATGAGATGAGTAAATACTCAAGGTAAATGAAGATGAGAAGATAGTATACTCAAGGTAAATGAAGAGGAGATGAGTGTATACTCAAGGTAAATGAAGATGAGATGAGTGTATACTCAAGATAAATGAAGATGAGATGAGTGTATACTCAAGATAGATGAAGATGAGATGAGTATATACTCAAGATAAATGAAGATGAGATGAGTGTATACTCAAGGGAAATGAAGATGAGATGAGTAAATACTCAAGGGAAATGAAGATGCGATGAGTAAATACTCAAGGGAAATGAAGATCACCATATATACTCTCAGCAGATATAAAGATAAGGCAGAGGCAGGCAAAGTCATTTTTCTACCTCACAGGTATTTGAGATGGAATTTCCTCCCTCCAACTACTCAATCTACTGAATCACAGCAGGTTACCCTGCTTCCTAATTTACCTCCAGATAAGATATAACAAGATCAATGATGTGATAGCCTCTTCCTTCTTTTTACTGATTAGACTCAGTTGCACCAGTTCTCAGCTTTTCTTTAAGACATATCTCTCCTAAATAATGTGACTAACTGTTACAAAATGTATACCCAAATCATCAATAAATGAATACAAATGAGAAAATAAATTCAATCTATTTTACACATCTATCATTGTTTTTGTAGCGTACAATGGCCAAAATTTCATTAAGATCTCAAGCGGATTGATAACAAATGTAGGTTTTTTTTCAAAATTCAGAGTCATCCTAACCTTCCTGAGATGAAACTATGCAGACATAATTTAAACTCACTAAACATAACCTAAAACTAATTGAACAGACCTTGCCAATTATTATTTCTTGTAGGCCTTTTCAAACCTCAACTGTGAAGAAATAGGTGCCTGCAGATTTCTAAAATAAATTGCCCTTAATTGTTTTGAAATCAGCATTATGGTAGAAAACATTTCAATAAAGGACGAAAAAAATCTTTTTTGTAGGTTGAAAATGAACAGACAGGTCAATCTGCCCCAGCACTGTCAGCCATAACATTATATAACAACCAGAAAAAAAACACGCTTAATTTTTCATCAGTCATAGACACACCATGGGCAAAAAAAAGACTTCCAGTTGATCTTAGATTTTAATGAGGCATAAATCTTTTTTTCCTCAAATTTCAAGTACGGTAAACAAATTTTTTAACGATTAGACATTCAGCTATGGGCTAACTATTTATATAGTGAGGTCTGAACAAGTCAAAATAAGATTATTTATTTCAAGTTAACAGAATGAAAGAGATAGATGGGATTTACCATAAATGGCAATATCTTTTTAAGAATTAATAAACCTCTTTAACCGCCTCCATACCTATTTCCCAATGATTGATGTATATGTAATAACTCATTTTGTTGTATATCTGTGTACAGTTGGAACCCTTATAATATGTGTATACAGAAATGCATGTTATTTATTTTTCAAATATAAATGTATGTAACATGTGCTTGTAAAACATACATGTTAATTAAAGGGGTTTTTTGTTGTTTTTTTAAACAATATGATTTACCATAAGAGGGATCCCATTTAAACACTCACAAGTAACATTACTTGTAACATTTCAGACAAATTCCTAATTTATTGCGTTGCTTCATTATTAAACTTTATGACATGCGGGTAAAAGAGATTTTTGGACAACTATGTAGTAAAAGCGGCTTTGATTGACCTTGTATTTCCTCCAATTTCTTTTAGGTAGAAACCGGATTTACACTGGATTTATAATAAAAGATTTCGCTGTAATACTTTTCTGAGTCACGTTGACTACCAACCTTATAGTGCGAAAACCTTATAGTTAGAAACCAGTGTATAATACACTTTCCAATTCATTAATGGTTTTTGTAATCTAACAGCTCTCGTACATAAATACCAAGCTTAAATTTACGACACAAACACACAACCCACTCTTGATGTCTAATATTCATTTTCCAAGGGAGCAGATCTCAACCAAGATTTCTGAAATAGTGAATGAATAACATGGGGTTTACCATTCCACAAAGACAAAGCGAGTAGCCATTATCAGTATATTTATCCAGTAAAACTTGCGAAAACTGATTGTAAACCTAAATGTAAAATAACTTTTATTCTATGAATTCAATATGCGCAGATATCAACCAAGATTTCTAAAATAGTGAATGAATAACATGGGGTTTACCATTCCCCAAAGACAAAGCGAGTAGCCATTATCAGTATATTTATCCAGTAAAACTTGCGAAACTGATTGTAAACCTAAATGTAAAAAAACTTTTATTCTATGAATTCAATATGCGCATGTATAATTAACTTACTGCATCAATGAACTGTTTGCATTAAATTTCCACGATGACACTAATAATCATAACACCCGAAAACAAGCCAATGAATGAAGCATACATGAACTGCCGACAATCTACTGCCTCAAATTCAAATTTAACACGAAGTAGTTCAACACTTTAGCCGCCAGGGCGAAAAGGCCTACATAATCTGGACTACCCTTTGTTCAAAGGAGGAAGTACCTAAACCTAAAAATTAATATAATTTGAAAAAAACTAGAGAGTAGTAAATTATGGCTGGATAAACATGAAACAGGGCAAAATCTTATTTATATGCCTATCACAGAACCATATATGAGCTTGTTTAAAAACAAACATGTTTTTTTAACCGACTGGTTCAGACGTCAGACATCCAAGGTTGCCATGATAAACCAATGGGTTTCGCATTTGAGTATCTATTAAAACTGGTTTATATGCCCCACCTTGGGTTATGACGATTAGGTTTTAAAGTAGTTTAAAGGATCCGGCCCCACATCAGGATGGCATATATAATGCTGTAATTTGACTTAAAGGGGGTCAACATACATGTGTATCATCCTCTTTCCTGTAATGATAACTGATTGCCTTCATGTATATTAACAAAGTACTGGTAAGACTCTAGTTATCTGATAAAATCTTCACGGTCACAGGAAAATGATTAGCATAGATCATCTAATGATTAGATTGTTTTGAAAGTTTGACAATATCTCCCTTATGTAGGGTGACTAAAGTCTGTCTGTACCTTATTTTAAAAAAAAAATTCGAAGAAAAGTGCACTGAAATTAATGTGATTGGTGATAGATCAAATTTAACACATTAAATTCATGTTTTACGGTACAGTGTTCAAAGTAAAAGCTAATAAATATCTATTAAGTTTGACACAACGCTGTACTGTGGCGCTTATCGTCTTTTCTTTCATGCAATCTCTACTGGAAGGAGTTGACAAAAAGATTTAGTTACCACACATTCAGATATCAATAACGTTCCTTACACGGCCGGCGGTATTACAAGAAAGTACATCGATACCGACGTAGATACAATGCAGTCAGGTGATATTTTAAAATCAATCTTGCATTTGACAACAGCCGTGGAATTTATATCACATTCAATGTTATTATTAGCTACATATTATTTTACATGCATGATAAGTATCTAAACCAGTTTGCAACAGCTTTTGTTTATAAATATACATTAAAACTCATATTAAAGAAATATAAATACATAAAATGCCTTGTATATTAGTCAAGCCATCAAAAATATAAATACCATATTCGTTTAAAATTCAAATTGATGGAGATGGAATCCATTTATTTCATGAATAAATGAAATGGGGTTTAACGTCCTACGTTTGTGCACCTAACCTGGGCTAATAGAAGACAGACATACGCCATACAGCGTGCTATGAGGGAAATTTTTGCCCGAGCAGCAACTGAATTCCAACTGCCAAGGGATCTTTTACATGCATGCCAATGTGTACACAGGACTGCATTTTTTGGACCCATCCAAATGACTAGGTAGCTGTCCTTGTCAGGCCCTCCATCTGCATCACTGACAAGGGGAAACCACGTCAGAAAATCGAGATGAACTTTCTTGGCCAATGCAGGGATCAAACACCCGACCTCCAGGCTAGCGAGCCAGCACCTTACCCACTTATTTCCCCCCATTTATTTCATACACTATGAATATTTTAACGGAATGGTTCCAGACAATACTTGACCAGACAGTCATTAAAATAAGCTCAATTCACATCTAGCCTATTATCTGATTCATTACCATTTTTTAATTCTCACGACAATGATAAGGTGATTTTCAACTATCACTACAAGGTTACTATGAGTCTAGACAATTAATTGGGGATTCATGTAACATCATGTTTTTTGTTCTGATTTTCTTTTTTTTTTTCGCTTTACATATATCTCAGGGGAACCTGCTGGTCAAATTGTTTTGAATTTTTCGATTTAAATACCAAAGCGTGTGTAACTGACTATTAGTTATATCAGAAATTACTAATTCTTTTTTTTTACAAACATTTCAATACTGTCCAGTAATGCGGCACATAGCATTGCTCATGAAATGCCAAATTTTTAAAACTTGTCTCATTTTCCCACCATAGACAATTTCCATGGGTCACTCTCAATAAAAAAAATAGTATTTTTTAAGACCAATTTTTTACTTGTCTATTGTTCAGAAATAAAAGCAAGAGCAAAAGCTAAAGCACAGGAAGTTGAGTCCTTGTTTGATAAACTCCTTCTCTGACCTCTCCACAACATTTGACAAGAGTAATAAATGTATTTAAATTTAACTGATATTTCTGTTGACAAGTTCTGTTTGTATATTTAGTTTGAGGGGTTAAAGGTTAAAGCTAGAGGATATTGCCCCCATTGGTGAAACCACAGCATAGCTGCATTGATAGTCAGATTTCACTATCACAATTACAGAAGAAAAAAACTCTTTTCCAAAAGTAGTAAGCATTTGTTTCATTTTAATGGAGGTTTTCAACTTCCACTGCTCTGGGTACTTTATAACATAAGAGTTATTTAATTGATCCATCATGAAATCTTCAAGTTATAATCCCCACCAGTGGCGGAGCCACGGGGGGGTATGGGGGGGTAGTTACCCCCCCACTTTTGAAAATCATGGCCATCCCAATTTTGCTAAAAATGACATAAAATTTATGGGGGGGGGGGGGGTAGGATCCTTTTTTTGAGCATTATATTATATTAAAGTACAACATCACATGTTGAATTTTCATAAAAGACCACTCATCCCTCCAAAAAAAATTTTCAATAGCTGGAGAAGGGCGTTTCCCTAAGCAAAAAGGGCGTGGCTAAAAAAAAAATTTGGGGGCAAAGCCCCCAGACCCCCATAGCTTTTTACCCCCCCATTCAGCACCGACTGACGCCGCCGCTGATCCCCACCAAAAGAAATAGGGCATTAAAATTAAAAATCATCATATGTTAGTTTCAAAATGACCCGAGTATGGCGTGGATGAGATGTAAAACCCTATTAAATGGTGTAATGATAAAGAGTAAGAAGTTAAAAGATTAATCATACTAGTACTCATTTATGCCGTCTTTTCTCTTACTCAAAGGAATAAGCCTCAGGCTTAATTTGCTACCCTTGTAAAATGACGAGATTATTATTAGGTGTCCATAAATAATCTGACCTTGGTTCTGATAGGGAGCTACGGTAGCTAAGTGAGGAAGATGCCGGTTTGGTAGCCTGGAGGCAACATGTTAGCTCCTGGTGTTTTCTATGGGTGTTGGCTAAGAAAGCTCATCAAGATTTTCCAGCCTGCTTTTCCCCTTGTCAGTGGTACAGGACGGAGGGCCCGACAAAGACAGCTGTCTAGTCATTTGGGTAGGACAAAACACCGAGGTTATAGTTTTCTACATTGTAGTGCACATAAAAGTTCCCTTGGCAGTTGGAATTCAAAATAAGAGTAGCCCATAAGGACGCTGTCAGGGTAAAAATTCCCTCATAGTCCAGTCAGAGCAGAAAAGTAGAACATAAAACCCAATTTCATTTCATTCTGATATTTTTTTATCTAAAATGCTAATGATTCAAGATGGATGCCTTCAGAGCATAATGCAACTACTCAATGTCAATTTAAATTCTATGTTGTTAATTAAGTAAAAACTGAACACCGACTATCTGAACCTTCTATTTTACAGCCACAGTGTCAAATTTTATTTCTATGAAGACAGAGAACAATTATATTTATCCCTATGGGACACACAAATGTCGAGTTCAAAGAATTCAATGCCTTTTATTTAAGTTAGGGTCATAAAGTTGAAAGCCGAGAGACAATACATAATATTCATACCTGCTGTTTCACATTTATAGATTTCTGTCTGGATATTAATAAAAATATAATTTTATTTATGAAAGAAACATTATTACAAGCTCTTGTCAAATCTTGGTGATTATTGATGGATGACAATTATTACCTCGATATGAATGTTAATAATTGAAGTCTAGACTGTCGCAATAAAATGTTGCTATTCCAGCTCTATGAATACTACATCAATAACTTTCACTGTGGCCAAATTCTCGACATTCTTGCTACATCCAACCTCATATAACACGAACAGACCTCAACACATGGTACTGTACAATAACACTGACATTTCACAACAACCAAACTCAAAGAAACTTATTTCTTCTCCCCTCATTACATCTTCTTATCATTGACAAATTATAGACATCCACCCCCCTGATCTGTCTTCTACTCAAGATAAATGACTACCTTCTGCATGGCATATACACTGTATCAGAGATATTGGTTTTTAAATTTGCCAATATATAGTTTTCTACATTAACGCTTTAACTGTGTCTACCCCCCGGAAGTACTGGGTATTTTAAAATGTTGTTAAAATACTCGGTTTTATCATGGCCCTCTTTAAAATTAGCACAGTAGCTTAAAGTGCCATCTATTGTATTTTCTATACACTAGAACATATTTTCACATGTTTTCAAGCCCGAACCTATTGCCCATCCCAACACACAAAAAGAATTTTCATAAAAGCTTCTATAAGTACTGTTTGGCATTTTGTTCCAAACCCACTTTTTTCACCCCAAAAAGGTCTAGCACAGGCAGTGAATTTACGTCTAGCATTGAAAGAGTTAACACAGTAAGTAACCAATATAAATAAACAGCTAGGAATGGAAAATACTATTGTGTGGCGTTAGAAAGGTATGAAATCTGTTAAACATTATCTATTTTACAAAATATTTAAGTCCAAATGTTTTAAATTTATAAGCCAAAAATAAACCGGCAAGCCATTGTTATAATAATACCCATTAATCTGAAAAAATGTCAGAATACCTTTTTTTTTTTCCCGCGGGTTAAATTCAATCTGACAAAAAATTATATTTTTAATATTATATACCAGACATGAAATCTCTAAATTAGATAACTTTTGTCAGGTGATTTATGCGTCTGATTTGTCAAGACATTGATACCTCAGACATATGCTGATTTTCAGCCCCAGTGTCGAGGTACAGTAGGCGTATCATTATCCTTGTACAGTATAAATATTTAATAAATAACATTTATTTAGTAAAATATCCCCTCATATTGATTTGTAAAGTAGTAATTATAGAACATACTTTATACATTGTATTTCTCAATTTAATCCTTTTATGAGAACTGTTCATCATGTCCAATATGTGGAGAAAAAACATTAATATAAAATATATATATCCTCAGGTGGATCATATAGATATATGTAGATATAGAAATAACGATATATATTACAATTCTGATATTAAAAAAGTCACAAGATAATCATGTAGATATAGAAATAACGATATATATTACAATTCTGATATTGAAAAAGTAACAAGATAATCATAATATATAAACAAGACAATTCTGATACATACAATTTAAATTCCTCAAATGTTACCCTTTGTTTTTAAGATTTAGCTTAACTGAAAGTCACTGATTGTTGTCTTTTGAGGGGGGGGGGTAATTTGAATCCCTTGCAAGAAATATTGTGAAAACTAAAATTTTGTCTATATTTTCGGCGTCCAAAGAAGATATGGTAAAAAAAACCCTACATAATCTTTTTATGGGTACCGGTATCTTTTTAATCCGACTGAATCCAAACGGAGAGATTATCTTTCGTTGATATTTTGGTTTTGTTTTTCTAATACAATGTGTAATTATGAATTTGAGTACATTTTAATGTGGATTAAGCCGTGAGTATTATATATTTTTAAAAAAAGTGCAAATGTTGATCAGCCGCTTGAACTTGGTAACTGGAAAATGTAATCTTATATAATTCTCAAAATTATGCTATTTTCATGTCAAATTCCACAAAGTCCTGAAACCATGACCCAAGTGCATAACCGATAAGTCAATTACCCCAATAAGTGCAGGAAAGTTAGATGTTCACCCCGTTTCACTTCTTGTCCTTCAATTTAAACAGGCAATTTTGCTGTCAAAATGCAAACCTGTATAGAATATAGACTGGTATTTAAAGAGAAGCTGTATGTATAGTACACTACACAGATTCTGGGTTTAAACCCCTGTATATTCTATACAGATCAGGGCAAACAAAAAAATGACAATAGATTCTTGGTTTTAACCCCTGTACAGGGCAAACAAAAATCTGACAATCCTTATAACGCATGATTAGGAGAGTCTAAAACTAGTTTAACCAGGCAATGATATTAAAGATACATAATTTCTTTGGGAATGTAATATTGCGTCCTTAAAAGCGTTTCTTTACAAATGTCTTATTATACTGTGAAATTTTGAAAAGAAAACAGTCTTCATGATCAAAAGGACAAATTTTGCATAATCTTTTGACGCCATACATAAAAAACTGAAATAGGCCCACAAATTTAATTTTTAACGCACGAGAGCACTCCATTTTACCGCATATCGCATTGTAATTTTTTTTTGAAAGATAAGTTTAATGTACATAATAAGCTATTAAAGTTTTATAGGTAATATAAGAGCTAGCTAGATATTATATTATGATAAACAAACAATTTATTTTTATAGATAGATATATATTGATATATTATTCATATACCGGTAACCGGTACATACATTTGATAAAAACGTGTTGAGTTGAGTACAAATCTACACGAAATCTATATCCAATGTTTGTCAACCTTACATGATAGTCTATCAATTTTCTATCTCATCTATATCTATGTGTGACATATAGAAAATAATCATTACGCAAATTCAATACAATTCTTTTTTGTTATCTCCATGTTCAACTTGATTTCATTGCCGTAAACTGAAACTCATTGTTGCAAACAGATGTTCTTAATTTTTCACTTTTATACTAAAATATGTAAAATGATTTGAATTACTGTTTTTATCAAATATTCAAATATATGGTAATTTATCTGAAAGTTTATACATAATCAATCAGATATTGACAGTTGATTTTCCTCTTGATCAAGAAAATATTGAACTTTATCTACGCAATATTATATTTATCAATGATTAAATCAAATTTAATGAAAATTGCAATGACTACAAAAAGGTAGAATTTTTTAAACAATGGATCTATATTACAGGGTTTACATCTAAATAAAATATTCAGATCTTTCTAAATTTACGGTGTAAAATAAAGATAAAATTTAAATTTACCGCTCAAGACTTATATTAGAAAAAGATTCTTGCGTATCATACATTATTTATTAACATTTACAGTTAAGCCAAAATTATACAAATTCAGTTCAAAATATTCCATTTGAAAATCATTTTTATAATAAATTTAGTCAAATATTCCCATCACAAAATACTAAGATTTTTCATACTCCACCCACAAGAGATTGAATACAATGCGAGTAAAATTAGAAAAAAAAATTAAAAAAAAAATCTTTATCAGAAAAAACCATAATCATTTCTCACAACCTACACAAATCTAATTTCTAGTTAGCTTGAGCAAAACACAGTTGTAGCTAATAAGGTAATCAATGTACATTTTACGACACTTCTCCGAGCCTTTCCTCCTAAGTCATTAGCTATGATAATCTTTCACAAGACACCATCTTTAAACAGAGCGAAGATTTGAAGACAATATGGACAGATTTTACCATTAACGTTAATGTCTAAATAATATACAGTATGTACCTATTGTCCTTATCGAGAAAAAAAACAATGTCACTTCACATTGTATTGTCAAGACGTCTTAAACAACATCACTAAATATCTTAAATAGTATAAGTATAATCACTACCTTAAGATTTCTGCACAAAAGATGTTACATCATAATCAGATAGTAGAATCCCTGGAGGCACAGAGAGCAAGATGACCTAAACTCCATTTAAATCCTACCCATACTGACACTCATACTCTCTTATAAACCATGTGCGATCTCGATCTCTTAAACACCCTGGCCTTAAACGACCTCAATTCTGTCACTGTCATACTTCCACATAGGTGAGAAAAGGACAAAGTGGGTCACAGCAACTTACTCACCAAACCTCATATTAGGAGAGATAGATAAATGATTACTTACATATCCATAGTACTATCCACACTGAGAAGACATGATGTTGCCATGTGAAAAGAGTACCACTTGTGTGTCGAAGAGAAGCGGTGTGACAGAAAATAAAGCACAAAGCACGGAAAGCTCAGCTAGCTAGCTGTCTGACTATACCAGACATAATCATGTACTCCCTGTTACACCAGACACCACGTCATAAACTATAAATAAATACAGCCTTCTCATTGGTTGAGGGGGGAATCTCTCTTTCTCTATCTCCTTGCACAATACAGAATGAAGTAGAAGAAAAACCTGCTATAAGTGATTAATCCTTTTACAATTTGGCATTTTTTTTAACATTTTGGCAACACTTGAGGCTCACAATTGTAGCTTTTTATGCGCCATAATGTATGATGGTGTCGTCTGCTAAAACTATTAGCTTTCATTCCAAAGTTTTCACCTCAGCAGGAATTTATTCTCTAAACAACTGTCGAAAATGAACTGTTATTGCACTTTTAAAATGCTCTTATATAACAAAGAACTCAAAATTTAAAAAATTTAACAAAAAGAGTTTCGGTTTAAAATGCAAATCAAAGTATATTTGATTAAACATGTATATGAAACATATATAAATGTAAGTGGATTTTTTTGTTAAAATCATTAAAAATTCTCAAAAATTAAGCTGAGATAGTATTCAATAACAGGCGCGGATCCAAGGGGGGGCGCACCCGGCGCACGCCCCCCCCCCCCCCCTTATTCCGGCAAGCTGTGAAAAAATTGTACAGACAAAAAGCACTGAAAATAGGGTGGAAGTTTTGTTTAATATACGAAGATCAGATGCCAGGATATCGCATATATGGAGTCTTATCTTATTTTCTGATGTAACTGGTATAATGTATGACAATCTACAGAATAAATTTTCTTACAACCGTACAAATTTTGGACACAACCCTATCTAAGAGAGTAAGTCGCTTGCCAGCTTGGAAGTTGCGGATTCTGTCCTGGTGTTGGCTGACAAAGTTCATTGGGATTTTCCAACATTGTTTCACCTTGTCAGTGACAAAAGGGCTTGACAAAAACAGCTGTCTCATTTGGATGGGACAAAAAAACTGAGTTCCTGTGTACACATTTAGCGTGCACATACAATATTCTTTGGCCGTTGCAATTTGATATAAGAGCAGGCCGCAGAGCCGCTGTTCAGGCACAAATTTCCCTCATAGCACACTGTATGCCCATCTTCATTTGTCCAGCCAGTTAGAGAAGAACAGTAGGACATAAAAATCCCATTTCATTTTATTTAATTGGCTCTTATGTGATAAAAGTAATAATTAATCACAATGCTGAACATTTGCATATGAAATCAAATATAATTCATCATAATGCTCTATAGTTTTGTATGTTATATATCTCTACATGCATAATTGAATTAAAATTTTGTCCACCAAAGTGAAAGAAGTAAATGGGAGACTGAATTAACATAACCCACTATATTCTCATATGTAATGAAATCAAATTTGCATACAGCTTTTTGATTTATGAAGTGATTTTATAAGATTATTTTGCCTTTTTGTGCATAAATCTATTTAAACATCCACATTAGTAATGAAAATATGAATATGACAAAAAAAAGAAGCCTATAATTATTGATGATGTAACTTCCTTTATCAAGCCCTATCTTCCTGCAGCTCTCAACTAAATTTCCTGTAAAAATATTTCCGGATCAGTTTCATTACCATACTTAGCTAGTTGCATTCAATATATTTCCCCAAAATATAAAATTTCACCCATTTTTTCCCAATCAATTTCAAATTTTATCTGGAAAGTTAAAATAAGTCATAAATTAAACTCCTCCTAAATGCAAATATGCTCCCACCCACAGCAAAATCATATATTCTGCAAAATTCTACACAGCTATTTTTGAAAAAAACACACAGCAAAATCATATATTCTGCCAAATTCTACACATCTAGTCTTAAAAAGAAAACCAACAATGCCCAAGCTTTAAAGATACATTTCCATGAAATCATTTATAGGGTACTTATTTCCAATAAAACTATGGCAAATTTGGTAAATATATAGAAAGTAGAGAAGCCTAATCTTACTAAAAAAAAATACTGGATTTCCTGAAAAACACCCATGGGACAAGCACTGGGCAAACATGACAGGGTATCAGTATCACTAACTGTCCGACAGCTTTTGCCCTGCCAATTTGACTTAGGGAGCAGTTGTCATTTCTTTATCGAATGGTTAAGCGGTTTTGGAAACAAAGGGGGGATTAAATGAACAATCATCTCTACAATTAAACGGTGGGCAAAAAAGTTGAAACAGGATGATCTAAGACTTTAATATGAGAAATGGGCAGTAAGTACCATCAAATACATTCTAAAAATAGGCCCTCCCTCCATCAAGTTTAATGTGACAAACATGGCTTCTAAAAATAGATTTTTTTATATCTTGGAGTATTTCCTCGCGAATACAATGTTTTGATTTGGATTTGAAGCAAATTTTTGATAGATTAATTGGTTTCAATATGTATTTAGTATAAATATGACATCAAATCACCCAGTTTGTACACGGGAAGGCATCTTTAAAAGTAAAAATGTGATTGTAAAGAAAACTCTGAAAAATGTTCAAATTCTTCTTTACTCCCAACAATCTGTCTAGAATCTCATTCATAAAAAATCTTCGAAATTTGTAATTAAAATTTCAGTTTTGACAAGTTTCTAAGTATATGCCTAAGTATAAATTTCAGTTTTTATAGGTTTCAAAGTATATGCCTAAGTATATGTCTTGTAACAGACTTTATAAGGTCTTGATAGACTGTCTAATCCGCCCACTAAGTGAAAAATGTCATGGATGCATGAAAATAGAGCAAAAAAAAACAAATAATGATCACATTTTTTGTGCTTGATAACGACAAGAAGATACTTGTTGAAACGTTGTGCTATATGTATATAAACAGTGATTGTAATTTCCATAAAAATTGTGTTGTGTTTTAATGATCACATTTTTTTAATGTTCCTACTGGTGACTAGTGTTCAATTTCTTAATAAGTTTTTACAATGTACACACAATTATCAGGAATATGAAATTTTACCTAACCAAAAACCTTTACACATCAAATTTGATACAGATCAATTTGATACAGTAGTGTCTAATATTTCTAAAAACAATAAACTTTTATAATAGATATAAACATGGAAAAAACTTGGAAGTTTAATGAACGTGATATTACATGCAAATTTATCAAAGCGCGATAATTAGCTTTATCTAGGAAAATATCAGATTCTTGATTAATAAATTCATATCTTTAGTGAAGGGAGCCAGGGTGGATCAGTGAGTAAGATGTTGGCGTGGACATAATAGAACCCTTGGCAGTTGGAGTTCTTTAATTTTGCCCATAACACAGCGTTTCAACTGCCAAAAGTTTTCCATACAATCCGAAAGCAGATGATTTTCCTTGCCATGGAGGCACAGTCAGTCACTAATTTTTACTTGTGTCCCGTTTAAAGCCGAGTGTTCAATTTTAATAATGAGTGTCTAATTTACAAGTGTTTCATTTTCTCGATGACTGTTAAAAAATAAACAACCCAACTTATTATTGATGTAAATGATTATTTTTTTTAACAGTGATCCAGAAATTAAACATTTCTAAATGGACACTCATTATCAAAATTATAATCAGTCAGTTTTAAACTGGGCCCAACTAAAAATTAGATGATTTGCGTTGATTTCAAATTACTTTTACTAAACAAAGATTTGATATTAAACGAATGTGAAAGAAATTAGTGCTAGATACACAAAATTAAACAAAACCCGGATTATAGTGACATGCAAGCAAGTTTTCAGGAATATCAGTTGAATCCATCTGACCAAGCTTTTTTTTGCTCTGCTTTTATACTTAAAACATGTTAACTATTTAGTTGTTAGATATCCTTGACTATGGGATGAATTGAACGATTTGTTAATTAAGAGAGAGAGAGAAATGGGGTTAAACATCCACTCGACACAAACTAGGTAATTGCAGGACTAACATATGGTTTAATTTTATTTCAATAAATCGGTTGCATTTGATCATGGAACAAAATAATTAAGTGGAAATATAATTCTTTCAGAAATGAAGCTGGATAAGGGCTGTTTACTTCCACTATATTCCATGAAAATGACAATAACCACATGTAGCTGTCATAAGTCCTTTAATCTTATCATAATAAGGATGATCTCTTTTGTAATATTTGGGTTTTTTTTGTCCCTGCTTTGAAAACCTTGTAGATGACTTGAAACTTTTTTTAAAAATTTGCATAAATTTGACTGATTGTTCTCCATTTCTATGACAAAAGTATCAATCTGGTTATCGTCAGCCCCCAATTGTAAAATTCTTTTTTTTAACATTCTCAGCTAGATCATTTTTATAGTTTGTTCACCAAACAAAACTTTCTGACTTTCCAATGCTGAAGTGCGATCAAACTTAAATATATTTTACAAGATGTCTTTAAGTATAACCTTAATAAAACAACAGCAATGGATCATTTTCATGGATTTATCTGCCATTGTTTACTCATCTGAATTCTTCCTGTTAGTTCAATAAATTTGTTCCGATATTTCTTTGTGTTATCATTAAATGAAAACAAGAAAACAAACCAGCAGTTGTCTCTTGCTACAAACCTTTCTACATAGTCACATCACATGGCAACACGATTATTACAAATTTCTGCTACATGGACCAATTAAACAACCATAATCTCTTTGTCAAGATGAAAAGAAGTGAAATGGGGTTTAATGTCCTACTCTTCTGCACCTAACATGGGCTAACAGAAGACGGGCATATGACATACAGTGTGCTATGAGAGAAATTTTGCCCTGGCAGCAGCGCTATGGCTTACTCTTATATCAAATTCCAACTGCCAAGGGATATTTTACGTGCACACCAATGTGTATGCGGGACTTCGGTTTTCCGTTCCATCCGAATGACTAGACAGCTGTCCTTGTCCGGCCCTCCATTCTGCACCACTGACAAGAGAAAACTATGCTGGAAAATTGAGATAAACTTTCTCAGCCAATGCAGGGATCAAACACTCGACCCCAAGGCTAGCAAGCCAGCGCCTTACCCACTTAATCCCCTTTTATCAAGATATAAACATGACTTCTATATTGGATCATTAAGCAAATCATCACAATACCAATTAAAAAGGATGTGTTTTTATAGGAATCATTAATTTGATTACCATTTTCAATTTTTTGCTATTTACTGCCATAAAAATCTTTAGGACAAAAGTACTGTACCAATATTACCAGTTTTACTATGAGATACGAGGACTGGATAAAAAGTTCTAAGCCTGTCAACAATAGATCCATTGTGTCGAAACAATCCTTTGCTACCAATCATAAATGAATAATAGACATAAGAACTGCAACTGTAGTGTTATTATTGTCTTCCTACCAAGCCATCTTGTTAACCTACTCATTGAAATCACAGGAAATGGTCAAAACAGGCTTGGGGCAGTCAACCTGGAATCTGGAACTGAAAGGATTAACCCCAATACAGATACATGCCGGTATGGTCTCTACCACAGGAAGTGATGCCCCTTCCTTTCCACAGTAAAGATTTGGGTTGCAGAATTTAAGAGAGAGCCTTGATTGCCCTTGATACTGACCCAGGTCCTGAAAGGCCATCAACAGCAACCATCAGGAAAACTTTACAATATGAACATCACATGGTAATGGCTGATGATGATAGACCACTCAACATATTACAAGTGTTTCGGGCATCTCTCAGGAGAGAGTTCAGCACATTAATGCCAACTACTGTTAGGAGTCACAAGCTTCTGCAAGATGTTGCCAAAGCTCTTGAGTGCAGATCAGAAACAGGTCAGATGCCTGGTGTCACGAGATATTTTACATTTTGCGCTGTTTTGTAACCGATACCGATATTTTTTTGACCAGACTTGTAATCATGGATAAGACCTCATTCGCAAAATGAACTAGCGAATTGTCATGTAGAAAAAAAATTGGAAACCCTCGACTTTGTATAGATCTTTCACGGGTACATTGTAGGCTTAGAACTTTTCGGCCAGCCAGCCCTGGTATATACAATGTAGTAGTTATTGGCATCCTTTCCTCGGTATATCGGTGAAGATCAGGACAGTTTTGGCCTAAAACTATCCTCATCTTCACCGATACACCTATGAAAGGTGTTAATAAGTCACTTAAATCACATTTCTATTGAGTATTGTGAAGCGAAATGTGAAAAATAGTAGGCCTATTTATCGAGTGAAATGTGACAATTAGTATTTTTATCAAGCGAAATGTGACAAATACTTTTCTGCTCTTTCATTTAACCCTTTCTGTGCCTCACGTTACATTTCATGGTGTAATGATTTCACAGTGGAGAAACGACCGCAGTAGTATTGCATTTGCACGTGCGTCTTGCTTCGTTAACCCAAGAGTAAAACAGTCACGTGTTTGTTAGACTGCACTCTGTATAAAAGATGGAGGAAGTGTTTGACACATCAGATAGATGACGTGAACATAGAGCCAACCACATCGTAAAACAACAAGTCCGTGGTGTAGAGGACTGCAATTATATTAATTAAACGTGATGTAAAGGTGAAGTGTGCATCGGCGGATGGTTCGTCCGTTGAAATTTATTTGTAATAAAATTTATGACTTTCAAGGCGTTTGTTTTCATTCTGCTTATTTTCAATGCTTGTATAAAAGTGTTCATCTGTTCTCGAAAGTGTACTGTTCATTTCTGATACACAGATACTTTTATAGTCCTGTATTGGAAATAAACAGGACAATTTTATCAAAGGTTGCCATTGGCAACGATAGGTAGAAGTGGGATGTAAATTCAAAAACATCTATAGTTAACACAGGGCCCTGGGAGTATTTGGTTGCGTTTATATTTACAAAAATCTGATAATTGGCAATGCAGTTTCTTATTGCAAAGGAATATATATATATAGAATTTTTCCTCTTATTTTTTGGCACTTTATTTACATCGGTATAATACCATTTACTATTACACCTAGTTATTTTGTAACCTCTTTAACATAGGATTTAATGTCCTACATTTCTGCACTAGAGCCTACTCTTATGTCCAATTCCATCTGCAAGGGTTCTTTCATGTGCATGGCAACTTGTACGCAAGATGTTGGATTTCCACACCATCCTAACAGCTAGAGGCTGTTCCTGCAACCCTAAAAAGGGGAAACCACTCTACAGAATCCAAAAAAATATCCTCAGCCAATACATATGATGGAGACCAGCTAGTCAGCGCCCTAGTCATTGAGCAACTGTAACATTTCGATATGTCTACCATGCTTTGTGAATAATTTAGGTGGTAAATTCTGTTGATATAGACCAGAAGATAGGTAGATTTGAATTATTTGTGTAAGATGTAACTTTCGTATGCCGGGAATAATTTCCTGGTGAGAAGTGTGTCATTTTATTGATCGATAACTGTGTATGTGAATTTCCACTCTATAATTTAAATGACGGATCCCAACATGAGGAAAATTTAAATATTATTGTTGTAATATGCAGTCTGAGAACTATTACATAGTATAAAGTAGGGTTATGCCTTATCTCACTTCATTAATATTATTCCAATTTTGGATAAATTAAAAAGAACATGTCTTCCTAAATCCACTTCAAAACAAAACACCGGATGACATTTGTGAAATTTTGAAACTGATCTCTATCATGATTAATATAACAATGATCAAATAGTTAATAAACTATTCATGCTACTCAATATTAGCAGGAGACCATTATAATTACCCTATATTTATTTTTCAATACTTAAAGATACATTATGGGAGATTAGATAAAGAGCTGGCAGTTTTCACTATAATTGTTAAAACCTACTTAATGTAAAGGGAGTAAGCCAATTTTTTAGTCAAATAGATCCACTCTGAACCGAGAATTTAGCGATTGAATTTTCGGTCTAGCCTTAACCATAGTCTCGATTATCCATTTCTAGATTAGATCATGAATAAAATTTGAGCAGGGAATCGGATCCTAATCCAGTAAAATGGCAGGCTAGCGATGGCATCGAGAGTTGATTATGGTCTGGATAGTTAATTAATGTCTAATTAATAATTTACATAACATTTCAGCCTAAAGAAAGACCTGCAATATGTATATTTAACTCTTGTATAATGTAAGTTTAATATTACAAGAGATACTCTACCCTTACTTACCTTCTATCTAATTAATTCAGTGTATTAATTTGAATTTTTTTTGGAAAAAATGAAGAATGTCCTCAGGGTAATTTCTCTCTCTGAGCAAAAAAATTGGTGCACGGACTGGAAAGATTCCAAAAGATGATCCATTCAATTTCTGGTATAGGTCATGATGGTGATGAAAGGTTTTGAACATTGTTCTTGCAGTCAGTTCCTACAATTTAAATCTAGCAATTAAATTCTAGCCTTGACCCAAAAATTTTATATAATTTTATGATTTTATTTGCCCCCCCCCTCTCAATATATATTTCATGGCTACGCCTCTGAATATCTGGAAATATAAAACAATTTCTTATATCCAAATGTGTGATGTTGACACTTGCAACTGTTACCAATGTTAATTAGCTATGGCAGACATTGACCCAAAAAATGTGTATGTTTTAAATTGATATTCTGTAAATAGAATAATAACTGGTCAGCTGTTTGACAAGACATTTTATTGATAATATCTGTTTAAGATACAGGTGAAGTTTATTTAAGAAATGGGCGATATTGATTTATTTTAATACCTCTACTGTAGACTGGACAGAACAACAAACTCTTTGAGGTTGGATCATACATCTTTATTTTATCAAGACATGCATTTTAAATTTTATTAAATATAATTTTATCTATGAGAAAATGAAAAATATTTAGCAATTTTTTCTTGAAATTGGCAAAAAATAAATTGGAGCCAATTCCTTATCTTGTTTGACCTTGTGTTAACCCTGATTTTGGAGAAGGACTAACAAATCAGCTAAAAATCTATGCACAATTTTGAATTTTTCTAGTATTTCTGGGTAAAGGCTAAAATGTATACAGAACCTTTGCTGATTCCGTCATTGGTCACAAGATGTAAATAGGGTTATTGCACATAAATTTGGGTTAGCCCTTATCCTATTAACCCATGCTCTATCCCCAATTACATTCATGACCTATGACGAAATCTGCAATGTACCTTAGCTTTTAGGCCTAACACGTATTTCTGCTCACAAATTGCCTAGTAACAGTAGTAAGTCCTGTACAGAGGTTAGAAAGAGTCCACTATAATGTTGTAACATGATATGCTCCAACGGTAAATGTACCTATCATATAACAAGTTTTCAATTATCTGAATTATTAAACAAATGATTAATCTTCATCCTTCATACTCGATGACATAAATAAATGTTGTAAGCCCAAATGTCCTAATCAACCCTTTCTTCCTTCCAAATCTATGAGGGAAATGAATAGAAAGCGCCACACATTATATACAGAATAAGGATTGAAAATTTTTCTCCTACCAATGGTCTCTTTTAAAAAAAAAAACAGTCTCCAATGGTTAAACATTCTTCTTTTCTGCAACAACTGGCGCTACAATCTACACTTTATCAAAATTCCAACTGTTAATTAAGGGTTATTATACATGTGCTTTTTGGGTAAACCAGCCTCCCAAATCCAGCAGAACTTTCTGAGAATGACTCCAGACTGGTAGTCGTAGTTAGGGCACTAATTAAGGGTTCTTATACATGTGCTTTTCAGGTAACCCAGTCTGCAAAATCCAGCAGAACTTTCCGAGAATGACTCCAGACTGGTAGTCGTAGTTAGGGCACTGAACTAAAGACCAGATTATCTCAGATTCAAACCTTCAAAGAACTATCAGTATAACTTCAGCTGTTTGCAAAGGAGTGGCAGTTAATCCTACATACATATTACAATTGGGTTGGGTTTTTTTAAAGTAATAGTAAGACGTGATTCTCCTGAAACTTATTGTTATAAAGAGGACTATGCTGCAAGATGTCATATAAATATAAAATTAAACCTTAAAAAGGTCAATTATAAGGCCTTGGGAGACCTACGTGACAGGACTAAAAAATTGTCATAGGATATGTTTCAAAATATCTTTTTTTCCTGTCCAGCAGCATCATGTATGACAATAATCACTAAAAATAAATAGAGAGAGAGAGAAATGGGGTTTAACGTCCACTCAACATAAATAGGTCATTTCGGGACCAAAATATGGTTTAATTTTATTTCAATAACTCGCTTGTGCGTAGTGGTCTTTAGAAGTGGGAGAAAACCAGAGTGCCCGGAGGAAATCCACGAGGTTGAGAAGGCGCCCCTATCTCCATGACACATATGCTCACAACAGGGCTCGAAACCACTGCCGCAAGACAGAGGTGACCGGCCAGCTAGAGGTTGAAGCGCGGCACTCTAGACCACTAGGCCATCCCAACCCCCCATCATCTTACACTACCTCAAGCTTGATTAATGAATGAGAAATGATGATACCTAATATTATCACCCAATAATACATTCTACAGTAGATATCGCTTGTGTGATAAATTTCATAATCAAAATTACATGAATTTGATTTTGTAATCAAAGAGGAACTACTTTTTTTTATTTTCAAAGAACAGTTCATTTTTTTTTAAAAAAGTAACTTCTTTCTGATTAAAAAGGAACTATTTTGATTTAATTGACCTTGATGGAAACACTGGGTCAATATAAAGGACTTTGCAATGGTTGAATTGCTGTCAAAAAATTGATGTATCACTAGGCCGTAATGTATTCAGGTTCAGTAAAAGTGAAATCTATAGCCAAAAATTATATTTATTTTGTTCTGCATGTAAGAACAAATTGGATGATAAATAAAATCTCTGACTCATCTTTTTTTAATATCAAAACAAACGAGTAGGAGATTCTCCATTAATTATACGTAATATAAATACATTTTATAGCATGCAGGACCTTAATGACTTCATGAATGATTGCAAAAAAAAACCAGGGTAGTAAACTAACTAAGTCTTAAATTTCTACCAATGCTAAAAGGCTATCGCAAAAGTCAAGCCTTATCCCATAAAATAAAGATAACTGGTGTAGAGACTTTGAGACGTTATCTATGGTAGATTTACAGAGTTTCAAGTGACCCTACTGTGTTTAGATTGGGGGTAATCTATTAGTTTTATATAAACTGACAGGGATCAATTACCTTTCCCCTTAATCAATGCATTTACTTACTGATTTCTCCCTTTTATTTATAATGAGTAAGTCATAATTCCCATCAATGCTATATGTCAATATTTTTAGTATCATGTAATAAGAGACTGTTTTTCATCTCCATTTAATACCTGCCAGTCGCTCCTATAATGAGCACACAAATGTGGACTCGAAAGGAAACGGCGGATCCTATGGTTTTACTCTTTAACAAGTTCATTCGTTTTATGTGGCTATTAAATCACAAATTTCTATCTTTGATAAGTTAATTGGAATTTAATGATGACCAAGGTGTCTCTATCATGACACAAGCAAATTAACCAGTTTTAAGTTTCTTTCGAATTAACCAATAATGACGAATTTCTAATTATTTTTGTAAACCAGAACTAGGTATATGTCTTTAATGATTTCTCAATTAAACGTGATATTTTACGAGAGTATCAACCGATTTATTTTTGAAGTAAGAGAAGAATAAATGGGGTTTAACGTCCTACTGTTCTGCTTCTAAACTGGGCTAATGAAGACAGGATTTGAAGTAAGCAGGCCTGGCAGAGTAGGGGGGCTAGGGTATCCCCCAATAATTTGACTGCAAGTACTTTTTTCTTCAGGTTATTGCGGTCCCTGGACCCTCGACTATAGGGACTTAGGATAGAAGCCCCCCCCCCCCGAATCAAGAATTGCTTCCGCCGGCCCTGGTAAGAACTAAATAAACTAAAAACATAATATTATCATAAATAAATGACTTTTATTTCTTTTTTTATCATCAACATTAATACAAAAGTTATGAGAGATTTCATTTTTACATGGATCGTTCTTTACACAAAGCAAGGTTTTAAGAAAATGCACATTTGATCAAAATCTCCTAGTATAGGAACATTTTTGACATTGGGTGATATCTATAGAGCACTTAAGTTCATATTGGTGTGCATTTAAAAAAGAGCCCTTGGCATCCGTTGTCTAGGTAAAATTTTGATTTCACATTTTGCATATGACCATAAAATGATAACTATTAAATGTTCGTCTCAAAACAACGAACTACTGTAAGGAAATTAAAACCCCATTCCCTACTAATGAAAGAGAGAGAATGGGTTTTAACGTCCACTCGACACAAAATAGGTCATTTCGGGACTAACATGGTTTAATTTTATTTCAATAATTTGTTTGCGCGTAGAGGTCTTTCGCAGTGAGAGGAAACCGAAGAACCCTGAGAAAACCCACAAGGTTAGACAGGCTAGCCTTCTCCTTGCCACGTACAACCAGGGATTCAAATCCACACCAGTTGACTCAATGACAGGCTTTATGATACAGCACACACGTGCTAACCATTCAACCATCTAACCCCCACCCTACCACTGATCAAATGAAATGAAATGAAATATGGTTTACATTTGAAGCCTGACATCATTAACCACACCCAAATACAAATAAATTAATAGCTAGATAAGAGCATCATGAACAGATATCTATGATTTGTTAATTCAATTTCAACACAAAAGTCATGGGAGATTTAAATATCAATTGGAACCTTTCATTAAACAAAAGGGCTCTGGAAGCCAAGTATTTAAGGTGAAAGGCTACTCCTTGATCAAAATGATCTAACAATGAATTGACATTGGTCAATTGACAAGGAAGTATGCCTTAAAATTTGAATAGCACAAACACCAAAGGGAACCTATGTACATATTGGTGTGCACGTAAAGAGTCCTTCATAGTCCTTCAACCACAAGGTTAAACAGGCGACCCTTCTCCTTGTCACACACAACCGAGGATTTGAAACCATGGCAGTTGACTCAATGACAGGCTTTGTGATCTTGGGTAAGATGTTAACTAACTAGCCTGGAGGTCGGGTGTTCTATCCCTGATTTTCCGGTGTGGTTTTCCCTTGTCAGTGATGCAGGATGGAGGGCCTGATAAGGACAGCTGTCTAGTCGTTTGGATGAGTGAAAAACCAAGGTCCAATGTACACATTGGCGTGCACATAAAAGATCCCTTGGCAGTTGGAATTCGATAGAGGAGTATTGCACTTAAAATATAAGGTTTTGAAATATTCCTTTAAAAAATATACTATAACAGCCCCGGCAAAGGGGGGTCTCCTTTAAGTTTTTTTTTATTATTCAGGTGACAAAGACATGAATACAAGTACAAATCCATTAACATTGTTTAAATTTATGAACCGTGTAATAGTGTGCATGTGATCAACAAGAAAATGAACTTGATTACTCATGTAATTACAAAAATTTTCAGTACTTCATTTTTGTTTTTACCATGGCTGTGTCTAATAGGTCTTTAACATAATTTGACATTTCAAATGACCTAAAAATCCTCGAAGGCAGGTGGTGTGTGCAAGTCCTGCAGTACGCCATATTTAAGTTGGACAAACAGGGATCCGGTAAAGTAAATAGTGTACTTCTTATCCAAACTTCACTCAACTCAATCAAATAATACTTACTGTAGTTTCTGCCTATAATTGAGAAGTTGAAGCGTTTGTTAGCTGACTTTAAACACACAAACTTTATAAAGAAAACAACCTTTCAATCATGCTGGCTATACATTATTAGGCGGGTTAGGAGCAGTTACCATTGACTTTCAGATTACATGGGAAACAATTAAAGAAGAATGGAGTGAAACTGTAGCCTATTATTACTCCAAATTATCTACCATTTGCCACAATGAAGGAAATTGTGATCTCAGTAATAGGTACTCAAAACCTTTGTTTATGGTAAACAACTTAAAAATGCTTAAAACCCTTTCAGTTTTAAATTGTTCACGAAACTTGATTGGTGGCCAAGTCATTCAAAACTTCCAAGCTGTCTTCTGATCAACGTTTACTGAAAAAAACTATCTTTATTGTGAAAAGTTTTCATAAATTCAAAAGGTGTTTTTTTTTCTAAACAATATTTATTCACAGAAACTGGATTGTAGAACAGGCAGAAGCCTATAGACCCCCTCTCCATAAGGTTAAATGCTAATCTTCCCAAAACTCCCTACAACTTTCTATAACACTCCTAATGCTGTCAACTCACAAAGCATATTGGGTTCCTTGAAAGAGCTATCCATTAAAGACTAAAACTAACCACAACATAAAATCTTATGGTAGCCTATCACAAGGATGTAACTACCAGTAGAATGAATGAATGAAATGGGGTTTAACGTCCTACGGTTATGCACTTAACCTGAGCTAATTGAGGACGGGCATACGCCATACAGTGTGCTATGAGGGAAATTTTGCCCGGGCAGCGGCGCTATGGCCTACTCTTATATCGAATTCCAACTGCCAAGGGATCTTTTACGTGCACTCTTAAATGTACACGGGGCCTCGGTTTTTCGTCCCATCCGAACGACTAGGCAGCTGTCCTTGTCAGGCCCTCCTTCTGTATCACTGACAAGGGGAATTCACGTCGGAAAATCGAGATGAACTTTCTCGGCCAATGCAGGGATCGAACACTCGACATCCAGGCTAGCGAACCAGCGCCTTATCCACTTAGCCACCGTGATTCCCAACTACCAGTAGAATTGGTTAGTTATCAATGGGAATGACAAAGCTGCAATTTTAACAAAAAGCACATAGTGATTAGGGCCAGCCAAAAATTTTTTTATATATGGTTGTTCTGTTGATGGTTCAGAAATTGGTCACTGTATTGAACAGTGCATATATATCACCTAAACATGGCCCTTGACCCCAATTTATGGCTGAAGGTAGGAGTGGGGGGGTGACAAAGTGAGAGGCAAAGTGATGTTTCTAGTGGTTTAACCACAGTTACATGCATCATAAGGATAAAACTCACCGTAACAGACCGTTTCATTGGCTTATCCCTTAATTCATCCAGATCCTAGTGTAGCAAAGACAAGTAAAACAAAATTTTGAACTATTAAAACAAAACAAACATGTTTTAATCAGATTGGTCACTTTTAGTAAACTGAACAAAATTGACCTGATCCTCCATTTTCTGAGATTTGTATGTCCTACTAAAGTAACAAGATCTTCAGGTGGCAAAAAATAAGCTAGATTCAATAATTATGTCAGCAATTTAGGGAGAGGGGTGATATAGGGCTAGCCTGTTCCCCAATCCTATTCTTATTGAATAAAATATAGTTTAAAAAAAAAAAAAAATAAATAAATAAAAAGAAGCAATTTTAAAGCAGGAAGTGTAATGACCTAATTGCACATCAAAACTGAAATATACATACGGTACTGCTGGAACATTTTATTCAAAGATTTTCTCTTTAATGTACCTAGATGGAATTTTTAGTCTGGAATTCCTCTCACTGAAGCATTAGCAGAACATTCTTTATTAAAGTATGTAACTTATGCCACATAAATTAACTGACAGTAATTTCTTTGCATCAATCAATTAAACTACTTGCCAGTCAAGGCTGGTAACTATGACTCAAACAAGAACCCTTCTCTCATGGTAGAGCATAACCTTTGCCAAATTTGTTCAGCTAGGGAATGTTTTTGTAAACAAAACACCAAGACCTTGCCATAATTTCCCTATGAAGGGTACACTACATGATATATGCCGGTCTTCATTAGCCTATATGATGCCAAAAAGGTAGGACATTAAACAACATTTAATTTAATGTCATTTTTCAAAAATGTGTTCTGTGGCCATGTTGATATAAACGATTACTCTTCTATCTTGTTGTCAAGATTAGGATTAAATTAAAATCCTTCCATTAAAAGATAGTTGAAATGGGGTTTCTCTGTAATATATTTACAACTAGAGCATTGATTGAGTACATGCACAAGGCATGTTCCTGAGAAGCTTAGCTTATAATATGTTGCCTGTATAAAACAATGTACTTATTTCTCCCAGCCAGAAAAATATTTTCATCTAAGCCTCTAATTGATTTTAAGTGAATTCATCATACATATTGATTATATAGTTGTTTTAAAGGTTGTGGAAGTTCGGTTGTCTGCATATTTTAACAATATACATGTATAGAGTCAATTCACTATGAATGTTCACATGGATCTTTGGGTTAGAAATGATATGAGGTTTAACGTCCTACTGTTCTGCTTCGACTGGGCTAATGAAGATGGGCATACACCATACAGTGTGAAATTTAGACCAGGCAGCAGCACTAAGGGCTGCTCTTATAACAAATTCTTTTATATGCATGGCAATATACACGGGTCCCCGGGGTTGCGTACCATACGAATGACTAGACATGTCTTCTTGTCAGGTCCTCCCATCCCGCACCACTGACAAGGGAAACCACGCCGGAAAATCTTGATTAACTTTCTCGGCCAATGCCTGGTTGGGTTGGATGAATTTAATGGTTGGTGAGGCATTAGCTACCATCACAGGACAGAACAGCAGAATAAGTGCCCTGTACCACAGTGACAATGTGTTGAGATGTCACATTGTGCCACTATCCAAATGTCAATCAAGTTCTGCACATGTGCATATAGCAGAAGTTTCCATGGACGTCTTAAATTAACCAAAACAATTCTGCCTTGTTAAAATGGCCAGCACCGCCGGTCTCCAGGTCTCTGACTAATTGTGCATCTATTCAAAAATTCTATCCACTGGAGGCACTACTGCAGTGGGAGTGAAGAACATCCCACACAAAACAATTTAGTGATGGATCATCTACAGATATTTCGAGGATCCTGAGAAAACCTACGAGGTCGGACAGACGACCCTACTCGTTGTCATGTACAACCGGGGATTCGAAACCACGACTCAATGACAGGCTTTATGATACAGCACGCACTGCTAACCATTTGACCATCACCCCCCCTTCTGGCTTAAATAGAACATAGAATACTCCCCCAGATCAATTTGAAATTAAACGCCTTCTAAATGTGTGCCTCTATTAGAGGAAATAGCTTAAAAATACTAAGCTTTACATGTTTTGTATTTCAATGCTACATCAATGAAATTTCTTTCGGGATATAACACCTGATTAAAGAATCAATATTAATGTGTATTTGAACCCTGATAAAACTGGATAATAAGTACAACGAATTGTGCTTTGTTTGAGTTCAATTTCATTAATGTCTACTTGTTAGTCACATCCAGGTAGAAAAACAAAAACAGTTGACATACAACCCAGGGTGACTTGTTTTTCTAGCATGTCTGGCAGACATTAGAGTGTTATTAATGAGAAATATGATCCATGGTTTAAATTTCACACCTTTCTATGCACATGGCAAATTAAAGGTCATATTATTTTGCATTAACTGCTTGACGATCAATTAAGAGAGGTTGCATTAGTGGGTGCAATTAGTTGATAGTCCTGAAGTCCTCTAGGAGAAGTATATTCATTACATGTGAATTTATATAAGTATATCATCAGAATTACAGTAGAACTTGCTCGGGAAGGCACTCCTAATCAGCGAACACTTGCTTCAAGGAGCACCCAAAAAATGTTTGTGGTACGGGTTGGGGCAATATTAGATACCTCTAGTCAAAGAGCACCTCCATTAAGCAACCATTTTTAAATTTCCCTTGGGTGCTTGCTCAATACAAGTTCTACTGTATATAGAATACACCTGTAGCGGTGAGGTAGAAGAAAATGTCAGACATCCTTGGCGACACCCCGTTTAATTAATTAGATTGAAATGATAGATCACTTAGTTCTTAATATCCCTTTTTACCGCATGACTGAATATTAACGCCATTAACATTTATCCTTACAACCTGCATAAAATATAACAATCTTTTTATTGTCAAATATTACTTGCTGATTAAAATAAAAACTTTACGGCCTTGAAAGAATATGTATACATTTATACAGGCAATGACCATTATTACAATCATCTGATGAGTCAACTCACAAGCTGAGAGAGAGAGAGAAATAGGGTTTAACGTCCACTCAACACCACTCATTTCGGGACTAACATATGGTTTAATTTTATTTCAAAAACTCACTTGCTCGTAGGGGTCTTTAGCAGTGGGAGGAAACCAGAGTGCCCGGAGGAAACCCAAGAGGCAACCCTATCTCCATGCCACATACATTCACACCAGGGCTCGAAACCACGATTTTATCTGAGGTAAGCAAAGATCCGACTTATGCTAAGTTTACTTTTTAAAATCCCAACAGTAACTAAACCCAGGAACCAGAACGTGTTGCTTTTCAATGATTTAATGAACATTTCTGCAATCTTTAAAACATAATACCATTTAGCTCTAGTCCTGAATTACATTCACAAGAGTAAACTTAAATGAAGAGATAATTCCAGAACTCCATGTTTTACCACAGGCTAATGAACAATCAGGCCAATTTTTTAAAATTTCAGTGAAAATTCAATATAATGAGGCAGAAATTGTTGTTTAAAACACGAAAAACATTTCTAATTATACATGTACATGCCGCCATAGGGTTACGCTGTTCGGTGTTAGGTATATTTTAGTCCCATTAATTTCTCCTGAATGTCATGCGATACTTATCTCAATTTTATGCACAGTTTGTTTTTAAATGTCATTATCTTGGGCCAAAAAAAATGCTGTTGAAATCAGCAGAGGCGTAGATATGTCACTGTCATCCTGGCTGTCACATGTATATGGTATTACTTATGTATGACATATATATAACTACCTGTACACACTTATTAGGACCAAGAAACCAGAGCATGTATATTTGATATATAATTATCAAAGGTGGTTAGCTATAATCAGACATGTCACTGTGATGTTTATAAGGACATCAATGAGTTGTTAGGGAGACAAAATGATATCCCCGGTCTATATTTATACAACAATATCTGTCATCTCAATTAATACATGTATGGCAAGCTGGATGACCTGTTCAGATCACCCCCATGTCTGTCTGATAAATATAAAACATGGTTGTTCAAATCCTACAAGTAAGATTAGTACCGGAATGGGTCTACACTAAAGTCAATATTTGATAACCATATCATTTGTCCAGTACACAGGTTGGTGATATTGACATTATCGATTCCACAAAACTAAGTAACACATAATTCTGAAAAGCCGATCAATTTCGGAGGTGGACATTTATTAAATATTACAACACTTGTCCTCTCCATAGTTTGGTTATATCGTCAATATGGTTACACCGTACTATGCAACACATAACTCAGATAAGCTGATCAATTTTGGAGGTGGACATTTATTAAAAATTACAACAGAATGCTCAGCGCGGACAGGTTGCTAAGCATGGTGGACAGTAGGCGATGCTAAACGGAAAGGTTATCCATTACAAGTAAAAGACATTAGTCATTAGTCAAACCTATGAATAAGATTATTTCATATCTCTTTACAAATAAATGTCTGGGTTTTATGATCTGGGTGGGATTAACTACTCATATTCATTTCTCATTCTACTTATTCCTTAGGGAACTGAGTGCACCAAACAAGGCTAGATGATCCTATACTTGAATCTTAAAATAATATCTAAATAATAATTCAATTCCCCTTTGGTTACGGTAAGTAGGTTTGTTCTTACATCATATTTATCCTTAAAGATACATTCCAATATACGAACCAGGTGGTTGGACTAAAAACATACTCAAACTAATAAATCAATCACAATTTTGCTCTAAATTGCTCTCAAAACACTGCTGTCCACAGGAAACACCAGAAGTTGTAAAAAATCTATTTCAAGATTGGATGTTTCTACTTTCCATATATACCAAAATTGCTATACTTTTATTGGAAATAACCATATGATAATAATTTTTCTGGGAACCCATCTTTAAATACATTATTCTATTGTTAAAATATTATACTCAGATCAATGACGAGATGAATGGCCAAGACTTATTGGTTGGTTGGTTGGTTGGTATAACAAGATATCCTGGTGCTAAAAATATAATATGTCTCTGCATAAGTAATGCTATGACAGACAATTTGAATCAACCTAGCCATGTTTGTGAAATGAACTGAAATGTTCATGCTTTTATTCCAAATCATCTGGGAGTTTAAACGCTCTGAACCAGGTTGAAGAAAATAGCATATTTCTCTTCTGAAATAATGCTAGGTCTGACAATTTGAATCACCCTAGCCTACCCACTCAATGAACTGACAAGTTCAAGCTTTCATTAAAAAATCATCCTGTTTTACAAATTTTGGTGTTAATTTAACAGTTGAATGTAACACTATCTTAGTGATAACAAATATCATGTTCGTACTTATAAAGTTTATTTTAAACCGGATACATAAACACAACTGGGACTGAAACTACACCAGGAACATAGAGATTACGTTAACATGGTACATTAAGACAACCATTCCGACCTCCAACCCCTCTCTCTGCTCCTCTCCTCATCCTGTCTCTCTCCTCATTCCACTTGTCTTTCTCCTTGTCTCATCCTCACTCGCCTCTGACAATAGGGGAAAAATATATAAGAATCATGATTATACATACATCACCATCTCTGATGTGTACTCCTCTTGTTCTAGTTCTACTACACGCTGGAGTTGTAACTTCATCATTGTCAGTACTTGCGCTTTAGAGCTCAGCAGAAGAAATGGTTGGATCACAGAGGTCACCATCTGTACTTTCATTCACACTCGAACCACTGACAATGGATGCTGGGGACACATGCTTTAAATTAACACTTTTAGTCCCAAAAAGTGACATCACTCAAGGTTCTATCTGTACAGTCAAGAATTGGATCATTAACAGATTCCATTAGCAAGTCAGCCAGGCTCTCATTATCACTGTCCATACCAACATAGTTCACAAAGACTTGTAGTTGGTAGAGCCATATGAACAGTTCTATGGTCCGGTCAACTACAAGCATATTTCAATAAGTTTTTGTACCTCCATAAATGAATAATGAACCTTAGTATACATTATAACCACTGCCGAAGTACCATACCAAAGGGTGTAGGTTAGCATGTAGCAGAGACCAAAAATTTGGGGTCAGCATTTCCAAACATGTTAAACAGTTTGGAAATGAAATGAAATGTGGTTTAACATCAAATAGGTTCATTATGACAGGCATACAATATGCCATGTTCTACAAAGAAGTTCTGTTTCTGGACTGCAACGCTATAGCCAACTCTTATATCCAATTCTAACTTTCAATGGTTCTTGTGAGGCCCTCTGCTTTACACCATTGACAATGGGGGAAACTACAATGGAAAATCTTGATCAACTTTCTCAGCCAACACAGGGATCAAACCCAGGACCTCCTAACCCAGTGAGGCACGGTGGCTTACAAACAGTTTAGAATCAGGTTGAAGCTGATTATATTTCAGCCTTTCTGATTCAGTGAAAACAATATTTATTTGCAACTTTGCAGGAAGAACTTCTGACTATTAGACTATAGCTTTAGTGATATATAATACAACATATCTCACCATTTTGAGATTTTTATTTCATTGATTCAAATGATAATAATAATAATATGTTGCATTTGATAATGAGCCACATCCACCCAAGTGAGTGCTCTGTGCACGGTGTAGATGTGAAAAAAGTAGCTGTAGAATTTAGTTATCTGTTCAAAGTTTTGTTTAAAGAGGAAAATCTTCAGTTGAGTCTTAAATATAGAGAGGTTGTGACAGGACTTAATATTGGGTGGCAGATAGTTCCATTTAATAGATATAAAAATATAGTCAAGCATTAAAAAAAAAAAAAGAATTTACAGAAATATCCATGAGATTCCCATCTACAGATATTAGACTTTTGGAAAATTGTGGAAATAAAAGATATAAATATTTATTTGTTAAAAGACTATTTTTCCTCATTACTCAAGACGTGTCAAGTCCGAACTAACATGTGGGAAGCTTATGGTTGAAGATAAATTCTGTACTTGGAGTGTCTCAAAATTAGCTTTGAAATAGTGGACAAATCGTGGTATCCCAACGGCTGACTTAGTTACACTTAAATATTCAATGCTATACATATCAAGTAGCCTATTCATAACAAGTGGCACTTCTGTCGGGATGAATTCCTGTACAAAGTCATCGAGCTCAATCATCTATATTTTGTGATTACAACCTAACTTAACATACTGACCAATATAGAAAGTAAGAGAAAAATACGATTCAAGTTCACTTAACACAAATTAGGCAATTAATGGGCCAAATTCCAAGGTACCTGCACAAATATGCTGAAAGTGCAACTAATCCCAAATATGATGATGCCACTATGAATAGCAATGTTTTGCTTTAAAATATTATTATCTTAATAGGGTGCATTAATCATTTACTTAAAAATGTTCTCTATGGTGCATTAATCAGCATATTTTGTTGAAGATTAATGGTGTGTCCACTGAGGAAAGTATGAATGAATGAAATGGGGTTTAACGTCCTACTGTTATGCACCTAACCTGGGCTAATTGAAGACGGGCATACGCCATACAGTGTGCTATGAGTGAAATTTTGCCCGGGCAGCGGCGCTACGGCCTACTCTTATATCGAATTCCAACTGCCAGGGAATCTTTTACGTGCACTCTAATTTGTACACGGGACCTTGGTTTTTCCTCCCATCCGAACGACTAGGCAGCTGTCCTTGTCAGGCCCTCCTTCTGCATCACTGACAAGGGGAAATCACGCCGGAAAATCAAGATGAACTTTCTCGGCCAATGCAGGGATCGAACACTCAACCTCCAGGCTAGCAAACCAGCACTGAGGAAAGATATATTAGCTTGCCAGACCAGGTAACACTCACACCCACAGGAGCTTCGTTATCTGTACTGCAATAAATTTCCTCACCCTTTTCCTCATTTTAGTGTTACGGTGTGCAAAAGGTTTGTGGGGTCAGGAGCCATAACTATTTTTACAGAAAGGGTATTGATTTACATTCTCACTTTTTAGTTTGTCATTTATTGTTAATGGATCATTTCCTTCACTAACTTTAAGATAGGGTTGAGAGAGAGAGAAATGGGGTTTAACATCCACTCGACACAATGTAGGTAATTTCAGGACTAACACATGGTTTAATTTTATTTCAATAAATTTGCTTGTGCGTATTTAGCAGTGGGAGGAAACCGGAGGTTGGACAGACAACCCTACTCCTTGTCACGTACAACCGGGGATTCGAAACCACGCCAGTTGACTCAATGACAGGCTTTATGATACAGCGCGCGCATGCTAACCATTCAGCCATCCAACCCTGTTTGGGATAGGAAATAGCTTTATAGCTTTTAAATCTCAATTGAAACACCATAAATCAACTAAAAGCAGAAACAGATGATGTTTATGATTAAGTTCCTTGTTCCTGGTAGTCACTATCAAGTGTCAGGAAACACAAAAGAATACTAGAACACCCTTGCTCAAATTACAAAACTAAAATTGTATCAAAGCAATTGACCTATTGTTCGTACTTTCCTGGTTAACAAGGAAGACAATTATTGTATCTTCCTTATTTATACACAAACTTACCTTCCAATATCATTGACCTTGTCCTGTTTACACTCAAGGTTTGGCAATCCCAATTTATAGCACATCCTCCTGCGGTAATTTGTTTTGTTTATGAATTGGAGGATAGAAAAGACCATTTATTATATCACCTCACCTTATGATATGATAAATATCACAGTATGGACCTCACGATACAATACATATAGCGGCATTTTTTCTTTCCAAATTTACTCAAAAAATACAAACAAGTAAATAATAGCCACAGCTTTTACATCTGTCGTATTTAATCCAAAATGTTCCCACATTTGTGATTTTTGTTTCACTACATGATGCAGAGTATGGTTACCATTCCTTCCTCAAAAAGTCGATATAGTTAACAATATTGGTTTTACTTTTGTATGTTGACATACAAATATTAATATTTTTACACATTTCTGTAATACAAAAATATATCAGCTATATAAACTGAAAGTGGAATCAGGTGTTCTAGAAAGAGTAGGCTTAAGTTTGTTCAAATATCTTACCTTTATTAGCCATCAGTTAACAATTATACAATCCCTGCAAAAAAAAGAAATGCAGATAATTAATATTTGGATGTAAATTTGACATAAATTATGTCTAGTCCATGTTATTTTGGCTTGGCAGGTAGATATGTGTTTTAAAACATGGGCTTTAGATCATAAGATCTATTATTGAGTCTAGTGGCAAGGTTTTGATCTAAAGCTTGCATGTGACAAGGAGGAGGGTCACCTGTCTAACTTCATGGGTTTTCTCAGAGTATTCCATTCTCCTCCCACTGCTAAAGAGCCCTATTGTACTTTGTTCGTCCCGAAATGACCCCTTTCTCTGATATATATGTATTGCATGTTAGTTTACCCGTTTATCAATTAATATATTTCATTAATTACTCGATCTCGGGTGAATAAAACAAAAAAAAAACTAACTGAATACAGCTAGGACATAAAAACAAATCTTTCAAATTAAATCTGAGATCCAATCTATTCTAGACATCTTGTCAGTGATTTTAATACAGTTTATCATTTCCGTTTCAATGCATC
Source organism: Patella pellucida (assembly GCA_917208275.1). Classification (NCBI taxonomy): domain Eukaryota; kingdom Metazoa; phylum Mollusca; class Gastropoda; family Patellidae; genus Patella; species Patella pellucida. Next base: position 12,132,739 of record OU795038.1, read on the forward strand.
CATAAAATTTTGAAACATACAATTTAATTCAATCAGATAGGAAAAACAATTTCCGTTGAAATCCAATATCACGGTAACCTTTAGAGTATTGTCTCCTGTCCGTGCCAACCTGAAGCACAACTAGTCACACAAGCAAACAAAGAGTAATAAATGCACATTATGAATAATTAACGGGTGTTGACATGCTGCACACATGCAATGCACAGGAACAACTTTATAATAATGTCATTTTTCTATGGAGATGGAAGAAACTTCAATCAGAATATAGAAGTGATAATCACAAGAAGTTTGTGACCAGACTCATTTATATCTCCTTTTTCACTTCCACCATTTAATAAATATTTTATCATGGATCTTTTATTTCTTTAATCATTCTGCTATTTTCTCCAGGGGGATCACATGGCTAAGTGGGTAAGGTGCTGGCTCTCTAGCCTGGAGGTCGAGTGTTCCCCCTTGTCAGAAGGCCTGACAAGGACAGCTGTCTAGTCTTTCGGATGGGACAAAAAATGAAGGTCCTGTGTACACATTGATGTGCACGTTAAAGATCCCTGGCAGTTGGAATTTGATATACGAGTAGGCCGTAGCGCTGCTGCCCAGACAAAATTTCACTCATAGCAAACTGTATGGCATATGCCCTTGTTCCATTAGCCCAGGTTAGGTGCATAACTGCAAGACGTTAAACCCCATTTCATTTTATTGCATTTCTATTTCCTCCATTTCACAAGGTGATTAAACTTTACCGAAAATTTTTAATGAAATAACCATATTTTTTACAAATTTCATTGATACATCTTTTGCCCTCTTCTCCCACCCCCCCGTTTCAGTTGTTTCAATGTACCTTCTATGGAATGTGTATACCTGTATATCCATTGTGACATTTTTTCATATTGTTTGTTTTTTCTGTAATTTTATGTGCAGTTGTACTAAACTAATCATGCCATGAACTTACGAGTACTACCGGTATTATATTTGCACAACTCAAGAGAGAAAAAAAAAACGTTTGTACTAGTTTTAATTACAATAAAGAATCTTTCAGCCATTTGTGAATTGTTTAATTAGAAAGACAGCTGCTCACATCACTAACCAATTCTATAATGAGATAAGTCACTTGTTTTCTAACATCCAATTTCTTATCTGATGCATTAAAATGTAAACAGACTTTTTGTAACTTTCCAAAACTTTTACCAAAATGTTCTCTTAAAGTTGAATCTAAAAGCAGTTAAGATTCGAGATTGGATGTTCGCCAAGCTACTTCTTGTTGATTGGAGTATGTGTTTTGACAAGGATTTTTCAAGCTTGTCACCTCACGCCAATGTTCATCAAAAATCATCTGAGTCACAAGTAAATGAATTGAAATGAAATGGTTTTAAAGTTCTACCCACTAGGATAACTGAAGAAGCGCCTACCCACTATACAGTGTCCTATGAGGGAATGAAATGAAATGAAATGAGGCTTAACTTCCTGCTTTACTCCATCAATCGGTAGGGGAGAGCGGGGATGGTTCGGACGGTGGGATGGTCCGGACACCCCCCATAGTTTTAATCTTTACAATGCTATCCGTTTTCTGATTGGTTATTTACACACTAATGATCTCATCTTGTAACATGGAAAACACATGGCAGAGATAAACATTCAAATGTAAATGCAGATAAGCTTTTTCTATTTTTGACAAAGTTGATGTAAAAAATTTCTAAAGCTTAATGGTTAAATTTATTCGGTGTTTAACAAGTTTCTTTTTGGGGCACGCTGTCGCCTCTTTCTTCCTTCGCTAATTAATAGAAATAGATTGAAAATCTATCATATTTTCATTGTAAATACACATAATGGTGGTTTACATCATAATTATGGGTTTGGGGTACATCCGGACACAGTCCGGAATTACCCCCCCAAGTGCTCGGATCAAACCGTTAAATATTTATTTTCATTTGGTTAGATGACATTTTGCTTTAAATTTATCACTACTGTTTTAACTTTATTGTTAACAAAATTTTTGAAAGAATACAACTAAACTGTGAAAGAAACCCTTTCAATTTGCTTTTTTCTAATCGTCCAAAGTATCCCCCAAGTGGTGACCGGTGTCTCACTGCAATGGGGTAAATCTGGACATTTTACTACCCACTACAAAAGACGGTCCAACACAAAGACTTTTATAGCTACACAGCTGTATTACTGGCTGAATATAGCCAATAAGGTAGAGTCTATTTTCCATTCTTAAGTTCAGGGGCATGTGCATTAGGGGTTGCACAAATGTGAAAAAACCCAAAAGTGTCCGAACCATCCCCGCTCTCCCCTATAATGAAGTGTGTAGAGTTGTTTCCACTGTCAAACTGTCAAGCGTGCTTGTATGTACATGGCAATGTTTAATTGGGACTTGGGTCAGCAAGCCTTGCCTTGCCAGGTCCTACACAATTGACATTGGGAAAAGCCATGCAGGCAAGATAATCTCAAAGAACTTTTTTGGCCAACACTGAGAACGAACCTCCTGGTTAATAATCCAGAATCTTGCCAAGACACCAAGCTCCTTAATGACTATTAAAATTGTTTCTTATATTCTAAAAAGTACAGCATAAACTGTAAGGTAGGTTAATTAAATTAGCTGTGGGATGGAAATGAAATGAACCTGGGCTGAGCTAATGGAAGACGGGCATAGCCCATACAGTGTGCTATGAGAGAAAATTGGCCCGGACAGTGGCGTTACGACCTACACTTATATCGAATTCCAACTGCCAAGGGATCTTTTATGTTCATGCCAATGTGTACATGGGACCTTGGTTTTCTGTACCATCCGAACGACTAGACAGCTGTCCTTGTCAGGCCCTCTGTTCTGCATCATTGACAAGGGGAAACCATGCTGGAAAATTGAGCAAGCCAGCACCTTACCCACTCAGCCATGTTCTAGAAATGTTCGCAGCATACCTTGAACAGACAAATTAAATTTGATCTAGCTCTAAGAAATCAATACGTTAAGTAAGTAATTTTGAAATTGAACATTCCAGACGATAACACATAAATAAACATGATAAAATTCCACAAATACTTTAAGGAAAAAAAATCAATACTCTCTTCACATATTTTGTACTGTTGGAAAAAACCTTTTAGTTCAATTTACCTGTCGACAGTCATCAAATTACTGACACATATAACATGTTTAAAATGTCATTTGTGCAAATGTAGACAGATAAGTCTTGTAGACAGGGAGTCGTGGTGTTAAACCTATATAAGACCACAAATAGATTTCCAGTGTCAATCACGTAATCTTCATGATACATAATAACATTCACAAAGGTCAAAAGAAATACCATATATATGGCTGACATACTACAGAAATGAAACTCAAGACAATTCTACTTGACACTCAGGTGGTAATGTATTCTGGCAATTTAAGACCTGGTTGACAACAAACATTTCTTTCTTTCAAGACAAAAGCATTGCTGTCTGTAATTTTTTTCAAGCTGCTTGGCACCAGTGGAAAGACAGTCTGAATAAAAAGTTGAGAGGGGGATGGCATGTTGTCTAGTGTTTATAGGGTTAGGGTATTTTGAAAATGAAATGAAATTGGGTTTAAAATCCTACACCGAACTGGGCTAATGAATACAGGGTGCTATGAGGGAAATTTTGCAACAGCAGCGACACTACAGCTCACTCTTATATCAAATTCCAACTGTCTAGAGATCTTTAACATGCGGGCCAATGTCTACACAGTCCCTCTGTACGACTATACAGCTGTCCTTGTCAGGCCCTGCATCCTGCATCACTGAAAAAGGGGAACCATACCGGAAAATCTGGATGAACTTTCTTAGCCAATACAGGGATTGAACAGCCAACCTCCTAACTAGCGAGCTAGCTTTTTACCCACTTGGGCACCGTGGCAAATATACATGGCAATAAAAAAACATAAACATATTTGTTAATTGCAGACAGGGATTTATCTTCTGAAAATATTGATTGCAGCACTCTGTACAGATACTTGAATTCTCTAGAATTAAACCTACTCCAATACCCAAATGGCTGACAGATAGGCTTCCCACAAAAAAAAGAGGCAAAACAGACCTGCCTGATGTGAAAATGTTGTAAGATGTCAATTCATATTTGTGTTATACAGAATGGTTAATGCTACAAACTTCAGCTTTCAGAAGGAAAAAAAGAGTTTCAATCCAACTTGAGTATCAATTCAGGACCCCTATGGGAAGAAATTTTGAAATGGTTGATCTGTATAGATTATGACAAAATGTATCTTTCGAAAAGTCTAATGGTATCACATGTGAGTGATGGTGTAGACAGTAGACATATCAACTCCTGTGTTGAAACTTCCATGTTATAGTTGTAAGATATTTTCAGCAAGAAAACGTCATTCTAAATGTCCATTTAATGATCTCATTCCTATATAACGTCAAACCGCTCCGCAGTGAGTATTCGCTAAGGACTCTTAATTAATGAGGCATCAATATGAATGAATATGAACTTTTTGTTTTCTGTAAATTAAATTCTAAAAATTTTTTTGAAGTTATGAAGAAAATTAAATGAAATATATTTAGATTAAAAATATATCATACTGAGTAGTAATGGGTCAAATGAGTAACAGACTAATATTCTGCACAGGTAAGTTTGCATTACTATTAGGGGTGGGCAAATGGAGGTCGAATTTTGGGAACGAGTGTGTTTTCTAAGGCGATTTTGGCTGCTGAATCCGAATCTGGTGAAATTTTGGTTCTGTGACGTCATTTTGAGCTGGTTCCGTGGTTTTCAAAATGGCGGCCCAAAAATGACTTTTTTTCTCATAAAAGCGAGACAATATTGGAAAGAGTTGTCCAATATGTTAAAATATATGTTTTCATGACCATGGATTCTAAAATTGAAATCATATTTATGATTTGATAACATCCTATATCGATATGAGGGTAATAACTGAAAAAAAGTCATTTCGAAAATGGCCATGAAACCAGCTCAAAATGACGTCACAGAACAAAAATTTCACCAGATTTGGATTCAGCAGCCAAAATCGCATTAGAAAACACTCGTTCCCAAAATTCGACCTCCATTTGCACACCCCTATTACTATATCAAAGCACCTTTAATTTTACTACATCAAAGCAATTTGATACTTTTAACAGTTTATTTGACTTCTCTATTCTTGATATCTTAAACTCTTGTACTGAATAATTTACTGTGGATGATAACTGATTCTTAATCGTTTAATCAACATATTTTTTTTTAAATTAGTGTATTCCAAATTGCTTGTAGGTAAACAATAGAATGTGATACAACTGCTTAACCTATATTGGACCTTTAAGGTTACAACATTTTTTACACTAGTAAATGAAGGCTTTCACATTACTGCGGTTGAACAGTTTGATATAATTTGAGTGATGGTACAGATCTTTCAGCCAGTGTCTTACAAATCCGTCCTAATACTCTTGAGCTACCACAAAAGACACGTATCAAAGCTTTTCGTTACATTAGAACCGATGATTTTTTGTTTTAAAAAAGTGGCAAATTCCGTTTGCAACATAAGTGAAATCTGGGGGTTTGGTTTGGGTTTCAAGTGAAGGTCAATTCCGTTTTTTTCTGTTTTATATAACATACAAAAAATACTATTACAGCAATAAAATCTTGGATAATTTTTAAAAATTATTCCTCAAATTTTATGTACTTCAAACAAAATAACTTAATAGGGGAGATATGAAATGTCATGGTTGTATTTTCACTTAACTGTCAGTGGGAGGAAACTAGAAGATCTGGAAAAAAAAAACACAAACTTATACAGGCGATCATGCTCCTTGCAATGTACAAGAATGTGATTGAAACTATGCGACTTGACTCAATGACAGAACATGGGTTTTTTTGTGGTGTGTACTAAATAAAATATTCTTATAACATTTTGGAATAAGATTTTATTTGAAGGACACAATTGTATTTGAGAGAGTGAGAGAGAGAGGGGGAGAGAAATGAAATGAGGTTTAAAACATCTACTCTAACCATACCAGGTAATTTTGTGACTAACCTAGAGTACAATAAGTAAGTGGGAGGAAAACGGAAGATCAGAGAAACCCACTAAGTTATGCAGACAACCCTACTCTTTGCCAGGTAAAAGTGTGTGATCTAAACCTCGCTACTTGACTCAAGGACAGGTCCTGTGTATAAATTAGCGTGCACGTAAAAGATTCCTTGGCAGTTGAAAATTTGTTAAATACAGGCAAAATTTCCCTCATAGCAAACTGTATGGCGTATGCCTGTCTTTATTATCCCAGTTTAGGAGCAGAACAGTCGGATGTTAAACCCCATTTCATTTCATTTTATTTCAACCCCCTACAGTTTGGTAAATAATCTATTAAAAATCAGAACAATATCATAACGGCCAAAAAAACAATGCACACAGTTAAGATAATAATGAGCCATTGATTGACAAATGTTGTCAATTAATAGCCTTCAAGGTGTGATCCACTGAAGTCTGATGTGACCTCTTAATAGATATTTTGAAGTTTTCACCTATTTTTTTGTTGAATATAAAAATGATACAGACAATCGGCCATACCATATTTTTGAGACCATCATATGAAAATCCACTGGCTTTGCACAAGGCAACTTATTAATTCAGGGATCAGTTATTGTAAAATAAAATTCTAAACAGCGCCATCTGACCAAGGGTGTGGATTTGTCATAATGTTATTTCGATGAAAGCTGTAGCTAGGGGTAATAATATGATGACAATATGGTAAAATTGACTACCTACAATTAAGGAGGAAGACATCGTGAAATTAATTACTGTGGCGAGACCCAAGGCAGTGGTTAGATAGCCTTCAGAACAGGACATTCATGTGGATATGAACCTGATAATCTGTACTGGCGATCAAAACCATAAAGGGGGGGGGGGACAGTGATCTATTTGTCCCCCCCTCCAATTCTAAGGGGGGGGGGCCCGGCCACCCATGCCCCCTATATCCATGCCCATGCATCTGACACAATAATAAGAAATTGCACTATGTTGCTGTTGCTGTTGCTGTTGCTGCCGGGTCAGTTGTGAAATGACAATTTTTTTTACAGAATTAAATAGACTACAATTTACTTTAATATTAAAATAAAGTAATAATGGAATAGAACAAAATACAAAATCAAACTGCAATATTTTAGAAATAAGTCATATAAACTAGAATTCTGACGTTTGTTAATCCACTTTGAAACGAACCGAACAGAATTGGTTCAAATCCGGTCTCTGTAGAAACAGGGTAATTATAAGCTGCCAATCCCTTTAATATAACCAGACTTCAACAAAACTAATCCTTTGTATTTTATGCTGGAGAATTTTGTATTCTGAATAGATTTTTTTTTTTTTTTTTTTTTTTTTTAGAACGTCCACTTGACACAAACTAGGTCATTTTGAGACTAACGTATGGTTTTCAATTTTTATTTCACTAATTTGCTTGCGCGTAGCAGTAGGAGGTAACCTGAGTGTCTGGAGGAAACCCACGAGGTTGAGAAGGCGCCCCTATCTCCATGTCACATATGCTCACACTAGGGCTCGAAACCACAGCCTCAAGCCAGAGGTGACCGGCCAGCTAGAGGTCGAAGCGCGGCACTCTAGACCACTAGGCTATCCCTACCCCACGTATTCTGAACAGGCTAATATATGTGTCTATCACAAATATAACGACAAATATATGCACCTTTCTTAAAAATCGTCCTTATTTAATACACGTACGGACTTAAAGTTCACGTCAGTAATTAATATTCCTATCTTCAATGGATAAAGCGAAACGTTGGCCAGTGATACCACACCATGGCATATCTTCATTACACAAATTGTTGTGTTTGTCTATCAGTAACTTGCAAAAGTGTTTATTCATTTATAGGTAATAAACAAACAGCAAAATGATCACCTGACAAATAATTGAAATTGCTTCAAAATAAAATTACCTTCGACTAGGCCACATCTTTCAATGATAACAATATTTTCAAAAATTAAGCCTCTGACTGCATGTGCATAAAATAAATAATCCGTAACGGTAAACACTATTTAAAATTAAAACTAGCATCGCTGGTTTATTGACCTAATTCCAAGCATGTCACATGTTATTAATGACTGTGTCTCAGGATATTTGATGTTCTATCAGGGATTATATTCCATGAATATTTAAATTCAACTAACAACTGGTCTGTGAAACCATCAATCATATGATCCAATTATTTTAATATCTACCTGAAATTCCCACAGACTGTCAAAGAAATGTAATGTCAAAGATGGTGCAATTCCTGAGATTCACAATTGATGCCGCATTCAGTCTTAATTCACCAAGTGGCTCATTTTTATCATAAAATAGCTAACTTTTTTTGCAAATAATATAACTATTTTTGCAAATAATATAACTATTTTTGCAAAAAATATAACTATTTTTGCAAAAAATATAACTATTTTTGCAAAAAATATAACTATTTTTGCAAAAAATATAACTATTTTTGCAAAAAATATAACTATTTTTGCAAATAATATAACTATTTTTGCAAATAATATAACTATTTTTGCAAATAATATAACTATTTTTGCAAATAATATAACTATTTTTGCAAATAATATAACTATTTTTGCAAATAATATAACTATTTTTGCAAAAAATATAACTATTTTTGCAAATAATATAACTATTTTTGCAAAAAATATAACTATTTTTGCAAATAATATAACTATTTTTGCAAATAATATAACTATTTTTGCAAATAATATAACTATTTTTGCAAATAATATAACTATTTTTGCAAATAATATAACTATTTTTGCAAATAATATAACTATTTTTGCAAATAATATAACAATTTTTTTTAAAGAATAATCCCTATCTTTAATATGTTATTTAACTTAAAGGTTCAATGTTACGGCAAGTAAATCTATCGACAAGCAAATTCTCAAGACTTTCACTGGCAAAGTTGACCAATATAAGAACCCAACTTTAATCTCCCTCCACACCGTTGTTAGGATGGTTAAGCTGATTGGGCTTCTAATCCTGTCTGTGGTAATGCCACAGTCTAATGGTTTAAATGGCTGAACTTTTAAAACAAGTTTATCAATCAAGTTTTAAAACTAATTTATCATACATCAACTGAACAGCATAAAGACATTCAATTTAATGCTATATAATTCTTTATAACGGTAAGTACATCTGACGAGACCAAACTGTTAGCTTAATACCCCACAAAAAGGAAATAAGACAGCAAATTGTCAGATCCGTGGTTAATGAATATACGTCTGGTCTGGATGTACCTACTGTAGGGGAGATCTAAACCACTTAACCTTGCCATAAAACGTATCCCTTTACTGTTAGATCAGAAGGATTCAAGTTTGTTATAATTACATCTAGTCAAAATGAAGTCTTGGTTACGACACTTGATCTTTCCTCTACCTTCAATGTTGAACAAACAGTAAATTTGGAGAATTATCGTGTTTTGGAACTGATTTTATCACTGTGATAACATCCTGGTGAGAGGAAACCAGACACAAACAGCACTGAAAAAACACTTTCAAGTTATTTGGAAATGGAGCTTGTATTATTCCTACAAGCCATGAACCTAAATATATTGATGAAATGTTAGGGATAAGAATTAAGTCAGGGTTGATAACGTTTAGTGATGTTACAATAGTAGAATAAATGCTGGGTTATCAGTTTGTCCCATTGGGTTCATTGGTGGAAAGGAAAGGGGAGATGTAGAGAATGATACGATAGGAACAACGTTGGTCCGTAACCAGATATTAAACAGCTCATAGAACCTTCAGAATCAGCTTCTTTTGATACAAAGCATATGGTCGGTTTGTTTTTCTACTAAATCACCAATCAGTGAGCCCAGTGACAGAGTAAAATAAACTGGTATCTGAAGTATAATGGACATAGCAAATGTTGGGTATGTGAAGAGGGGTCATTGTCCGTTATTAGAAACAGCTGATGTGTTATTGTTGAGTTCATGTAGATATACACATAGAATCACAGATAATAAAACATTAAATTTATCTTCATTATGTTTCTAAATATAGTTTCAAGACTTGTTTCCTTATTTAAGTGATTTTAATATCTCTGAGAAAAAGGTTTATCGTTATTTGAGAGATCTTGAGTTGAATCCCTTACGAACTACAATTTTGTCATAGCGGAATGTCCTAAAGGAATTTTAATCTAAATATGGTTAAATTCCACCCAGTAATTAGAAATCACAAAGATCTGACAAATTCAAAATTTGGAAAATTGAGCATCCTGTCCACAGATCATAAATGGGATTGGGTCAAAATACATGTAATGCAAAACAACAAAGTTATGTAAATATACTGGATTTGTATTCAAAAGCAAATATCCTGGGGCCCCGTTTCACGAAATTTTAACTTAGATTAAAATCCAAATTTTAATAATTCCATTGAATAATATTAGATTGATTTTAGTGCTTAGCCAATCAAAATTGAAGTATCTACTAAAATTTGAATTTTATCTTTAGTTAAGATTTCGAGAAACAGGGCCCTAATGCACAATTTTTAGCAATATGAATCACATACAAACTAGAATATTATGAAAGTTGAATCTCAGTTCAGAAATGGTTTTATATGTATAATGTGGAATTGAAATTTCATTAATCTTTGCTATTTGCTATGCAATATTCCTGCCGCCATTTTGTTGTCCAGAAAAATTTAGGACATTATCTACTGTTGATTTTTGAATTCTTAATCAAATGTTAAATAACCAATCTGATTAATATAAACTGGATTAAGCCGTAAGAAATTCAATATTTTAACGATAAATGCCAGTGGTGTATGGTTACTTTAATTGGTCGATTTAATTTTTTTTTTCTCCAGAAATCTTTCAAAGGGATCGTTTTACTCCGGTTACATTCCAGTAAGTAGATTATCTGACTTTTTTTTTTTTTTTTTAAAAACTGAATCTTAAATAACCAATCTGATAATATATTGATATTGTCTGAAAAATACCAAATGGTAATCAGTGACTTCAGAATGAACTTTATTAATGTCCTACTGGTATAAACCAAATTGCTTTTGAAATATCACTTTCTCCCTTGTCTGGAAACATATTATCTATCAGGTTCATTGAAAAATTGCAATATTATCTGAAATAAGTGAGTGGATTAAAAATGATTCTGGGCGTCTGCCCTCCTACCACGTATTCAACTTTGATGTGGAAATGAACTGTATTGAAACATGCAAAACTGTAACAAAAAATGAAATAATATCATTAATGGAACTTGTTCATTTTCAAGATGATTCAAGCAGTTCAAAAAAGTTACCTCATAGAAAAATATCGTTTTAAGTTTTATTGTGCATATTCCCTTGAGATTATTGTAACTTTTATGTTCTGGGGCCTGTTTTACGAATTTTAACTTAGATAAACTCCAAATTTTAGTAATTTGATTGGATAATATTAGCTTGATTTTAGTGCTTAGCCAATCCCAAATGAAGTATCTACTACAACTGGGATTTTATCTTTTGTTACGTTTTTGAGAAACAGGGTCCAGAGCTCATAGGGGAAGAGTCAGATTCCACAACCAACCGTTTTCAGGAAACATCTAGACCACTGCACCTACCATCAACCTTCCTTTGCTGCATTTTTGGTTTGGACTAATAGACATCGAATGGAATGTCCTTTAACATTCGTCAACTTGTTGTATTTTCATGCACAATGCAAGAAAAAAGAAATTTGGCCTGAGAATCGTTTTTTTTCTGACTGTAGATTTTACCATTTTATTAACTGAATACTTTGGTCAGAAAATGACCAACATGCAGTTATATCTTATTTACAGGCGCAAAACAAGGGAAGAAATTTTGTCAGAGAAACATTGTTTTCTGACCACGGTATACTCTCACCTTAAATGGTGACAATCTCAACTGGCAGTTTGTTTTTCATTATTTAAAATGTCTATCTTGTAATGAAAACAATAAAATCTATGTAAAATAACTGTTTCTCATGGACATAAAATATTGACATAAAACATCTACTATGTCTGGGACAAAATGACCTCTGTACAAACATGACAACATGGTGTCATAAAAACCCTAGCAATTCATTCAGCTCGGCACCCTCGCAAAGGCAGGAAATATGAGAAACTTTTAACAGGTTTCAATGGAAGCCATCCACCCAAAAGATTAATGATATGTCCGTGTAAATAGAATACAATAAGTGGTCTATCGTTATAAATAGTCCATTTTACTGTTACGACTGCTCACTCATCATATTCCTACGCCTCATTTAGTTGTCTAGACTAACAGTAGTAGGTCTGAGAGTAACCACATCATTTATTGATCACAAATAGTTCATCAACCAGAAAGACATTCTTAGTTCTCCCAGCTTCCCACAAATATTCTAATCCTAGAAATTAAGTAGGTAGAAGAGTATTGATGGGTTTGTTGAAGTATTGACTTGTCAGCCACGGATAGTAAGATAGCCACCACACCTGCTAACATTATTAACTTCCCCCGGTTAGATTTTCCAATATTTTCTTTCCATTACAAACAAGCATATCTTGAAGTAAAATTTCCTGTTATTAACCAGAGATTGGAATATCAATCCAATTTAGCGGAAATGTTAAATACGTTTTATGAGAGGGGGGGGGGCTATGCTAACTCTTTTATTAATTATTAGATAACCATCAAACCTTTGATGCATGCAACAATGCTCATGTAGAATACTAGAATTATAACATTTGTCGACATAGATAGACAAGTTTCATTTTTATTTGTATCAACATGGCCTTAGCTAGACAGATCAACAGCTAGCTTAATACAATATTACATTTTGTAATTCATAACAAAAGGCCTACACAATATATTCCGATAATGGGTAGGATTACAAAAAAACAAAATTCAATATATTTTTGCAAATGAAGAGGAATCAAATTACTAAAATATTGCATCTTTAAAGTGGCAAAAATATCAGAACTTTCATTGCTTATTCATTACAACAGTTCATTCTAATAAAATATTTGATTAAAAAAATATTAAATCTACACCAAAATGCCTAATGATGCAAGTGATGTAAATATAGTACCACAGCAATAAGAGGCATGGAAGCTGACTTGAAACTGAACGTGGATTGATCTTGGATTTTTCAAGCCCAGTGTCATTTTTTATAGGGTCACATGCACATTGTATGCACAAAAAATAGCCCTTAACAATTGGAAGCTGACACATAGATTGATCTTGGATTTTTCAAGCCCAGTGTCATTTGTTATGGGGTAACATCTTGTGTGCACAAACCCTCGACAATTGGTGTTTGCAGAAAATGAGTTGGTATCAATGCATGTCTGCTTGAACTGCTCTCCCAACATATTAAACACCTGAATAGTGAATTAAATTTTTTTTTAAAAATTGGCACACGAACCACATGCCAGCATGCACCATTTCTAATAAAGCGATTCAATGAACAAGACTTAAAAATACCACGCATGAGAATACTAGCCATGTAGACTGGAATAACCAGACACCAACGACTGCCATTCAATTTGGACTCTTTGCACATTTCGCAATTTGAAATTAGTTAATACAGAAACCATTGAATGTAAAACAGTTAATATACATTCATAGTATAATAATAATAATAATAATAATAATAATCAAGTCATTTTACAAGGGTAGCAAATTAGGCCTGAGGCCTTTTTCCAATTTGGCCCTTATAGTACATTATTATATGTGCTGTGACCCATTTGTGTCCATTTCCAGGTGCCACAGAATAGAGATTTAGTCTTTTAACAATAAGATTATATTAACTGAATTTGGTAATGGAGAAAGGAACAGTCTGTTTATATATATTGTATCTAATGGTTGATGTATTATTTATTAATGTACATCTATTACATTTGGTAACAACTAAGGTTTTGGACTAATGAGATTAAGAGTTCCAGATACTATTGCCAACTTTAACACCACAGACATTTCAGACAGACATAGCTAAGCTTGCACCACAGACATTTCAGACAGACATAGCTAAGCTTGCACCACAGACATTTCAGACAGACATAGCTAAGCTTGCACCACAGACATTTCAGACAGACATAGCTGAGCTTGCTTAAAAGGAAACGTTACATTAAGCAGGATTCAGCAATTATTGCTTTCTGAATGCAAACCTTGGGTAAATAAACTTATCTAAAGTCACATGCTTCCGCAGTACCTTAAAAAAGTGAAGCTTCTGAATGAGTTGACTTAAAATTTTAAGCTTATTTACCTTTTTGGATGTGCTTGGTACGGCCTTCTGGGGGTTTACAGTTGGTTATAGCATTTCTGCATGTAAAATTAATAATATCTGACCAACAACTTTAGAACCAATGGCCAGAATAGCTAAGCTAGGTTGCATAATAATCTGTGTAAATGCAACTATCTCCTAATTTGAAATTGTCATCTGAACAGCCTCATATGTTTTAGTGACAAACTACATCTCCCTTATATCTATCCCCCTGCTTAACAACTACTGTCAGTGGTGGGCCATCGATATGCTTAAAAATACATTAAATTTGCCTATTGAAGTATTGAAGGTCTGTTTTTAGGCCTTTTAAAAATGTTACATAAATTATAAATTAGACGTATAAACATGATAATACCATAATCAACTCTTGATGCCATTGTTTTTTTGAGATTTGAACAAGATTAGAATGGTTTGACCATTTAATCATTTAATTTAAAAATGAGGAAGCAAAGCTAATCAATACACAGTACACACATCTTACCAAAAACTACAAATCAATACACACATCTTGCCAAAAACTACAAACAGTGATAACTTGGCTTAAAATAAAGTAATTTGAATGAAATGTTCAATATTATTCATTTCGCATTGACTATTTGTTGTACTATCATAGCAAGAACGTCCAACTCTTCATCTAAATCTTACATAATGTATCTTTAATGAGAAAGATAAATGGGGTTTATAGTCCACTTGACACAAACTAGGTAATTTCTGGACTAACATATGGTTTAATTATATTTCAATAATTCACTTGCACGTAGGGGTCTTTAGCAGTGGGAGGAAACCGGATGACTCGGAGAAAACCCACAAGGTTGGACAGGTGACCCTACACCTTGTCACGTACAACTGGGGATTCAAAACCACGCTTAATGAGGAAGTGGTATAGATAAAATAATATTGAAATACAGCCATTGTTGTTATTTCTAAATTATTCAATATAGAAATCGAATCAATATGACAAAAACAATTGAATTTATGGCAAAAACAATTGTTAATCATCAGAATTTTGACATATTCTATTCTTAAAGGTACTGTAACAGAATATCCATTTAGATCATCAAAGGAATAATTCTAAAGTTAATCTGGTTTAGTTTTAGTTTCATACGCCTAACTAATCCCTTTGTGTAGGCCAAGAGTTAACTCAACTCTATGCACAATCATGACAGAATTGAATAAATATCTCTTTTTGTATTCTTGTTTGGCAGGATTTTTATTACACATGTTGAATAAAAAAAAAATATACAAAAATCACTCTACCTCTATTTGTAGTTTCATGTTTTATTTGCGACACCTGATATTCTTGTTAGCTATAACAATAACAAGTCAAATCACCAGTCAATTATTTTTACATTTAATATAAAAATATCAGGTTCACAGAGAGAAGGTTTCAAGATACATAACATTTATTCTAATGAGTTTCTGGTTGTATCCCATTAATGACAACGGATCCAACCATAAAAATCTTCATAAGGTAACACAGAGTCAAATTTTATAGCACATTGATGAATTATTCAAACATGAATATAATAGCGTGTCATGTGCTCTATAGATGAAGTGCAGACACTACAAAGCAGGAGTTTAATTGTCATTTAATTGTGTGTTATGATGAATTCGGAAGCCATTCAACAATGTCGTCATATTAGATAAAGCTTTTTTGCCTTTAAAGATAAGAGTTTAATGTTAATAATGGCTGTGATTAGTTTTACTCAAATGAGGAACCGTAAAAATATGACTCCAGGGTTCGACATTTCTCTTGTCTTCAACCAACTATTGAATATCATACAGATAATGGCTGATCCCTTGAGACAAGATAAATACAATGACCTCTCCCCTGTAATGACAACTTCAACCAGAAATAATATAATGGTAATATTAAGCTTTGTATAATGGTTTTTATACTAATGAACAGTCAGCCGACACATCAATGATTTTTAATACAAATGGCATATTTTCAGACATTTTTCAACATTAGGGCATGAATAAAAGAATAAAATCAAGATATTCTGTGAACTGTTAATGAAAAATAACCCCTAGTTTGATTGAAAAGGCCCTAAACTACATCTTGATAATTCCAACAGACAGAACTTCTTTGATTTGTGTGGCAAAAGAATCGATCCAAAATTTTAAAAGTTGACTGTCAATTGATTAAAGTATTGCAGATTGCACTTCATGAGAATACTTACGATTTAAATTTTTGATATTTACCTTACAATTTTCCCCCAAAACCCATTCAGTTTCCCCCTCACAATCACCATCATCAGAAATCTCTGCTTTTCATTACAATATTGTAGTGTCAATGCAATAAATCCCCAAACACTTTTGGAGCACTTTTTCTGAATTTGACTAAATTTAAAATCCTGTAATCATCATTCTAATGCAATTTTAATGCAATTTTAATCACAGGCAATCAAAGGTTTTTATAGACACAAATTGCTAGGAAGTGAATGTACACCCACCAGCAGTTTATCAAAGGTTGTCTTTTACGGTTTCAGATTCAGGGTTTACCAATAACCTGTTCATAGCTTACATGGTTTTGGTATTAAGGATCATTAACTCCATCCCATCTCCTTTGTTCTGTAGGGGATCACGTGGGTAAGGTGCTGGCTCGCTAGCCTGGAGGTCGGGTACTTGATCCCTGCATTGGCCGAGAAAGTTCATCTCGATTTTCCGGTGTGGTTTCCCCTTGTCAGTAATGCAGGCAGAGGGCCTGACAAGGACAGCTTCCTAGTTGCTTGGATGGGACAAAAAACCGAGGTACCGTGTACACATCGGCGTGCACATAAAAGATCCCTTTTTTTATCCTTTTTTTTTTGGCAGTTGGAATTCAGTTGCTGCCAGGCAAAATTTCCCAAATAGCACACTGTATGATGGTGTATGCCGGTCTTCAAATAGGTGCAGAAGCGTAGGATGTTAAACCCCATTTCATTCATTCCTCTGTTCTGTATAGTGTTTACAAGGTTTCGATGACCAAACGTTATTTTACTTTTCGAAATGGCTAGATGAAAGACTAATTGAGTTTACATTAATTCAATTTTTCCTTTATTTCGCAGGTACTCCTAAAATTTTATTAAATCTGAAATAATGAAAATGAGCCCACATAGAGATCTCCCTTGCTGCAATCCCAAAATAAATAGATCACACATATAAATTAATTAATAAATTCGGACTTATACTTTTGAAAATTATTAAGCAATCAAACTGAATATCTATACTTAGCCTAAGCAGCAAATGTTCACTATAAAATCTAGTTTAATCACTCTCTAAGAGATAGAATCAACATTATCTTGTCCCAAAGCATCAAGTATAAGTGTGCAATTATTTTTTTAATTTATATGTGTGATCGTTTCTCCTTCTTCCCACGTACCATCGTAACATGGAACTACATCCAACCATCCGTACATGAGGCTTGTACCACCGAGCAGTTCAGATCGGGGCTAGGGAACATTACCCTCCCCGTGCTGTCCCAGGTGTAAATAGTGGACTACTGATTTGAATTGTACATAGTCGTTCAATGATTTTAACTGTACAGAGAGGACATGCACGGAGAGTAAACACTCGAAAAGAGTACTCACCTTACTGGAAGAAGAAGAAGAAGAACACCTTTTTGACTTTTAAACTTTAGAGAAAAATGTTAATCATTGAATTCAGTCAAGACGTTTACCTAATGAATATCTACACCAAGTTTAAACATACTACCTCAATCAAAAGCAGAGTTCTTATGTTCCAAAGCATCAACCAAACAAAATTTAATTGCTTATCTCCGCTTAGCCTAAGCAGAATATGTTGATCATCAAACTTCATCAAGGCATTCACCTAATAAACACCTTAATGTGTCCCAAAAAGTTTGACTGACAGAAAGATGAATTTTTACATTGTTCTGCTATCTTTGAAACTTGGGGGACAAAAAGAGAGAGTTTGTTACTAATAAAATACAGAAGGCATTTCCACATTGGCTGTAGAATGTAGTTTCCAATCATGTTTATAATTAAGAAGAACTGAAGTAGACAGAGAGTAGACAGAGATCCATAAATTTTAATGATTTAAGTAATAAATTAATTTAGCACCTGACCGTTCAGGAGATTAAAATGGTTAACTGGATAATTTGTACATCGAAAAGCGGTGGTCATTTTCACCGGTGGTTCAATGAATAAGGCAATAGTTCTCTGACCAGGAGGAGTTGGTAATAAATACAATAAAACCAAGTACGAACAATCCAAACCATTAGACAAAATTCGAAGTCCTAAAAACGGTATAGGCAAAAATGTGTAATATCGCAAAATAGTGTAATCAGCATATGGACTGTTCACCGTGTACAAAATACACTACTTCTTCTGGATTTTCCAGACTGGTTTCACTTTCTCAGTGGTGCAAAGCAAAGTGGCTAGCAAGGGACAGTGATAGTAAAGATGGGCCAAAATTTACCTTACAGCATACTGCATTTTGCATGCCTGTCTTCATAGCTGTGTCGGGGATCACGGTGGCTAAGTGGATAAGGCGCTGGTTCGCTAGCCTGGAGGTCGGGTGTTCGATCCCTGCAATGGCCGAGAAAGTTCGTCTTCATTTTCCGACATGATTTCACCTTGTCAGTGATGCAAAAGGAGGGCCTGACATGGACATCTGCCTAGTCGTTCGGATGGGTCGAAAAACTGAGTGCACGTAAAAGATCCCTTGGCAGTTGGAATTCGATATAAGAGTAGGCCGTAGCGCCGCTGCCCGGGCAAAAATGTCCCTCATAGCACACTGTATGGCGTACGCCCGTCTTCAATTAGCTCAGGTTAAGTGCATAACAGTAGGACGTTAAACCTCATTTCATTCATTCATATATAGCTGTGTCGGTGTAGAAAAGTAGTATAACATTAATGAAAGTACAACAGATGAGAGAAAGAATCCCTGTACAGTGCCAGTAAGAACAGATCTCAATGGCACCATTCAGGATAAAAAAATAATAATGCATTTGTTGCCTTCGGAATATTACCTATGCAAAACTATATACATGTATTATTAATTATTGCTGATTTGTCACCAATGCCAAAGATCAAAGACTTGTAGTTGGCAGAGCCTATGAACAGTTCGGTACAAAGATAATAATGCATTTGTTGCCTGTGGAATATTACCTATGCAAAACTATATATATATGTATTATTAACTATTGCTGATTTGTCTTAAAATTAAAGCTGGCCCCTACATTGCTCAATGAAATGTTCAAATTTAAACAAACTTCTATAACCAATCTGTAAAATTCATGTATTTGTTTAGTTTCATTTAGAAATGAACAACAATATCTATGACAAAAAGTAGGGCAAACTGAAACCCTTGTAACACCCATAATGTATCAAATTGAAGAGAGAGAGAAAGATAAATGGGGTTTAACATCCTCTCGACACAAACTAGATAATTTCGGGACTAACATATCATTTATAATTTTATTTCAATAATTTGCATGCGCATTGGGGGCTTTAGCAGTGGGAGGAAACTGGTGGACCCAGAACCCCACGAGGTTTGACAGGCGACCCTACTCGTTGCCAAGAACAACCGGGGATTCGATACCACGCCAGTTGACTCAATAACAGGCTCTATGATACAGTGCGCGCATGATAATCATTCAGCCATTCAACCCCACTCAAATTGAAGAAGACAAACAATCCATAATAATACGAGTGGTCAGCTAAACATATTCATGGCTTTAAATTATTCTAGGTTAATGAATTGTTAATAATCCCCTGACTGACTTCTCTAATAAGCATGCAAATATATATTCTAATATATATACTAAGCTGGGATTGACCCTAATTAGATAGAAAACTAATATCCACTAATGGATTGCCTTTCTTTGTTGACAAAAAGATTTTTCTCGTAGGTGGATCCTGGAAGAAAAGATACCCGAGTTAGAATTATTGTAAAAGTTCAGATTAGCCACAGACTTTACAGAACATATAATCACTACGTAATTTAATTTCTATGAAGTTTGTATCAGAGAAATAAATATGAGATGGGATTTAGTATTCTACTTTTCTGCTGTCTCCTGGGCAATGAGAGGGAGTGAAAGAAATGTGATTTAACGTCCACACGACACAAACTAGATCATTTCAGGACTAACATATGGTTTTAATTTTATTTCAATAATTCGCCTGCGTGTAGGTGTCTTTATCAGTAAGAGGTAACCGGAGGACCCTCCTCCTTGCTACGAGGTTGAACAGGCGACTCTACTCCTTGAAACGTACAATCAAGGATTCGAAACCGCGCCAGTTGACTAAATGACAGGCTTTATGATACTGCATGCACATGCTAACCATTCTGCCATCAACCCTCCTCCCCCCCCCTTCCTGGACAATGAAGACGGACATTTGCAAGGACAGTGATGTTATGGCTGAGTTTTATTTCTAATTACAACTGTCAATGTTTTTTCGTGCAGTCCGAATGACTTACCAGAGAAGCACAATTTAAAATAGCGTCAAATTTGTAACTGAAATTGCACATAACAAAAACAAATATATCTATCTTTTGACACAGCCATTCTTGGACTGACATGAGGGGGGTTGGATGACTGAATGGTTAGCGTGCACTCGCTGTATCATAAAGCCTTTCATTTAGTAATCTGTCGTGGTTTTGAATCCCCAGATGTACATGGCAAGGGGTAGGGTCGCTTGTCCAACCTTGTGGGTTTTCTCCGAGTCCTCCGGTTTCCTCCCGCTGCTAAAGACCCCTACGCGCAAGTGAATTATGGAAATAAAATTGAACCGTGCCTTAGTCCCAAAATAACCTACTTTGTGTTTAGTGGATGTTAAACCCCATTTCTCTCCCTTCCCTGGACTTACATGATTATTTGTTCATTAATAATGACACAAACTATAAGAAAACTGTAACAAGAAACATAAATCTACACACTTCAACGGAAATGTCTTATCGTTGTTTCTTCTAAGAATATGCAATAAAACTTCGGATAAAAGAACATTTCTCTCAAGATCAATAAGTGTAAAAATCCTTAGTTTTAGATCATCATGCAATATGATTCAATATTTAATTGAATTTCTAAATAAAGACTAATAAATAATGAAGTTAATTAAGAGATACAGGAAAAAGATCAAAGACAACTGCCACATGGATTAACACAGGTAACGATCGTCACAATCATCATTAAACTTTAGACACTGAGACAATAATTAAGGTTTCAGGGTGCAGGAGAACGAGTTTAACGTCCACTCAACACAAACTGGGTCGTTTTGGGACTTACATAAGGTAGGCCTACAATTTTATTTCAATTATTCGCTTGAGCATAGGGGTCTTAGCTGTTGGATAAAACCAGCCTACACAGAGAAAACCTATGAGGATTAATAGAGAGCGAGTTTAACATCCACTCAACACAAACTGGGTTATTTTGGGACCAACATAAGGTACAATTTCATTTCAATAATTCGTTTGAGCATAGAGGTCTTAGCTGTTGGATGAAACCACAGACACAGAGCAAACCTATGAGGATTACCAGCCGGCCCTATAAGCTTGTCACATATAGGTGTGAGATCTTATGGTTAAAGGCTCATCCTATTCAGCCAGACCGAACCCCCCCCCCCCCCCCGACCCCCACCCCAACCCCCTCTGTAATCTTTAAAATAAAACCAGAAGTGCATTGGAAATTCCCAATAAAATTAGACCATTGACCACCAAACCCCTCTAAAGGTTATGGGAATCTCTGTTAAATTAGTTCCTTAAAATACAACACAGAAGAACATTGGTAATTCCCAATAAAGTCGCTCAGAATAAAGTTTTTGAATGAAAATTTCAATATATTCATTTCTAATGATCTATTTTCAAATTATTTTAGCAGGAACAGCCAGCTATGTTTCTAAATCTTACAATGCATCATTATTGTAATCATTAAAAAACAAAATTCTAATTCTTTTTAAGGTAACAATGGCACATAAATTTAATTTTACAATAAACAGTCAGGCCTCAATCAAAAAAAATGAAATTAATGTGACTCATTCAGCCAGGACTTTGTGACAAATCAATGCACTTGTTGTCGGTCTAGAGTCAAGAAAATATGAAATGCCCACCAGGAAACAAAATGTGGGGGCTTTTTAAGAGTATCAATACTGATTTATCAACACATGGAAAAACCCATTATTATAGAATTTAAACATAATGTCCCTTTAATTCTGAACTGTTATTTTTAGAATTTCCAGAAAAGAAAACATTAAGGTAATGAAAAATACAGGAGGGAGTGAAATTAGTGAAGAAACAGGAGGTTGTGAAAAATTCAAAATCAGTTGACTACATCCTTTTTCCTGCTGTATTGAAGATGAAAGACGATGACAATTTGACTTCCAGCAATACAGCAAAAACTGTTCTCATTAATTGGATTGTGAAATCTAGAAACGTCATAGGAGTTTGTTAAAGTAAATTCAAGTGGGAAATGTTTTTGTCAAGTTTAGAAGGCATATCATGAGAGATTAATATAGCTTGGTCATATGATCATTCTAGTAATAGTTTTCAGTGAATAGAAAACATAAAAAGGTTGCAAAATGTCAACCTTTCATCTTCAATACCCATGGATAGAACCGCTTTTTATGAAATGTAGAGTTTTGCTATTCATTCATCATACGGGGAGGTTGGATGGCTGAATGGTTAGTGTGCGTGCGCTGTATTATAAAGCCTGTCATTGAGTCAACTGGCGTGGTTTCGAATCGGAGGTTGTACGTGGCTAGGAGTAGGGTTGCCTGTCCAACCTCGTGTGTTTTCTCCGGGTCCTCTAGTTTCCTCGCACTGCTAAAGACTCCAAAGCACCAGCGAATTATTGAAATAAATTTAAAAACCATATGTTAGTCCTAAAATGACCTAGTTTTTGTCGAGTGGACGTTAAACCCATTTCTGTCCCTCTCTCTCTCATTCATCATACACAGGCTTATGTATGTAACTGAACTTATTATTTATCAATATAAAACAATGCACAACTTTAACTTTAATTAGCTAATTATCTAGAAAGGCTGAGCATGCACTGCATCATGTATGATATCCACTTACAGTAACTTAAGAGATTGTTTTGACCTAAATTTCAGAAATCGAAGGTTACTGACCACAAATGTAGTCACCACTTAAGTAATTTAAATGTGATCTCCTCAAATGAGAATTGGTATCAAGTGTTCTGGAAGAAGTAAGCATACACTGTATTATGCATAAAAATCATAACTATTAGTACTAGCTAGAGAGATGGTTTGGATCCAGATATGGACTTTAGAGAATTCTAAATATCTGTATCATTTTGAACAAAGGTTTAGGTAGGCCTACTATTCAATCTTGATTTTTCTGCACATGGGGCAATAAAAAAGTCTGGGGATCAAGGTGGCTAAGTGGATAAGGTGTTCGATCCCAGCATTGGCCGAGAAAGTCCATCTAGATTTTCTATCCAACAGTGTTTCCCTTTGTCATTGATATAGGACGGGGGGGCCTAACAAGGATAGCTGTCTAGTCGTTTGGATGGTACGAAAAACCGAGCCCTGTGGAAACATTGGCATGCAAGTAAAAAATCCCTTGGCAGTTGGAATTTGATATAACAGTAGGCCATAGACCCCATGCTTGGAGCAAAATTTCTATCATAGCAGACTGTATGGCATATGCCCAGTTTTGGAGCAGACTCATTTAAAAAAGGGGTTGCCCACATATTTGATGTTGCAATAAGTGTCAATATTTCTCACGGATTTGATTGTGAAGCTTCGGACAACAAATAAAACTTTGGAACAGATCGATGAATCCAATGAGGTCATTTATTAACTTGTTTGTATTCTATCTTATCTACCAGGTCTGCAATCACATGCCTCAATAACCAGGCAGAAGGGTTTTTGTTCCATTTATTAAAGGCCATCATTAAATATTTCTGTAGAGATAATTACTGTCATTATCTTGATACGAAACCTAATAATAACCAGATTATAGATACTCTTCTGACTAGATATACAGATACCTTACTGGCTATAGATGTATAGATATACACCTGACATTAATACTATATTCCAATATCTCACATCAATATCTACGCATACGGTCATTATGTAAATTATCTGTTCTTATATATTTTTTTTCCTAAATAATTTTGTTAACAATCATCTAAAATATATGGCCACAGATAAACATAGATTTCCTAATTGACAATATTTTCGTTGAACATCTTCTATCACAACCAGAGCAACAGCAACATGTAGCAACATTTTGCTCAAAAGCATGTTTGAAGTCCACCACAGAAATCTTCAGATACCCAAACTGCTATGGAAGTCAATATAACGATCTTATGTTATACTGAATCACATTCTTATTTTCTCTATTTCAGTATCGGGAGTCTTGACAAAGCTGGGATAATCCAAACCATTAGACAAAATTTAACGTCCCAAAAAAACAGTATTGGCAAAAAAGCGTAATCAGGCAAAATAGTGTAATCAGCATATAGACTGTTCACTGTGTACAAAATACACAACATACAGTGGTAACAGGTGTCCAGAAGAGTAAGCTTACCCTGCCTGGCTATTTTTCTTTTCACAAATTTTACATCAATCCTTTTTTCAGCTACTTATGGTATCCCTGGGACCCTACAGGTTGACTAACCGCAGCTCTTGAATTATTAACACAAACTGCTCCTTGATTCACCTTGGACCTCAATTTCTGGGAGGCTTCCGACAAAGGTGTTTTATCTTTTTTTTACAATGTCATACATATAAGCTGTCTTAAACAAGCATTGTCATAAAAGACTGTTTCATCTGCCTCCTAGGGATTGCGAGGAGCCCAATAAGTGGAAAAGTCTATGGTCTCTCTTCATCCTAAATCTTGCACAGTATAAAACATTTCATAAAATAAAAAATTTGTATTTAATGGTCACTAACTCCAATTATTCATTTGAAATAATTGAGGACATTTTTTAAATTTTTGAACTAAATTGCTTTTAACCTTTAATACTTGAATACAGAACATATATATTTTTTGTAAAAATTATAATGCAAGTCCACTCAAGACACAATCAATTCATCAATGAATTCATAAAAGCTTCAGTGCACATACAAGTGCTTTTCAAGTTCATCCCCATTTCAGTCTTCTGTGCGCTTGCATGTTTTTTATTGTGTCCATTATGCATTAAACAAAAGCTAATATGTCTGGTGGCTTCATTGGGTATCGGCACACAAGAAAGGTGAACATTTTGCAGCTGATAAAAAAAAGCGTCCTGTTATCGTTCTCAAATTCTTAGCTAATGAATATTACAGCAGTCGACACTGATTGCCTTGATAGAGCTAATACTCAGGTTGTTCTTAGAAGAGAAAAAAAAGCTCTGGTTGTAATTTGCCACAAATAACAATGAAATTTGGATGCAAAACTACAAATTAATCGAGTGATCGACAAATAAGCTTGCCAGACAGAAGCAATCGATCGTTCTGATGCTAAATTACAACACATATCAGTTATGAATACAAATTAATCAGCTTTATCTTTCTATAGAACAAGTTGGCTAATTGAGAATCAATATCAGGCAGATTTTTTCCATTCCTGCAGAAATGGAAAGAAAAATGTCATCAGGTGAATTTAATGACAATGAGGAAGACAAAGGTTTAGGTAATGATTTCATATAAAACGGATGAATGAGTTTTATTCTTTTTTAAATTCTTTGTTCTAGCTTGTACTTCATCATCAGTAGAAAAAAAACTGGGGTTTTTTTACTTAATACTTTGTAATCTGTTGTTTTTAATAATATTAAATCCAACAATTTAATTCTTTTAATTACTCAAAAGATTGTCAACCTTTATTTTAAATCACTGAATTTTATTTTATCCACTATTATGTGGTGAATGTCCTAATATGTAACCGTTGTGTCACCTGTGAGAAAGAGAGAGAGAGAGAAATGGGGTTTAACATCCACTCGACACCAATAGATCATTTTGGGACTAATATATGATTTAATCTTATTTAAATAGTGGGAGGAAACCAGAGGACCCGGAGAAAACCCTTGAGGTTGGACAGGCAACCCTACTCCTTGTCACGTACAATCAGGGATTCAAAACCAAGCCATTTGACTCAATGACAGGCTTTATGATACAGCGCGCTAACCATTCAGCCATCCCCCCCCCCCCCTTGTGTCACCTGTAGTTTGAAGATTTTAAATCTTCACACTTTGTAAACTTTAAGACAATGAGAAGGACTTAAGCGTACAGACTTGATGACAGTTAGGGGGGCAGAATCAGAAAAGCCTGAAAAAGTTTTGGGTTACAGGCGTCGGCAGTCTTCTGCTAGGGCGGAGGATACTGTGTAGGGACACCCTCCCTCCTGCAACCCACAAGAAATTTTGGAAAATTTGACGGCTGCATACAGCAACTTCAAAGTGGTCTACGATCTGAAGAAAATCTTAACGCCTTTGGAAGAACTATATACAACAACTTTAGACATCTAAGTGTTTTTTAAAAAAACATATGTCTTTGACAGTCATGGTAATAAATACATTTGACAAGATATACAAACTGCCCAGAAAATTACACTATTTAACATAGCCACCATTATGTAGTCGACGTGCAAAATGATAAATGGATAAGTATCGGTGTTACCGGGCAACATGTTAGTAATACATGTACTATGATATCAATGGCAGACTCTGTGACTGTTGCTCTGTAATAATCAATTTATTTAATTTATCGTAGAATTTTCATTTCCTGATCAATACCAATATAATTCTTTCTGATATAAAAAAGTTCAGAGGGTCAAACAGATGACCAAATTATGCTCAAAGGAAGATATCTTAAATTATCTTAATGTACCAGTACATAGAGAGAAAGAGAGACATGGGGTTCAACATCCACTCAACACAAACTAAGTCATTTCGGGATTAACATATGGTTCAATTTGATTTCATTAATTCCCTTCCACATAGGGGTCTTTAGCAGTACGAGGAAACCAGACGACCAGGTGAAACTACTCCTTATCATGTACAAGCAGGGAATAGAAACCATACCACTTGACTCAATAACAGACATTATGGATAACTCAGTAATATTATTCAATATTCTTATATTACTGGAACTTTTATCATGTCCTCATAAATTATTCCTTTTTTTTGTTCAGAAATTATGCCCACAAAACATAAGTATTTAAAGATAAATGTCATTGTTTAGTTTCTTTTTTGTTTATGAAAATATTTCTACTATAATTTAAAGTAGCTAAGTCTCTATCTAACTCAATATCATCCAAAATCTTTGACATTGAAAACACAAATTATTTGTCAATTTAAATCAGTATTGGTGTTGTGATCTTACAGGAAAAAGATGGGCTTCTAATATCCAATATTTAAGACAAAATAAACATTTTATCTTTGGTACACGAATTGTGTAGCATAATGCGCTTTAGCCCCAGTAACAAAAGACTCGAGGCACGAGGCTAGACACATTGCGCCAAATCAAATGGCGTATGTAGACTGGAATAACTAGACACTAGATATTTGCACTCGTTTGGGACTGCTGACTTATTTCGCCGAACATAACTGATTTGAAATTGGAGTAAAAACAGAAACCAGTGAATATAATTCAGTTTATATGCATTTATATTACAGTGTTATATGCGTTACAACCCACTTTTGTGAATTTCTAGGTCCCAAATGTTAGCGATTCTAGATCCTTTAAGTTTAACTATTCTAAGTTACTGTGTTCAGATTATAGAAATGATTCTACTTTGACCCTTGCATGTTATTCTTAATTTTCAAAGAGTTTAAATATCCAAATTTAATTTATAATAAGGAGAATCAAAAAAAAGACATGTTCAGCTGCATCAGAAGAATCCATAACATAACAAATGAAAAGAGCCGAAAATAGAAGTTCTCTTCCGTTATATTTATTCATGTGCTAATGCTGAGTACTAATCATGTGACAGACTCGAGATCATCATCTAATCATTAATCCTTGCTTCTGTGTTCAATATTCTCATGGATGGCTGACATATTTAATCACTTGTTCAAGTCAACCACCTTCCAACATCCTTTGACCTTAAGGTTTATCCTTCGGAGACCTTCGTGGACCCTTAACTCAATTTATTACCGTGAAGACTTGTGACAAGGAATATGCAGGCGTAAGAAGTAAATGCAAATTGTATCTTTACTCAGACAAATACAATCACTCCGTCCTAAGAGGCCCTGATGTGCAATTTGCATTATCAATGAGCCAACCGAGGAAACTATGCGTCTGGTGATTTGACTAGAGATTCTATGATTACCCACCATCAGAATAATCACAAAAAGAGAAGAAAAGTGGAGACCATTTGCATAGTGGACTGTATTCTTCAAGATGATGGATAAAAAGAGAAAAAAGTGCCAATTTTACTATCACTTTTCCTCTTTTATATGCATACAATACATACAGTGATAATTGTTTTAACCTAGTAGGAAGTCTGATGAGGTCAAAGCTGATCAGAATCGCTAACTTCATTTTCTCGTCCTGAATACCAAAGTAATTTGGAGAAATCAGGTCATTAAATGGCGGACATATGGTGGTATTGGTTATTGGTACTTGTAGTATTATCTTATTCACATTAAGACAAGTAGTTAGAGAGGCAGTTCATGTGTTTTAAATCATCTGTAAATCAGTTTGGTAATCAGTCTCAAGTACAGAGAATAGGCCTTAATGACAGACGTTTGGGTAAGGAGGAAATCAGACAAAATAGCTTTCAAATGTTAAAATGTCCTACTTTCTGCCTTGACTGGGCCAAGATTAGAGTACAGCAGCACTACAGCCCTCTCTTATTTCAAATTCCAACTGCTATGACCTACCATCCTGTAACACAAGCAAGGGAAAAATAGATTCCAAAATCTCTGCCAACTCAGATCTCCTGGCTAGTTGTCCCACTGCCAGCTCCTCATACACTGTGCCACTTTTGTTGTGTCGTGACATCTGACTCATCTTTTAAGATTCGATGTACAAATTGACAGAAAAGATATTTGTGTTTCCCGTCCCAATAACCGCTAAAGATCACAAGGCCGTTGTATTGGTGTGAAATTGTCATTTATTAAATGAATATATAAATGACGTCAAATTTATAGCATAACATATATACAAGAATTTACACAAATAACAAAATAATTCACATATCAAGTAATTGTTGGGCTAAATAATCCGCCCAAAATCCGCCAAACAGAGACCAGCCTGATACGCCCTCAGTCTGGGATATCTGGCCCAACTAAACTATCACAACATTCAGCCTTGAACACAAGGCAGGGTATTTTTCTTGAAAAACTCATGCCACTTCTCATTTGAAGAGTTCACATGAAAAAAAAAACCATTTATAACAAACAAAAAAGAAGAAAAAGAATATATAATTATATATATTAGAAAAGTTATTTTCAAAATCACAAGGTAATCATATGTAAAAAAAGGAAAAACTGGCGATTTCGGCATTCATCGTATATATATATATATATCTCTCCTGAGTATCTCAAAACGTTTTTAATCATATATCTATTGATTAAACATGACCTTACCATGTGTATACAAAATCACTTTTTTGTGATCTAGAGTGTTTTGAACGATTATATCTTTTAGTTTTTAAATGTTTTATGTAAAAAATGGGTTAAAGTTTTATTGCTTCTCTAATTACATATTCTTTTTTGTGATCTAGAGTGTTTTGAACGATTATATCTTTTAGTTTTTAAATGTTTTATGTAAAAAATGGGTCAAAGTTTTATTGCTTCTGTAATTACATATTCTTAAGAGTTTTACTTATGTAAAGTGAAATGTCAAGGCTATATCAATTATTTATTCTTATATATGTAGATTAGTTATGATTGTTATAAGGAGAATGGGGGGGGGAAGGGTGAATAGTTTAACATGTGTATACTTTAGATCGGAAGGTCTATCATTGAGTCAACTGGCATGGTTCCTATTCCCCGCTCTGCACTGGGATGTGAGGAGTAGGACCACCTTGCAAACTTTGTGGGTTTTCCCCACGTCCTCTAATTTCTTTAAACTTCTAAAGAACATTGTACACATAAAGTTGAACCATGTGTTAGTCCCAAAATGACCTATTTATTTTATCAGTGGACATTTAACTCCACTTCTCTACTAATAAACAATTAGATACTAATAGACAATATCTGTGGACAACTCTGTCTGGTTATGTCTCCTATTCATTAGACATGTTGCTAGGTGAATTGAATGAATAAGGTGCTCGCTCATTTACCAGGACATCTTGAGTTCTCTTAGGATGTTGGATGAGAAAATTCCTCTGGATTTATCAAAATTCCTCTGGATTTATCAAAATTCCTCTGGATTGACAGTAGTGAAGGATGGAGGGTCTGGATTTATCAGCATGGTTTCCCCCTAGTCGTAGTGTAGGATGGAAGGTCTGGATTTATCAACATGATTTTTCCCTCATCTGTGGTGTAGGATTGAGGGTCTGGATTTATCAGAGGGTTATCCCCCTAATGGTGCCGTATGGAGGGTCTAGATTCATCAGCGGGGTTTACCCCTTGTCAGTAGTATAGGATGGAGGGTCTGGATTCATCAGCGGGGTTTACCCCTTGTCAGTAGTATAGGATGGAGGGTCTGAAATGGAACAGCTTCTAGTCATTTGGAAAACCATGTACCCATCTGCATGTTGACATGATGGAATTAGGTAGGTGAAGACAAGTAGGATGTTAAACCCATTTCCTTTCATTTATACAAATTTATTATTTTAGACATTCAAGAAGGAATATATTTCATCTTTAGTTTTAATAAAATTGGATTGGTTACATCAAGAAGATCGATGTTAAGCTCCAAGGACTACCGACGACCAGGAACATCAACATTTGTCAGAGTAACAAATTCTTCACATGTTGAAATATTTAATAAATATATAGCACAGAAGAAATTAACTCGTATCAGGACCACAAGGTAACAGAATAACCCAAAAGGGAGTTAACTAGACTCAAAGTCTGTGTCATTTCATTTTTAAAGGGACAGTCCCTAATTATACAGAGGCTCAAAAATAAAAGCCTGAGAATGTATGAAAATAAAACGCCAAAATATAGGGTAATGGTGTATATACCTTGTCTCAAAATTTCAACTCAAAATATTGAGTCATTTGGACGTGAACGCCAAAACTGCTTATCCGGACACGTAACCCTTTTAAGATTTCGGGTCATTTTTTTCATTTGGTGACCTGGTAATCGATTTACGTTTCTTGAGAGGTCTATACAGTGAATGACCCACGTACTGTACTTGATAACAAGAGGTAAATTTTACCTACATATTATTTTTATAGAAAAAAGTCTGGTTTTATCCAGATACTGTATGAAACAAAGGTCTCCATTTCCAGAGGCAGACTGTCAGGTTTAAGTTATTTACAAGCGTATCACAAAAATCGGGTTAGTTGATCGGCCTTAGATAATGGGTTTTAAATGATTTTAACACAAAATTAAGCAGTTTTATTCCCCAAAAAGTTATCGGGTTTGGCCCTTTAATGATATTTTGTAAATGCAACTGACATGCAATTGCTTGAATAACATGATATTAACATGCTTTCATGATCAATATCGTGGAGCCACAGTGGCTCAGCTCAGTGAGCAAGACGTTTGTTTATCACTGTGTTGACCAAGAAAGTTTATAAGGAATTTCTGGCATGGTTCCCTCTTGTCAGTGGTGCATATGACACTGAGCCTGGCAAGAGATGTCCAGTTGAGATGAAAAACCAAGGTCTAGTGCACATATTGGCTTGCATGTAAAAGAACCCTTAGCAGTTGGGATTCGGTCAAAGTTATCTTCACAGCAAACTGTATGGTTTATGGATTTATGCCCGTCCTTATTAGTCCAGTTAGAACAGGAAAATAGGATATTAAACCTCATTTCATTTCATTTCATTTCATTTATATCACAGCAAGATTATTTTGTTGCATTTCATTTTTTGTTTTTTAAATATTAATTTCTGTGTACAACAAATGACTTGTTGGTTCTGTTCTAAGGAGTTTGGGGATTGGATGTCCAAATGGTTAGCATGTGCGCGCTGTATCATAAAGCCTGTCATTGAGTCAACTGGCATGGCTTTGAATCCTCAGTTGCACGTGACAAGGAGTAGGTTCACTTATCCAACCTCGTGGGTTTTCTCCAGGTCCCCCGGTTTCCTTCCACTGCTAAAGACCCCTACGTGCAAGCCAATTATTGAAATAAAATTAAACCATATGTTAGTCCCAAAATGACCTAGCTAGTTTGTGACGAGTGGAGGTTTAACCCCATCTCTCTCTCTCTCTCTCTCTCTTCTCTATCTCTAAGGAGTTCTTCAGGGAAAAAACATCAATATCATTCCAACAAGTTTATGGAGTAAATCGTGTATTGTCTCATTAGTACAATCTATTGAACAGATTCTCATTTCTGCCATGCCGTCTGCTGTACAAGTTGGGAGTATGAGATTGCATGGATGTAGGAATAAAATCATTACAAACCATATATTTTACTGATGTTTCACATTATTCATATAAAATAACAAAGCTCTGGACAATAAATAACAGCAGAAATAACACATCTTCTGGTTCTTGTTTCCGATTACAAAAACTGACTAAATTTACTGATTATAACGCATTTTCCACTCAATACGACCCAATATGAACTAAAAAAAACAACAAAAATATAACATAATTTGTAACATTTTTTTAATTAACTCCCATTACCCTTTTCGAAGTCCTGGCAAAGCCACTGGTCTAGTCCCCTTTCTCACATTTCCAAAACAGATGAGAATTTTTGCTATGTTTGATAAGAAAAAAATGAATGTCTGTGAGCCAAAACATTTCAGAAATATTTCAGTCTAAAATACCATAATTTTTATTCCTGGTCACTTGTTAAAATTGAGGAGAGGCTGTGCTCTGGTCATGACAATTCTAGCTACACTTCTTTGAATTCTGTCAGGTTTTTTTGTACATGCCAAGATGTATTAGCATAGACCTGGGGCCTGTTTTACGAAATTTTAGTACATACTTAAATCTGATTGGCTAAGCGCTAAAATCAATCTAATACTATCCAATCGAATTGCTAAAATCGGATTTTATCTTAGTTAAAATTTCGTGAAACAGGCCCCAGGTTTTATGTCCCATTCCAATGATTGTAACCTGTATTTCATAAGAATTTTTTTCTCTCAGTTATTCTTATTATAAAATAGTATAGTATCAAGTTAGTCCCACAATAACCCAATTTGTCTTGAGTGGATGTAAAACCACAAATTTCTTGAAAATATACCTTAAATTTGATGTCATCAATTTTAACCACAAAATATACCTTAAATTTGATGTCATCAATTTTGACTACAAAATATACCTTAAATTTGATGTCATCAATTTTGACCACAACAATCCTATTTAAAAAACTACAGGTAAGAATTCTGTTCACTTGTCCGCCTGTAATATTTATATACAGCGCTTTATGCGATTTGAAATAACTTGTATCCATGGTATGTTTTATTATGGAACAATGGTATGTTTTTTTCTTGTCATGGTATGCTTTCATGTCAGATGTCAACATTGAAAGGTAAACTATAACAAAGATGATTACACAACCTGCAGGTATTTCTCTTGTTTAATTAAGTTAAATGGATAATCAACACCAGGATATTTTCTCAGAGAGAGAGAGAGAAAGAGAGAGAGAGAAATGGGGTTGGGGTTTATTTAACCTCAAATCGACACAAACTAGGTAATTTCAGGACTAACATATGGTTAAATTTTATTTCAATAATTCGCTTGCGCATAGAGGTCTTTAGCTGTGTGAGGAAACCGGAGGACGCCAAGAAAACCCACGAGGTTGGACAGGCAATCGGGGATTCGAAACCACGCCAGTTGACTCAATGACAGGCTTTATGATACGGCTCACATGTTCTAACCATTCAGCCATCCAATCCTTCTTTCACAGAGGAATCTTGATTACAGCGACCATTGTGCTTGATATGATCATGTTACAAGTAGGCCTAACATTAATTTTTAAAACTTGCCGTTAATGATTAATGGATTTTTTTTTTATTGTGATTTCCCGGAGTTGACCTTTTAAAAAACATGAATCGAGAGCTTAAATTCTATTATGATCTGCTCTCCAGAGTAAAAGTTAGGCTTCCTGGTTGGTAACGAGACATATATATATATATACCACCACGAATTTTATCTTTTGTGTTAGAATAAATATTAAGAAACCAATCAAAATTTTTACTTGTATTATTTCTTTAAAAAATCATTTTACTTGATGAAAAATTTTCATTTGTGACATTGAATCTGTGGCACAGTTTTCCTCGAGTATAGGACTTTCTAGACTATCTAATGGAATCAAGGATTTAAGTAGCAGAGTTGTGTAATGGTTACACAAGTGATAAGCAACAAGAAGGGCACCAGACCTAGAATGTGGGCTTTCTCTGTTTCCTCCCACTGTTAAATTCAAATAAAGAATGTCGAGTGGACATTAAATTCTCTCTCTCATAGAACTGATTCCTTTTGAGATAATATATCCTCATACCTTTCTCGTTATCGTTAAATAGCTTCTCATTTACCTGCTGATGATCTTATCACTGATTTTTTTTCTCGAGTGATATATGTATCTATAGCTTATACACAGGTTAATCAGCTTAATAACCCCCCATCCATTCCTCTACAGCTTTCAAAACCTCATAGATCTTTCACCAAACTCATCTAATATAGTTGGACCCACTAGAACAATGTTGCACCCACTTGACGTTCAAGAAAGCTTGAAATTGGTTGCAAGTGATGTTTAAATTCGAGATTTCTTCAAAGGGAAGCACTTGCCTTTTCTCTACTAAATCATCCATTTTTCAATAATAAGTCTGAGACATGTCAAGCGAAAATAACCTGGCATCATTCTTCAAGTGTTTCCAACATTTCAAATTGCAATTAAATCCATATAAGTTTCAAAAGCATTGCACTCTAAATGGGGATTTAGTTTTATTCAATTCAAGAGCATTTTAAAATATGCAAGAGTAAGTTTATGAGATTCGTTATTGGAAGGAACTTTTTAAGTCATAAACGGTAACACCTACTTCACTAAAAGAGAGAGAGAAGAGAGGGAGAGAGAGAGAGATAGAGACAGAAATGGGGTTAAAAGTCCACTTGACACAAACTAGGTCATTTTGGGACTAACATATGGTTTAATTTTATTTCAATAATTTGCTTGCAGTAGGAGTCTTTAGCAGTAGTAGGAAACTGGAAGACCCGGAGAAAACCCACGAGGTTGGACAGGTGACCCTACACCTTGTCACGTACAACCGTGGATTTGAAACCGCGTAAGTTGACTCAATGACAGATTTATGATACAGCACTCACAATGCTAACCATTCAGCCACCCCCCTCCCCAAACCTACACCGATGTTTCTATTCATTACAGTCATGTGTGAAATAGCAGGAAATATAATTTTGCCCAGGCTGTGGCATTCCTGACTACCAATACACTGACTTAAAATATATAGCATTACCTATACATGTATTTGTATTCAAAGAGACCACAAAAATATTCCATTTTCTTTACTCTACATTATTTAACATAAATCAAAGAGCTTCATCTTCTTTAAGTTTAAATACGTTGATCTGTAAGGCATTTTTTCCACAGGGGCAATAACTCTGCACAAATTAATG
Organism: Patella pellucida; assembly: GCA_917208275.1. NCBI lineage: Eukaryota > Metazoa > Mollusca > Gastropoda > Patellidae > Patella > Patella pellucida. The sequence goes on from OU795038.1 coordinate 12,168,547, forward strand.
TGTGGCTCTGAATGTTAATGGGGTTTTTTCTTACAACAATCTCAGCAAGTTTGAAATGTAAATAAATAAACAGAAGATATATCCATCAAAATTCCTTATTTATCTTGAACACTAAACAAACAAAAATACCCATTTTCTACCCTTTTTGAACTTAACATAATGAAGTCAGTGAAAAAAGGTCAATTTAAGCAAGTAGATGTACATGATGTAACTCTACGGCTTTACAATTGCCCATTAAAAATAAATAATCTTTTAGATATACATTATTATGTATTAAAGTGTCAATTCTATAAAAAAACAACATTTTGTTTAAATTACTGTATATTCTCCAAATGTCAGTAAAATATGTCAGATTACATATTCTGATATTTATACGCACATGTATGAGGCAGGGTATGCTCCGATTTTCTGAGAATACATGTTGTGATTTGTCATAAGTGGTATTTTCAGGATGTCTGAAAGATGGGGCCAGCACAACTTCATTTTGTTTAAATGCCTAGTAATATAAAGGGGTTGAGGATGTGGAAGCAACACCGCAAACAAATGGATTAAGTTAGTTATTAGGTGTGTCTTGTTGGGTAAGAAATATATCATTAGGTTCATTTGTTGAATACAGAGATTCAAGTAGCTAACAGTTTTTTTCAGATGGTTTGTGTTTGAGTCATGTACATTGCACTCTGTGTTTTGTAGAGCAGACAGTCTGCATTGTCTCTTGACACTTAAGATTTGTTTTAGGATTAGGAAAATTGTTGCGATAAAATTAGATTAACTTTTACAGCTTCTTAATTCTAAGATTTGTTTCTAATCACATTATAAAATTATTACTGTTCAAGTGTCTGAATTTATGATCTCTTGACTAAGTTCGTCTTGTCATTTACAGCAATTAATGTCCGGGCCATTGAGCTCGAGATAAGTTACGTAATCTGGTTAGCCACAATGGAGCCACCTTAAAGTCCCAGATCTTGCCAAGCTCATGTTTAAGTGATAGAATAATGCTAATGTAAATCAATCAACTTAAACTAAAGGCCAATATTTACAATGGGTAAAAAAAATGTAGACTACCTCAAATTTGGCTTCGATTGGTAGCCTACTTCAAAACATATGATCATGGGTAATGAAGTAAAAGCACATCAGAGAGAGAGAGAGAGAGACGGAAATGGGGTTTAGCATCCACTTGACACAAACTAGGTCATTTCGGGACTAACATATGGTTTAATTTTATTTCAATAATTCGCTTGCGCATAGGGGTCTTTAGCAGTGGGAGGTAACCGGAGAACCCAGAGAACCACGAGGTTGGACAGGCGACCCTACTCCTTGTCAAATACAACTGAGGATTTGAAACCACGCCAGTTGAATCAATGACACGCTAACCGTTCGGCCATCCACCCCCCACCCCCCCTAACATTTACGCGGAATAAGTAGCCATACAAAATGTGAGTTCCAATCCTGGTAATATCAATATGGAGAATGTCATCTCCATAGTCAAAGAAGCAGAATTGAAACCTAAATATTGACCATTGTGTCACCATTTACATTCACTATTATTAAATGAACCAAGCGTACTGGAAGACCATTATCTATCTGGTTTCATTCAATCTGGAAGTTTAATTCTCGGCTAGAAGACCATTATCTATCTAGCATTCAATCTGGAAGTTTAATTCTAGGCTAGAAGACCATTATCTATCTGGTTTCATTCAATCTGGAAGTTTAATTCTAGGCTAGAAGACCATTATCTATCTGGTTTCATTCGATCTGGAAGTTTAATTCTCAGCTGGACGATGTTGTAACTTGCTTCAAATATCAGAACACAAAGAAAGAAAATTTACCAAATTGTTTACTTAAATCTTTTTGGCATATTGAAAAATTTCACTGAGACACAGCAGTTTGCAAATTAGATGTAGACAGATGGAAATATGGAGAGACTGCTTGATCAACGCGGGGCGGACAACGGTATTAATAGGTTGTTTATAAAAACAAGACAAGACAATTCTTCTATATCAGCATTAAATATTATATTAAAGTTAGCATGTGGCTCTAAGCATCTTGAAATATTGCTATTCTACAAAAAGTAATCATACTCAATCTCATGTATGACACATATATAGTTGCCCATAGATATGGTTTAAACATGAATTTCAGAAGCAAAAGGCTACTACATTGAAAAAAACTTGAAGCCAAGTTCAGTGATTTAAATGTGGTCTCCTCAAATGATAACTGGTATTCTAGAAGAAGTAAGCATACACTACATAATGTATGACAATCATCACTACTTCAGCTAACTGGAGAAATAATTTGGACCTGGCAACCTACTTTGAAAATAACTTTTTCAGATCCATCGCTTTGGAACCCAATATTTAAGATCACAATCAGAGTAACCAGCCTAGTAAGGCCTACTTTTATATACACAGGACCTCGGTTTTTCGTCCTATCCGAACAACTAGACATCTGTTCTTGTCAGGCTCACCGTCTGCACAACTGACAAGGGGAAACCATAATGGAAATTAATCCCATATCACTACCATGTTTAATCATAGATGTAAAAGTTTACATGTTTATTACTATTTAGAAAGGAGTGGGGAACAAATGGTTTATATGTGCGCTTTAATTCATAAGGGGTCAGTTGCTCAAAACTAAGTTATTTTAACGATCCATTAAACTCTAACGGACCTATATGTTGTTAATGTGTTGTTTGTTAAATTTACTACAGAAAACACTATAGAATACTTTATTTTTTCTTTTATAAATATTAGCATAAATCTGTAGGAAAAATTTGCACCACCGAATGTTTGGGGCCTTTATTTCCAGCAACAATCTTTCTTCCCAATAAAGTTAACGGATCGTTAAAAGATAACGGAGCTTTGAGCAACTGGCCTAAGGTCTGAATTAAGTAGCACGCTTTTGATCACTGTCCAATCTTGTGAGTTTTCTTCAGGTCCTCCAATTTCCTCCCACTGCCAAAGACCCCTATGTGCAAGTCCTGAAATGACCTAGTTTGTGTTGAGTGGAGTTAAACCACATTTACCTCTATCTCACTATTCCAAAAAATATTGATTTTTTTGTAAACAGTCAAAAAGATACGTTTAACGATATTTCCACTAGTTGTGATGCGAACACCATTAAAATTCTCAAAATAGTAACGGTAAATAGTTGTTTTCAATTAATGATGAAGCTTGATGATTATTACACATACCCATACTCTAATACATCAAGTTATTAATGATCCACAACCAATCAATCAATCTGAGAACTCCTACTTATGCAACTGATCTTTTACCGAGCTTGCCAGATTAAGAGAGACAAGTTTATCACCTTCCACAATCCAAAAGGATGCCTGGTATGATTGCTTTTCAACTTATTTCAAGGAAGTCACAATAACTTTTCTCTAATTTACTTTACATGTAATGATATCATAGCAGAAATACCAAGCATTGTCTTCTGATCTTTTAACATGTCATGGAGCCAAAGAAGAACTAGTGCACAGGAACCACATTTTCATTGGAAGGTTTGCTATTCAAAACTCAGAAAATATCTCAAATTATCAAAGGGATAAATAATGATATGAATAACAAAATGAAATGAAATGGGGTTTAACATCCTACTGTTCTGCTCCTAAACTGGGCTAATGAAAACAGAAATGAAATGAAATGGGTTTAACGTCCTTCTCTTCTGACCTAACCTGGGCTAATGGAAGACAGGCATACACCATACAGTGCATGAGGGAAATTTTGCTCGAGCAGCAGCGCTTCGGCCTACTCTTATATCAAATTCCAACTGCCAAGGCATCTTTTATGTGCACGCCAATGTGTACACAGGAACTCGGTTATTCATCCCATCCCAACTACTAGACAGCTTTCCTCGTTCACCCTGATGAAGACGGGGATATGAATAACACCAATAGTCAAGGGGATTAATTGAGAAAACAATTTTATAAAAATGAATAATAAATAGATTGTAATAGTACAGTCATACATCATACAAGTTATAAATATAACTCACAAATTAACATGCATTATTAACATGCATGCATGCATATCCATTTGTACATATAACAAACTCTATATTTACAAATACATACATGCACAATAAATAACATCAAGTATTGCAAATACATAATGATTATCCCTATAGTATAAAAAGAATAAGACTTTACTTAAGAATTTAGTCAACCTTCAATTACTGTTTATGAGAAATATCTTTGATCCAGAAACATAAAAATTTGCATAACAAGAAAAGTTTTATAAAGGTCTATATTTTAGTTTAAATTAGGCAAACAATTTGGAGTAAATTCGTAACTTAAGTCTGAGAATGTTTTGTAAAACCAGGGCCAGATTAATTAGAGAGAGAGAGAAATGGGTTTTAACGTCCACTCATCACAATTTAGATCATTTTGGGACTAACATATGGTTCGATCTTATTTCAATAATTCGTGTGCGCAAAAAGGTTCTATAGCAGTGGAAACCGGAAGACCTGGCTAAGGTTTTACAAGCGACCCTACTCCTTTTCATGTACAAGCAGGAAATTTAAAAACCATGTCACTTAAACTCAATGACAGACCTTCTGATTGGCCAACTATCCGCCTTCCAGATTAATTAGTGGTCTGACCCCATTCAATATTACATAAAAAAATACTTGCACACGCAATTCCTTTATCCCTTAAATGACAACAATTCATTTTTTTCAGTTAAAAGTGAAATTAACAAATCCCTAAGCTATTGAAATCTAATCAATTCTAAATGTAATGAAAAACTATTCAGATGGCAAAAAAAAAATGACTTGATCAAAATAAACAAGTGTATTTCTAATTATTTTCCTTAGTATTTTCATTCTACATTATGTAATAATAAACTTTTAAAATAACCATTACTAAAGATCAAATTGCTAACCTTTGTGCGAAGTATTATTGGCTCCAGATAATATCTTTGTTGCCTCTTCTGAAATGAGGAAAAAATAACACTGTAGGCCTACAAGTAATTACAAAGTATTTAGAAACACAATCCTCAAGGCCATTGGTGATATAATAGATGATACAATACATAAAACACAATATATTTAAAATCTCAGATAACACTTATAAAAGTATCTTTGCTTGTACTCAGATCTGACCCTTCACTTGTATTTTGGAAAGCAGTGAATGGGTTAGATCTCTTTCATAAATATGCCCACAATCATTCTAAGTGGCAGTATATTGTTGCAACCAATCTATGTTTCTGTTCTTATACAATTCTTGTAAACTCTCTACAAGTCACATAAATTTGAGATTTTTCTCCCCACCCCCTCCCAAACACACTCCCCAAATCTTGTAAGCCTCTCTTAGTGACCATATATTTTAGTTTATTTGGAAAATCATCTGCAGGAACATTTTCGGACAAGCTGAACATTTTTTTCACCAAGTATGACAAAATTGTATAAAATCTGAACAGTAAAGGGTTAGCATACTGTCGGACAATGGTGACAACATGAATTGTGGGTGTATAAAAATGAACATTGGCCATCTATTGTAATGAGACTTTAATTTTCTTATTTGTTTTACTCCAGCAACTAGGCGTGTTGGATGGCCGAATGGTTAGCATAATGCCTGTCATTGAGTCAACTGGCATGATTTCGAATCCCTGGTTGTAATTGACAAGGAGTAGGGTGGACTGCCTACCTCGTGGGTTTTCTCTGGGTCCTTCAGTTTCCTCCAACTTCTAAAGACCCCTACCCAAAAGCGAATTATTGAAATAAAGTTAAAACATGTAAGTCCTGAACTGACCAAGTTTGTTTCCAGTAGAGGTTAAACCTCTCTCTCTCTCACTCTTTTTCTCTCTCTCTCCCCTTCAGCAATCTGTAAACATTTGATATTTTTGCTGATCTTGTAGTAAGAAGACAAACTAAGGTGAATAATCTGCAGTGAATGACCGTGTAGGAAGTTATATATTTATAAATTATTACTTGAAGCATCAATAACTCTTTCTTCATGTATGAAACAATTTCCTCACTTATAGGGTTTCTGTCTGACAGGATGTAATAGAATGCAAGATCATAACTTTGACTTATCCAGTATCCATAAGAAAAGTGATTTCATACTCGGGGACATTGTTTTAACTAAATTCCTTATCATATGCCAGATCAAAATAAGATGAAAATAAAAGATGAATTCATCAAAGTTCTTTTAACTCTGGATATATATAGCTATGTTATAACATGTTAATTTATTTGTCTCCTTTTTATAAAGGCATGTTAAAGAATTCTTGACAGTTTGCAATTTGAAATACTGTTAAGTTTAGGCCATATTGTTGCAGTGGTGAAAATATTTCCCTTAATATAGCACACTGATGGCATATGCAAAGCCCATTGCAATATGAAATACCGCTAAGTTTAGGCCATATTGCTACAGTAGTGAAAATATTTCCCTTATAGCAAACTGATGGCATATGCAAAGCCCATTGCAATATGAAATACCGTTAAGTTTAGGCCATATTGCTACAGTAGTGAAAATATATACCTTATAGCAAACTGATGGCATATGCAAAGCCCATTGCAATATGAAATACCGTTAAGTATAGGCCATATTGCTGCAGTAGTTAAAATATTTCCCTTATAGCACACTGATGGCATATGCAAAGCCCATTGCAATGTGAAATACCGTTAAGTTTAGGCCATATTGCTGCAGTAGCGAAAAAATATTTCCCTTATAGTACACTGATGGCATATGCAAAGCCCATTGCAATGTGAAAAACCTTTAAGTTTAGGCCATATTGCTGCAGTAGTGAAAATATTTCCCTTATAGCACACTGATGGCATATGCAAAGCCCATTGCAATGTGAAAAACCTTTAAGTTTAGGCCATATTGCCGCAGTGGTGAAAATATTTCCCTTATAGCACACTGATGGCATATGAAAAGCCCAGCTTAACTGGAGCGGGGCCCTGGGCCCTACTAGAATCCCAAAGCACCTAATGTGGAGAAAAAATTATTTCATATCCTTTCGAATGGCATGCATGCGTAACAAACAAGTAAACGGTCTGTAAATACAAGAATAATTACATAATATCTGATGACATACGCCACTAGATCGATTACCATGAAACTTTCATCTGGAATTTGTATTTTACTCTTTTTGTCATGAACTGCCATGGGCCCCCATGTCTAAGCTTGGTTGTCTCAGAAAAGTAGACCTCATTTCATTTATTATAAAGAGTCTGGGAGGGAGGGGGGGGGGAGGTTGTGAGACTGGTAAAATCATTAGCATGTAGATTGGACAAGCGTTGAAAGTTGAATGGAAATATGATATACATAGTAGATGGTAATAAAGATATTTGCTTGGTTACTGTGTCTGCACATGATATTATCAGTTCCTATAACTATTCGTCTGTCAGATAACAACTGAAACTGCACCTTCGCAATCACTAATTGGCTGACTGTAACTGAAATCTGATGGGTAAAACTTATTTTTTGTGACGATTTAGAATTTTTTGTTAGACGAAAACAACATTGTTAAGAGTAATATCCAAATAATTTGATAATTGACACCCGTTGCCAGAACCATAAAAAAAGAAAGGTTGCCAGGTAACAAAACATACGCCAACAGCAGCTAAGTCGTCCGGGAAGTCAATAAGAGTTGTTGCATATTTTTACTTTTATCGGTAATGAGACATTACGAAACCCTTAATATCATGGAGCAAGGGCCATAATTGTGGCAGTTATTATGAAATCAATGAAATTCCATTGATTTAAACTCAATTTATAAGGACTTTAGCATCTAGAGTGCCCACATGATTTTTCAAAGTGATCAAGGACCATAATTCTGGCAGTAATTATCAGAAATTGTTGAAATTTCTTTGTCTCATGACCTTAAAGGAACTGAATCGATAATATTTGGGACCTAGAAATTGACACTTAAATGGTTCACAACACATATAATAATGTAATATGAATTTATATAAACTGATTTACATTCAATCATTTCCGTCTTTAATCGGATTTCAAACCAGTTATGTTCGACAACATGTCTTCAGATAACGCCCACAGTGCTGGGTCCGGGCAGTTTTTGGAACTTGCAATGAACTGGGTTAATTTCACACAAGTTTCCATACAATATCATACTCATAATGGCTTGTTCCCTCTTGTGCAGTTGCAAAAGAATGGACACATTCATTGTCTGTGTTCCCGGTCACAAGACATGTTCCATGCGTGAGGCGCATGTTCTCTGAGTACAACCTATGGGAACAGGCGCATTAAAAAACAAAGGTTCATTGTCCTTGTGGCACGTCACAAGGGAACACACCAATTTAAAAGCAAAAAAAGTTTGAGCATTAATAAACACTGAAATTGATATAACTGCCCATAAAGACTGAGTTATGGGCAATATAGAATATATGAAGCACTTCCTTATGATTGGCTTTATTAAGAAATGAAATGATCTGCTCCAACTGGGCTAATGAAGACAGACAGATGCCATACAGTGTGCTATCTGAGAAATTTTGCTCGAACAGTGGCACTATGGCTTACTCTTATTTCGAATTCTAACTGCCAAGGGATCTTTTACATGCATGTCAATGTATACTCAGAACCTCAGTTTCTCACCCACTTTGCAACCATGGCTCTCCGGCTCTATTAGGGAGGAAGAGAGAAATCGGTCATTACGGGACTAACATATGGTTTATTTTTATTTCAATAATTCGCTTTCACGTAGGGGTCTTTAGCAGTGGGAGAAAACTATAGGACCCAGAGAAAAAAATGAGGTTTGATAGGCGACCTTACTCCTTGTCATGTACAACCGGAAATTTGAAACCACGCCAGTTAACTCAATGATAGGCTTTATGATACAGCTCGCACATGCAGTAAATTCGCTCGTATACAAGTTTTAAATTCAAGCAAAAAACTCTCTCTTTTAGGTTCAGAGAGCACCACGTTTTTCGTAACAAGAACATTGAATTTCAAATTAAACAAGAAATCTTTTCTGTACCGAGAGCACAAGAATTTTGTAACAAGGGCAATAACTTTGTTCATTGAGTTTCAATATCCTATTCATCCTGTATACAAGTTTGTTCAGTGGATATCATAATTATCTGGATTTAACATAATAACAAGGAGTACAAACAGATGTTCAGCGAACTCTTTACTTCAAACAAAAATGTTACGAATATTGATAGATGTTTAGCGAAATGATCCGCCATTAAATTGGATTTAGAGGAATGGTAATACTCAGTTGTGGCTAGGTAAATATTAGATATTACGCATATTTGAGTCATTTGTAAATTGTAAAAGGGATAGAAACTGTTTTACCAAGTGAGAAGATGGAACACAATGCCATGGAGAATTTATATCAAGAAAATTTACAAGTTAAATGACAGGAACACAGAAATAAAATTACCAGTTACAGACATTAAAACTCCAAGAGGGAATATTTCTTACACACAGTTCAAAGTGGAAGCAAATAGAAAGTCGAGGGGTATCTTTTTCATGTTCAAGAAATTGTTTAGGGAGAAAAGAAGAAAATTACATGTGTCAAATTCATCACAACAGGGAAATTCAAATGTTTGCTGAAATAAAATTTAGTGCTGTGTCTGATCAGGTGCTGTACCATAAGAATAAAAAAAAATCAAGTGTCATGGAATGAGATTCTTTAGGTTAAATGTGATATTACAGACAGGTTGCCTTATTCTATTATACCCATCACTCACTCAGTTGTCATTCCTGTAGGAGGAAACCAGAGTCAACCCATGAGATTGAGAAGGCGCCCCTATCTCTAAGCCACATAACCTCATCATACCAGGGATCAAAACCATGACTGCAAGCCAAAGGTGACGGGCCAGCGAGAGCTCGAAGCAAGACAATCTAGACCACTAGACCATCCCAACTTCCTTTAATTCTTTACTAAAATGAGTGGCATCTTGTAATATTGTATTGTTTTATATAAGCGGTGTTGTTTGAAAATACCATTGATTGATGTACTTGCCACTCTGAACTTTTAGTTGTGAATAGTTGTGAACAAAAATGCATATTGTGATAGGTCACATAAAAAGTTAATTTCTTTCACATATATTTCTTGTTTTATAGGAATCCAACCTACAATTACACATGTGTTTTGCACATAGAACTACAGGTCTATCTTTACAACATAGATAGATTTGGAATTCCCATCCATTTTCATATATTGTGTAATACAAGAAAGAGAGAGGGAGACAAGCAGAGCACAGAGTTGGAAATGAGGATTGAGTCCAGTCAAGCAAATTATTGAAATAAAATGAACCGAATGTTAGACCTACTTTGCGTCGAGCGGATGTTAAACCCCATTTCACTCTCTCTCATTCTGTGATTAACACACAACTCTTCAAATTCCAAGCAATATGGCTTTAAACAGTGGAAGGAAACTGAAGTACCAGAAGAAAACCTATATCCCTTCACCTGGCATCGAACCCATGACTGGCCTTGATAGCAATTCTTATGATCTAAAGTACACACGTCAGACCACCCAAACACCATTGGGAAATACTGAGTGAGACTGATGTTTCAATTCAGTGATATACCTCCATCAATAAGAATAAATTTTAAAAACATGGCCTGACACATTGAAGTCGAACAGATATTTTGTATTTCGTTGTTCTCACAGGAGCTAGCAAAAATGTGTTTCTATATATAATTAGGGCAAAGAGGAGTCAGGCAGGGGTCGCGGAGCCGGGGGGGGGGGGGGGACTAGGGAGGCTTTAGCCCCGGCAATAATTTTTAATAGTGAAAATAAAATGTCGCCAAAAGCTCAAAAAAGCAAAAAAAGGTTATGGGAGAGGGGGGGTATGGTCAGTAGCCCCCCCCCCCCGAAATCGGGCCCGCGCGGCCCCTGGAGTCAGGTAACTGTATGACGTCTGCTTAACCTTGATTTTCTTGCAAATGTTTAAGAACCCTGTGAACACGCAATTTATGAAATAAAAAAATATACATGCATTAGCTCTAAAATGTCCTAGTTTGTGTCAAGTGGTCGTTGAAGTTTCTCTTCTCTCTGGACTCAAAATATTTTCAAAATACATGTATATGTCTTATTGTCTTTTAATTTGGACAATTCACTGATGATGTTCAAGCAATCATGTACACAACATGAAGTATGTAAGATGTGGGCATGCTAATATCTTCAAGGAGAGAGAGAGAGAGAAATGAGGTTAAACATCCTCTGACACAAACTAGGTCTTTTCGAGACTAACAATGGTCTAAATTTATTTCAATAATTCACTTGCCCGTAGGGGTCTTTAGCAGTGGGAGGAAACTGGAGCACCTAAAGAAAACCCACAAGGTTGGACAGGCAACCTTACTCCTTGCCACATACAACTGAGGATTCGAAACCATGCCAGTTGACTCAATGACAGGCTTTATGATACAGCACCTACATGCTAACCATTCGGCCATCCAACCCCCTTCAGGCAGCATGAAGTATTCAAAATATAGGTATGCTATATATCTTTAAGGACTATAATATGTTATTATGTGATAATTTCAAAGAGCTAAAATCTTTATTAAACCTGATATTCAGTCCTGCAGTGGAACAATCTGGTTTCATTACTGGAACCTAGACAATAAATTTATCTTAATGATATTCTGGTAATATGAATTTCCAGCTTGAAGCATAACTAGACACCAATTTTTCCTATAGAGCTACGAGAGAATGGTTATTCTTTACAATTTGCAGAGAAGATCAACATCTCTCGACATCCCTCAAAATAGTTACCAGACAAGACATAACTGAATTAACCTGTGGTCACTTTCCCCGAGAATTCTACATTCGTCAGACATCTTTTAATTTCTTTCCTTTATTAAGTTAATAAAACCTATTCCAAACATATCTAGAAAGAGACATGTCTATATTTCTTGAAAGGCAAGTCTGATGTGCCATAATAAAGCTTACATAACACAAATCAACTCTTGTATGATTGGATTACAATTTCGTTTTTTTTTCTGTATACAAAAATAAATTTGCCCACTACACACTGAGAAGCAAATTCAAGCTACTGGAAAAATATTAATATCAATTTGTGAAAGACGTGATTGAAATTGTCTTTTAATGTTACATTTCACTGAAATATCAAAATGAATGAGCAGGTCTGAAATTGAACGAGCAGATCTGAAATTGGAAGGACAGCAGACTTGAACAGGTTGCATCAGATCTCCTTCTTCGTGTCTACGTAATTAGACTTTAGGCTAGTAACATGATTTTCAAACTCAACGGTCGGCTCAAATCTCTTCAAGAGTCACATCTTCATTTTCATTTCTCACAATATGAAATTTTAGAGTAAGACAGTCGCCATTGTCGACGCTGACATCTAAATTACAATCTTCTTTCCAACTTGATGAAATTGTTACGGGACTCAAGAGTCAAGATCGATAGACCAATATCATCCAATTGAAGCATAATTCTGGCATTTTCAAACAAAGCTGCATGAAGGTCATTCCAACCTTGTCCACAGGCTGTAGTAAGATGGAGTTTTGTTGTCTATCAATAATAAGGGATTAGTAAATACGTCTGGGTTAGTCTGCTCTATACATAGGTTAGATCATCATGTGTAAGCCATTCTATTAATCATATTCTACTCTTAGTCATTCACCCAGCCTTACACACGCCATCTAACACTGTTTTCTATTATTGCAGGTAATGAATTAAAGATACAAGGGTATGTGTAATTACCACACAGATCAAAGGAGTGAAAACAATAACTGAATCAAACGACCATGCTGACAACCTTTTATTTTCCGTTATCATACTTAGCTTTGACAAATACATGTAAAACAAGTCGAACAGAGCAAACGGTGCTGGTTTATTATGTGGTTTACCATGTACCTCACAGCTGTTTACAATTATAATTACATAACAAAAGAACTTCTGACATTCATATTTAGAATGATGCCTTTTTCATGTTCATTGTTAATTCCACAAATTTCAGGTAACTGGTGTGCACTTTTAGTGCTTTTAGAATGATTATATTGATATACAGGGGATAGGGGGTGATAAATTAAACAAATCAAGTCAGACAAAATGTAAATTTAAATGAGTATACAGACTATTGTTTGCATATATCTCATCAATATAATGAAATTAGATATGCCATCAGACCCAGTGAGACTGGTCATCGCTGTTCAGACCAGCACCTGCAGCCCGCAACTTATACAATTGCTTTCGGAATGAGACCGCGACGAAGACTCTGGGGACTACACCAAACCACTAATGTATGCAGCAGTCTGATGATTACCCTTTACTCCAATGTATGGTCCCCCCCTCGACAAAATCCTAGATCTGGCCCTGCCATGCCGACTTACTAATTTAACTTACATGATGCTACAGAATCTAGACCCATTTTAAAAATATTTGATTGGCAGTGAAACTTACTGGTCAATTAATTTACATGTCATGAAATTAGAATTTAAAAGAATTTAACCTTAAAACACAGTTAATTTTATAGTTTTTATTTGTAACAACACTTAAATATATACAAAATTAAAAGTATGCTAATAATTGTCACATTTTGTAATAAAAATACTGTCTTTATTTGAGATGAGAAGTATAGGTCAAAAGAAGACCAGTCGGAAATGAAAGCCCTGATATAGATCATTCATTCCTCCTTATACAGAGTCTTTTGGAAATCTTTTTGCTGGTTTGGAAATCTTGATTAACGCTATTCATTGCAATATCATGTGCTTGAATATAAATGGTAGAGGTGCCTTCTAATTTTAACTTCAATATGAACAGACAGATATAAATTTTAAATATTTACAAATCCATCCATGAATCTTTGTAAATTGGGACAACAAATCTAATATGTAGAGTGTTCACAAATAAAATAAAACCAAGTACGAACAATCTGAAATCATTAAACAAAATTGGAAGTCCTAAAAAAATGTGGTTAGATGACGTAAATATATATATATTGGACAGGAATATCAAGGACCCGACGAGAATTACTTGGCATTCACTGCTAGTGATTTGACATTTATTGAAAATGAAATTTCGATCAATCAATAATATTCATTTATTTTAAAATCAGCGCGGCCACAAAATAATTCTTGGTTTTAATGTGTAATGTATTTTTGTTGTACTTTATAGTATGTATTATTATTGTTGCAAGAGTTCTTCTACTTCAAGAAAAAATGCAATTTCCCTTTCACCAGAGAGAAAATTGCCCCTGACAAATTAACCTTCCTCTCTGAATCAAGAAGTCTCATTAAAAAAACATTCTGTTTCAATCCACGACACTTCAAAGGTCAAATAAATATTTTAAAGATGCAAATTAAGAGGGAATGAGAGAAGAATTTGACTTCTGTTACAAGGTATTGCTCACTTATATTCATCATCAGTTCCAGTGTCTTTGAAGACAATTGACATGGTGCCATGATCAAAGAGTCATCATGACATTTTGTCAATCGGGCGCCATTATTTTTTACTATGGTTCAATGAGAAATTCTCTTTCATCTTGGCCAACTCACAAAATTACTATCAATCAATTCCAATGAGAGAAAATGAATTTTGTTTAAAATAAAAGGGAAAGTAAAATAAACAGTGATTTTCTCCCCAGTAGAAATGTTAACTAGACATTTTTTGTCCTTTAGATTGCATTTTTTGCTAAAACGTGTGGAAATAATCTTCTGCAATTAAAAACACAACAGTATTGAAAAGAGATTTTATTGGAACTCTTAAAATAGAAGCTTAAATAAATCAAAGACTTGCATACAAATAATTGAACATGTGTGGTAAACTGGCACCATAACCCTCCATTTCTAACTGGAAGACAAATGAAATGATATGAAATGGAGTTGAACAACTTACATTTCAGAACCAAAAACACTAATGAAGATGGGCATATGCCATGTGTGCTCTATGGAGGAAATATTTCCTGACAATGGCGCTACTTTATTTTGATTTCTAATTGACAGCAGACCCTTTGCAAATGGTATACATTGGACTTCAGGATTTTGTCCCATCAGAATGATGTGATGCTTTTGCTGACCCTGGTAAGACATGAATGATTACGGAAAAAATAATGAAAAAGCCCAACGAAATGTCACAGCCAATCCGAGACCTCCTGGCAGTGAACCAGCCACTAAGACTCTGTAAGATAATAATGGCATTAACTCCATCTAACATAATTTGACAAAGCATTTGAATAAAATAATTTGACAAAGTATTTGAATAAAATAATTTTAACAAAGTATTTGAATAAAATAATTTTAACAAAGTATTTGAATAAAATAATTTTAACAAAGTATTTGAATAAAATAATTTTAACAAAGTATTTGAATAAAATAATTTTAACAAAGTATTTGAATAAAACAATTTAACAAAGCATTTGAATAAAATAATTTTAAAAAAGCATCTGAAAAAAAAAAAACCATCTGAAAATAATATGTTATAAAAGCATCTGATTTTTTTTTTTTTTTAAAAACACCTGGAATTTAAAAAAAACACTTGAAATTAAAAAAAAAACACTTGAAATTAAAAAAAAAACACTGAAAAAAATGATTTAGAAAAACATTTTATAATGATAATTATCAACAGACAGATCAAATTGAACTAAAGATAATTCAAAGAAAATACCCAAGAAAACTATATAAAACAATGGGGAGATTGCCTGATGTATAGTCATTACCATAAAACCAGAACCTCTGTGCTCAGATAGCCTTTAATAACCAGTAAAGTGTTTGAGCATTTAACATCATTACGCACTATGTCCATTTATTTTGGAGCATCCCACAGGAAGGAACAATGACCCATTATAGCTAATTTGAACACTGGTCATTGTGAAAAGCTTTGTAAACAGTCGGCACAAAAGCAACAGTGTCATGAAAACATTAAATATTTATTCATTAATTTGAACCAGAAATATCCATTCTTTGGTTTTCTGTATACAAAAATAGTATTTATAATAAACATGCTTTTATCATGTATGCAGAGCTTCAACTTAATCTTTATTAAAGTTCCAATTTCAAATTTTTAAGTTATGGTATTCATAAACAGTCCTACCTTGTTAAAATAATAATCCTATTAATCCTATAATTCACTATTGCCAGCTGAGAAATTGGCAAAAATATAATTTTCAACTTCAAATTCCAACGTTTGGAGTTGGTTAATGCATGAAGGGGAATAGGAAAACAAGGGAGGTAATTGTGTTATTTTTTCCTGGGTCAATGATTTTTAAGGGTGGGAAATAATGCCCATGGTCGTATAATAGTGAGTTGATAACCTATTGAACAAAAGACATAGAAATAATTATGTTTTGACTTTCTTAGAAAATATAAAATTCTTGTTTTAGGACATTTTATAAATAAAACTTTAAATAAAGACGTGTTTATCACAGATATATGCAACCGCCAAAAATATATCTTTATGGGGCATTAAATGTCAAACGTAGCCTACATTTGTTTAGTTTTTATTTCACTGACCAATCCTATCATTTCGGAGCCATTTCAAACTCTTTTGTATCTGACCTGGAGTCTATCCCATTGTCAATATGGACACATTTTTACACACAAATATTACATAAATATTTTTTGACTATGGTATATATATATATATTGTAAAATCTCATTTTCATAAAATCCATAAATTTTGTTGGGAAGCGTGAAAGTCTATCAGCCAATAATACATTCTACAGTAGACTAGATATTGTGTGTTAACTTTCATATTGTACCGAGCGATATCTCCTCGGACATATTACTTATCATAAATTTGATGAGTCAATTTAAAATGATGCAAAAGGTTGGGTGATAAATGAAATCTCTACTCCCCTTTTTTGATATAAAAAAATATCAACACTCTTTAATAAAATAAAGAAAAATCAGCATATTGATGCGTGTAGATATTTTTTTATATCAAAAAAGGAGATTTTCTATTTATCCTTTCCAAATCCAACTTAAATTTCAGGTTCTCTTTGTAGAAAAAAAAAAAGAATTTAATCCTTTTTTTAACAATTCCTTTTACTGCTGCAACTGCTCATTTAAACTGAAAAATGTGTTTAGATCAGAAAGTTGTGAATTTTCCGATTTGACAAGCGGCTGTGTTCAATATTCTACAGGGATTAAGAGAAAATAGCATGAGGAATGAGATGATTTCCAATAGGTCGTTGTACAAGATTATCTGATGATGTGTCACGCTGTTACTGACCAGGGGCTGATCATCGGCATGCTGTCTTTAATTAATATGTCAGTGTGTGACCATTGGTTCTTCATTTCCATTTGAGTCCGTCTTGTAGAAGAGAGCAATTTAACTGTATAATGGCGCTCACTTGATCACATATAATCAGTTTATTCAAGTATAATTTATCAATTAAGTACAAATCATTTTGTCAATATTAATACTGTTTCTAGGTAGCAGGGGGCAAAAAACCTGACAAATGGCGCCATCTTATCATTCATGAAGCGTTTTGTATTTGGCTGCTAAAATTGAAGGTTGTCAGAAACCATGACTAGAAATTACAAGTCGAAAGAGCCTCTGTAGAAATTCCATTTTTCATTTGCCTCAGACTTTGGCTAATAAGAAAAACAAAACATTTTAGCACCTTAGATAAAATTGCTACATTTGTTGGCAACCATTCCAACATTCTAGAAGCATTCTTAAATGCATAAAATACATTTCCACATTATTCAGATGCTACAAAATGTTAAGGAGACATTTTGAACTATTTGAAAATATTCCAATAAAATAACGCGAAAGAGCATAAAAGAATCATACTTTTACAAAGAAAAACATTAATCATACATTTCGGGTTTCGAATATCGAATTTCCTGGTTTGTATTCAGGGTTTACTCTCTTCTCCCCTTATAAGAATCTGAATCATTTTCTCCGTCAGTATCAAATCAATTTTCTTTCCAATTTGAGAGCTTCGTCTTCTACCTGGAAGCTGATTTACGATTTAGAAAATTTATTCATGACATTTATACAGTTTTCTCTGCTACATTGAATCATTGTTAGCTCTTCTCTTTTTTACGACAAAATGTCCCGTATGTGTAAAAAAGAAAGATGCTGATTTTCAATAAATCAAATTTAAACAGAAGTGAGCGACGGCACACTTTTAAATACTTTGGCCATTTATTATTTTTTTTACAATTTGTAGTAATAGCTCCAAAAAATATTTCTATCAAGGTTAAAAAAATTATGATAAAAATTTTAATTAAAATTTTACTGATATCTCATATTAGCGTATTGGAAACCTCCCACTGCTAAAAACCCATACGCACAAGCGAATTATTGAAATAAAATTAAACCATATGTTAGTCTGGAAATGACCGAGTCTGTGTTGAGTGGAGATTAAACCCCATTTCTCTGTTTCTCTCTTTTATTGGAAACCAGTTTCTATTAAAAAATATACATAACAAAGATAAAACGTAAACAAAACATTCCTCTTTATTTATCTTTTTTAATATTTGAACAAAGCAGGAGTAAATTAATTTGTCTGTTTTAATATTCGTATAAAGAATGAGTAAATTAGTAGAATGTTGTGCCTAGGGCAATGACACAGCGCCACAGACTATAAAAATTGTGATAACATATCAGATTTTTATTCACCATTTGTTGGTGCATGCTACTAATGAGCAAAAGAAAATTAAAACCGTCGATGGACCGTATCACACAAGGTCAATTAATTAGTGAATATTTTCCCCATTGAGTATCATTATACCTCGCAATCACATCATGGGTTTCCATATGGGTGATTCAATTGACACGTGGAGTAAAAGAAATCTAAGGGGTTTATTTCATTGATTATTTAAAGGCTTCTGCTATCAGTCTATTCGATAAAATCTTTCTAAAAATCATGTTTCTGTAATGACTATATTCACGCAAGCACTTATGTCACAGGTTGTTTTTTTTAATTTTTAAACAATTAAGCGGATTCCATGCAAGATACACCCACATTTTGTAAAAGATGGACAGAGAACAAGCTAAGCCTCATTTCCCTCTCTCTCCAAAGGACCTACTTACTGGTAAACAATCCCCACCAATAAATCCAGCAGTACATAAGATTTCTGTAAGTTTTTCCTATTCAAATTCTTTTTTGTTTTGCATGTGCAAGATTATAAAAATTTTTGTTTCTGTACATAACAAAGATTTCTGCATGTTTTTCGTATCCGTAATATGAAGCCAAAATAATGCCCATACCCTACTAGTTTTGTATCAACAGTGCTTTTATTTAGGCCAATATGGAGTTTGTTCTCTGAGCCAACATAAACTGAACAGAAGATCAATGGTTTGTGTGATTTTATCTTTCATTAAAAAAAAACAACCATAAAACAACATTGGCTACTTTTTGTTTCTTAAAACCCTTTGGTAAATAACAAACTAGATTTTTTTTTTCATGGAAAATTTATATTCTATTTTGTTTTGTTTGAATATGTTTACATTCCAAAGATGTTGGATGGGTTCAAATTTGGCACATACACAGTTGACTTATTGTACGAAACACTCTTCATATCTTAAAATCAAAATGATACACTGTTTATAATACTCCTTTTTATTGGAGGGGGGGGGGAAATGGCCGACTGGTTAGCATGTGCGTGCTGTATCATGAAGCCTGTCATTGAGTTACCGGGCTTGGTTTCAATCTCCGGTTGTACATGACAAGGAGTAGGCCTGTCCAATGTCCTGGGTTTTCTCTGGGTCCTCCAGTTTCCTTCCACTGCTTAAGCCCCCTATGCACAAGCGAATTATTGAAATAAAATTAAAAACCATGTTAGTCTCGAAATGACCTAGTTCAAACCCCATCTCTCTTTCTCCCTTTTTATTGACTTAGAAACAAAACAACTGGATGAAAAGATGCAAAGAAAAATTTGATTCCAAAGAAGCAAAAAGTGAAGAATACCGAATACCTCAATAAATTGGTTTCAAACATTTTAGGACATGGCTTTTATCTTTGCCGTATCCCAACGGTTAATTCGAGTATCGGTCTGTCAAAACATGATGAGAACATGTGACGAAGGGACGGAAAAGCAATGGACGCTGGATTAGTTTAACATAAGAAAACTACTCTACTAATGTTACCGCCAAAGTAAATAGCACAAACAAATAACTGGACTAATCCTATCTATTAACAAGGCAATTTACACAGTTATTGGACAAGTTCGGTAAATGGCAGTATTATGGCACATGTTTAATCTCATGTGTCCACATTTAATATACTGGCCCGGGTGATAAGATCCCACTCCGTCTTGTATATACAGCTGTCCCAGAATACTTCTAGTGGTTTGGTCAATAACCTGTCAGTATAAAATTAATCTTTTACAAACCACGATTACATGAAATGTGACAGCTTCAATACTTGTTAGTTTATGTTGATACAAATCTAGAAATTAGACTAGTGACATATTGAAATTGTCAGATAACACCCAAAATCAAATATATTAATTTTCTGACACATTTATCGTGATTCTAGGGTCATGTCTGGTGCCACAGAATGGTGTTTAATGTCTTTGAGAAACATACAGTAATGTTTCTGTCTGTGTGGTTAATAATAATAATAATAATAATAATCACGTCATTTTACAAGGGTAGCAAATTAGGCCTGAGACCTTTTTAAATTTGGCCCTTGGCACAGATCGTGCGAATGATTTCGATCATTACTGCAGGAAGAAACCAAAGAACTCGGGGGGTTTCTTATGTACTGCACAAAGGGAAGTAATATGCATGGACAATCTTGTCTTTGACAACATTTCCCCACCACAAAGAGATTTATACGAAAAACAATCAGTGGTTTGTACAGTATACAAATATAGCACAACAATTCAACAGTGTTCTCGTATTATTATCAAACACAATGGAGGACCAGACTTGAAAAATTTGCAAATCGAAATTTCAACTAATAAAAATAGCTGAGTATGCCCCCCACAATACCAAAACACACTGTTGTGGTTTCATTCAAATCCCATGAAACCGAATCAATCCACGTAAGAACTCAAACTTTCTATTGAGCCATTGGGGCTGAGTAGGCCTGAAGTGCAGGCCTAATAACGAGCTGGTCCTTGGTTTGATCCGAGTCTTCACCAATAAAGTTCCTTGGATTTTTCCAGCCTAGTTAAACTGTGTTAGTGGTGCTGGTAGAAGGGCCTGACAGGAACCTAGTCATTTGGATGACATGTAAAAGAACCTATGATGGTTGGAATATGTTGCAGAGTACCGCAGGCAGGCAGAAACGCTTCTGTCTAGGTAAATTTTCCCTCAAAGCACAACACATGGTGTAGACCTATTTTGTTTAGCCACGTTGATTTGAAAGTACATGTATGACATTAAACCCAATTTCATTCCTAATATAAATAGATATACAGCCAGGTCCTAGTTCAACAACAACACCTGACATTTTATATTTTTCTGAGTTAATTTTAAAGCCAATGAATACAAAGAAAAGATTTTAAAAGCTTTTGCTGACAGTTCTACTTTGCCTTTAACTCTCAACTAAATTTCAATCAAGAATACCCAATTATACCAAAATACACTGCACCAAATATAGAAATCTCGTCTATCTTTGACAGCTTTTAGCTAAAGACGTAAGTTTCCAAGAAGCCTGTTTAGGTGCAGCAATAAAGATCAGATTTACAAATCCAATAAAGCACTAGGTGTATACAAACACTTATTATAGACCAAAACCATTCCAGATTACCTCATCTATCTAGATTGCGTTCAGATTTAATTGACTCAAGCGAAAAACAATAAATTTGAAGATGAGGAAACTTGATATCCTCCATATTCGTTATAAGGGCAACAAAAAAAAAAACCTTGACAGAAGTATTTACAGTTATATTTTGACAGAAATTGATGAACAGCAAATCTCGAAACAATACTTCATTCCTAAAACAAGTTAACTTCCTGAAATGAAAAGTCAAAACGAATTTACTTCGATGGGCTAAGAAATTTAATGCCTTACTTTTATTTTCTTAGCAAATAGTTGAGAAGCACAATCCATCATAAGATGGTGGTTTTGATATATATGTTGAAGTTTGTTTGACATAACCTTAATACAGTAGACCAAAAACAAACATGCCCACTTATTGAAAATATGTTTCATCTACTTTCTTCTGCTTCTATTAATAATAATACACTTTCAGACATAGAAGCAAACTACACACATTTAATTACTGATGATGGTTTGGGGATAATTTTGTTACCCAATATCCAGACTTTCGATTGCGGTTCTCAAAATTGTCTCTTGCTTATTGGAAAAAAGGGCAATTTTATTGAGAGCAAAACATCGCTAGCTCGAAAGAACAGCAAACATTGCAAATGAGATTTGAGTGGTCTTTTTGTGCATATTTTGCTTTGTTTCTTTTAATAGTTCCCATTTCTCAAGCTCATGTAATAATAATATATTGTTCTATTCCTAAGTTAGAAAACGAACACTACCTCAAATCTGTTTGTAACATGAGGATCTGAGATGCATACTACCGACTTTTTGAAGTCTGAATGTTTTGAACATTTTTGTTACCAAAATTCCTCACAAGTTAACGTTTAAAACTAATGGTTTATAAATGCTTTTGTTTCTGGCACGAATAGTTACAGATGAAGATGTTTTGTCTCAATAAATATTTCAATAGTAAGTACAGGAGAACTACAGGAGAAGTGCACTACACGCGCAAATAAAGCCGATAAGATCGACAAATCTGTAGACAAGAGAAAGTACACAGACATTGCAAGAAGTAAACAAAGTGTTGATTCTCTAAAATAGGCGTATAATACCGGAAAGGTTTCAAATCAACGGTAAAATGAATATAGAAAAAATCGGTTGATAATCCAATGCCTTAAAGATGCAGATCATCATTGGCAATTTTCTGGAAATATCAAATTCTACCTGGCTTAATAACAGGGACAGATCCAGTGGTAGGAGGTTTCAAAACAACGGTAAGATGAATATAGAAAATATCTGTTGATAATCCAATGCCTTAAAGCTGCAGATCATCATTGGCAATTTTCTGGAAATATCAAATTTACCTGGCTAAATAACAGGGACAGATCCAGAGGAAGGAGGGGAGGGAGGGAGTAGGGAAGTGGTGGAGAGTCAAAATCCCAGTCCGCTCAGCTACATAAAATGATTGTAAAACAAAAGTGTAAAGTTGTGTGCTTTATCCTTTATCCTTTATTATCAAAAGGTGGGATGAGATCGACAGCATTCAAAGCGCAAAATAATGCTATAGACATGTTTGTTCACAATAATGCTTCACATCAATGAGATTGAATCACCATGTGATCCTATTAATTCATTATTAAAATTGACATCAAACAGGGTGTTGTATTTTTCTATTAAAAAGCTCAATGTCTATGTATGCCTATGTAATTTAGAGATGGTGATGGCATCATGCATTGTCAACATTACTGCCAAATTTTCCTGACAAACTCCCTTCATGCAAAAAGTGCCAGTATTTTTAAATTAGCTTATATACATTGACATCTTTACAGGAAATCATATACCGATGTTTGATGATTGTTTTTTTATCACATGTACATATTGATTTAAAGTACATGAATTAAAATTGGGTTTAACATCCAACTGTTATACACCTAACCTGGGCTAATGGAAGAGGGGCATATGCCATACAGTGTGCTATGAGGGAAGTTTTGACCGGGCAGCGGTGTTAAGGCCTACTTTTATATCGAATTCAAACTGCCAAGGGATCTTTTACATGCACGCCAATCTGTACACCGGACCTCGGTTTTTCATCCCATCCGAGCGACTAGACAGCTATCCTTGTCAGGCCCTCTGTTCTGCATCACTGACAAGGGGAAACCACGCTGGAAGATTTAAAAGTAAGATTGGGATATGAAGAGAAATGTGAAATAAATGCAGATTTAATTACTGATATAACACAGCAGGAAATTAAAACTGTTGATAATAGCTTATCATCACAGCTTATTATATCTGTTGAAATTTTAATTTTCATTTGGTTGTAAAAGTTAAATATTATTTTGACCTTTAACCCATTAAACAGGATGGACTAAATACAGGTTATATTAGGTGCACTTACACTTTACAATTCATCAGTTGTTTACTTATTCAAACCAAGGGCAACAAGAACATTACAAAACAACCTAAATTGAACTAAATGTAAACGATAACATAGCATAGCATTGACAGGCAATGAGTATTTAAGGGAGGGAAGTAACATTTTAGTATTTCTAACGGAAATGAAATGAAATACTGTTTAATGCTCTACTTTTATGGGGAGGGGCATACACCACCCAGTGCTGTGTGTGCTATGAGCAGAGAGAGAGAAACAGGGTTTAACGTCCACTTGACACAAACTAGGTCATTTTGGGACTAACATATGGTCAATTTTATGTCAATAATTTTCTTACACGTAGGGGTCTTTAGGAGTGGGAGGAAACCAGAGGACCTGTAGAAAACCCACGAAGTTGGACAGGTGACCCTTCTCTTCATCATGTACAACTGGGATTTGAAACCACACCAGTTGACTCAATGACAGGCTTTATGCTAACCATATAGCCACCCATCCCCATGTGCTATGAGAAAATTTTTCCCTGGACAGCAGTGTTTCTATGTGCTCTTCATACAATTCAAGATAATTTTAAGTACCTGGGTGGAGGACCTTTGTTTAACATCTAATCCGAACAACTAGACACTTTTATGTTCTCAGACACCTCAATTTTTGTGAATTCAACAACCAGACTTTTTCACTTTTCCAAGGTGGATCATAATTGTTGGGTAATAACCCAAAACTAGCCAGCCAAATCGGATCAATAATTTATTACTAAATTAGGGTTTAACATCAGATGGATAGATAACAGTTAATACATCCACACCTGGTTTTATTCCTGTGTGATTTGCATTTTTCTGAAAATATCAAATTCCTCTTGGCAGAGTCCATGCTAATATGTACTCAGATTATTTGACATTAGGATAGGGAAGAAACATCAAAATATCAATGTTAAAAATATCTCGGCTTGGATTCAACGGATTAAACACTGGCCCATCAATTAAATTTCACAAAACATTAAGATGATATATAGTGGGCTTGTTTACATAGGGGGCATGTCTTTGTAAATTCTTAATGCAACTCAACTATTTTTTGACTGATATTCATATCAGATTAAGATTTAGATTTAGAAATGGGGTTTAACTTCCACTCAACACAATTAGGTCATTTCAGGACTAACATATAGTTTAATTTTATATCAATAATTCCATGCACGTAGGGGTATTTAGCAGTGGGAGGAAACCGGAGTGACCAGAGGAAATCCATGAGGTTGAGAAGGCGCACCTATCTCCATACCACATACGCTCATACCAGGGCTCGAAACCACAGCCGCAAGCCAGAGGTGGCCGGCCAGCTAGAAATCGAAGCACGGCACTTTAGACCACTAGGCCATCCCAACCCCCTATTTATATTAGAGATTCTTTCACAAATTGAAGTTTACAAGGGTTTCCAAAATAGCTCAAATCACTCTTGGAGACATTAAGACTAACCTGAACAATCTCAAGGATTTCTATTTTTTTGTTGGAACAACAAGTAAACAACTCGGACCTTTTGAGCATTTCTGTGACAGAAAAACTAAAAAGATGGACATTTTATGACTAGCTGAACCAGCAAGTTTTCAATAATTATTTCAAAAACTATGAAATGAAGACAGAATTAGAATTATAATTAAAACATTAGAACATAATCTTATTTCATTTTTTATAGCTTTTAGTTTTCAATTTGATGGCATACAAAATGCTAATGACCCAAATTGGTCTCACATTTGAGTGTGATGTCTAATCTGTCAAAAATGCACCATAGATATTCAGGAGCCCTATAAATGGTAAGGAAAGATTTTCATATATCTTTGCCCCCCCCCCACCCCTAAATGTCACCATCACTGAAACTGAAACGTGAGATACCAGTAATTGTTATTTCTGGAAATTAATAAATAAGATCGTTTTTTACAATCTATTTGTTGAATATTTGTAAAAAAAATTAATATAAATTTGAAATTACAAATATACTATTAACATATTCTAAACTACCTATAACTAATGTTTCAAGATATATGTAAAGGGTTCGACCTATTTAAAATAAAATATTAAAAAAAAATAAATCATGTCTCCACAAATAACATTTCCAGTTTGTTTCTGACAGGCAGACAATTTCAACTATCTTATTTATTTTGTTGGTCTGGCAATACCTATTCTACAGATGTATTCCATTTGAAAACTTGGAATAAAAAACAGATGCATCTCTTGGCGCTGAAAAAAAGTGTTGGCACAGCATTTACAATGGCACTTGATTAGCTTGCACCATCCTCTTGACTTGATGAAACAGATTGACTGTCAAACATGTCATATATGTCGAGTACATCTGTGGAGAAGAGAACGAACATATGGATCAAGATTCGTTAAAAGATAAAACCACCTAAAATAAGCTTCATCTTGTTAGTGAATTTGCAACAAAAAAACTCCCCAATGTTTGAAAAGCTCTTCATATTACCGACATCTAGGTGCTGAAAGTATAAAATACTTATTTCAACGGTCTTACATTCCATCAGTTGAGTTATTTCACAAAATTATCATAAAGGTAAGTTGCCAGCCAACCAAAAACATACAGTTTCTAGTAGCCCAGTGAGAAAAATAAAATGGGGTTTAACATCCTACTGTTATGCACCTAACCTGGGCTAATGGAAGACGGGCATACATCATACAGTGTGCTATGAAGGAAATTTGGCCCGGGTAGCGGCGCTATGACCTACTCTTATATCAAATTACAAACTGCCAAGGGATCTTTTACGTGCATGGCAATGTGTACACGGGATCTCAGGTTTTTGTCCCATCCAAACGACTAGACAGCTGTGCTTGTCAAGCCCTCCATTCTGCATCACTGACAAGAGGAAACCACACCAGAAATCGAGATAAACTTTCTCGGCCAATGCAGGGATCGAACACTCGACCTCCTGGCTAGTGTGTTTATCTCGATTACCTACTTAGCCAAGTGATGGCCTCCTCCCCCCCCCCCCCCCCGCAGTGAGAAAGGTTGTCACCATTTAAAATTTTTAACCCCAAATTTGTGTAACATTCACATTCTATATACCCTAGTTAAACAGCTATTTTAACTTATCATTATGAAGGTAGGTTGCCAGGCAACAAAGCAAATACAGCTACTTGCAGAAATGTCATTCAAACTGTTTAAAATTGCTTTTATTGTCACTATATAAAATTATGAAGAAAGATTTATTAAGTTTTTGTAATAATAACATTTAAAACTCAAAAAATCAAAGAAACTGACCCAATTGCAAAATGCTGACATTACTTTTAAGCATTGTTATATTTATTGTTAACAATATTTTCGAAATAATTTGTCTAGCAGTCGCAATATTTTGGAGTAAAAAAACAAGCAGTTGCCATGCAAGATAGCCCACATTCTTCTAGAAAAGAACAGTCTACTATCTAAAAAAAAGAAGCAATTTTCGTACAATAAGGAGCTATAATACCAGGATGTTAGGTTGTGACATTTGACGATATCAAAAGGAACCAAGATCTTTGGGACATAAACATACAATTTAAGTTTCATCAAAATTGGATAAACATTCTGACCTCTAGAGGGTCCACAATTTAAAAATGCAATTTTTCCATACAATCAGGAGCAATAATCCATGAAGTTACGGTCCGATATGCGCAAATATCAAAAGAAACTGAGATCTTTGGCATATAAACCAATATAAAATCAGATCAAATTTATGACCTGTAGAGTGTACAAAAACAAGATGGACATGGGTGACAATACTGACAATACATGTGGACAAATAAAAATATGAATTTCAATACAGACAGGGGCAATAATCCATGAAGTTATGGTTTGATACATGCCAATATTGAAAGGAATCAAGATCTTTGGGATATAAACCTCAAAATTGGATAAAACGGACTTTTAGTGCATCCATTAATAAAATATAAACAGACCTAAGGACAAACAAACAGGTTCATCTGCATAATATAATAATGAAATGGGGTTTAACGTCCTACTATAATGCACCTAACCTGGGCTAATCCAAGACGGGCATACGTCATACAGTGTGCTATGAGGGAAATTTTGCCCGGGCAGCAACTGAATTCCAACTGCCAAGGGATCTTTTACGTGCACGCCAATGTGTACACTTACACAGGACTTGGTTTTTCATACCATCTGAACGACTAGGCATCTGTCCTTGTCAGGCCCTCATTCTGCATCACTGACAAGGGGAAATCACGCCGGAAAATCGAGATAAACTTTCTTGGCCAATGCATGGATCAAACACCCGACCTCCAGGCTAGCGAACCAGCGCCTTATCCACCATGACCAAAATGTAATGAAAATGTGTTTTAAAATGATACAAATAGTATCAAACATAGAAGAAAGTAGTTACAAATCTAGGAAAAACTACCTTTATGCACTATGTACCAACAAACATAACACTAATCTTATAAACTGAATTAGGCTTTCATAGGCTTAGCCTACTGTGAACGTAAATTCATTCAAAGAAAATCATTAGACCAAATCAATTTAATTTTGGGGTTTTCAGGATCTTTTGTGTGACGTTTCCTTAAAATTACAAAAGCTTTAGAGAAGAATAAATGAGAACTTTTTTAGTTTTTAAATGATTTTTTTTCCCTGAATTCTGAATACAGAAATTTAAATTGGTGTAGTTTAATTGTAAAGCACAGGATAGGTATGTTTGTATAACACAATTCTTAAGACTTTATAATAAAAATAATCAAGCTTCACATATAAATATTTAAAGATGACTTGTTATGATGTACCTCATGTCAAATAATTCAAAAAATAAATAGTCATAATCAAACGTCAAGCTCTTTTAATTGTGGTTGCACAATCCAATCACTCTTAATGCTTTGAAAACCATTTGCCCTCTTAAACGCTTATTAGTTCTAACCAACCTTTATAAAGCAGTGAGCTGTGGCTACATGAAAATTAAACTAAAGAAATGCTTGTTCACCTGTCACAGAATCCATTCATCAAGCATTTGCCTGCAGGTAACAAACAAATGATTTCTGTTCAAATACATGGGTGACTAATGACAACTGACAGTTGAATGCTAATTTTGTTTCTTTTTTTTTATTCCTGGATTGATGAGCTATTTTCTAACATGTTATATAATAGATCATATATTTTTACTTGGAAACAAATAAAAGTAAATTCACCCCCCCCCCTCGGAAAAAACAAAACAAACGTAAGACTGGATTTAAGTTGCATGCAATCTCGATCCATCTTTCCCACAAAACAAAGATGAAAAGCTTTTATTAGTTCATCTTTTTAATGAGAAATGACATGGAAATGGAAATAATCAGGCGACGATCCGTCACTTAATTTACTAACGGGTCACCGAGTGAGTCATCATCATGTAGATACACAAATTGAGTATACGATTTATTTTCCATGTTTGCAACTATTGTTTATGTAAAAGAAATCAATTTGAATGGGTTCTTTGGTGCAGAGCAGCAGAAGGTGCATCAACCCTGCAGGATGTACGGTATATATTAGCAAACACTTGTTGCATGTCCGCTACACCAGCTTGAATACAGTGCTCCTGACAAAGGCAAAACCTAGTAACTCACTTTTTTCTTGTTTTGAGAAAACAAAGGAAAACGTATTGAATGAATATTAAACCCCAGCTCATCCATTGAATTTACTATTGAGTTACTAGGTTTTGCTGTGGTATACTACGCAAATGAAGGGAGTTGCTAGGTTGTGTCATGGGTGTAACTGCTTACAAAATCAAAAGATTGGAATATATAGACAACAACAGGAAGCACATACCCTAGTAACTACAAATTTGGTCCTAACTTAATTTTGATAAAAAAGTGAGTTACTAGGTTTTGCCTTTTTATGGGAGAGTATGACACATGCATCTGCACAGATAGACATGATAAAGTTAACTCTGAATGATGAAATAAAAGTTCAAACTTAATGGATGCTTGTGAATCTGTTACAAGTAATCAATGAGTCATTTGGTGCTGCTATTTATATATTCTTTATCAAGTTCTGAAATTAAACAATGAACAACGCCATGGCATGATGAAAATTTGTTTAGATTAATTTTATATCACCATGAGATATATATCTACTAGTAGATAAGAAATACATACAAATTAAAATATATATTATATAAATTAAAACATTCAAATTAATAGATTTTTAACAGGCTCAATTATGCCTGTAGATTTACAAATAAAAGTGAAAAAACACATTTCTAAATATTTAGTTTTAAGGGAACTAGGAATACCATAAAGGGACATCATGCTTAAAACTAATTATGATCTGGGGTTTTCTTTCATGGGAGAGAGAGAGAGAAATGGGGTTTAACATCCACTTGATACAAACTAGGTAATTTCGGGACTATCATATGGTTTAATTTCATTTCAATAATTCGCTTGTGCGTAGGGTCCTGTATCATCATTCAAAATCAATCTTTCTGAATTTCAAAGCCTTTTCATTCAAAAATATGACAAAAACTTGTCATCACATTCAGAATTTTAAAATTTGTCACAAACTTAGAAGGGTTAGGTTGAAGATCTTTTTAACAGTTCACATGGCCTACCCCTACACTTTTGTGTTATCTACAGATCCAGGGGCCTGTTTCACGAAATTTTAACTAAAGATAAAATCAAATTTTAGTAAATACTTCAATTTGGATCGGCTAATCACTAATTTCAAATATTATTATCCAATCAAAATTCTAAAATTTGGATTTTATCTTAGTTAAAATTTCGTGAGACAGGGCCCAGATTGCAATGATAAAGTGCAACTGACAAAAAAAAGACAGTTATGAACTGTATATGATATAAAAAATTAATATTTCTTTATGTGCGAGTCTTATTAATGTAGTGACACAATTTTAATGGTAGCAACAAGCAAATCACACTTCTGCTCCACCAGAAAATGTCAGAATTGTCACTATAACTCAACCATAATAGTGTTAAAACCTGAATTATTTAGTTTCTTGTTTGAGTATGCCCCGGAGACAGAGGAAAAAATATCACCCTACTCATTTCCACATGCACCGATCCTGTCTATTTTCACAGTAGATAAAACCCTTTGTAGACTTGATCACATTCATGAGCCATTGATAATACTTTGAACACAACACCTTGTACAAGAATGAGCAATCGGCAAATAAAAATGAATACAGGAATGCGTAACATCAAAGATTTTTTATGTATTTTTCGTTTCAGGCACGCCATTAATACATGGCACTATAATCTATATGTATCATGCATTACACTTCTTTTATTGTTGATTCCTTATGTTTGATCCTTCCTCCATAGGTACATGCAGACACACTAGGGGGGTATTATGAGATATGGGTTGCCAATTAAGCCAAATCAATTTGGTTTTCAGGTTCTTTTGGGATAAGGATGAAAAAAAATAAGAGCGAAATGAAAATCAAATTGGATATGTGGCTTTATTTCCATGAGTTTATGGAAGTTGTTCAACTTAAAGTCACTTAGTCTCTTACATTGATGTTGTGATCTCACTGGGAAAAGATGGGCTTCTGACATACAATATTTAAGACAAAAATTGTGTACCATAATGCGTTTCAGCACCATTTGTAACAAGGGACCTGAAGAAGAGACTAGACATATTCCATCAGTCATGTCTAGAGAGAAATGTGCAATAAATACTATCAGTGCAGACTTGAAAAAATAGACTCTAAGAGATTGCCATTAGATTGAGATTTCTGGCGTATTTTGCCAAACATAACTGATAAGAAATTACAATAAAAATAGAAATGATTGAATGTAAATCAGCTAATATCTATTTGTATTACATTATCATATGCGTTGTGATCTATTTGTGTCAATTCCTAGGTACCAAATATTGGCGATTTCGCTCCTTTAAGCTGATGACATAAAATGGGGAGTTGGATGGCCGAATGGTTAACATGTGCGTGCTTTCAAAACCCCAATTGTAGAGTAGAGTTGCCTGTAAAACCTTGTGGATTTTCTCTGGGTCCTCCAGTTTCCTCCCACTCCTAAAGACTCCTATGCGCAAGCGAATTATTAAAATGACCTAGTTTGTTAAACTTCATTTCTCTCTGTCAATTATTGTCATATGCAAGCATGGGATCTGTATGTTAATTTGTCTGTGTACAGGAATCTTCAGAGAAAAGTGCAAAACCTACGAGGTAAGGCAGATGACCCTAATCCTTGTCATGTGTAGTGCTGGAAACAAAACCATAACAATTGAGTCTATGACTGATCAAAAGCGCATATTTCCACCACTTCTTCAAATTTACTAAGATGGATAGGCTTTTTTTTTCAATGAAACAAACAATCAAATATGCAAAAAAAAACATTTGAAGGTTTTTAATCTTTGTAAGATATTTATAAAACAAGACCCTGTTTCTCGAAATCTTAACTAAAGCTAAAATCCAAATTTTAGTAGATTCTTTAATTTTGATTGGCTAAGCACTAAAATCAATGTAATATTATCCAATTAAATTACTAAAATTTGCGTATTATCTTAGTTAAAATTCTGTGAAACAGGCCCCAAGGAATACCGTTACCTCAAAATATGTGATTTCAGGAGGTGTCCCAAACTCTTTAAATTTGGATTGGCCAGTGTGAATGGCATTTAATTTACAACAAAAAGATCTAACGAATGGGAAATATCAATGTCAATCAGGAATTAATGAGGCATAACTTTGATAAGCTAACGGTACTTCTTGAAAGTTTGTTGAATCATTTTTATACCCAATGATATTCACATTAAAGTCGTTTATGCGGGATGAATGTAATAGCTTTATTTTAAAGATACCTACTTGCGTACAAACTGTGTGATTACCTCCCCACATACAAACTGTGTGATTTGATGATATATATTTGGACTAAAATAATATTCAAACTAATTAATATATCAAAAATTTGCTTCAAATCCCCCGCGAGGAGATATCTCAAGCTTAAATAATATCTGTTTTAAAGAAGCCATGTTTGTCGCCTAACTTGATTGACAGAGGTTCCATTTTCAGATTGTATTTGTCATTACCAACTGTCCATATACCATACATATTGAGGACTAAGTAATTTCTTGAATTTTTTCTTTCAACTTCTTTTATACGTTTATATGGTCCCAAAAGCAACTAAACAATCGATCAAAAAATAACAACTGCTCCCTCAGCTGTCGGGTTGCCAGTTAGTGATACCCTGACATTTTTGCCCAGTGCCCCTAAGGGTGTTTTTCTAGTAAGATTGGGTGACTTCCATAAATACAAAATTTGCCATACTTTTATTGGAAATAATCACCCAATGAATACTTTCGTGACAATGCATCTGTCAACTTAATGTCATAATCTAATTCTGAGAATCAAATAGACACAGGACAGTTCCTAAATTTCAACTCCACTGGGATCACTTAGGAACACTGTATGCAGGGAGCTGCAGTGGCGAAGATGAGTCATGTGATGCCGATGGTTGTGAGGCGTTAAAATAATGGAATTATGTCTTTATTCATGTAACATAATGTTTACTTCATAAATGAACATTGAGTTGCATTTAGACGTAATTTACTGAGAATATGGATCTCAGGAATTTGTAATTTAATTTTTACTTCTCGTGTTGAAATGCCATCATCACATGCCAAACTGCGTTATTAATTTTCTATTGCTCGGTGCTCGGCCGGCACACCTTCCTTGCTCTGATTTTGTTGATTTTAATAGCATCGAAACGACAATAAAACAAACGTTCGTACAATTGGGGGTGCTATATTGACAAATTGCCTCAAAAAAGATTTTGTGAATTGAAGTGTTCAACTTACAAAAAATGCCCAATATTTCGATTAATAATAATAAGTGTGCCCGCCAAGCACTTGATGTGGGATACCCTCATTATAAAAGTGGTGCAGGTTGGAAGACCTGGTATCTTTGAAAATCATCTAGTTGGTCGGATAGGTTAAAAAAAACAAGGTCCTGTATACACTCTTTTGTTTACATGTTGAAAAAGTTGAAATTTGATTATGTTGTATATTGTTGAAAGACAACTGATGAAATATCGTAACTTTTTTAAAAAGTGGCCATTATAGCAGATATGCTGGATATGCATTCTCATCATCTGAGTTTCAGAAATGGCCACAGTCAGACTAGAACTGATGAAGGGTGTCAGCTTTTCACAGTGAAAGCAATTAACTCAGAGAAAGAATAGAATAAATTCAATGTTTGCCTTAAGTAAAAATCATTAACTCTATAAATAATTAACAAATCTCTTTAGAATTCACACTCATTAAAGATCTTAAAAGCCACATAGCGCAGTAAGTTTCATTAAAATCTTATGAAAAATGTCGACTAGATCACAGGCTGAGCTAGCTACATTATCTAACTTATAGCCAAATAACTAAAATATCTAAACACGGAGAACTGAATTAAGAAGATCACCAAGAAATAAAATCAAAACTAGGAGCATGTCAAGACAAACTGCTGGGCAATGTGAGCGTATAATTAGATAATGATTGATGCATTACGTGTCCATGTCATAAGATTCCTGAACAGAATAAGAATGTCAATGACCTGCAGTTTGTTGTAGTGTCACAGAGTTATGACTAGAACTATTTAGAGACCTATCAATGCTTATCATCACTGCATATAGGGGCAGTGAGTCTGCCATTCCATGGTATGAGCCCGTGCAGGGGATCTGGGGTAAATTCTGAATTATCTCCCCTAAACTCAATTTTTGAGCACTTAAAAAATAGTTTCAGAGTTTTGATACACTATTAGTTTTTGCATCTTGTTAAACCATAGATTGATTAATACCCTGTAAAAACGAGATCAAAACACTGCTGCGACTGATCTGCAGACAGAAATATACCCATAAAACAATCAGAAAGACGATTTTGTACACCTACGCATCATGATCTAGTATTACATACGAATTCAACCATCAAACACTGACAAGATTATCAGCCACAGGCATGCTTGGCACATGGGAAAAAAACTTGTCTGAGATTTAAAAAATGTATGTATGTTGTCGCCCAGTCTTCGACTTTTGGGCTCAGTAGGCGGGGCACAGTTGTTAAGCAACTCTGAGTTTTCACTAGTCATTAATCAACAAACCCAGGAAGTTAGAGGAAAAAATTCCTGGAAACTTTAACCTGTGGAGTGGATGGATCAAAAGACCAACTGACATGGGTGATGACAATATATCCACACATGAAAGGAAGGAGGGTCTTTTATTAAAAAAAAAGCTTTTATTATTGAGCTTGTTTTTCAGTGTTACAGGTTTTAAGTTCATTAAGTTCAGATTGTTAACACCATTCACACTACTCAGGCCTGGATCCAGAATTTTTTCGAGGGGGGGGGGCCATACATTGTAACAAATGGTAATCATTAGAGTGCTGCATTCATTAGTGGTTTGGTGTAATCCCCAGAGCCTTAACACATTGCCTAGGCATAGACAATGAGAAAATCATCAATTAAAAAGCAGAAACACCAGTCACGCTGGGGCTGAAGGGGGGGCTATTGCCACCCTGGGCCCCCCCCCCCCCTATTCGCGCCTGCTACTATACACTGAACCAAAAATTAACCATGTCAAAATAATATGTCATCTGTCAACAATTATCAAACTAAAACACCGATGATCCACTCGCTAATAGAAACATATTCATCCTGCAACCAATATGCCTCATGACCAAACAATATGGAGCAACAAAGTTATCCAGTCCTGTCTGTGACAATTAATGTTTTTGTTAGAAACATCATCACCAGCTTTACTCTACAGACCCCCAGTGGGCATTTCAGTTTCTATGACGACCAAAACATCCAATTGAACATGTTACCTTTGTCTCCTTGCATATATCCTGCTGCAATTTAAAAAATCTTATATGGTTAGTAAACTCAAACAAGATGCAAAATATGAGCCCTTGGCTTCTATTGAAAGTAAATAAGCTCTTTAATATGTTGCACATGCGTCAACATTCATTTGTTTTGAAAAGAACATTTGATTATAGAATAATGTTCAGTTAACAGTTTTCTCTTAATAATCAAGGCATTAACGGAATTC
Organism: Patella pellucida; assembly: GCA_917208275.1. Lineage (NCBI taxonomy): Eukaryota > Metazoa > Mollusca > Gastropoda > Patellidae > Patella > Patella pellucida. The sequence continues at coordinate 12,204,511 of OU795038.1, forward strand.
TTTACACTCCTTTGATGGTATATTTCACGTTCAATATTCAAATTATTTCAAAGATGCTCCAATATTAGGAATTTGATGCTAAAATTTACTTTAACATCGACTATTTATACTTGCAAAAACGTGACATCAAAATGTTTCGAGCAACAGAAAAACATTTGATGGCCATGTTTTCTTTATAAATCCATGGTTGAGCCAACACAGAAGTTTTATGTCCTTGTTTCTTTCCATGGGATTTGTCAAAAGACGGTTAAAGTGACCTGCTCCATTTTTAGCTTTTGCAAACGATAAATAGATTTCTGAACAATCTCAATAACAATCTGAAATTTGAGAAAAATCGGACAGAAAAAATCTACAAGAAATTTCTGCCTTATAGCATGTCTTCTATTTAAAATCAAAGCCGTGAAATGTTAGTGAAAGTGGCCTGATTATGAACATTATTGAATGCAAACGTCACTCCATGCAAGCAAAGGTTGCTTTTTCTAAAACAAGTCGATAATTACGTTTCTTCAGTCATTTCCGCAGAGATCTTGCAAAGTTCACACTTATGGCAGAAAATCAATGGCAAAATCAAAAACTTTATGAGACAATTTACATGAGAATGAAAGAATATTAATTATCTTATTATGTAATAAGGATGTATGATGTCATAATTGGTCAGCCGCAACTCAATGTGTCTCCAGATTCATTGTCCTCGAGCGTTTTAATGTGACTAATTTTCTAGAGAAAAGGTTATTCATAAGATTTTTTTTTTGTCTGGAGTTAAAAATAAAGTACCATGTGCCGTCATTATACAATATTTGGATTTATTTTATTTGGAGAGACGGAAAAAAATCCATGCACGAACAAAGAAATAGAAGTCAATAACAAACCCAGTATTTAATCAAGAAGAATGGAGAAGGAAGGAAATGGGGTGTAACTTCAAGCAGAATGATGAAGGAATGAAATGGGGTGCAACATCAGCATAAGTAAGTAGGTTATATAGGGACTAACAAATTCTTAATTGTAATACTTCAAGCAGAGCTCTTTATCAGTAGAAAGAGAGAGAGAGAGAGAGAGAGAGAGAGAAATGGGGTTTAGCATCTACTCGACACAAACTAGGCCATCCACCCCCCCACCCTTTAGCAGTAGGATAGCCCAGAGCACACATTATGACCAAATTCATTGAAATTACAATAATTTATTAGTCTCCATTATTAGTCATGCTTAAAAATTCTGAATAAAAGTTATTTCCTTAATCACATGACACTATACAGTGTGTGCTTTGAGGGAAATTTTGCTTGAATTAGGTTCACATTCAGTTTCACTGCATGAGTTTCCTTGTAAATCTAAAGTGCTTGCAATGTTTTGTTAGGGGCAACAATTTCACCCAAAGTTTATGTGCGACTTACCATGAAGCATTTCTGGTCATATAACTAGCCTAACAATCTCAGCAAGTGATAAGTCCACATTCAGTCACCCTGCATAAAATTTTTATGAGGAGGGAATAATTTCACCAAAAATTTATGTGCGACTGAAGCATTTCTCATAATTAGTTTAACCTAACAATCGCAGCAAGTAGAGAGAGAGAGAAATGGAGTAAAACGTCCAATCGACAAAAACTAGGTCATTTCGGGACTAGCTAATGGTTCAATTTTTTTTTAACAGTGGGAGGAAACCAGACGACCCGGAGAAAACCCACCAGGTTGACAGGCGACCCTACTCCTTGACACATACAATCATGGAATCAAAACGAAGCCAGTTGACTCAATGGCAGACTTTATGATACCAATGATACACAACGCTAACCATTTAGCCATCCAACCCCACCCCGCAGCATGTAGGGTAAAAACTTATGTTAAAATTATTCTCAAAATGTTTCACCAGTACAGCATTTATACAGTTTACAAATCCAGTAGGTAATTGGAAAAAATCTCAATATGAAATAATGAATGAATGAATGAAATGGGGTTTAACGTCCTACGCTTAAGCACCTAACCTGGGCCAATTGAAGACGGAAATTTTTGCCCGGGCAGCGGCACTACGGCCTACTCTTATATCGAATTCCAACTGCTAAGGGATCTTTTACGTACACTCCAATTTGTACACAGGACCTCGGTTTTTAGTATCATCCGAACGACTAGGCAGCTGTCCTTGTCAGGCCCTTCTTCTGCATCACTGACAAGGGGAAATCACGCCAGAAAATCGAGATGAACTTTCTCGGCCAATGCAGGGATCGAACACTCAACCTCCAGGCTAGCGAACCAGCGCCTTATCCACTTAGCCAACGTGATCCCCCAATATGATATAAAATGGAGTTTAACATCCTACTGTTCTACACCAACTGGGCTAAAGAAGACTGGCTATGCATCATCAAAGAGAACAACGGTAATATATAGACCTTGCTTGTTTTTTTTCGGTCCCATCCAAATGCCTAGACATGTTTTCTTTGTCAGGTCATCCTGCACCACTTACAAGGAGAAATCAGACTGGAAAATTCCCAGGAGCCTTTTCAGGCATACTGGGAGTGGGATCAAACCTAGCAAGCACCATATTCTATCAGCCACCATGACCCCAATAGTGCTTACAAATCAATTTGTCTCATTTAACATGTAGAATTATTAATCAATGTTCAAAGAAGACATGATCAAAGAAATCAGTAAAATAATAAACATATAAATCAGTGGTAACCATTAACAACAATTCAGCACAATTTCTAGATTCAACACATACAAATACAACTAAAATCACAGCATTGTGACAATGTCATTGTTTGTTGAACTGTCATAGCTCTACACTATACAATGAACGGTGCCAATCTGAAGAAATTATTCCATAAACCAGTCCGACATATTCAGTTTGAATTAAAGACATTGCAATATTTGAGGAGACAATGATGTCACTTTTATCTGCCAGGCTAAGAACAAAGCCACTTGATGAATTATTAAGAATGTGCCTTACTGTCAGCTTATCAGGCTTTTCATCAACATGGTGAAGTAACATTAAAGGCAGCCAAAAGTACAAGTCTTCATATTGCTAATGCTTCTATTAAAAATGTAAAGATAATACTTGTCATTTAGTTTTCATAAGACAATGCATTTAATTCTTATTAATTGATTTTTTTTTGCTATTCCTTTCACTGCTTTCCTGCTTTAGTGGATTCTTGTAGTCTGAGTCTGAGATAGTAAATAAAATGAAATGGGGTTTATCGTCCTACTGTTATGACATTGCTCGGACTGGGCTAATGAAGACGTGCGTGCATACACCTGAAAGCAGCACTATGGCCTACTCTTAACTCTAATTCTAACCATTGAGGGGTCTTTTGCGTGCAAGCTAATATGTACACAGGTTCTCTGTTTTCAATCCCAGCCAAACAACTATATGTTGTCCAATGCAAACCCCTCTGTCCTGCACTCAAGCCTTGAAATAAGGCACCTGTCACTGACAAGAGTATCTGACATTTTCAACTTAGTGCCAGACATGTATTAATAATATCATTAAAAAAGACAATTCAGTGCCGGACAAAATGACAGGCACCACTGCCAGAGGTTTAGTGCCTGACAAACCCTGAATCTGTGCCTGACATTGTCAGTGACAGGTGCCTTATTTCAAGGCTTGCCTGCACTACTGATAAGGAGGAACCATGCTGAAAAAATTCCTGATGAACTTTATCACCAATATTGAGCCACCATATCTTAGTTAAGCATTTTGACAATCACAAAGGCAATCATAAAATATTAAATTTAAGATCATTGCAGGTCAGGAGCATTAACTTGGGTCCAAATCTCTTTATGCCTTTCGTGGTACATTTTATGAAAATATTTTAAAAAGTCTAAGTTTGCCCAATTCATTTGACCTCTATCACAGATTGGCGTTCCAATTGTATCATTTTAATTTACAAAATCAGATAAAACCTCAACATTTGTGAAAGTAAAAAAGTAGGCCTAGAGTACTCAGTAAGCCACATAATTTTCCAAAAAGAGAGAGAAAAATACCATGACTCTAAGGTGGTTGGTTCTTATAATAAACAAAGAATTCCATAAAAAAAAGATCCCCCCCCCCAAAGCAAAAAAAGGAAGTAATGGGATAAAGCTGTTACAAAGTATGTGACATGAAGACACAGGATATCACACAAAACAAAACCAATGGGGTTTTAATTTCAGTCTTGTGTGCAAATAAGGAACCAAACCAAACAGCATACTGAGCCAAACTGCAATAACAAGATTTCTAAAATTGTCCTACAAGATGCCACTGTCCAGACAACATAATAGAACATGTCTACCAAGAAAGGTAAAAATCCTGCAAATGAAGAGGACAAAAATGTCAAGATGTTTGGGGAAGAGCAACTTCTGGAACAAATCTGAATATGGCAAACTGTATGTCAAAAATTTGCTCTGTCTCAATTTTGACTGATTATATTCATTTGCAACAAACTGCCTGAATCTGAAATGGGGATAAACATCCTAATATTCTACTCCTATACATGTACTTGGCTAATGAAGACGGCATACGCTTTACAGTGTGCTATGAGGGAAATTTTGCCAACGCAGCAGCACTATGATCTGCTTTTATATCCAATTCTAACTGCCAAGGGATCTTTCACATGCATGCCAATATATACATGAGACCTCAGTATTTCGTCACATTTGAACGACTTGACATATTTATTATGTATAATCAGGCCTGGAAATAACAGTGGTGGATGTACCCAACAAAATGTCAGACACTAATGAAATAGTACCTAACATTTTCAACTTAGGGCCGGACATGTGTTAATAATTTCAGCAAAAAAGACAAATCGGTGCCGGACAAAATGACAGGTGCCAGAGGTTTTGTGCCTGACAAACCTGCTTCTGTGCCTGTCATTTGTCAGTGACAGGTGCCTTATTTCTAGTCTTGTGTATAATCTATCTCTCGCTCCACCAATATAGGCTAAAATCCCATTAGACAAATATATTAGTCTTTTACACTGGTCAGGCAAGGTCAGACTGATTTGCAGGAGGTCAAAAATGAAGACATCAGCACTTTTGATTATGGTAGACTATAAATCAATTAGGTCATAATAATTAGACAGTAAGCCACAGTAAGACAGATGTGTAAAAGGCTAATGGGTAATGTACAGAGAGACATTGGGTGGCTAAGTCCAGAATATAAATAAAGTGCTCCGCCACATAATCAAAAGGTCAGACAGTTGTTAGAGTACCACATGACATTTGGGAATTAAGGATTCAAGTACTGCAGTACTGTTTGGCTAATTAATCAGAGTTACTCAATACTGAAATCAGTATTTTTTTTCCTCTTTTCTATCCATGGTATATGGCTGGCTATATGCAATGTATAGCCTACACATTTGCAATTCCACAGACATAGGTTACCAAATAATGAAACAAACACCCACCCACCAGCCATCAGAGCAGTTATATATATAGGCCCTATAATTCATTAAAAAAAAAATCAAACTAGGGAGAGAGAGAAGATGGGGCTTAACTGCCAATCAACACAACTAGATCATTTGGGGACTAACCTATGGTTTAATTTTATTTCAATAATTCGCTTGCATGTAGGGGTCTTTAGCAGTGGGAGGAAACCGGAGTGCTCAGAGGAAACCCACGAGGGTTGAGAAGGCGCCCCTATCTCCATGCCACATACGCTCACACCAGGGCTCGTAACCACATCCGCTAGACCACTAGGCCATCCCAACCCCCGCAATTCCACAGACATAGGTTACCAAATAATGAAACATACATCCACCCATCAGCCATCAGAACAGGTATATATATAGGCCCTATAATTCATTTAAAAAAATCAAATCAAATGAGGAATACCTTTGGAAGTTATGATCCAAAATTTCTTAAAATCAATAGGATTCTTCCTTTTAATACATGTAGGATGGATAGACAACCAATATCAATTTCAGAAAGATGAGTCATTAATTGTAATCTCTAAATATATGCTAATAAGATTTTGTAATGAAGGGGGATAACTCTAAAAAAAAGAAATGAAATGAAATGGGATTTAACGTCCTACTGTTCTGCTCCGAACTGGGCTAATGAAGATGGACATACTCCATACAGTGTGCTATGAGGGAAATTATGCCCGGACAGACAGCGGCACTACGGCCTACTCTTAAATCAAATTCCAACTGTCAAGGGATCTTTTACGTGAATGACAATATATACTAGGGACCTCAGTTCTTCATCTCATCCGAACAACTAGACAGCTGTCCTTGTCAAGTCCTCAATCCTGCATCACTGACAAGGGGTAAGCACGCTGGAAAAACTGAATGAACTCCATTTATCAAAACATCAATTAAATGTCTTTTGAAAACCCACAAGAGTCATATTTTATGCTTTATTGGTGCCTCTCTTGTGCCAACCAAAAATATGAATGACAGACTAAATTGTGGGTACAAAAATGAAAATGAAAATGGGCAATCACATTTGTTGTCAGGCAACCAAAATTTATGTGACTCTTTCAACTTAAATTGAGGTTGCTTTGGCATGGGTCTTTTCAGAGGCAGATCCAGGGGTGGGGGCCCTAGGTGCCCGGGCCCCCCCCCCCCCTAAATCCCCAAATAACAGTATAAAAAAATTTATATGCGCCACAAATCACCACTGACACCCCGATTATTTCAAAAATGTTCTCAGGGCCCCCCCCCCCTAACTGGATTTCCTTGGTCTTTTAATAACAATCAAGAATCTTAAGAACAGAAGTGTTTTCTTGATGAAAGAATCATCCTATATGGTGTTGTTGTCAGCTATTTGGTTAAAGCCCCAATACCACTCTTGTTGTAACTGAATAATATGTCTCAATCTTTATTCTGGTCAACACATTGTACTACTTTACAATATTCCAATTCATTGAAGATAAAAATTTAATCTTAACACACCGAATTTAAAAAATTGGAAAAATTCAACTACATGGTTTGAAAAGCTTTATGTAATTACACTCAAATGCAACTTGGATTTAAACATATTTTCAAACCCTCTTGACAAGTAAAATAGGATGTAATTAATAATTTACACAACAGGTACAACACTTACACATCAAGTAGTTAGAATAAGGCTAATTGTTTTTTAGAAAGAGTGTTATTGTCCCTTTAATTAAGCCTTAAAAACCTTTAATCTAGTCTCATTCTCAATGTACAGATAAAGTTCACTAAAGTAGTCAAGGTATTTGAAGAATGTCATAACAACTTGACACAGTGAAGATGACATTAAGATGACAGACCAGATACATGAATATCAATCTGATTGAAATCCAATTTTTTTCAATTTCTTCGTTTTATATTCCATATATTGTATTTCATTTCATATTTCATTCTTTATTACAGTTGACATGTTTTATTAATTTGCATATTGTGCACACTAAACAGCCAATGAAAATGATCTGTGTGTATGAACTCACTATAACTTAGAAGTCCCAAATAACATGGCTGATAGAACAGCAGATGCTCTGAATATAACATAAATATGCAGATCATATGCATTGTAGAAAATTAGGATCATAAAGATAAAACAAAATAATTAAATAAAGATTTAAAGGGACAATCCCGAATTAAAAAGGGGCTCAAAAATATAAGTCTGAGAAAGTATGATAATAAAACGCTAAAATATAGGGTAATGGTGTATTTACCTTGTCTCAAAATTTCAACTCAAAATATTGAGTCGTTTGGACATGAACGCCAAAACTGCTTATCTGGACACGTAACCCTTTTAAGATTTCGGGTCAATTGTCTTGTTGGGTGACCTTTAACCGATTACGGTTACTTGAGAGGGTTATGCAGTGAATAACCCATGTGCTGTACAAAAAATTTTTGGTTTAATCCAGATACCACAAAATACACCTTGGGGCACCGGTCTCAAATTCCAGATGAAGACTGACGGATTTAAGTCGTTTGAAAATATGTCATAAATACTGAAGTAGTTGCTCGGCCCTTGACTCAAATATTTTAAGGGATTTTAACACAAAATTAAGCAGTTTTATTCCAAAAACAAATATCGGGATTAGCCCTTTAATAATCTTAAGTTGATTCAAATATTACCAAGGATTGACTGGCAGTGGTGGGATTGACTGGCAGGATTGGTGGTGCAAATGCAAAGTGGGTGTGGTTTACAATGGGATGACAACTTTCCGTAGATCTGATAGCATAAATCATACAATTGACAGTTTTCCAAAAGATTTCTATAGTAACACTATTCACTGGTCAATGCTATAAATGTGTTCCATTACTAGAGTGCCCCGTGAAGGAAGTAATCTGGTTTGAATTCAATTTTTCGTTAGAAACAAAATGTCACAACTCACCTGCATTTTACCAAGGATGTTTGATACAGTATACTACTACAGCAATGGCAACAGAAAAATTTTCCGCTTCCTTTCAACGTGCTTTTCTAACAACAAAAAATAATGCATTCAGAACTTATGCAAATTTACAAGAATAATTTGCATTTAGAAACTAGGTGACAGCACAACACTAGCAGTTTCCCCAAGTTGCCGGAACTGGAAAGTGACCATGCGTAAAGTGGAATCCAATGGAAAGGGGGTGGGGCTATTGAACTCAGCAGGCTGTGTTTTATATTTTCTATATATTTAGTTTAATAACATTTAGTAGAAGTAGAAGCTGGATGTATTATCTATGGACGGGGTGCCGATAATTGAATTTGGCTGCGCCGTTTTAGTTTTATTCATTCTTCTTTGGGTTGTTTGTTGGCCATTTTCACTTTCGGGAATGTCTATTCTATAGCCTCCCGCGGGTTGTAGATGGAGTGTGGTGACTAGTTTTAAATTTCACATTTTATTTTATTAATGAAAAAAAAACAACTCAAAAACCGGTAGAACCTATGACAAATCAACCAAGACCCATATGACACCGGTCTGTTGCAGGTCTAAACCATGCACCACTCGATCGAGAAGGCAACGATGATGTAACACATTTTTTTTTTTAAAAGTGCTGAGATTCTTTGTGTGAAATTAAAATAGGGTTTCTAAGCGCGTGCATCATTTCATCGATCGTATCAATTTGACAAGAAATGGCGTCTCATTACGTAACTCTTTTGTGGAGGAAGTCGACTGTGCTAAGAATTCTAACACCAATTTACTCTATCGAACGTCACAAATGAAAGTGATAGCCGCCCTGTCGTGAGAAATTAATCAGATTTACCCAAGTTGACAACTGCGTCAAATACCATTGACAATTAGGCCTACAACAAAATTCGCCTCTCGTGGATAAGAGAATAAAACTCTCCTCAAACATTTTTTTATGAATTCTAGCAAGAAATTAACAAAGACCTGCTTTCTAGGGAAGAAATAAATTATTGGAATCGGCCAACTGGAATTGGTCAAAATTAAAGGATACGAAACATAATTATAATTCTTATAAAATGGCCAGCGGATTACGTATTAAAGCCCCAATACCACTGTTGTTGTAACTGAAAAATATGCCCCAATCATTATTCTGGTAAGCAATTGTATTCTTAACACACCGAATTAAAAAAAATGGAAAAATTCAACTACATGGTAACAACATGATTTGAAAAGCTTTACGTAAACACTTTCAAATGCAACATGGATTTAAACATATTTTCGAGCCCTCTGGACAACTGAAATAGGATGTAATGGATAATTTACACAACAGGTAGGACACTTAAACATCTAGTCATTAGAATATAAGGCTACAAAAAAAATTCTGGACCCGTCAAGCCAGCAAGAGTGGTATTGTCCCTTTAAGCAAAATAAGCACGTGTTTAGGGCACCAGTGGAGGGCGGGCACCATGGTGCAGATGAATCGTTAACCCCCCCCCCTCTCTTAACCCTCCGAGTTTCGGGGTAAGAGATGGTCCTATACAGTTACATTTAGAAAAAGCCAACGCGAATCGCATCGGGCATTAGTAAACAAAATTGACAGTATTTTTCATCAAAACAACGGTTGATTATTGTTATTTATAATATTTCTGCCACACCCAACTACAATTAAGCATCTAATCCTACCTGATACGGGTAAGAAAAAACGTCGTATTTAAAATCGAGGAGTTACATAAAGAATGTCATTTTTAAACGCGAATATTTCGGCGATAGTTGTGACACTACATTGGCCCCTGTAAGTTTAATTGGTCATAATAGCATAAAATTATGTTATTTTTAAGACTTTATGTGCATTAATATAGAAATTGAGTTTGCCCCTTTGAACTAAAGGCATCCAAACCTCGACGTCTTTAGCTACGTGAACCTGCGTGAACCCCACAATTAATGGCAAAAAAACACCAAATGAACATATGTATATAACAATAATATTGATAGTTCAGGGTATTCAAGAAATGTTTCTGTTTAGCTTCGTTTTGAATTATATTCAATTGTATGGTGGGGGTACGTGATCTGTTCTATATGTTGAAGGCCTCTCGGGTCTTAATTCGAGCTTCCGGTCATATTTACGCGCTGTGTAAAGGTTAGCTCCGTCTAATGCCGTTTACTTGCATGGAGAAAAGATACAAAGTAGAATCTTTATTAAGAACCCCTGAACGACATGAAAGTGTTAGGTTAGCCGGACTGCCTCAAAATAACGTAAAGAAAACAAATCACCACCAGCCAGTGGCAGTGCTAGAATTTTTGACCGAGAAAGAGCAAAGAGTTGCAGCTCAGGGAAATAAGAGGTATTGTCAAGGGTAGTTAGAACTAAAAAATCGGTCCTCAATAACTCCAAGTTTTACTTTGTATAAGTTAATGGAGTTAAGTCGCCAACTCAATATCACCCACAGTCTTTGACATTGCAAACACAGTGTTGCTATCTTACCGTGAAAAGATGGAGAGAGAGAGAGAGAGAGAGAAGCGGGGTTTAACGTCCACTCGACACAAACCCGGTCATTTCGGGACTAACATATTGTTTCATTTTATTTCAATAATTAGCTTGCGCGTAGGGGTATTTAGCAGTGGGAGAAAACCGGAGGACCTGGAGAAAACCCACGCGGTTGGACAGGCGGCCCTACTCCTTGCCACGTACAACCGGGGGTTCGAAACTACGCCAGTTGACTCATGACAGGCTTTATGATACAGCGCGCGCACGCTAACCATTCAGCCATCCACCCCCACCCCCCACCCCCCATGTGTAAAGATGGGCTTCTGATACCCAATATTAAAGAAAAAATGAAAATTTGAAATTGAAACACGAATCAAGTCCCATAATGTTTTCGAGCGCCATTTGTAATGAAGCGACTCAATGAACGAGGCTAAACATAACCAATCGGGGAATACTACCGGTGTAGATAGGAATAACAAAACAGAAATGATTGAATGTAATATGCGTTGCGACCCATTTGTGTCCATTTCTAGGTATTTTCCGACGTGATTTCCCTTTGTCAGTGATACAGAAGGAGGGCCTGACAAGGACAGCTGCCTAGTCGTTCGGATGGGACGAAAAACCGAGGCCCCGTGTACACATTGGAGTGCACGTAAAAGATCCCTTGGCAGTTGGAATTCGATATAAGAGTAGGCAAAAATTTCCCTCATAGCACACTGTATGGCGTATGCCCGTCTTCAATTAGCTCAGGTTAAGTGCATAACAGTAGGACGTTAAACCCCATTTCATTCATTCATTCCATTTCTAGGTGCCAAAGAATAACGATTTAGCTCCTTTAAATGTTATATTTTCAGCATCCAGTACATCAAATGGAATTTTAATGTAGTTTATAGCGCACCAGAGCAGCTAGCGCACCAGAGCAGCTAATCTAGCTGGATGTTGGCGCTCTATAAATGTCCATTATTATTATTATTATTATAGCCAACTGCATGAATCTTTATAGTAGACAAACATATTACAAACTACAAATGTTACGCATTAAACACAAACCCTATAATTCTAAAGCTTTTATTACATTAACTACTACTGCATGAAAAGAAGATGAAGTGTAGAGCGTAGCAGATGAACATGATTTAGGAATGCTTGTCGAAATTCTGAAATGAACCAACCGATCAGCTTCAACCCTAGTTTCCGCAATCCGGTGGTCAATAGGTCTAGACTGGAAACGAAAGGTTCCACGGATGTAAGAATAACTTGAGTTATAGATATGTATGGATAGACGAACAGATTGATGACGGCGGCATAGAGTTACAATCGGACTTCCGGTATACTTGCGTAAAGACTTCAGATTAATTGGTTGTCGCACCACTCGTCTATCGGAAAATATTGTTTGCCGGTGTTCTTAAGGCAATGATCAATCGGTCGCTTTAAAGGGCGCCCACACGCCAAGGGGTACTTGATCCAAATACTCTTATATCACTATGTGGAGACTATGGGGCGCCACCTCAGGTGCGGGTCCAAGGGGCGGAGGCACTAGGAGCAATTGCCTTTCCTAAAACATCTGCCGCCCCTGAAATAAATCGACCATATAAAATACAAATTCGACTCTTAGATATCACCAGAGTGGCCGTAAAACGTGTTTCTATCAGCCTTGGTGGCACCGCCATAGGCGAAATGCCCCACCGCATCACTTTAGAGGGTTCGTTTTGGTCGCCGTATTCACATTAGATAGAGCCTTATCGGTCTTGGGGGCGCCGCCACCCAATTATATTATTAAAGATTCTCGTGCTGGTCGCCCTATCCACATGGCCTTATTGGTGTTTCAGACTAGTTCTAGTTTAGGGGACAAGAAGTTTCTCAGTTTGATGTGTTTAACATCAAAATGAGGAATATCGCCAACGAAATTGACACACGGGATCACTTAATAGCGACTAGCAAAATCATAGGCTCCCTGCTTCGCCGATCGTAACTCGGGCATTATAGTGGCGCCCCCAAACCCAACAATCTGCTGCACCCCCACTTTTAAAATCCTACATACGGCCCTGGGTCGAATACAAACTTTATAAGGGAATTTACTTTCTTCCTTGGTCCATCGAAAAAAACATTGTCGAGGGTCCTGCAAATTTCCCTTAAGTCCACGGTAGGGAAAATCCCGATATTTGTGCTGTGGCTATCATAGCTTCAAAGTACGAAAAAAGAGATTTGCTTCGAGTTTTCAGTAGCCTCTGAAAGCTACATTTATTTAGTTTTAGGCAAATGATGGTGAATTGGGTCCTGTCGCCCAAAGCACTCATGGTAACACTTGCATACAGTGGCGTGCAGCAGTTACGGTAAACCCGAGGCCAACCGCTTGATTGTGTGATTGCACACCAACGCACCGTCCCCCACCAACACTAAGAAAATTGCGAAAAAAAAACCCAGACATTTCCTTCGAAACCTCATTTATATTTTTCTAACAATTGCGGTCTATCATTTATCATCGATTTTAGACATACTTCTTATATTTTTTTTGTAGTTCAATTTTGCGGGGCTCGCGAAACTAACCTGGACCTTACTGTATCGCCTATGTGATGTATATTAAACGTTGCGAATGCTTCCCATAGTATGTCATCTCCGTTTCCAAATGTCTTCTCAATTTCAAAATTCCTATGTTCATGGAAGAAACCCGTCATTACAAAAGTTGACGGGTAGTTGTAAATGAGCGATTAAATATGCTATACAACCAAAAATGGCCATTTGGATAAGAAAATACACTACTGATCATGTATACATTTTAAGTTTTAAAAAAATAGAATAAAAACCCTGTATAAATCAGAACAAAGATGCAAATCACAATTCTTCAGTTTGTAAGTATGATTCGTTGTAATATAGACCCTTTGGAAACATGAAAGCATTGCAATGACGTAATCTTGTGATTTAATTCATTCCATTTCCTTTTTTAGGTTACTAGAAGTCGAAGGGCATTGATAATGATGAAGGCAAACTTTTAGAGGAACTGTGTTATCCAGACACCGGTGACTCATCCACGAGTTCCGGTAACGCATTCAATTTAAGATAACTTGAGTGCCCCGACATTACATGTATCTAAAGATGTTTCTTGACAAAAAGGCTGAAGCATCCACCCAAACTTTACGAATACCCGAACTTGATTTAAACAGTGATGAACTTTGAAAAGAGCAAGCTTTCTCAACTTTGGAAAAATTCGTTATTTGGTGCATTTGCTGATTCTGGATTTTTAAATTATAAATCAAACTCGTAGGACAGTGCGTGAAACTCAAGACAACAATTTGATTGGTATGTTTTGTTTGATTGGGTCCCTTTGTATTGATATGCCGTATCTGTTACTCATTAATTCGCAGGGAGTCAATGAGAAAGGCGTTGACTCGCTAACCTGGAGGTCCCGAGTTCGAGCCCGGTGTTGGTTCCCCTTGTCTGTGGTGCAGAAAAGAAGGTCGGGCAAAGGACGAGAACACGAGGTCTCGTCTATACATTGACGTGCACCAAAAACAACCCATGATGGAATTCGAAAGACGAGTAGGTCGTAGTCAAAATTTCCCTCATAGTACACTGTATGGTGTATGCCTATCTTCATTAGCACAGTCAGTGCAGAACAGCATGACGTTAAACCCCATTTTATTTGATTTGTATTGAATCCATAACCGTAGGCCGTGTACCATTTGATAGGGGATCTACAATGCCCCTTTTTACTGCTGAAATTGCCCCCATTTTGCGGCGCCCCTTTTCGAAAACTCCTAGATCAACCCATGGATCTACATGTATCTGTGATTTATCTTGAAAATATCAAATGTTGCAGTACCGTCTGCAGTGCGTGTGGTGTTAGCCCAGATAACGATCCATCGTTGTTCTGTGTAATCATACACGTGCTTGGGTGTTTAGTGATGATAATTAATGCGATATTAAATCGAATATGCATACTTTTCTGTCTCTTGAGATTTGACTCCTTTTCACCTGCGTTCGTTTTGTTATGAAATTGATATTAAGTTAAGTGTTCAACGATAAGAAGTATACCATTATTATCAAAACAAACGTAAAACAAGAGAAAAATGCATGATTGCTTCTCTTGTTATCCACAAATCTTACACCAGAGCGCTGACAGCAACCGTGTACATGTAAATCAAGGATTCTAAACCTGGGGGAAATCTGGAATTGAGATATCATGACCAACTCCTTATGGAAACGGAAAGTCTGTTATTCTCCAGAACAAATTAAAGCGGCATTATTATATAGAAACAAATGCGACCTGCATTCTCGAGATAACTGTCGTACCAACATAATTCAGGGGTGGGGTGCGGTACAAGATCTCGGTTCCTAGTAAGGACATATTTTCTTGTTTAAAGTTACATTCCCGCGAACAAACTGGGTGATTAATTGTCATAATTTGGCTTCAAATCTCTCTCAAACATTGTAATTGCCAAGGAATGCCCTGCTATAAAAATTCGATCAAACCAGGTCATGTTTATATCCCGTGACTTACCTCCCACGGAAATCAAAGGAGAATTCATTCATCGCTTACTACAATCTCGTTCCCAGAGGTAGCCACAGGGTCGGAGGCACTGGTTCCTTTTACCGGCCTTTTCTTCTTCTTTTTTTTCCAAATCTAAACCCCGCATATTCTGACCGCTCATTGGTCTATCTTTTTTTGCTCGATTTCTCGAAAACTAGAGGTCGGATCGTCGTTTCGTTTGTTTTAAAATGATCCTTGAGTCAAAGTCAACTCGTTGACATAGAAAATGGATCATAAACGTACAAAGTTTTTGTAAATATCTATTTTTCTAGGGTGTGGGTATAATGATCCGGTCATCCAGGCACGTAAAAAAAATACGCGTGGGTATATTTTAAGTGATTCGGTCATCCAGGCACGTGAAATAAATACATGTCACGTGACAGTCGTGTGATTCGTCACTTCCGGGAAAATGGTTACCCCGAGTCACCAGGGGAATTTCTCCTAAACATTTTTCGGTTTCGAGAAAGCATTTACTATTTATTACAAATATCGAATCCTAATTAAATTCTCGGATTATCCAATATCCGCGTCTTTTTCCATGATTTTTATCTCAAAAACTGTTGTACATGTACGTCTAACTCTTCATAAAGTTTTATCAACTTGTACATCAAGCGCTTAATGACCTTTGACATCACGCGTGCAGAGATTCCTATCGTCGGGCTGTTGATTATTAGGGGAACCCTTACATTTTTGTTCTGTATACGCTCGATAGGTGTTTTTTTGGGGAATCCAGTATTTTTATAATAAGATAAGATATTTTTATTTTCAATATACATTTCTTTACCAGAATTGCCATACTTTTATTGGAAATAACCACCCGATAAATACTTTTCTGGGTATTTTTATTTTCAATATACATTTCTTTACCAGAATTGCCATACTTTTATTGGAAATAACCACCCGATAAATACTTTTCTAGGTACCCATCTTTAACCTACATAGGAATGAGTGAAATGGGGTTTAAATGAAATGGGGTTTAATATCCTACTATTATGCATCTAACCTGGGCTAATGGATGACGGGCATACGCCATACAGTGTGCTATGAGGGAAATTTTTCCCGGACAGCGACACTACGGCCTACTCTTATATCGAATTCCAACTGCCAAGGGAACTTTTACGTGCACTCCAATGTGTACACGGGACCTCGGTTTTTCGACCCATCCGAACGACTAGGCAGCTGTCCTTGTCAGGCCCTTCTTCTACATCACTGACAAGGGGAAATCACGCCGGAAAATCGAAATGAACTTTCTCGGCCAATGCAGGGATTGAACACCCGACCTCCAGACTAGCGAACCAGCGCCTTATCCACTTAGCCACCGTGATCCCCCAACCTACATAGGATAATATAATCAGAAACATCATTTTATTATAAAGTGCAGCGATAATTAACAACCTGAAAAAGCATCTCCATTATAAAAGACAAGATTTAAGGTTATATGAAATTTGCCGTTAAAGCTCTTGAACAATTTAATTAATTTCTTTTGACAACTTTAACTATATAAAACCACAGGGATCTGACCTTCTATCTGTATATATATATATATGCAAACACCATGTCGTACCAGACAATATAAATAAAAATAGAACATGGATACAATGCCTGTTGAAGCGTTGATTTTTTCCTGCTCCCACTTTTTTTTCAACAATTCGTAATGTCAGGCAATCTAACCTCTGCCATTTCACTCAGATATGTTTTTTCTTTAATCTATCCGTTTTGATTTGCATAACTATTCCACACAAAACGATATCATAGCCACTTGTTTTCGATATTTTCGCTCTTTGACGTTTGTCCTCGACTCCATGCGCTGACGTCACACAAAACACAGAGCACAAAGTGGCACCTATTCGGCTAGCGACATATTCGACCGATCCAGCTTATAATTAGCAACCTATTCAGAACAAAGAAATGGATCAAAAATAAATATTCTACTTTCATTGGATTTCGTTGGATTTTATTAGTTGATAAAAATAGATGAGTTTGGGCGACTGTTGTCTTTGTTCTGAATAATGGGCCATTACAGTCGATGAAGGATACCCGGGCTGGCTCTAAACTCCAGTCCGCCACTCTTCCCTCATACCCCTCACAGTGTTCCGTTTAATTAGAGCTTCGGGAATATGCTCTTCCCCGGGGAATCACCTTTCAGTTGTTTCTTTATTAAAGTTTTTTCTGTTAATGACCGATCAATCGTCATAAAGATATATCATAAACCTTGTCATTTCCAGTAGGAGCTTAACGCTTTCAGTTATAACATCAATCCAGAGCCAACAAATTTTCAAATTGGAGAAAAAATATCATTTCCAAAATTTTATAACATCTGTGGATCAATTATTAGGAAAATGAGATATTAGATTTCAATTATAGATTTCTTTGAGCCCACTAGAGAGCCTGCAGGGGATGGGAAGGGATGATTCAGATTATGTTATTTAGAAACCCCGCAGACGCTCTGTGTCTTAGTAAAGTCAACTTGACACGAAACGTAAAAACTTTGTCTAAAACCGATTTTAAGGAAGAAATGTCGAAAATAAGATTGGAAAAAGCATACATAGTCGCCCCTTCTCTATGTAATTCAGAGCATTAAAAATATACCAAGCAATGTATTGGTAAAGGAAAATATTTCTGAATTCTGTAATAGTAGAATGACGTATTACCAACAAACTTGGTACCAAAATGTTATACAATAGAAGTGTTGTTTTACATATTGAATAGTTCTTTCCTGACAGGGGTGGGCATGGAAATAATATGGCTGCCGTATTTAACAAAATGATCAAAAATCTCAAACAATAAAAGTCAAAGTCAAATCAAGAAAAAAAAGACCCCCCCCCCCCCAAAAAAAAAAGCATGACTAAACTCTTCTCAACTGCTGAAGACCCTACGCGCAAGCGAATTATTGAAATAAAATAAAATCATATGTTAGTCACAAAATGACCTAGTTTGTGTCGAGTGGACGTTAAACTCCATTCCTCTCTCTCTTTCACCGTCATCAACTGTATTCAACATACTAATCACCAGGACAAACACCTTGGAGTGAAGACGGACAGAACCTACGACTTTCAATGTGATTTGGGTTAAATTGTACCCGGGCAGCGTTTCCGCACACTATAGAGTACACGGGCAGATCTCAATGTTTCGTCCCTCCCGAACGAGACCACGTTGGAAAATCCCGTGGAGGTTTCTTTTGACCCAGGACATCCAGGTTAGAAACCAACAATACCCACCCCTTCCGGTTTTACTTTTTTCCATGTATAAACTCGACGCCAAGTTCAAAAATCGGAATGCCATTTTTAATATATGTACCAATCGATAGAACTGCAGGCTGAATCGTCAAATTCCTTTATGTTCTACGGTACCGATTACTAAAATGTCTAACTGGTAATAGGTTTCAGCAATTAATCATTCATTGCACCCTTACACATTTCAGCAGTAAATAATAAATGACGTCATGTTGTTAGTTATTGATAGTGGTTTTCAAGTGATGACATCATCGATATTTGAGCCGGTTAGGTCCACTTAATTTGTGCTGTTTGATTTGATCGTTCTTTTGTTTACTCTTTCCCCCAGATCAATACACGGATCAAATTCATTTTTATTGTGAAGAGTTAGTCAACTACCAATTACTCCGACTTGTCTATTGTTAATGCTGGTCCCGTTTCCCCCCAAGTTCTATTTAGAGACCATGTAACAAAACCAAAGAAAACAAATCCTTCATTTTAAAAGGATTCTTCCCAAATAGTTTCAGCGAATACAAAAATCGTGTTTAAATCTGCGTAAAATGTTCTCTATTTGTCAACTTTCTGTAATTGTGTGCTCCTTGCAAAAGGTCAATTCTCTTTGGTGGCGACACGTTTCCTCATTGTGCTGTATTATATGTTTATGTCGTCATAAAACACACCATTAATTTTTTTTTTAAAAAGAGCCACCTAGTAGTCGTGCTTATCACTGAAACACGGGGAACTTTTCTCCCTGATAATGTCTACTACATCGTTAAAACACTTCATCGCGAGCATTTTGCATGCCGATAGTTCATTGGCCAATCACGCTATTTTACCGACATTTCGCCTAATAGTTTGGATGCAGCCATGAGCCATGGCGGGTGTGGCGCCAGGCAGGGTAAGCTTACTCTTTCGGACATCTGTTACCACTGCTTGTCGTGTATTATTGTACACGAGGAGCGCAGTCCATTTGCTGATTACACTATTTTGCTTGAATACACTATTTTGCCTATAACGTTTTTCGGACTTCGAACCCTGTCTTATGGTTTGGTTTGTTCGTACTTGGTTTTTATTTTATTTCTCCTTATTGTAACACATTTTGGCCTTATAAGCACTTTTGGGCAACCATTTTAGATGACTCAATGGACCATTTCTACAAACTGCATTAAATGTTAATTTTTTTTCATATTTAAAGCAGGCAAGTCTTTAACTCAATATTACCCACAATTTTCGACATTGCAAACTCGATCTATTGGTCAATTTAAATCAACATTGAAGTTTATGTCTTACTGTGAAAGTATTGGCCTCTAAGACACAGTGAAAATTTTAAAATTGGCACACGAATAGCGTGCCAAAATGCTTTCGAGCGACATTTGTACTGAAGCGACTCGATGAACGAAGCTAATCATATCCTACTGGGGAGTACTACCAGTGTAGAACGCCACAGACATGTCATTCTATTTGGACCGATTAGAAATTACAGTAAAAACAGAAACGATTGAATGTAAATCAGTTTATATTACATTAATACATGCGTTGCGACCCATATGTGACCATTTTTAGGTGCAAAAGAATAGCGATTTAGCTCCTTTCACCCAATATTAAAGTGAAAATAAAATAAGGTTCAGCGTCCTCCACTAACTAGGGTAATGAAGACGGATATAGCCTACGTCATGCAGGATGATATGAAGTATGGCTGCCTTGACGCTGCTTTTCCACCTACTCTTTGTCAAATTCGTCGTCAGTGAATTCCGTGGCGGTTTAATTCTATTTTAGACAATCTTTTTCAGATATACCAGCCTTTGTTAGGCACGAAGAACTGAACATTTATTTCGATGGCTCAAAGGACAACACCAGTACCTAGCCAAAACAAATCGAGGGGCGACTATTGCATCTTTTCAATTGGCAAAATAATTTTAAAGATAGGCTTGCACTGCCAGGCAGGATATGTCCACATTTTCGAGAGAAGGATAGAAAACAAGTAATACCGAAAGTGATTTTTCCTACAATAAAAGGCCATAATTCATAAAGTTACAATTTGTTATGCGCAAATATCGAAAGTAACCAAGATCTTTGGGTTATAAACATGCATTTCAAGTTTCATCAAAATCAAATTAAAATTGTGACCTCTACAGGGTCCACAACTTTAAAATACCATATTTTTACACTATTCGCGTACAAACAGCGGCCATTTGGTGTGGCAATTATGGTCCGATTTTCACGAAATTCGAACTCAACCTTCCCTACGGTGTAACGGTGATATAGTCAGACGGTTTTTCAAATCAAATGTGACCTCCAGAGGGACCACAAGCTAAAAAATGCGACTTTTCGGACAATTAGGGGCCATAATTCAGGAAGTTACGTTCCGATGGGCTTAATGATCGAAAGGAACCAAGATCTTTGGGTTCTAAACAAGCATGTTAAGTTTCATCAACGTCGTTTCAAAATGGTGACCTCTATAGGGAATTGGGGATAAACCTATATTTCAAGTTTCGTTAAAATCGGATAAGAATTGTGACCTGTAGAGAGTCCACAAACAATTGTGAGCGGGCGGAAAGACAGACAGACAGACAGACAGACAGACAGACAGACAGGGACAAAGGTATAAAACGCCCACATACAAACGCGGGCGTATCAACATTGTCCATATTTTGTTTGAGAAGTGAAATAATCACCAGCTGACGATTAACAAGATAAAATCAAATGGGTTTTGAACGTCCGCTTACTCTTCATCAAATTCCAATGTGCACGTGACCGACTACGTGGTTTGTCGTATGTACTGATGAGGTCGTTCCTTGTCAATCCCTTCGTCGTACACCACAGACAAGGGGAATCTTGGCTGGAAAATCCCGTTGAACGGGGCCCTGGACCGGGCTACAATCGCGGGTCCCGTAACGTGACGAAAAGATTATTTCATATTCTTTTGCATGGCACGCATGCGTACCACACAATTAAACGGTCTGTAATACAAGAATAATTACATATTATCTGATCACATACGAAATCTATTTACACAAGGTACAATTATATGGATACACAATTACTGATTTTGATACTAAGCGACGTTTCGACGAGGTTAATCTCGTCTTTATCAAGCAAATGATGATCAAAGAAGAAATCTATTCAGGTCCGAATGGCATACAATCCTCGGAAACGACATATAACGGCGAGGAACTCATAAATAACAAGTGAAACTGCATCTGATGTTTGATTTTTTTCTCTTTTTTATCATGAATCGTGAGACCCCCTATACCGCGGGGCCCTGGGTCTAGGCCCCTTAGGCTCATGCCTAAGCGTGGAACTTTCTCAGCCAACACTTCCTAGCTAGTGAGCCAGTGCCATGGTACATTCACCGAACCATTATGGCTTATTGACGTTTAGCTAGGCAATTATAATATGACATATTTCATTGGCTGACATCCATCAGCAAAACAATTTAACGTAGTTTCTAAGGACAATGGACCAAATTGGTCATCGTATAATTGACAATTTAACACACCAGTTCCTCATTGCCACAGATCTGTTGGAAATCGTACAGATCGCAAGACAATTATGTCACTTCCGGAATTATTAGTAGGTGAAGTGACCGCGTGATAAAAACATAATGAAGTGAAGTTAAAATAAATCTAGTAGAAGCCACCAGTTAATTACAAGGGAAACTGTTACAAGATCGAGTTTTATATTGTTTAACTGGTATGTTATTTGCTTTGATCTAAAACGTATCTGGTTTTGTGTTTCTGGATCAAAGATATTGCTCATACTTACTGAAAGATGAGTAAATTCTTGACTTAAAGAACAGGAATCTGACCCGTGCTCAAAGATGCAATAGTGTAAGGTAACGCGCTTGCTATAATAGTTCGAAGACAGATACTGTAAAATGAATAATTTGAGAATTATATTCAAATTACTTCATAGCGAGCGAAGATATTCGCCTTTGAGGGTTTGACAAGACATGTTCAATAATTTCAACCACCTTACCGATTATTCGAAGCTAGGTCTCGCTCCTCCATTTTTAAATTAAAACAAAATATCAGAGAAATCCGATGTCACCGAGCGTTGATTATTGTCTGGATCAGTTAATTAATGTTTAATTATTAATTTAGGCCTGAAATGTTTTCTAAATTATTAAAGTTACATTATTTAAGATATAGATAAGAACTAGCCATTCTTGCTGTACTAGTTCGAAAGTAGATGATGTAAAATTATAATTTGAAAATTTTATTCAAATTACTCTATTGCAAGCGAAGATATTGGCATTTGAAGATTTGGCCGACTAGTGCAATAATTTCAACCACGGTCCTGATTGATCAAAGCTAAGACTCGAAGCGTCTGGGCGCGCCATATTTGATTTATCACTGAAACGTTTTAATCTGTTTAATTAATATCAGAGCAATATGATGCCATCCAAAAATGATTAAGGCCTAGGCCAGTTAATTAATGTCTAATTAATACTTTAGAAAACATTTCATGCCCAAATAAAGCCCTGCACTATGTAGATTTAGCTCTTGAATAGTGCATGTTTAATTAGAGATTAATTAACTTATCCAGACCATAATCAAATCTCGATGTCAAGGCTAGCCTGCGAATTTTACTGGAGTTGGATCTGATCAGCTGCTGAACGCTCATTCATGATTAAATCATAAAATGGATAATCGTGACGCGACTATGTTTTTATCGTGCCGACTTTAGTAAACTTCAATCGCTAAATTCTCGATTACATTATCTAGTTTTTAACTATTATAATCTCCCATAATGTATCTGTAAGTCTTAGAATGCTTTGTGATGTCGGGGCCAGGGTCTGTTTCACGAAATTTTAACTAAGATAAAATCCAAATTTTAGTAATTTGATTGGATTATATTAGTTTAATTTTAGTTCTTAGCCAATCAAAATTTAGTATCTACTTAAATTTGTATTTAATTTTAGTTCTTAGCCAATCAAAATTTAGTATCTACTTAAATTTGTATTTCATCTTTAGTTAAGATTTCGAGAAACAGAGCCCAGGTCTTAATCCCCTTTGATTCAATCAGCATCAAGTTACGAGTGGACTATACATATGTATGCCCATTCTGTCCAGAAAGGGGATGAAATGACCCCAGTGGTCTAGAGTGTTCCGCTTCGAGCTCTAGTTTGCCGGTGGTCGTGGTTTCGATATCAGGTGTCTGGGTGTGTGGCTTATGAGACAGGTCGCGGCTTGTGGGGTTACTCCGGGTACCCTGTACTTGCACTTGAATATATTGAAATAGAGAGAGAGAGAGAGAAATGGGGTTTAACGTCCACTCAACACAACTAGGTCATTTCGGGACTAACATATGGTTTAATTTTATTTCAATAATTCGCTTGCGTGTAGGGGTCTTTAGCAGTGAGAGGAAACCGGAGTGCCAAGAAGATGAGAAGGCGCCCCTATCTCCATGCTACTTACGCTCAAACTAGGGTCTCGAAACCACAGCCGCAAGCCAGAGGTTGCCGGCCAGCTAGAGGTCGAAGCGCAGCACTCTAGACCAACCCCCTATATTAAAATAAGACGACTTGTCTGCGATATCACCCTCGATGGAGGCGGACATATAACCTTAAAGCCCCAATAACACTGTTGTTGTAATTGAATAATATGTTCCAATCTTTATTCTGGTCAACAATTGGTACTATTTTACAATATTTCAATTAAAAAATGATACAAATTTCATCTTACCACACCTAATTTTAAAAATTGGGAAAATTTAACTACATGCCGTGACATAATTTGAAAAGCCTTACGTAAGCACTTTCATATGCAACTTGAATTTAAACATATTTTCGAACCCTCTGTACAAGTAAGATAGGTTGTAATGGATAATTTACACAACAGGTAGGACACTTAAACAAATTGTAGTTAGAATAAGGCTGATTGTTTTTTCTGGACCTGTCAAGCCAGCAAGAGTGTTATTGTCCCTTTAAGAACAAAAACATTGACAACCTAGTCTCGGCTGCAATCACAAACACTGTTCGTTTCATTTAGAAAGGTATACATTTTATATGCACTGAGTTTAAAGCGAGAATTTCAAATTTTCTAAGAAAGTCAAAACATAATTATTTCTATATCTTTTGCTCAATAGGTTATCAACTATTATACGATCATGGTCGTTTTTTCACACCCTTAAAAATCATTGACACAGGAAATAACAACACAATTACCTCCCTTGTTTTGCTATTGACAACGTTGGAATTTGAATTTGAAAATGATATTTTTGTCAATTTCTCAGCTGGCAATAGTAATTACAGGATTAATATGATTATTCTTTTAACAAGGTGGGATAGTTTATGGATACCATTTATTTTAAGGCTTTATTTTAATACATTTAAAAAAATTAAATTTCCGCTTTAAGACTCTGGCTATAAACTTTGGTTACTAGCCATTTGACTCATTATTTAATGACGGAAGAACCTCCCCTGCGTAGGTTCCATCATACTCTACTCAATGCACTCTGTATTTTGACAGGTGACAATAGCCTACCAGCATTCCATCTGTTTTCTTTAATAAGCTTGCTAGGATTACGAAAATAAAAATAGTTTTATTAGAATATTTTCCGGTATCGGAACGCTTTTATACAAGGGTTATTCCATCTGAGGATAGCTATTATTAGGATCGCTCGTGTTTTTAACCTGTTAGATACTTCAAAGGAAGGATGTAACGGACGTACAGACAGAACGAATCGACCATCGGGATAATTGGCAACAATAAAATAAGAGAGCGGATCTCCGAGACAAGAAATATAATTCTTAGCGAGAAATTGATAGAGGCCCATCACTTTTTTTTATATTCTAATGAAAAAGAGACTAGAAACTTTCCGGCGATCAAAATATCCGATCAATATACCGAGGTGTTCATAATTTCTTGATCAATTGACCAGCGACAACATGTCGCTGTAGCACGAAACTTGACGAAACAACGCGCCACAAAGTCGGTATATTTTGAGCACAAAATCAATCTTTTTTTTATAATTTCAATATAATATTGTAGACAAAAAGGCTTTCTATTTTAGTTTGGACTGAAAGGTCAACCGTCTCTATTTGTTGGATTTCAGTTACCTCATCAAATTATTTTTCAGATTGTAAGCAAAAAAATATTGACATAAACTGAAAGGTCAATTATACCGTTTCATTGTCGGTATATAAGCAAAATGATTATTCGGGTTAAGGGCGGATCCAGGAATTTTTGCAGGAGGGGGTTTGCCGGGTTCCTGTGAAGGAAATCTCTCATCATCGTCTCTAACTTATATAAGCATACATACAAATTGATTGAGTTTTTTTTAAAGAGAGAAATCATTTTTGTAATGATGTAGGATCACATTGTGATAGAATTTCATTAATGCCAGGCATTCAATTTTTTTACGTAGCTGAGCAGGTGGGGCTATTCCCCACACCCCTCCCTGGATCCGCCCGTGGGATTGTATTATAGCTAGACGATTCATGCAAATAATTTTACAGATTAGAAATATGATGCAATACAACAATTAATATACTTTTATAGATTTTATGATCTTTAGGTTACGATTGTACGACTAGTTAGCGTTTTGCTGGCGACATTATACCTGTGGGCGTAATTTAATTTTATTTCATTTCTCCGTGTTAACCTTTAAAACAATTTTTGTTTAATATTCAACCGTATAATTTAAGCGAACACAATCATACAGCCAAATTACACTATGGTTAATTTGTTAAAATAACAATAAATTTAGAAATCAAATTAATTGCTTCAAAGTAAATTGCTTGAATCACGATACACTCGTGTCCAAAAAAATATGATTTTATGTCGAGATGACTAGGAATTTTAAATGGCATCTTGATTGCATTTGCTCCAGGAATACCGTATTTCCTCGAATACAACCCCGGGGTTCTATTTCATTCAGAACCCCCCGACCCCCGGGTTCTATTCGAGGCCCGGGTTATAATCGAGGCCGGGTTGTATTTTTTCAGACCCGAATTAATGCTTCAAAATCATCTATACGAGTGACATTTTTGACAAGTAAAACAAGCAGACGGGGTCGGTCTTGCAAATACGGAGGCTAAACTGACTCTCTGTGCGTGACATGAGACAATTCTACCTCCGTGCAGGGATCATCGATTAATTTATATTTTGACAGGGAGTATTCAGTTTTTACGTTAGACCCGGCTTATAGTGGAGACCCGGGTTCTATTCGAGACCCGGGTTGTATTTATCTCAACACCCCCTTACCCCCGGGTTCTATTCGAGGCCCGGGTTGTAATCGAGGCCGGGGTTGTATTCGAGGAAATACGGTACATTTTAAGGGCGGGATGACTCAGTCAGTGTAATCGTTAGACAGAATCTTACATCTAAAATGAAACTGTTAAAACAGCCACTTTACGGTTCCTTACTCTGATATCCGCGAGGACACTTGACTTTGGACTCATCAAGGATATATCTCACTTTGTGGACACAATACCACAACTAAAATATATAATACATTTCTAAAACAGAAATGAAATGAAAGGGGGTTTAACGCCCTACAGTGCGGTATGTCGCTAATATCAAACAGACCTTATCAAACAGGCCATTTTGTAAAATCGAATTGCATGTATTCAAATGCGACCTGGAATGTAGAGACTACTACAATTTTCTAAGGTGAAACTCGAAAGGACACCAGCACGACAGTAAGCCAAAACTGCACTTATTATATATTTTATTAAAGAACGGAATTTATTATATATTTTATTAAAGATACATTATGCAAGAGCTAAATCTGATTATTGCAAGTCT